>OZ059838.1:16226449-16886449 GCA_964057195.1 Orthosia cruda | reverse complement strand
TAGGTAGGGTAGGTAGGGTAGGTAGGGTAGGTAGGGTAGGTAGGGTAGGTAGGGTAGGTAGGGTAGGTAGGGTAGGTAGGGTAGGTAGGGTAGGTAGGGTAGGTAGGGTAGGTAGGGTAGGTAGGGTAGGTAGGGTAGGTAGGGTAGGTAGGGTAGGTAGGGTAGGTAGGGTAGGTAGGGTAGGTAGGGTAGGTAGGGTAGGTAGGGTAGGTAGGGTAGGTAGGGTAGGTAGGGTAGGTAGGGTAGGTAGGGTAGGTAGGGTAGGTAGGGTAGGTAGGGTAGGTAGGGTAGGTAGGGTAGGTAGGGTAGGTAGGGTAGGTAGGGTAGGTAGGGTAGGTAGGGTAGGTAGGGTAGGTAGGGTAGGTAGGGTAGGTAGGGTAGGTAGGGTAGGTAGGGTAGGTAGGGTAGGTAGGGTAGGTAGGGTAGGTAGGGTAGGTAGGGTAGGTAGGGTAGGTAGGGTAGGTAGGGTAGGTAGGGTAGGTAGGGTAGGTAGGGTAGGTAGGGTAGGTAGGGTAGGTAGGGTAGGTAGGGTAGGTAGGGTAGGTAGGGTAGGTAGGGTAGGTAGGGTAGGTAGGGTAGGTAGGGTAGGTAGGGTAGGTAGGGTAGGTAGGGTAGGTAGGGTAGGTAGGGTAGGTAGGGTAGGTAGGGTAGGTAGGGTAGGTAGGGTAGGTAGGGTAGGTAGGGTAGGTAGGGTAGGTAGGGTAGGTAGGGTAGGTAGGGTAGGTAGGGTAGGTAGGGTAGGTAGGGTAGGTAGGGTAGGTAGGGTAGGTAGGGTAGGTAGGGTAGGTAGGGTAGGTAGGGTAGGTAGGGTAGGTAGGGTAGGTAGGGTAGGTAGGGTAGGTAGGGTAGGTAGGGTAGGTAGGGTAGGTAGGGTAGGTAGGGTAGGTAGGGTAGGTAGGGTAGGTAGGGTAGGTAGGGTAGGTAGGGTAGGTAGGGTAGGTAGGGTAGGTAGGGTAGGTAGGGTAGGTAGGGTAGGTAGGGTAGGTAGGGTAGGTAGGGTAGGTAGGGTAGGTAGGGTAGGTAGGGTAGGTAGGGTAGGTAGGGTAGGTAGGGTAGGTAGGGTAGGTAGGGTAGGTAGGGTAGGTAGGGTAGGTAGGGTAGGTAGGGTAGGTAGGGTAGGTAGGGTAGGTAGGGTAGGTAGGGTAGGTAGGGTAGGTAGGGTAGGTAGGGTAGGTATATTTTTTTTTTTTTTTTTTTTTTTTTTTTTTTTTTTTTATAAATACTAATCCCGCTAACGACGTTAGCGCCTAATCTGTGCAAATTCTTTCATTCCATTCCTCTTTCATGCTTCTCGTACTTTCATTCTTCATGCCATGGTTCTTCTTGCATACGTCTTCTTGTATACAGTGGGTGGGACTCCCACTTTGTTAAAATACTTAAACGGCAACTTTATTTATTTAGTATAAGGTTAAAAGACAAAAAGTGCTACATATACAAGATTACAAAAAAAAGTGCTGAATATCACAGTAAAATATGCAAAAAGTGCTGCAGATCACAGGTAAGATACAGAAGTGCTGTTTATCACAGGGAAAATAACAATATAAATAATGCCTTACATTTAGAGATGAGAAGCACAACAGTGCTTTTCACCATACAGACAATCTGTCTTCTTAGGTACTACCCCAGTGCACGGTTCGTCATTGCAGTTTTGTGCGTGCTATTCTATGCTTCTTACAAAATATTCTTATAATAGTAGTGAAGCATAGTGCCGCTTCAACTTCGGTTTCGTGCAATGACGGTGGAAGCCACATTAACACAGTACACCAGGAACTTTTCCCTGTGTTGCTTACTCATGAGCCCATGCAGGCTCTCCTTCGTCAGTCTCCTGTCCAGCTCACATTCGAGTTGGTAGCGTTCCCTGATAAATAACGGGCAATCTACAAGTATGTGCTGGACAGTCTCTGCCACGCCTGGATCGCAGACGCACGATGGGCTCTCCTTACACTTGAAGCGATTCAAGTATTCAGAGAACCCGCCGTGCCCCGTCAAAACCTGCGTGAGAACGCCGGTCGGCCGCACCTGTTTTATAATACGGAAAGCCGCTATGGCATCCGGAAGAAACATTTTCGTCACAGAGGCTGTCTCGCCCGACACATATCTTCGGTTCCATTCATCAAGCGATTCCAAACGGATCTGTCGCTTGATGAATGAAACCGGACACTGGTCGTAGTCCGGCTTCCTCCGTAACGACAATGCTGCTTCCTTTGCTAACTCGTCCGCTCGCTCATTCCCCCAGAACAAAGACACAGCTTTGCTCTGGCCCAGGGCTTGAGCCAAATTGGCGCGCGCGTGAACCGCCAGGGGATGGAGAGAGCCATGGTTTGCAAGCGTCTCCAATGCTGACATTGAGTCGCTGTACAAACCATAGCTCGTCTCTTGCCGCGCGAGTATCACGTCCGTCGCTTTACAGATGGCCAGGAGTTCCGCCTGGTAGACTGTGCAGTACGCGGCTAAGCTAAGTTTGAGCTTTCGGACTTCGCCATCATTATCCCATATGGATAATGCGGCTCCGACCTTCCCCTCAATCTTGCTGCCGTCGGTGAAGATTCGCACCGTCTGCACATTGTTGCTGTCTAGCAACTGTTGGTCTGACAGGCACATGAACTCCAGGGGCATCTGCGTAGCTGGATGAGGAGCCTCTGCAAACCTTACCGCACCTTCGATCTCCCTATCTCCTGGCACAAACCGGGATGACCCTCTCCTCGCTTCATACAGGGCGGCTGCCTCCTGTATGCGTAGATCTAGAGGTAGTATTCCGGACAGTACCAGTGCCGAGTTCAGGGAGACAGTACGGTAAGATTTACAGATCTTCTGGACGAACCCTCGTTGGACCGAGCCTAGCTTCTTCCGTATTCCCAGCTTCTTCGTAGCGGGAGCCCAGGCTGCGGCCGCGTACGTTATTATAGGCTCAATCATAGCAGTGTAGATTGTGTGTATGATCTGTGCGTCTAATCCCCAACTCACTTTAGCGGCGCGGGACAGCTGCTTATAAATGTTAGCTGCCCTCCTGCAGACGTTCGCGGTGTGCTCGTTAAAGGTGAGCTTCTCGTCTATGGTTAGACCCAACAACTTCATCTTTTTAGCCATACCGATGTCGACCCCGGCCATGCTCAGCCTTGGGGTATCATACTTGCGCTTGTTGGTTACGACCATCGCACAGGTTTTGTGCGGTGCGAACCTCAGCTTGTTCTTGACGCCCCAACTCTGAACATGGGCGAGGGCTGCATTGGCAGATGTTGAAACTTCAGTCGCTGAGTCCCCATCCAGAACCAAGACGATATCATCGGCGAACGCCTGCACGAAGATTCCGCGCTGTTCTAATTCCTGCAATAGTGGGTCTAGAATGAGATTCCACAGGATGGGGCCACCTATCGACCCTTGAACACAGCCCTTGCTAGTCACTCGCGTGCATTCCTCCCCAGCGTAACGAAGCTTGACTTTCCTACTGTCGAGGTAGCTGTCTAGCAGCCTTCTTATGTTCACCGGGCACTTTTCCTCAGCCAGCCTGACCTTGATGGCTGGCCACCAAGCACTATCGAAGGCCCCCTCTATATCCAGCGACACCAGGACAATTAGCTTCTTCAGCCTCAACTTGTCCTGTACGTGCTTCACTAGCTTATAGAGGGCGTCCTCAGTGCTTCTCTGGGGCATAAAGCCAAACTGGCGAGTACTAAACCGCGGTACAAGCTGCCATTTTACACGCGCTACTACCATCCTCTCCAGGACCTTCCCCAGAACCGGCAGTAGACCTATTGGTCTGTATGCCTTGGGGTTTAGGTAATCGTCCTTGCCCAGCTTTCTGAGGACCACGACTGTGGCCTCCTTCCAGATGTTCGGGAAGTGTGCCAATTCAAGGCACTTGTTGTAGAGGGCAAGGAACGCGTCCAGGTCCTGGTGGATCGCTCGACTGCAGATATCAGACGTCAGTCCATCCCCTCCTGGTGCCTTTTTGGGATTGAAACCTGCCACGGCGGTCTTCAGCTCCAGCGAGGTAAATGGTGGATCATGATATTCATCATGAACCCACTCATTTACTCGACTGGCCGCTTCTCTAATTCGCCTGTGGTCAGCGTTGTCCTGGTCTACTCTGTCTTCGGGGTAGAACGTATCTGCAAGTAGGGCGGCCGATTCACTTGGGTTGAGGAATACACCATCGCTGCATAGGGTCAGTTCACCATCGCTGCATAGGGTCAGTTCCTCCTGCCTTCTGGCGGTCCTACCAATCACCCTGAAAATCCCCTCCCAGACCCCCTCCCGATCCTGTTTCCCGCAGAACTCCTTCCAACTGGCGAGTTGGGCGCTCTTTGCTAGCATCTCGTACTCCTCTTTGGCCTTCAGGTACTCGTCTACGACCCTCGCTCGCCGGACCGGCGCGGCATTGCGGATGCGGTTCTTCAGTCTGGTAAACTCCTTCTTTTTCACAGTGAGCTCCTCGGACCACCACGGACAATTAATTTTAATTTTTCTGTTTGTTTTAGGAATAGCATCTTCGCTTGCTTGTTCTATGATTTTACTATATTTTACTACTATTTCTTCTAAGTCTTGTTTACTACTTATTTCTTGTATGCTATTTAAATTTACGTTACTTTCAATTTTATTATCCTCTAATTTTACTCTAAATTTTTCCCAGTCCGCTTTTCTTGTATTAAATTTTCTTGTTGTTCTAATTATATTCATCCCTTTTTCCCTTTTTACGTTAATGTTAAAGAATATAGTGTTATGGTCCGAGGATGTTGCTCCTGTGTCGACCCGCCAGTCGTCCACCAGGTCAAAAAGGTCGAGCGAGCATGCCGTGACGTCCACGTGGCTTTTATACACTCGACCACCTCTGACAGTGTCAAATGTGGGAGCGTCACCAGTGTTCAGCACCTGAAGCTCTAAGTCGTCCAGGGTTCCGGACATTTCCTCGCCCTTGGAGTCTTCGATGATGCTGCCCCACCAAGGACTCTTGGCGTTCGCGTCGCCGCCTATAAGCAATCTACCGGTGGCCACTTCCGATTTGATCCGGGTCAACTGGTCCAGGTATGGCCCTATGGGTTGGTCTGGCTCGAAGTAGTAAGAAACTACTGCGATCTCCCAGGCTTTGGTCCGGATCCCCACCACAACGATGTTGTTTGTGGTGAGTTTCGGGTAGGGAATGACATCCAGGTCATCGTCAAAGACGGCAATTGCCGCCTTTACCCTCCCACTTCCATCAACCTCGCTCTGGTAGATTCGCGAACCTCGGTAGTTCTTCATACCTCGCGCCCCTCCCACGTACGGCTCCTGGATAAGCGCCCATGCGATCTTCCTTTTACTGGCCTCTAAAAAGAGTTCGGTCGTTGCCAGGTCCTTACGTTGTAGGTTTGCTTGGGCCACACGGTATGGTCTTGCGTTTTGTTGGGCAGAAGTCTCTGGGGTGCCCTTAGCAGTACGCTATAACAGAACGGGCTATTGCATCCCACCTTTTCCTAACTTGACACTCCGAGCTGAAAGCATGGTGGTTGGCGCTGTCAATCCTTGCGCGTGTGCAATTGCAACACTTTGGAGGTAGGCCAGCGGCCCAGTCCGCGCACTCCGTCCTCATGTGGGGACCGCCACAGTGGCTGCACTTTGGCACAGATTCTGTGCAAAGGCGTCGGCTATGCCCATACCCGAGGCAGAGCGAGCATTGGACCAGCGGGGATTGGTCCTCGACCCTCACCCGCTTGAACTCCACGTGCACCGACCCAACCTCGAGCATGCGCCGCCAAACCTCTGTGGCGACCCTCAACACTACGTGACACATTAGCGGGTTCCTGGCTCGCTTTCTGTATATGATTTCTATTTTGGCCTGCTCATCTTTGAGATCTTGAAAGATGGCGGCATTTTGGTTCTTTAGGGCCTTGAGTACTTCCTCATTTGCGTTGTACTGCATCACGTCGCGCAACACAACCTGCGGGTTTTTATTTGTAATGTTTTGCGCCTCCAGCTCGGGCGCCTTCCTGATCTTTTCCCTCAACTTTTCCCTCTCTTCCTCCGACCTACAGCCTAATATAACTCTCCTATCTTTCGCTTTCCTCACTTTCTCTACCGCTATACCCCCTTCCTTGGCATTTACCACCTTAGGTAGGGTAGGTAGGGTAGGTAGGGTAGGTGGGGTAGGTAGGGTAGGTAGGGTAGGTAGGGTAGGTAGGGTAGGTAGGGTAGGTAGGGTAGGTAGGGTAGGTAGGGTAGGTAGGGTAGGTAGGGTAGGTAGGGTAGGTAGGGTAGGTAGGGTAGGTAGGGTAGGTAGGGTAGGTAGGGTAGGTAGGGTAGGTAGGGTAGGTAGGGTAGGTAGGGTAGGTAGGGTAGGTAGGGTAGGTAGGGTAGGTAGGGTAGGTAGGGTAGGTAGGGTAGGTAGGGTAGGTAGGGTAGGTAGGGTAGGTAGGGTAGGTAGGGTAGGTAGGGTAGGTAGGGTAGGTAGGGTAGGTAGGGTAGGTAGGGTAGGTAGGGTAGGTAGGGTAGGTAGGGTAGGTAGGGTAGGTAGGGTAGGTAGGGTAGGTAGGGTAGGTAGGGTAGGTAGGGTAGGTAGGGTAGGTAGGGTAGGTAGGGTAGGTAGGGTAGGTAGGGTAGGTAGGGTAGGTAGGGTAGGTAGGGTAGGTAGGGTAGGTAGGGTAGGTAGGGTAGGTAGGGTAGGTAGGGTAGGTAGGGTAGGTAGGGTAGGTAGGGTAGGTAGGGTAGGTAGGGTAGGTAGGGTAGGTAGGGTAGGTAGGGTAGGTAGGGTAGGTAGGGTAGGTAGGGTAGGTAGGGTAGGTAGGGTAGGTAGGGTAGGTAGGGTAGGTAGGGTAGGTAGGGTAGGTAGGGTAGGTAGGGTAGGTAGGGTAGGTAGGGTAGGTAGGGTAGGTAGGGTAGGTAGGGTAGGTAGGGTAGGTAGGGTAGGTAGGGTAGGTAGGGTAGGTAGGGTAGGTAGGGTAGGTAGGGTAGGTAGGGTAGGTAGGGTAGGTAGGGTAGGTAGGGTAGGTAGGGTAGGTAGGGTAGGTAGGGTAGGTAGGGTAGGTAGGGTAGGTAGGGTAGGTAGGGTAGGTAGGGTAGGTAGGGTAGGTAGGGTAGGTAGGGTAGGTAGGGTAGGTAGGGTAGGTAGGGTAGGTAGGGTAGGTAGGGTAGGTAGGGTAGGTAGGGTAGGTAGGGTAGGTAGGGTAGGTAGGGTAGGTAGGGTAGGTAGGGTAGGTAGGGTAGGTAGGGTAGGTAGGGTAGGTAGGGTAGGTAGGGTAGGTAGGGTAGGTAGGGTAGGTAGGGTAGGTAGGGTAGGTAGGGTAGGTAGGGTAGGTAGGGTAGGTAGGGTAGGTAGGGTAGGTAGGGTAGGTAGGGTAGGTAGGGTAGGTAGGGTAGGTAGGGTAGGTAGGGTAGGTAGGGTAGGTAGGGTAGGTAGGGTAGGTAGGGTAGGTAGGGTAGGTAGGGTAGGTAGGGTAGGTAGGGTAGGTAGGGTAGGTAGGGTAGGTAGGGTAGGTAGGGTAGGTAGGGTAGGTAGGGTAGGTAGGGTAGGTAGGGTAGGTAGGGTAGGTAGGGTAGGTAGGGTAGGTAGGGTAGCTAGGGTAGGTAGGGTAGGTAGGGTAGCTAGGGTAGGTAGGGTAGGTAGGGTAGCTAGGGTAGGTAGGGTAGGTAGGGTAGGTAGGGTAGGTAGGGTAGGTAGGGTAGGTAGGGTAGGTAGGGTAGGTAGGGTAGGTAGGGTAGGTAGGGTAGGTAGGGTAGGTAGGGTAGGTAGGGTAGGTAGGGTAGGTAGGGTAGGTAGGGTAGGTAGGGTAGGTAGGGTAGGTAGGGTAGGTAGGGTAGGTAGGGTAGGTAGGGTAGGTAGGGTAGGTAGGGTAGGTAGGGTAGGTAGGGTAGGTAGGGTAGGTAGGGTAGGTAGGGTAGGTAGGGTAGGTAGGGTAGGTAGGGTAGGTAGGGTAGGTAGGGTAGGTAGGGTAGGTAGGGTAGGTAGGGTAGGTAGGGTAGGTAGGGTAGGTAGGGTAGGTAGGGTAGGTAGGGTAGGTAGGGTAGGTAGGGTAGGTAGGGTAGGTAGGGTAGGTAGGGTAGGTAGGGTAGGTAGGGTAGGTAGGGTAGGTAGGGTAGGTAGGGTAGGTAGGGTAGGTAGGGTAGGTAGGGTAGGTAGGGTAGGTAGGGTAGGTAGGGTAGGTAGGGTAGGTAGGGTAGGTAGGGTAGGTAGGGTAGGTAGGGTAGGTAGGGTAGGTAGGGTAGGTAGGGTAGGTAGGGTAGGTAGGGTAGGTAGGGTAGGTAGGGTAGGTAGGGTAGGTAGGGTAGGTAGGGTAGGTAGGGTAGGTAGGGTAGGTAGGGTAGGTAGGGTAGGTAGGGTAGGTAGGGTAGGTAGGGTAGGTAGGGTAGGTAGGGTAGGTAGGGTAGGTAGGGTAGGTAGGGTAGGTAGGGTAGGTAGGGTAGGTAGGGTAGGTAGGGTAGGTAGGGTAGGTAGGGTAGGTAGGGTAGGTAGGGTAGGTAGGGTAGGTAGGGTAGGTAGGGTAGGTAGGGTAGGTAGGGTAGGTAGGGTAGGTAGGGTAGGTAGGGTAGGTAGGGTAGGTAGGGTAGGTAGGGTAGGTAGGGTAGGTAGGGTAGGTAGGGTAGGTAGGGTAGGTAGGGTAGGTAGGGTAGGTAGGGTAGCTAGGGTAGGTAGGGTAGGTAGGGTAGCTAGGGTAGGTAGGGTAGCTAGGGTAGCTAGGGTAGGTAGGGTAGGTAGGGTAGGTAGGGTAGCTAGGGTAGGTAGGGTAGGTAGGGTAGGTAGGGTAGGTAGGGTAGGTAGGGTAGGTAGGGTAGGTAGGGTAGGTAGGGTAGGTAGGGTAGGTAGGGTAGGTAGGGTAGGTAGGGTAGGTAGGGTAGGTAGGGTAGGTAGGGTAGGTAGGGTAGGTAGGGTAGGTAGGGTAGGTAGGGTAGGTAGGGTAGGTAGGGTAGGTAGGGTAGGTAGGGTAGGTAGGGTAGGTAGGGTAGGTAGGGTAGGTAGGGTAGGTAGGGTAGGTAGGGTAGGTAGGGTAGGTAGGGTAGGTAGGGTAGGTAGGGTAGGTAGGGTAGGTAGGGTAGGTAGGGTAGGTAGGGTAGGTAGGGTAGGTAGGGTAGGTAGGGTAGGTAGGGTAGGTAGGGTAGGTAGGGTAGGTAGGGTAGGTAGGGTAGGTAGGGTAGGTAGGGTAGGTAGGGTAGGTAGGGTAAGTAGGGTAGGTAGGGTAGGTAGGGTAGGTAGGGTAGGTAGGGTAGGTAGGGTAGGTAGGGTAGGTATACCCTACCTACCGACGGTATTAAACGACTATGACGAAGCAAATACTCATAAATAAATGGTATTGAATACTGATGCAAATAGTAGCATTGAACTGATCTGATGATGTAGCCGGAAGGTAGGCACTGGAACTCCGAAATAAAACAATGGACCTTAGACGTGTTTTGGCTTACTGGAAACTTCGTGAGATTTATTGTATTTGGAGATATCTACCAAAACTAAAAAGAGATAAATAAAAAACTCTTTAACAAAAAAATCAGACCGACCTCCAAAACAAAACGAAAAATAACTTTCTTTGCCGAAGTCGGTGTCATAAAACGGATAAAAATAGGTACCAAAGACACCGACTTCGGAAAAGAAAGTTATTTTTCGCTTTTTAGTGTTTTTTTTTATAAGTATGTCGATCGCGTTCAATTCCGTTCCACGGCTATAGATGCTGTTAGTAGCGACTTGCAAGTAAAAGGGTTTTCTCGGTTCGTGCCTAATTTTGGCCGACTTCCCAAAAAGGAGGAGGTTCTCATTTCTGATGTTTATACTTTATATGTTTTTTTTAAACGTTTTTTCGGCCATAAATCCGTCGTATATAAACGGATGTGCAAAAATTTTTTTTTGTTCGAAAGTAGTTTATTCCGAAATGGTCCCATTTGAATTTAGTAAAGATTTGATGAAGAACTTCGGAAATATACAATAGAACTCTTCAATAAATGATGGCAAATCTCTCGGCATCTCTCGGGTGATTGTTTTATACACCATTTCATAACATACCATCAAGCCAGTATGCTCTAAACGGGTACGCAGATGTGTACAGTGCCTCATTCCACTGGTTATGTTCAAAAAAATTACATCCGACTTCCAAAAAATAAAAACACTACAAAGTGAAAAATAACTTCACTTTCGGAAGGCCGTGTCAAAAAACGAAGAAACGAAAACAGGAACACCGACTTTCGAAAATAAAGTAAGTTTACACTTTGTAGTGTTTTTGGTTTTTGGAAGTCGGTTGTATTTTTTTGTAAAAAGTTTTATAGTATTTTTGCCACCAGTATTTTTACCAAAACCTGTATATGTATATATACAAAGTAAAAAAGAAACTTTTTGCAAAAAAATACTACCGACTTCCAAATACAAAACTGCAAAGTGAAAAATAACTTTATTTTTTGAAGTCGGTGTCGTTCGAAGGTACCAATATTTTTGCATTCTGGACACCAACTTTAAAAAATAAAGTTATTAAAAAAAGAAACATAATGTCGAACATAGAACCTCCTCCTTTTTGGGCAGTCCGTTAAAAAATCGAGTGTCATGCCTAAGAAATTTAAAATCTATTTTAAATGATCCGGAGCCCAATATTTCAAAATTTTGTGCTTAGGAGAGTTGATTAAAAAAGAACATAATTTTTATGATCAATTCTAGAAAATGTAAATTTTACACTAGTGACATTTATTTGAACCAAATTTTGTTTGTTAGCGCTGCAACCCAGTGGTAAAGGAAATTTTAACTCAAAGTCAGAAACCTGCACAAGCGTATCTTGTTACCCAGTTTAGGTCCGATAGGCCGTCGCTCCATGTAAAAAACTGGAATTTAGCTGTATCCATCTAGATTGGAAGCCGACCCCAACAATTATGTAGATGCGAAAAGGTTAAGCAAATTGATTGAAAGGCAATTCCAGTTAATGAAATATATTTCGTTTAGAGACACGAATAAACATTTACGTAGTCTGGTTTTATGGCTGCATTGAATACGCATTAAGTGCTTGTAAAGCATAGGCGTTCACGGTGCGTTCACGCAGCGTTTATGTGACGTCTACGCTGCGTCAACGCCTACACTGGACATAAGACCAGTGCGGAGACACTCATAGTAATATCAGCATCCTGGCCTCACGGCTAGAGCACATCTTCGGATAGGACTTTTGCACCATTCCAGGAAACTACCAATTAATTAATAGCATCGTTGAAACGGTTATTCCCCTGTATACCCAAACCCTGATCAAGCCTTCGATCAGTAAACTAGCCGTCAAATTTCAGGGTAACTTTAGGGATGGTTGACCATAATACCCAATTGCAGGAAGGGATATAAGATTCGATGTGTAATAAAATCAAAAAGGTTTTCAATATACAAGGGTATCTTCAGTGGTTGGTATTACAATTTAACAGTGTTTACTTCTAAAGACAGTAAATTCGGGTGTATGTTAAATAAAAGCAAATAATAGCGGCATATAAAATATGAAAAAATACGATGCGGAAGTAACATAATAAGTGGAACCAACAGGGATAAAAGTAGTGGAAAATTACGTAATTCCCATATAAATCTAACTTGGCTTATATTAGATTCTTAACTGGCTATTCGTTACCAAGGAATCGGAATTATACTAGTAGATGTAATAACTGTAATGAAATGCTAAGATTATGAAATAACAAACTTCAATTTTGTTACCATAAAGGAGCAATCAACATTTCAGAATCACGAACATTATATTTTTTCGTCAGAATGGCGAATTATATTGGCGTGTGATATTAGATCTTGCCCAGATAAGATTTAAGTTTAATGATCAAATACAATTAAGTTGTCTTATTTTTGTGAAAATGATCGTCTGTATTTGCCTCAAATTGTAACGTGCATATCAATCAGCATACAGAAAGAATAATTCGATCAGTGCTCAATAACTCACCCCGCTCCCGGCACTGTAGAGCATTACACGTAAGTAGTGTGTGAGCACAGGAAAAACTCATCGTGTAGAATAGGATCACGTGCGGTGAGTGCGGGAAAACGACGAGCCTTATTATTGGAGTTGTTCCGCCTTCGCTACAACACATGTTGAAAACTAATGTCTTCATAGAACATATTACTTGCTTTTCATTCTCGTACGATATTTCAGTTTATTGAGAAACTTGGACCTTCACGGAAAACAATTTAACACAAAGTCAAAGAAAACCTTTCAATTGGGAAGTGGTAAGTACAAAATACACAAGTCTTGGCCGCGGCATTGAACCATCTCGGAGAGAAAATGAGAACGACAAGTACGAGATTCTTTGAGATGCTCAGAGCTAATTGAAATTATTAGTTACCAAGGCGCCCGTGGTTAAAATACTAAAACTTAAACTGCACTGAGCTGGGGTGAATCATTATCGAAGTAGGTACGTAAGAGTTCCCCAGACACTTGTGTAAAGCGTGGTATTATCCGGGAGGGTCCTGGTGTCGTGTCTAAGTGTTTAATTACTCCGCCTTTGTTGTTACAAACAGTGACACAAACTGGGAGGCGCTAGGCCACCGACCACATCAGCGGCGGCATGCGGACATAAATTGCTGACCGGACCCGCCTAAGCAAATTCACCCGACCCCCTCTAATCTGACACTTTTAAATGGATTACTTGCAAACTCCCAGTGAACACAAACATTTGCGATATAGTTTGCCGAGATTTGAGGATGCTCCCCACTTGTCACTTTATTATGTTCAGTAGTCGAGGCGGGAAGGCGTTAAGTTTGTCTATCACGTATGTATATGTAACCGACAACTGTTCCACCAGAACTTCATATTCGACAAATATCTGTTACTTTCAAACTACCCTTTATGGAATGCCTACTTTTATACATACTACCCACATTATGTGAAGTAATTACAACGGCGATATATATCTATGTATACTATATGAGTGTTTGTAAATATCATGAATTAGTTCCATGGAGAATACACCAACATCTAACTTACGTCTGAGCCACATAAATATTTCAGTTCTGTGCAGTTAAGTGTATGGATTTTCATACAGAAAAAACCTATTATAAATCTCCAATGCAATTTTCAGACATGTGCAGGATGGTCCAATTCAGGGCGAAAGATCATCTAAAATAAACGGTACTGACTACGTTTAATTGAGCAACACGGACAGCATTCTCTAAATTTTAGTAGAAATAGTTCTCTAACTTGGCTTCTAAGTTTAGCCTGTCACTTTAGCATTGCATTTTTGAGTAGCGCTACTATACATAGAAAGCTGCTTCCCTTAAATATACCTGTAAATGTATTTATTGAATCCGCTTTCAATTCACATTGAATTGCTGAAAACCTTTGTGTAATCAGAAATAGAAACGGATCATGGATTTTCCAACAAACATTATGCTCGCCTATTTTGCCGCAAAACGCATTGCCGGTTCCAAACTAACCGAGTGGATACAATTTCTAGATTGTCATAAAGTTTTTATATCACTATAAAGTTACAAGGGTCGACAAAGAAACGAACCGAAATTTATTCAAAACATAGACAGTATAATCCTTAAAAGCTACAAATCTGTGTTAGTGTGTGTGAGCAAAAGAGCAAAAAATGTCGGAGTGACACAGCAGTGTGGCCGGCGAGCCGCCCAGCCTCCAGCCGGCCGGGATGCCGGGATCAGCGAATGACTGCCGACTAACGGGACTCAACGAGATAATCCCCTGATTAGAAAGGCCGACGGCGTTTCCCTCTCACTCCTTCAAAACACTCTTCAATACATCTGTAGAGCATTTCTATACCGCGATTCTAAATATTTCTTTCAGATAAAAATCTGGTTTTTTGACAGCATAAGTCAGAACCAGCGGAATTCCTAAAAATGGATCATTGTGCTCATCAGCAGTGGTGGCCTAGTGTAACGATCGTGACTTACAAGTAGTAGGTCGTGGGTTCGAACCCAAGCAGGCGCTTTACTTTGTGTAAAATATTTTATCACCACTGCTCTCAAAGCGGTGAAGGAAAACATCATGAGGTCACCGGCATATCCGAACCGAAATGGAAGACATGCGATATCCACTAACCAGCACTGGGCCCGCATAGTTGACGACACGACTTTTAATAGGGAATCAACCCTGAAATCAATTGACCCATACATTTATGTTCGCAGAACTCAAGATAATGTAAACAGCAATTTTTTTCGCAATTTCAGAGTTGGTCGAATTGAAAAAGTTGTTCATAATGATGAGTACAATGACCCCTTTTCAGAACTTACGTGTTTCTGTTACACCTTGAATAGCCTTATTTTCATGACGACTTAGGGATTTTTTATCAATAAATAACTCAACCATTGGTAAAATATGCTAACCAATGGTTTCTAAATTCGTTTCAACACGTTTATTCGTCAATTGTCAGTCTAACGAACTGTCAAATAATTAACTGCCCAACTTATTTGACCATATGTGAGGATAACTTTTGATGCTTTTTTTTATTTTAATTTTGTTTTCGAGTTGGCATAATTTTTCCTTTAGATTTTAATTTTCTTTTTTGTAATTCGTATTATTTTATGGGGCATGCGGTGCTAACCTTTAAGAAATTGTAATACTAACCTTAGACATAAACAAACTTGAAATTTAAATGTATCAGTATATACAACTGGTGATTGGCCAAATAAATAAATAACAAACTGAAAAAATTGTGTTTTAAAAAAACCATTGGTTACTTTGGTTAGCATATTAGTTAGGTTAGGTTAGGCCCGCTCTTATTTAATTCACACCTTATAAGTGGACTTAGATGTCCTGTCCATTTGCCCACTTCAACGATTCGGACCCCTGAATAGCCACTTAGAAGTAAGTTTCCAATGTCAACAAGTTTGTTCTTGAAACAAACGCCAACATTAGGAATAGCCTTAACCTTAAGGGACAGATAGAGGCGCGCACTTTATGGCTTTTTGCTGTTACATGTGTAGTTTCCTCTACTTACTAAAAGCCTTCATCAAATCGGACTTTTAACTTTCACTGCTACATATGTATTTCTAGCACATAAACCGCTGAAATAGTGGTCTAGAGGGAATGTTTTCACATCACTGGGCAAGAGCTTACTTAATGTATGGTATACAAACTCTGATGCTGTGAAGCTAATCTAACTAAATGTATTTGTTTATTTATGATCACCAATTATAACATCGTTACAGATTGATCCAATACGATGGTACAAGACACAAACACAAAAAAAAAAACATAAAATGAAATACCCTAGCAGCAAAATTTCACACAGTAAATTATTAATACGTATTAATAGATACATCAATAAATAAAATTAACCATACCAAAGTCTATAGCTTCAGGAATCTTTCAGTAATTATTATTAAAATAATGCTACATCTTCCTTACTTATATTTTAATCGTTTGTTAAGATGGCCGCGGATAGTGGCGATCTGTCCCCAGTCGAGGCGAGTCACCCAATACAATTATGTTCAAGCGACGATGAAAATTCTCCTTTAACATTTTATCTTTTATCTCTAAGGATCTAAATAAAACCGTTTTACAATGAAAGCTTGCGAAAGCAGTAGAAATAATGACCAATAAACGCCAATATTGTAATATTTTCAGAAGTCTAACTGCAGTATTACGATAAGACAATGCGGTGGAGTTTTATCAACAATCTCGAAGTCGTTAAAACAACCGTAAAATAAAGTTAAATTTGAATCGTAACGTTTGACCGTGGTTCTTTATTCAAACCGTGGCAATCGCTGAAACACCTATCAATAACTTTCAAACAGGTACAGCTACCATCGTATATGTTTACACTTTGCGTCGATCAAATAACGTCTATTTATCGTTTTTCTATAATATTTTATTCATAATCAAAGTAAAAGAGTATGATCAAAGCCAGATGTGCGTTCAGCTTTCATAAATTTGAGAGTATGAAGATCTTCTTATCTTAAATCTTTAATGCTACAAATCTATGTTAGTGTGTGTGAGCAAAAAATGTCGGAGTGACACAGCAGTGTGGCCGGCGAGCGGCCGGGATGTCGGGATCAGCGAATGACTGCCGACTAACGGGACTCAACGAGATAATCCCCTGATTAGAAAGGCCGACGGCGTTTCCCTCTCACTCCTTCAAAACACTCTTCAATACATCTGTAGAGCATTTCTATATCGCGATTTTAAATATTTCTTTCAGATAAAAATCTGGTTTTTGAGAGCATAAGTCAGAACCAGCGCAATTCCTAAAAATGGATCATTGTGCTCATCAGAAGTGATGGCCTAGTGTAACGATCGTGACTTACAAGTAGTAGGTCGTGGGTTCGAACCCAAGCAGGCGCTTTATTTGTGTAAAATATTTTATCACCACTGCTCTCAAAGCGGTGAAGGAAAACATCATGAGGTCACCGGCATATCCGAACTGAAAATCGAAGACATGCGACATCCACTAACCAGCACTGGGCCCGCATAGTTGACGACACGACTTTTAATATGGAATCAACCCTGAAATCAATTGGCCCATATATTTATGTTCGCAGAACTCAAGATAATGTAAACAGCAATTTTTTTCGCAATTTCAGAGTTGGTCGAAATGAAAAAGTTGTTCATAATGATGAGTACAATGACCCCTTTTCAGAACTTACGTGTTTCTGTTACTCGTAAACCTTGAATAGCCTTATTTTCATGACGACTTAGGGATTTTTTATCAATAAATAACTCAACCATTGGTAAAATATGCTTACCAATGGTTTCTAAATTCGTTTCAACACGTTTATTCGTCAATTGTTAGTCTAACGAACTGTCAAATAATTAACTGCCCAACTTATTTGTTCATATGTAAGGATAACTTTTGATGCTTTTTTTTATTTTAATTTTGTTTTCGAGTTGGCATAATTTTTCCTTTAGATTTTAATTTTCTTTTTTGTAACTCGTATTATTTTATGGGGCATGCGGTGCTAACCTTTAAGAAATTGTAATACTAACCTTAGACATAAACAAACTTGAAATTTAAATGTATCAGTATATACAATTGTTGGTTGGCCAAATAAATAAATAACAAACTGAAAAAATTGTGTTTTAACGAAATTTGCAACCATTGGTTTCTTTGGTTAGCATATTAGTTAGGTTAGGTTAGGCCCACTCTTATTTAATTCAAACCTTATAAGTGGACTTAGATGTCCTGTCCATTTGCCCACTTCAACGATTCGGACCCCTGAATAGCCACTTAGAAGTAAGTTTCCAATGTCAACAAGTTTGTTCTTGAAACAAACGCCAACATTAGGAATAGCCTTAACCTTAAGAGACAGATAGAGGCGCGCACTTTATGGCTTTTTGCTGTTACATGTGTAGTTTCCTCTACTTACTAAAAGCCTTCATCAAATCGGACCTTAAACTTTCACTGCTACATATGTATTTCTTGCTCATAAACCGCTGAAATAGTGGTCTAGAGGGAATGTTTTCACATCACTGGGAAAGAGCATACTTAATGTATGGTATACAAACTCTGATGCTGTGAAGCTAATCTAACAAAATGTATTTGTTTAATTATGATGACCAATTATAACATCGTTACAGATTGATCCAATACGATGGTACAAGTCACAAACACAAAAAAAAAAAAGCATAAAATGAAATACCCTAGCAGCAAAATTTCACACAATAAATTATTAATACGTATTAATAGATACATCAATAAATAAAATTAACCATACCAAAGTCTATAGCTTCAGGAATCTTTCAGTAATTATTATTAAAATAATGCTACATCTTCCTTACTTATATTTTAATCGTTTGTTAAGATGGCCGCGGATAGTGGCGATCTGTCCCCAGTCGAGGCGAATCATCCAATAGAATTATGTTCAAGCGACGATGAAAATTCTCCTTTAACATTTTATCTTTTATCTCTAAGGATCTAAATAAAACCGTTTTACAATGAAATCTTGCGAAAGCAGTAGAAATAATGACCAATAAACGCCAATATTGTAATATTTTCAGAAGTCTAACTGCAGTATTACGATAAGACAATGCGGTGGAGTTTTATCAACAATCTCGAAGTCGTTAAAACAACCGTAAAATAAAGTTAAATTTGAATCGTAACGTTTGACCGTGGTTCTTTATTCAAACCGTGGCATTCGTAAAACACCTATCAATAACTTTCAAACATGTACAGCTACCATCGTATATGTTTACACTTTACGTCGATCAAATAACGTCTATTTATCGTTTTTCTACAATATTTTATTCATAATCAAAGTAAAAGAGTATTTTCAAAGCCAGATGTGCGTTCAGCTTTCATAAATTTGAGAGCATGAAGATCTTCTTATCTTAAAACTTTTATGGTAACTCACTACCCAACTTATCAGTTTTAAATTATACATTTCAAGTTTATTATTTAACCTACTTAAATCGTAGTGAGTTACCTTATGTAAGGTACCTAACTAACCTTATGTAAGGTAGGTAACTTATCCTTTTAGAAATTAAATTCTGCCCAGTACAGTTGGCCGCACTTCAACATCACATGTGTCTGAAAATGGTTTTCTTTGAAAAATTAATGAAGTGATCACACTATCACACTAATATTGTAAAGGCGAAAGTTTGTGAGTGTGTGTGTGTGTTTGTATGTTTGTGACTTCTTCACTCTCAAACTGCTGGACGGGTCTGGATGAAATTTGGCACAGAGATAAATTATAGTCTGGCATTGCATATAGGCACAAGATAGTCACACTAAATTATAAAGGCGAAAGTTTGTGAGTGAGTGTGTTTGTATGTTTGTTACTCTTTCACGCAAAAACGCCGAAAAGTTTTGTACAAGACTTTTCTGCTCAAACGAAAAAAAATAGTTACCTACATTAAAAGATAAGACACAGTAGGTAGGTACATTATATACCGCCTAATTATTGTAACAGTTCTTGTCGAAATGAACTTGATTCACTTTTGTTGTACTACCTACATTTTCCCCAAATTAATTAGGGTAAGTTTTTGCTAATGTTTTAAAGCACTGGGGAGCGCTAAATTCTAATTATCGTTTTAGACCATCAGCTTGCCTAAATGGAAATTGTAACTTTATTTTTTGTTAATAACATGAAAAGCAGCCTTCATTTTATTTTATTATAAAGCCTGAATAGAGTATTTTCCTCGGAATTCCAGACGGCTGTTTATTGATAGGAGGAACTGAAATAACATTTAATAGGTATCTAAAAATGTTAAGCATTATAAACACCAATGATGTTACTAATACCGTGTCTTCTCGTGTTCAAATCCATAGAGGATCGAACAAAAAAGAGACAACATTTATAACAAAGCACCCGCGCGGAATAAATTCATGCATGATCATTTTTTATTCTCATCTGGCGCTCGTTGGTCACTGGCTGGCACTGGTACGTCGTGGTCGGATTCATTGAGCCTGTTTGGGACGTCACGTCGCCGCCGCTGACAAGCCTCTGTGTGCTCAGATCGAACCATTCATTGGCTCCATTGTTTCACTTTTCGACCGACGGCGATCTAAATCTGCAAAAGCTTGATTGGCTTCCGTCAGAACGGGATAAATCGGCTAGCACCGCTACACCGCACCGACTTCAAAGGCTCGTCCTAGCTACGGTTAAAATTGGACATTCAAGAGAGCATCATTCTTTCGTGTTTCATTGTAGCTAAAATGGAGCAATTTCGGCAATATTGGGCCTGTCTAAAGCGACGATTCGTTGCTGAAATTTTAACAGAATATAACAGTTTCAAAACTGAAAGCAAAGTTGAACAAAAAACAACGTTTATTTCGTTTTATATTGACAATAAAATTGAATTAGCCGACACGCGCAGGCTTTCTAGTTCTGTCCGTAATCCTATTTGCGGTGCGGACTTACGCCAGTTGCTCCTAAAAGTTGGGTGCGCGGTACCAACAACACGCTGCTAACGCCTCGGGAGATGGAGACTGGCTGCGGGAACTGTGTGTGGGATCTACTTATGTAGCGGATTAGCTTTATGCCGAAAATAAAGACCTTCTTGTAAAATCTAAATTTGAAACTTTCACCTCCGTATCACCTTTGTCACGTTATCATAAACGTAATTTACCTAACCTAGATTGAGCTATAGAAATATCGGCTTTCAGTATAAAGAAGCGTGAAACTTCGCCTTAATTTGGAAGGTCGTGTCCATTCTATTAACTCCACTTATCAGAAATTAGTTTTGTTCCGATATCTTTTATTAGTAATTCCCCACTCCGCGTTCCGAAACACGATAGAATCCCTAAAGGGGTATCTACCGAATGCTGCAGCGT
The DNA here is from genome assembly GCA_964057195.1 of Orthosia cruda. Classification (NCBI taxonomy): domain Eukaryota; kingdom Metazoa; phylum Arthropoda; class Insecta; order Lepidoptera; family Noctuidae; genus Orthosia; species Orthosia cruda. The sequence goes on along the minus strand of OZ059838.1, from coordinate 16,866,310 downwards.
CACTTCGTCTCGCATTATAAAATATGCAGATAAGTTACGGGAATTGATTCAAGGCACAAAGGAGGCGAGCGAACTGTCTATAGGCAGGCGGCGAGATTTCGGCAGTAATTTCCCGTGAGGGTACACTCTTATCTCACGACACTGAAAATATTTTGAACAACACACGTTTAAGAACAACTTGTTCACTCAACACTATGTGACGCACCGGTGAAAATTATTTGTCCACTTTACAACAGAATTTTGCAACCGTGGTGCCAAATAAATTGAAAATAAGATGCTTTTCGTAGCATTTAAAAACGCCATTTATTTACGCGCAACTAACATTTTCATTCTGAACCATTTTGCAGTCGCATAACAAAAGTTATTGCGGTGTATCACTTGATCCATGTTCTCATTATTAGATCATTAAAATTTAAAAAGTAGACGTTGCTTGCGAAATCCTAGGCATTAGCTTGGTACATATAATATGTTTAGAGAAATATTATCTTTATAGTTATAAATGTGATGGATAAAGCTGTGGTTCCCGTTCCCTGGCGGCAAACTTTAAATCATTAGCAAACTCCAAGAGCAGCCTAGAACTGTACCGGAGTAGAACCAAGCGAATTTAAAGGAAAGCTGATATTTTTATGTACCAACAAAGTCCTCAGTTAGTTTATCGAATTTCAAGACAAATATAGGGAAATGAAGATCACGCTCAAATGTTATACCGAACCGGTATGAACTCATAATTAAATCATCTGTTCCTTAAAGATCAAAACATTCAACAGCCTTCAAAATATGACAAAGGTACAGCTCAAGACAAAATAGTTAAACACAAAGCCTAAAAGCCTCCAAAATTAACGAGTTTTTATAGGTATGTCATTCCTCTTAAGAACTATCTAACTATTATTTTTTTCTCAAACATGCTTGGAAATTTGAGCATTATTTTAACAACCTCCTTCGAGATAAATCGAAATTGCAGTACAGGCCAAATACATGCGAGCAACGGCCGGCAAAAGTTGTATGAAAATCCATATCTGTCGTTTGCAGCGGCCAAATAAATTACATAGTAAACTCATATCTGTCGTGTAATTTAAAAATGGAACGATCTTTTACTCCGAATCATGGCAACCAAGAAGATAACTTATCAAAGGTTTTATTTGAATTTCGAACTGGCTTGCAAATAAAAAGCTGTGTATTGAAAAAAAAAACAAATGAACACTTTAAGGCTTAGCACGCACTGCGATTTTTATTTCCGCGGATTTTTGTAGTATTATTACCGTGTGATTTTTTTACCGTAACGCGTGCGGCTTCGTACAATTCCATAGGTCACAGAATGGGCGGAAAACGCGCGAATGCAAATCGCAGTGCCTGCTAAGCCTAACGCGGGAATAGGTAATTATTGTTTTACGTTGTTCGTTATTGATTTTGAAAAGTAATTGTATTTGACAAAATGAGTTCTAGGTACTACTTTGTTTTAATTTCCGCGCATTATTTGAGAAAAGCACTATACAAGCCTTGGCCACAACTAGGCATTGATGGACTTACGTATGTGTGCCTCGGCTTCGCCTCGGCCCACATTTACACGTTCGTCCATCAATGCCTCTTTTGCTGGCCGCTGCAGTAATGTACTTTAACCCCCGCCGGAAAAAGAGGGGTGTTATAAGTTTGACGTGTGTTGCTGTGTATCTGTGTGTCTGTCTGTGGCATCATAGCGCCTAAACTGGTGAACCGATTTTGATCTAGCTTTTTTTGTTTAAAAGGTGCTTTAATCGAAAGTGTTTAATCTAAACTATGTTTGAATAAAATCGGTTTAGCCGGTCAAAAGTTATGGACGTTTAACTGTTTGAATCGGGGTGTTTTCGCAAGATATCGTGTCATAATTACGTGTTCAATAGATTGCCGATCAAAGCGTGTCTACTATATACTAGATAAATTATGTAGCATGAAAATAAAATGTGTCGGGGGTTTTTAAATTTTGAAATTTTACTTGTATAGAATAATTAAATTTTTAGCAATTATAAAATTTGGTGAGCCACAAAAAAACAGCATTTAAATAATTTAGTCGGCATTTTGTTTGCAATTAAAAAAATCAGGCAGCTATCCAATGATATTCAAATAAAATGATATGTTACGAGCGCGCGCATTGTGAAGACTCGAATAGGTCACAATTGTGACCTTTAGTCTTTAGTTTATGTCACGCATGGCGAAGAGCGATAGTCTTTGTTGAAACAAAAACAAAATAAAAAAATGCCATCGTGTATATTTGTAATTTTTTTATTTATTGATTAAAATAAATATTTTTTTATGTCAGATGAATGAAAAGTGTGTATGTGTGCTGCCGCTGCTGCGCGGAACACTTTTTCAATTGTTTTGCGAGTGTATAACGTATCTGTTTATTTGAATATAATTGCAGCTATGTCCGCAAATAATTTTGATAATGGTCAAAAATTAAATCATAAATAGGCAGCTTACAATAACATGAGTTTGCATAATAAACATTCAGTCCGCAAAAAAATACTTGATCAGCAGATAAAACATGTCTATAAGCAGTAGTATTTGATTGGTATGCATATTTAAAACATGGTGAGCAAAATAACTAATTGGATTGCATTTTTGTTAAAAAATCGGCAATGTACGTTAAAAGTGGGCGGAGTAAGAGAAGGAAAATGAAAAATATCAAAGTTCTTTTACCTGATAAAAAAAAAACCTGTCTCCCAGCGTATCAAGAACCTAACTGACAGAAAGGAGCAGGCGCAGTATAGCGCGAGCGACGACATTTTTGCCAGAAAACGACAGACAATTAAAAATGCGAGCGAAGCGAGCGCGAGCGCGACGAGCGCAGCGAGGAGCCAGAAAAAAAACCATATAATCATAGACAAGTAAAGTATTTTTGCTACTTTTATATGCAGCTCAAAATGATTGTTTTTGCTTACCCAATGAGTGCTTACCAAAATTTTACTAAACAGGAGCAGCTCATTGCAGCTTATATATAATATGCTGTACAAAAATAATTGCAGCCATCCAGAATGACATAAATTGCTGATTGATTTTGGAATGTTTGCTGGGCATGAGTTGCTGATCAATTAGCTATTTCTTCTCATAAAAATACGAATACTATGCTAACCATTTAAATAACACCCTTATTTTATTATGCTCGCTGCACGTGTCAAGAAACTTAATACAAATTAATATAATTAATAACAGTCTTCAGAATTAAGTTCAGTTAAGTAATTACAGTTGCTGAACGTGCTAACAACTGAACAACTTCAGCGCTAGATAAGATTTCAATGTAATTACATTCTACGGTAGCTAAGTACCTTTTTTTTCAACTTTCATAGAATTGAGAAACCTTTCAAAGACTGTATAGATAATTCTTCCACGAAACATCTATACAATCAGGTAAAAACATTATTGAAACAGAACGTCGCTGTCGTCGTCGGCGGGAAGTCCGCCCGGGCAGTAGCCGGTCGTCAAGTCAGTTGATTTTATTTTGCCACCGGCCGACTTCGCGGGTAAACGCCGTTACCCGATCAAACTTTAGCTATCGGGATCTTCCATTATTAAAGTTTTATCCAACTGGGCCACACGAGAACTCCGATATTCATACGAATTTTGCAACATATTTCAGTTCCATTTTGCGTTGTATAGAGCCGGCTTCGCACTAGCGTGTTGCTGCGTCATTGTTTGATCGTAAAGCTTACAAAAACTTTATTCTTGTGTACAGGAACTCTGTATAGTTGTAAGAAGTAGGACGTATTTTTTCACACTTGTTACAGACTTCCCTAATGATTGCCTAACTTAATTCCTCATAACAATAATTTGTAACCTTGTAACCGAAAGCATTCATAGCAATCAGCATTATTAGAGTTGTAGCTACGTGTATAGAATTGATTGTGTAATGTATGATTAATTAGGAAATTGAATTTATGTTTAATGCATCGTTGGATAATTGTGTTACAATTAATATTTCGGTATAATCCGATAAACAAGTTCCGTATTTGTTTATGAAATTGTGATAAATTTATATGAATTGTATCGTTGGTCTACTTACGAATGCTTGAAATAAAATTAACAAAAAAAAAAACCGACTTCCAAAGCAAACCACTACTTCAGTAAAGAAAGTTATTTTTCGCTTTGTAGTGTTTCGCTTTGGAAGCGGTTTTATTTTTTTGATAATTTTTATTTTATTTTCCCTTTTTTTAGTTTTGGTACCTCTATATTACCATGAAAATCTTCTGTAGTCAGAATACATCTCATGACGATTCCAAAAAGCCCAAACACGACTTGGATACATTGTTTTATTTTAGTTCCAGTGCCTACCTTCCGGCTTCATCATCAGATCAGTTCGATGGTACTATTTTCATCAATAAATTTTATTTATATGTATCTGCTTCATTATAATCGCTTAATTATTCGAGAAATCTTATACCCGTGACAAACTTATCATTAAGTAGTTTCAGTGGCCATCTGTAGTATTCTTCATCAGTTCTACTTCACCAAATGATACTTTTTGAGTGCAAATGCTTGCGGTGTTGATGAAAATATCACAATTTCTATTCGTATGCCTATAATATTTGAGGATTTCCCTCAAATTCAATGAGATGCCATTATCAGACTCAATATTAAACCCTTTTAAACACAAACATAATTTTCAAAATCGGTTCAGAATTGACGGAGATATCGGTGAACAAACATAAAAAACGTGCATACAGCCGAACATAGAACCTCCTCCTTTTTGGGAAGTCGGTTAAAAATACAGAAGTTGGCCTATTGAAAAACTATGTTCTTAGAAGTCAAATTAAAAGAAATTAAAGATGTAGGTATATGAATCTGCCTAGCCTTTTTGGAACTAGGTTAGAGCAGGCTTCCAATTACCCCGCCCCGGTAGGTTCTCAGTAGGGGCTCAGTAGCCGTGGTTTGGACACCCATGGTGAAGCGAAGAGGAACCCGAGGAGGGGCCGCTCCTCAGGGCTTTTGCCAATAAGCCTCCGTGGCCTGCACGGGGCCGCCACCGGCTGATGGCGGACGCGGTGGGGCCACAGGAGAGGAAGAGTGTCAGTATAGCGTTGGCTGCTCTCCCTAACTAATACGGCTGAAAAGTGGTGGGTAGTGGGGCCACTGTCCTGACCCGTCACAGGGGAACCGAGGGTGCCATACACGGGGTCGTCACATATTGACAAAGAATCTAAGAAATGATTTATCAAACTTATGTTCTGGTAGTTAGATAGGTTTGGTTGCTTTCATTGTCTGGCTCTGAAAATTACGGAAAAAACAGAAGGTGATGTGATGCTCTGCTCATAATAATGATAGTTGAACGATAAATGCTATTAGTGATTAATAATAAGAAGATTCAACGCCTGTTACGCAAAATAATTAACAAAGGCTTTATTTTGATTACATTTCATGATAAATATTTCTTAGTTTAACTTGAATTAGAAATAGCGGTAAGAAATAAACGTGGCCGTTAAAACACAAAAATAAACATTGTTCTTATTATTTAACGTTGTTTCCGTTCTCGTCTTCCGCCATAGTTGCACGGAAGCAGCACTGATCTTAATATATTTGTCGGAACCGTTCTAATTGAACAATGTTTAGATTACAGAAGAACAAAATTGCGTTGTGTCGAGCGGCGGAATTACAGCCATTGGGGAAACCAAATTAATTACACAAACAGACTCGTACGCTACACATACACTTCGTGACAAGTAAGAGCTTATGTTATGAGCATGACGGAATCTGAGCAATGAACTTAAACATAATTGAGACGTCGCAATGCCCCGCGGGCGCCACGCGGCGGGCACAAACTCTGCCATCCCGGTAACGAGGCTCACACCTCGCATACGAAGCAGCCTAGTCTTACCAACGCCCACCGTGTTTACACAACAACAAATTTGTGTTATCCAACATGGCCCATCCTACATTAAGCTATTCCATTATCACAAACACACGCTACTGTTTAAAGATGATGTTCCAGCTACTGTAGTAGATACGAGTTATACGACGCTCTCTGTAACGCGTGTTGTCATTAGCAAGATGATTCTTATTACTCCATTTCGCAAATTTATCACAGCGAACAAACAGATTTATGTGAGATGTCAACGTCAAATGGCAGAAACCGATTGAAATGGTTCGATAGTAGAAATAGTGTAGACGTGAAAAGCCGGCAAAATTGACTGCCAGAAGGTAGAATATTTTAAATAGGTACTGAAATAATCACATTATAAACATTGTACTGTACTGTTTTCCAACCACATAAAACAAATTAAGCGTTGGTTTTGAAATAATTGTACTACCAAAATAAACTAACCGCGAACACGGAGCACTTAACTCAGTTAGTGGGCTCACAAGGGTTACATATCACATATCTTAACGCTACATTAATTAGCAATGAAAGTGCGAAATCGTATATCATGCATTACTGCGTAAAATCGTCCATGTTGATCGTAGTTAGATTGCAAATGGGGCTGTGGACGTGCGCCAATCTGTGCTGTTTGCTCCCAGTCGTCCCTGTGAGATTATAACTCGAGCGACCGATCTCACCACGGTGCCTTCAACCCATTAGACTGACTTCAATATTATATTTCATTGTGACATTTCTCGTTGGATGCCTTTACTTTGTACAGAGAAAACTCGACGATTCTTAAATAATTCTGTGTTATCTTATAAGCTTTTGAGTTTTTAAATGAAAAGTTTATTAAAGACCCACTACTTAATAACTTTAGAATTCTCTTTGGATTAAGAGTGTGATGGTGTGGCGTTGAATTATGTAGGAGATCTTATCTGTTTTATGTGTTGGAGGAGAAGAATAGTTCATTAGTAGGAATTTACGTTTCGCATAGTTTAATGAAGATTATAGGAAATGGATTTTCTATAATCTTCATGACGACATTATCGTTATTTTTATGATGAGATTTTGAGCGTGATCAATTTACAATATTCAACACAATAAATATTTCAATAATTTTATTTTGAAAACGAAAACTCATAATTTAACAATTTTTCTCCCGTGGATTCACTACGGTGGCTTATTCCTTAGGAACTGTGTCGTTTTCCGGGAAAAAAGAAGCTACTGACACTCAGCGATAATGTAACTTTTTACCAGTGAAGAAAAATCGTTATCCAATCAGGGGGGTGACCAAAAGCTCTCAGAATAAGGTTGTTTTGAGTGAAGAACACTGTAAGTGACAGATGTATACAAGTCATATACATCTGTCCTTTACACACACTCAAAATAACCTTATTCTTCGAGCTTATGGAGGGTGACCACATGTACTTCTAGGAGTTTACCTTTGGCAAACATAATACAATGTGTCTGGACTTGTAATAATTAAACTTTAATGCCGTAAAATACAGTTAATTTTATCAATAGAAACACCCCCCACATAAGGGGTTAAATCATCAAATCCTCAAAGATTATTATTAGTACCTAACTTACTAACATAACCTTGGCCCTAGATCTCACAGAGGTGTACATGTTTGTTTTTACACTCATAGCATAGAGAATCAAATAAATATTTATCTTATACTCAACAGATAATATATTTTTGTATTGTGCCATAAAAGATAAATTTTAATCAAAATTTCACATGTTTTTATTACATTTCCTAAAATTCTGGAAAATATTTAGGGAGTAACAAACTACACACTGACAAAAGAATCACAGCTCTAAGCCAAATAGTCTTAATTTTATTATTACCTAAAAAGAACTCCTACATATTTTTGCTTTATAATTTCTGCAGAATTTTTGGAAATGCAATAAATAAATGTGGGGTTTTAACCCCTTATGTGGGGTGTTTCTATCGATAAAATGAAGTGTATTTTACGGCCTTAATGTTTTATTACTATAAGTACGGAAACATTGTATAAATAAAACAATATTAGCTACTTATTGGATAAAATATAGCTATATCTATACTCTATACGAGTACTTTAGTAATAAAGAGGAAAGATTTGTATTTTTGTATGTAGCGAATAAACTTAAAAACTACTAGACCGATTTTAAAAATTCTTTCACCGTTGGGAAGCTACCCTATGCTCGGGTGACAAAGGCTACTTTTTAACCTTGTGTTCCTACAGGAACGGGAACTACGCGGCTGATACCGCGAGGCGTCCGCTACTATTTTTTAAATAGGGAAATCCTTGGGACGCATACTTTACTTTTGAAATATGTTTACTTTTCCTGTAAAAAATCTGCCGTCATCTGTCACGTACGAGTAAAATAATAGACGTACGATACAGGAGCGTCACGCATTCACAACAATGACTGACACTCGATTTAGCTTTCTTTATCTCTAAGGGTTCCGTACTTTTTTACGAACGTTTTATTATTTTTCATCATACTTGCACGTAAAAAGTATCTAAACATACAGGTTAACTTGGCCGTAATGCTCCATATAAAACCCTCGGGCTTTCTTTTTGTCATGAAGCCCTAGGGCGGTAAGTAATATTTTTTTAATTTATGGCACAGCACACAGGTCATGCAAGTTCAAGCAAGGAGTTTACACACAATTTAAAAATTGTATTAAAATGTTATCTAAACAAGAATTTCTTGGCAATCTCGCTACATGTTACTTAAATACTCAATTAATGTTCTTAATAATCGATTTTAATAGTTATAGTATGAAAACGTCGAAATTATTTAATTCTTTTTACACTCCGTCATGGCTGTATACCTACGTAAGTATTTGCCCTTAAAGTTTCTGAACGAAACACTGTATAATCTGTGGTGTGGGCAAAAAATCGCCAACCGCTTAAAAAAAGTTCGCGTATTTCGTAATAACAGCTGAGCTGACTTGTGTATTAAAGCTATAATTCATAATTATTACTCGCAAATGTGATGAAAAACATTGTATGTATCACGGGCGGTACGGGAATTACGAACCTCGACTCAGAAAGCCCTCAGTCTTCGACTTCGGGCTTCTACTAGAGTCCCGATCGTAATGCCTTACTTACCGCCCTTAATACACAATGTACTATTAAATGGTGCAAAGCATTCATGATCTTGATGTCAGATCATGAATGCTTTGTTGACAATAGCTGTTGCCTTTTAGCATGGCAGTAGTGATCACTGCAGGGTTACATGTATTTTAATTCTTATTTTCAACAACGGAAATAAAAACATAATAAAGACGTCTTTAATCGACAATTATATATTTTTTTATTTAGATAGCCGTTGTGATCTTCAACATGTTGGGGTAATTAATAACGATTTATAGTCTGTTTTAGGAAAGGGAAAGAGCAATGACCGCTAATGCTAAGCGAAAACGAAACAAATATATGACTTATAAGGTAAACAATATAGAAAATAATTAAGTTTTGTTATTGTTACTGTTCCATGTCAGATTCTTATTTGTCATATTTCTTTGTTATTTTATTGTAATTATAATATGGCCTTGTATCGTTTTATTCCTACTATAAACTATTATAAACGTGAAAGTTTGTGAAGATGGATGGATGGATGTTTGTAGTGAAAGAGGTCACGCAAAAACTACTAAACGGATTTTAATGAAACTTTATATAAATATAGCTTATACATTAGAATAACACATAGGTTATAATTTATGAAGACATCGGGAGAATTACTAATACAACGAGGGCGGAGCCGCGGGCAACAGCTAGTAAACTATAAAATAAATGAATGAATAAGTTTTGCACTTATAAATAGCTAAAATACTAACACTAGCTGCATTCGATTAGACAAAAAGGCGATCCCAAAATAGTCAAATAAAGACTAGGCTGATGGACTTCTTCTACTTTCTATACTAATCTAAAACGCGCTAACCTAAGCGCTTTCGGTACAGTTCCTTTAAAGCGTCTATTTTCTCGTCTCGACAGACCTACACATTTTGTTTAATAACTGTAATTGTAAGGCTTATTGTCTTACTCTCTTCGTAGTATTATGTTTTCTTCAAGGACTGCTTTGTGAAAGATTGTTGGTCAGATATTTATTTATTTAACCAACAATCATTTTTAATAAACATTTTTAAATCAAGTGTTCCATGGGTTTAGACCACACTGGGAGGTTTTTTATGGACAACCATCCGATAGACGGAAAGAAAGGCGAACAGAACTACAAATTGGTACATCTATAGTTCTGAATCCCACTAACAACAGGACCGTGTGTAATATACATTATATTACGTATCAAAGTTATATTAAACAAACATCCACATGTTTTAACATATAATATAAATTCTCAACGTATGATAAAACAGACGTAGACGGAGGAGCTCGTGGCTAAATAATAACAGCCGCACTGGTCGATCATCAAGGTTAAGCAACGCTTGACGAGGTCGGTCCGTGGATGGGTGACCATTTTAACATACCGATTTTCCTCCGTGCCTCGGCAAGCACGTTAAGCCGTTGGACCCGGTTGTCATTTGAAGATCTTTGACAGTCGTTACGGGTAGTCAGAAGCTTGAGATCTGACACCAGTCTTGCCGTGTTACCCAGTTAGTGGGTTGTGGAGGTCAGATAGGCAGTCGCTCCGTGTAAAATACTGGTACTCAGCTGAATCCGGTAAGACTGGACGCCGCCCCCTTTATAGTTGGGAAAAGGTTAGGCAGATTGATTTTGATGATAAAACAGACGTAGAAATATAAATGTTAAACAGCGAAGTTTACTGCTCAGACTAATTTTGCGGAAAGTTTCGCGAGGATCGTATCTCGACTCCTTAGCTGATTACACCCAGTTCTGTTGTAAAACTTAGTATTTGCTTTCAAACATACGCGGAATCAATCGATAATCTCCATGTTATCCTCGGAACTTGGAACTTCAACAGATGGAAAAACACTGATTGGAAAGTTTATCCAATGTTCAATTTATATTATAGAGATGTGCCCTTCCGCATTTATACGATATATACCATATAGCGAAACTTTTAGATTAATCTGTCTACATAATACAAATCAAATTTCATGGCTTCACTCTGGATAAACTGCCCGCTTCGTTAAATTAATACATCGTAACGCCAACGACTTTGTCTGAGGATTTTACCCAAACATTCAAATTAATATTAGAGCCATCCGCCACTGTTGGATTTAATCCACTAGAACAATAACATTGTTAACATTTCATCGTCGTCGGTTAGCTGTGCGTCTACAACTACCGCATGGTAAGAGGCACATTGAACATTAATATTAAGCTTGAAAGGTCTCGACTGATGAAGTCCACGCTCCGGCCAGCACAGATCCAGGTACAAAACCCCGAGAGCTTTCAGCTCCAACTCCAGAATCGTTTCGAGTGCCTAGGGAGCTCCGTGGATGAATACAGCAACGGGTTCGTGGAAGCTGTCCATACGGTCGGGTCTAAGTTTTCAAGACCCGTCGTACAGATAGAAACAAAAAGTTCTCTGATCATACCCTCAAGCTTATGAAGGAGAGGCGTGAGATGATCCTGCAGTCTTCAGATGAGGCGTGCAAATACCGGCAGCTCAATAGACAGATCTCTAAATCCTTGAAAAGAGACCTCCGCCGCTTCAATACCGAGCGTATTAAAGACGCAATCGAGCGAAATAAAGGCTCCAAGGTGTTTTCTAGGGATCTGGCTATTGGGCAGAGCCAACTCACGGAACTGAAGACCGACGATGGCAGGGTCGTATCCGCCAAACCGGAGCTTCTCAGGGAGATCGATCAGCAAGCCCGTTGCGAGTCTAGCAAACGACCCAAGACCTAGATTGACCCGACACTATACCGAAGATATCCCGGACGTCAGCCTGTACGAGATTAGGATGGCTCTGAAACAGCTCAAAAACAACAAGGCGCCGGGTGATGACGGAATTACGACCGAACTCCTGAAGGCGGGTGGAAAACCGGTCCTTAGGGCCCTTCAGAATCTGTTTGATTCCGTCATACTCGAGGGCAAAACGCCACAGGCATGGTGCAGGGGTGTGGTGGTACACTTCTTCATGAAGGGCGACAATGCCCGGTTGAAGAACTATAGGCCCATCTCACTTCTTAGCCATGTCTACAAGTTGTTTTCAAGAGTCATCACGAATCGTCTCGCGCGCAGGTTTGACGATTTCCAGCCCCCCGAACAAGCCGGATTCCGAAAAGGCTTTAGCACCGTAGACCACATACATACGCTGCGGCAGGTTATACAGAAGACCGAAGAGTATAACCTGCCTCTCTGTTTAGCGTTTGTGGACTACGAGAAAGCCTTCGATTCGATAGAGACTTGGGCTGTACTGCAGTCTCTCCAACGGTGCCAGATCGACTACCAGTACATTGAGGTGTTGAAGTGTTTGTACTTTTACGCCACCATATCAGTCCGTCTTCAGGATCAGACTTCGAAACCAATCCTTCTCCAGCACGGCGTGAGACAGGGAGACGTCATTTCTCCGAAACTGTTCACTGCTGCGCTGGAGGATGTCTTCAAGGTTCTGGACTGGAGGGGGCTTGGCATTAACGTTAATGGCGAGTACATTACTCACCTTCGGTTTGCCGACGACATAGTGGTCATGGCTGAGACCATGGGGAGCCTCAGTAAAATGCTCGATGACCTCAGTAGAGCTTCCGAAAGAGTGGGTCTTAAAATGAACATGGACAAAACCAAGATCATGGTGAATGCCCATGTAACACCCACTCCTATCAAGGTCGGAGACTCGACTCTCGAAGTTGTAGACGATTATGTCTACCTGGGACAAACGGTCCAGTTGGGTAGGTCCAATTTCGAGAAAGAGGTCAACCGTCGAATCCGACTCGGCTGGGCGGTGTTCGGGAAGTTGCGTGGTATCTTCTTGTCCAATTTACCGCAGTGTCTCAAGACAAAAGTCTATGACCAGTGTGTGTTGCCAGTGATCACCTATGGGACCGAGACGTGGTCGCTCACAATGGGCCTTATCAGAAAGCTCAAAGTCACCCAAAGGGCAATGGAGAGGGGTATGCTCGGAATTTCCTTGCGTGATCACGTCAGAAATGATGATATCCGCAGGAGAACCAAAGTTACCGACATAGCCCGAAGAATTGCCAAACTTAAGTGGCAGTGGGGCCGAAAAGTTCTGGAATGGCGACCGCGAACCGGAAGACGATACGTTGAAAGGCCCTCCACTAAGTGGACTGATGACCTGGTTAAGGTTGCGGGAAGGCGCTGGATGCGAGACGCACGGGATCGGTCAATGTGGCGACGCCTGGGGGAGGCCTATGTCCAGCAGTGGACGTCTTTCGGCTGAAATGATGATGATGATAATGCCTCATCGTGTGATACTGAATATGATACATGGACTGATTAAAATGCCAAAATTATTAGGTATTTATTTATACGCCTTTGTTCTCGATCCACTGTTTGATTTGTTTTGTATTCTGTTATAAGTTATGTTTGACTATTATATCCGTCCGATTGATGTATCTTGAAAGTTTGTTATTGAACTGTTCTTCGCCATTATCTGATAAATAAAACATTCGATAACCCCAGACTAATGGCTAAGGCCGAAGTTGAAAACCTATGCTATTAAAATAAAGTAGTAAAACCACTCTAAACATAAGCACACTTAGTTTATTTGGCAGAGTTTGTTGCAATAATAGTAATGGGCATCACATGACAATACTAATGTTCAGTTTTGATAAAACATGCAATAAAACTTTAATGTTTTAACATTTAATGTTGTGTTTTATTTCGTGATTGTGTTTGAAATGTTTTCACAAATATTTACGTTAGCGTCACATGGGAGCCAGTGCTCGATTTTATCTGTATTTTCATTTGCTCGATCCCTCGCCGGCTACGTCGCTACGAATGCTACGACGCTACGATGCTACGACATCGTTGTAACCGTTCGTAGCAAATGTTCCTAGGGTTGCTTTGACGCTCACTAAACGGTATTATCTACCCACAGGGACTTCACGTTGACATTCAATCTTCTTCTCATTCAAGTCCCATTTAAATTTCAAAGTCTTATAATGAACGCGTAAACTTAAGATGGAAGTTAATACTATAACCTCAGTGGAACAAGTTAAATATCTTGGAGTAGTTCTGGACAAAAACCTTAATTTCAGGTCACACATTAACATCCTTACTGGTCGCATACGCAAGCTTATTTATATTTTTAAAACTTTGCGTCATGTAGCCAACCCTTTTATTATTAGAAATGTATACCTTGCTCTTTGCCAGTCAATCCTCATTTATTGTATGTCTTGCTGGGGTGGTGCCGCAAAGACCATACTCAAGCCTCTGGAGACAGCCCACAGAGCTATTCTAAAAGTGGCTACGTTCAGTCCGATTATCTTCCCAACCGCAGAACTCTATAAAGCATGCGAACTACTGAATGTTAGACAACAATACTTCTTGCAAATAATCCTACTACAACACAAGAGAACACCTTTTAAGAAAATTTCTAAACGCCGAAAAGACCTCATCTGCACAATCCCACCACCAACCACAACATTTTTCAAAAAATTCGCACTATATCTTGGTCCATCAATTTACAATAAAATTAATGCAATAGTCCCAATTTACGGATTAAGATGTCGTATTTGCAAAAAGACTGTTTGCTCCTACTTATTGACCCTAAACTACAATGAAACAGAAGAACTCCTAAAGAAGTGATCACACTAACACAAACATGCATCACACAACATAGAAAACTAACACACACTACAATAACACAAACACACACAACACACACAAACATACTGAACATATATTTTTTATAATTTTTGTTGATTTGATTATTATTATTTCCTATTTTGACATTCGATTTAGTACAATTTTAATTTCTATTGTTTTTAAAGTATTTTTTTGTTTCTTTTTGTATTTGATTGATTTTAACAATGTAATTTTGACAACATGTTCTTGCTAAAAGTCAAAACGTATTTTTTACGAAATGATGATTCTTTTAAACACAGGTGACTTTGTCACCTATCTAGAAGAACAGTACTGCACCCACTAACTAGATTAAGATCTCTAATGCCTATCTCACTTAACCATGCAATGTATCTAGTCCTTAGTTCATGAATAAATTTATTTTATTATTTTTTATTATTATTAAGTTTCTAGCATTTAATATTCATGTTTTAATTAAGGTTATTGTAGTAAATTAAATATAAACCTTACCTTTACTCTAGTCTAAGTTTGTGGTTGGTAATAAATATGTTACGATTAAAAAATACAGAGAGAAATAAACTTTACCTTTGAAAATTAATTGTGTTTGACGCATAATTTTCTCTTTATCTCTTTTTAAATTTTTTACGTTACGGCCTATTTTCTGTGCTGTAATTTCGGAAACATTATAAGCCTTATTTATAAAAAAAAATATAACCATATGATTAATTTAACCATTGGTTACTAGATTATAATTAAAATTTGCTATGGAGAATTTGCATTGAGAATACAAGCCTAATATGTATTAAAATTAAGTAAGGCCCTAAATGAGTTGTGGGCAACCCTATAGATTCAAATTAAGAATGCGACTCGATAATGATAGTGTTAGTCGGTGTTGGTACAATCAATTGATGCCAGATGTATTGTTGGAACCGTTTACTGGTTTTACATAACAACGAGATTTGTTTCGATACTACAAATATATTGTTTCACACTACTCCAGGGAAATAAAACAGACTATGAAAGCTATTCGATATGACATAAAATTATCGCACCAACAGGACATTTTTTGTTGTAAAATAAAGTTATAAGAAAGAGTTATAAGATGGAAAATATATATGCATACTTTATCGGTTACATTTAGGGGAGTGTGCGTTGGAATTGCATGAACTAATTCCTCCTAGCCCGTATGGCGATGCGTCATCCCACCCATACGCACTAAACGTTTTGGGAATACTTTTATTATGCGTACAGCAAAGGAGTGGAATTCCCTGCCGGAGTCTGTATTTCCAGATAGCTACAACCTGGAGTCTTTAAGTCAAGAGTGATTAGGTTTCTTCTAGATAAAAATATTATAAATGCGAAAGTAACTCAATATGTTTGTTAATTTTTGATTTGTTTGTTTGTCACCTTTTCACGACTAAGTGGCTGAACTGATTTAGATGCATTCGGTATGGTAAAAGTTTGAGACTCTGGGCAGGACATACCTACCTACATAGGATAGTTTTTATCTCGGTAGTGTATTCCCTTGGAATGATAATACACTTTAACGCTGGCGAAGCCACAGGTAAAAGCTAGTTTAATATATTTTACGAAGTTAAGACAAACTGATAAAAACAGTTTGTTCAAAGCTATTAAAAAAATCAATGACTTTATGTTTTAAGAGTTCCTTACTTCAAAAGAAAATACGGAAACTTCAAGAGAACTTGAATTCATTTACAGTATGTCTTACTAGCTTCTACTAGCGGCTTCGCCCGCGTGAAAACTGTTATCTTATCCCAAGGGAAAATTATCATCATCATCATCATATCAGCCGAAAGACGTCCACTGCTGGACATAGGCCTGCCCCAAGCGGTCCCGGGAAAACATTGACCGTTCCCGTGTGTCTCGCAACCAGCAGATCCTTGCAACCTTCACCAGGTCATCGGTCCACCTGGTAGGAGGCCTTCCAACGCATCGTCTTCCGGTTCGCGGTCGCCACTCCAGAACCATTTTGCCCCATCGGCAATTAAGTTTGGCATTTTTTCGGGCTATGTCGGTAACCTTGGTTCTCATGCGGATCCCTACATTTTTGATTCGATCACGCAAGGAAATTCCGAGCATAGCCCTCTCCATTGCCCTTTCCATGACTATAAACTTTCTGATGAGGCCCATTGTAAGCGACCACGTCTGGCAACACACACAGGTCATAGACTTCCGTCTTGAAACACTGTGGTAAGTTGGACAAGAAGATACTGCGCAATATCCCGAAGATAAAATTATACCGGGATGCAAAGTAGCCTATGTGCTATTCCAGACTGTAATCTATGCCTGTGCCAAATTTCATCCAGATCCGTTAAGCCGTTCTAGCGTGATTGAGTAACAAACACACACACACACACATCTATACAAACTTTTATATTTATAATATTAAGTAAAACCAATCAAAAGTTATTATAGCACAATAGAATGCAAGCTACTTGCACAATTTTATGCAAGTTACAGCTGTGTATTTAAACCTTAATGTTTACAAACCTGTAACTTTATTCTGATTGGTTGATCGATAAGTACGATGAAATCCACTAGAGGGCGCTTCAATTAGCGCTAAATATATTCGTGGATAAAATCGGTCAAGAGAGCTTGCATGAAATTGCGGTAGCTGACGCTTCAATTTGTTCAGGGGGGTGACCAAGCTCTTAGAGAAAGTTTATTTTGAATGTGTGTGAGGGACAGATATAACTGACTTGTATTGTATATCATAAGATCGAGATTATAAGTTCATCGTATGAGCCTTTGTCCTTTGATTACTCATAGCAAATATCACCGAATAAACGTGACTGTAATTTATGCTTCAATCTGAGTTTTACTGGTTGCCACGCTTGCGCCGTCAAGTATATTGTCTTCACGAGAGACGACTTTTATATACTGTTTGGTAAATATGTAATATGATCACAGTAATATTATAAAGGCGAAAGTTTGTGAGTGTGCATGTTTGCAACTTCACGCCAAAACTAATGAATGGATATGGATGAAATCTGGCACAGAGATAGATTATAGTAAGGAATAGTACATAGAATACTTTTTATTCCGGGGAATATGTTCCCTCGGGGTAATTTAAGACTTTCTTGCGGGTGAAGCCGCTGGCAGGATCTAGTTAATTCATAAAAACATGAGCTGATCTTAAGTTATGCGTGATTCCACCTAATACTAGAGAATAATAACCATGTTTACTGTTTAAACTTTCTGTTTATAATTTCAGTTTCAGTATCGACTAATTGGCAGTCACGTCCAACCTGCAACCACTGAAGATAGAAACAACTGAATAAAAGACATACTCCTTAGAGGGGTAGAGGTGCACCAAGAAAGGATATTTCTAAACTTCACCACTCTGCGAGTCAGTGGGGGGTTGAAGTTGAACGAAGTCGCGGATAACAGCTTATTAAAGTAC
This sequence comes from Orthosia cruda, assembly GCA_964057195.1. Lineage (NCBI taxonomy): Eukaryota > Metazoa > Arthropoda > Insecta > Lepidoptera > Noctuidae > Orthosia > Orthosia cruda. Next base: position 16,848,369 of record OZ059838.1, on the reverse strand, counting down.
ACAAGACCAAGCTATTCTTATTTAATTTATTAAAACAACCTCGTTGACTTACCCGAGGCATTTCAGCGACTTAAATAACGATTATAAGATGAACTTTGAATATTGCGTAGGACGACCCATTCTATATTTATCGTTTGCCATAGTAACCGATACAGAACAATAAATATTTGGGTAACAATTCAGTCGGAAATACGCTGGCGAGAACTGGGGTGACGTCAAATAAACTTGTAGATACACAAAGGGGTGCAAGCTCTAGCTGGACAACTGAATGTTCGGTAAGCCCCTCTTAAGCCTCCACCATACGGTGAGGTGAAAGGCTAAAGCTGGAAAGTGTTGTTGCTTTAATTGTATTACGTGTGAAGCTACTTGAAGTAGATGAGCAGCAATAACCAACCATAAGGGAAACTTATTTGCTCTCAGCCCAAGTAAATTAGTCTCTCACTGCGAATTTCCTTTCCTGTAACGTGAGTAAAAAAAGACTGTATATTTTGTTTGGAGTCAACCAACAACTGCTAGTTATACAATGTGAAAAACCAGGCATTGAACCAACCATACCATCAATTGTAAAACATGACCCTGTAAGCATATAAGTCGTTAGGTTTATTTACAAGTGACGTTGAGATTGTTTATCCTGATGTTATAGCGGTTTGAGAAACCTCTTCATCCTTGTGTCTATCATGAAAAGTGGACTGTATTTGAAGGGTTCTGGCAATAGTGCGTTGAAAATATGAGGGAAGTAGTACGCCTTACCTTGTAGTGGTCGATACCAGCCCACGTGTGGCAGCGAGCTGGTGTTCTTCTACTCCAAAATGGCTCCTTCAGGATCCACACACTTCACACAATTGTTTTATATCCGCGAGGCGGGTTAATAGACACGGTTCACAAGGTTCTCTGCAATCTAACTAATTAGATGCATCAGTCTCCAGCCAGGTGGCTTGGAAAGCTGGCGGTTGAGATACGAGGCCCGTTCACGTTGAAGTTTCGGTTCGTTCTGGCGACCTGTCATTAAGGCGTACATAAAGGGAAAAGGAATGAGGAAGGAACGAGATAATTAGGATATCGATCGCCCGCGAAATCTCAAATGCGTTTGTCTATGTGTTTTCGGTCATTGATTTATGACATTTACAAGAGATGGCGCTACCATTTTCCCGGCCTTAAAGGGTCACCTTTTTTGAAAATTAAACTTAGCCCTATGAGGTATACTACCGTATACCTATTCAGCAATACGGACTAAGATGCGGATTTTTACATTTCAATTATTAAGATTTAAGATAAATACTGCGAGTTGCATAATACATTAAGTTGCATACCTATAGTTAAATTTTAATAGAAAATTATGTTGCGTCGCTAACTAACTAAAACTAAGAGACCTAACTATCAAGCCAGGCCTTATTGAGTCGGTAATGGACACAGACGCACAACAGGGCGCACATAGCTACCCTTTGCGGTTTTTACAGTAACAACACGGGTTGTACCGTCCTTGGAGGTATGCAATTTATCAATAATGCCTAACGGCCATGAAAGGGGCGGAGAGTTATCAGTAATGATAACTACAATAGTACCCTCTTGTATAGAAGGTGCAGGACTATTCCATTTGGATCTAGCCTGAAGTTGATGTAAGTATTCTGAACGCCAGCGCTGCCAGAACGACTTCACCAGTTTGTCAAGTAGAGTATGTCGCTGAAGCAAGCTGAGCGAGTCTGCTTCAGGAGCGGGAAGGGACAACAATGGCGCGGTGTGCAAGAAATGCGCAGGGGTCAGTGCTGATGGTTCAGTAGGGTCACTACTCAAAGCAGTAAGTGGCCGCGAATTAACTAGAGCCTCAACTTGACTAAGGACAGTTATAAGTTCCTCGTAGGAGAGGATTTGTTGACCTATAACTTTAAAAAGGTGAGTTTTAACTACCTAAACCAACATCCTCCAAAATGTGGGGAAGCAGGCGGAATAAACTTCCAATCTATATGATTGAAGGAAAGTTCTTCCTCAAGATGAGGACGAAAATCTTTAAGAAATTTGTGAAGGTCGCGTAAATAAGAACTTGCACCTACGAAACAAGTACCGTTATCGGTATATAAGCATTTAATAGGACCGCGTCGCGAAAGAAAGCGTTTTAAGGCTGCAAGGAAAGTCACTGTACTTAAATCTGTTGCCACTTCAATGTGCGTGGCACGCGTCGTCAAACACGTAAAAATGCAGAGCCAAGCCTTACGGCTCTTAACACCTCGACCACGAAATGGTGTGTACTGTAGCGGGCCTGCATAGTCACAGCCGGTGTGAGTGAACGCCTTGTCGACTTGGTTAACACGCTGGCTAGGTAGATCTGCCATAAGTGGAAGAATAGGACGCGGGCGGAACTTAAAGCAAGTGTTACAGTTGTGGATTCTGTGACGAATTATTCGACGTGCTGCTAAAATCCAATAATTATGCCTGAGTAAGGACATAAGCAACTCCGGACCGGCATGAAGATATTTCTTGTGACAAAAGTCAACAAGAAGATCAACAATATGGTCATGACGTGGTAGAATACAGGGATGTTTATATTCGTAGGGTACGTCCGAATTTGTGAGACGACCACCAACTCGTATGATGCCGTGCTCATCGAGAAACGGCTTAAGCTTATGGATGGCGGGAGTACATGGTTTATTGTTTTTTAAATTTAAAATATCGTTACGGAAATGAACATCCTGTACAGCTCGCAGCAATTTAATTTCTGCATATTTCAGATCAGAGCTTGATACAGTACGTGCACTAGGCAGTTGTCTTAAAAACTTATAGACGTAAACAATAGCGCGTAGCAACTTAGACCACGACGAAACACGTAGTGCTAGCGCGTAAATTGGTGATTCCGTAACCTCAGAAACCACGGCATGAGCGACTGATTTCTGTTCGGGTACGCCCTCATGCAGTGCATTGTGTTCGAAAGTATGTATGGACCACTCAGCTGGGTCATGAGAAACCCACGATGGTCCACGATACCACAATGGATGCTGCAAGAGCTTAGCTGGCGTGACACCACGAGACAGACAATCAGCGGGGTTCTCAGTACCTGCGACATGGTTGAAACAATTAGCGGGTATAAGCTCTATCAGCTTAGTAACCCGATTGGCAACAAAAGTTTGCCAGCGGTGCGGTGAGGAATTTATCCAGGCGAGCACTACTTTAGAGTCAGTAAACGCGTATACCTTATGGATGCGGTAGTGGGGCGATATTGTGTCTTGTACCTTGCGAAGCAACTTAGACAACAGTAGGGCCGCGCACAACTCTAGTCTAGCCACCGAAATGGTTTTCACAGGTGAGACTTTAGACTTCGCACTAACTAACTGCACGGAGTAGTTAGAACCATTGTATATTTGCATGTATACGACTCCACCGTAAGCACGCTCGCTGGCGTCAGCGAAACCTACTAAATTCATGGTGCATCCGTCGACCAACCCCAGATGACGCGGGATAATAATTTCATTAAGCGTAGAAAGCTCAGTACAAAACTGCTTCCAAGCGGTGACTATATGTTCAGGTGGTGTGTCGTCCCAGTCACACTTTGCTAGCCAAAGTTCCTTAATTAAGAGCTTAGCGTACAGAATAGTGGGGGCGACAAAACCCATTAAGTCCCATAGCCGAGCCACTGTGGAAAGCATGGTTTGCTTGGTACATTTATCATCTGGTGTGGTGACGTCAAAGCGGAAACTGTCACAAGACTTGTCCCAGCGTAAACCCAGGACCTTATGCGGTATAGACTTCTCATACTCGATATCGGGCGAAGCCTTATGAGTATCAGGTATGTGTGCGAGAACCTCTTTCGAGTTACTTGTCCATTTGACAAGATCGAACTGGCCTCGCTTGAAGAGCTGAATAAGCTCATCACAAAGCGAAATTGCTTGCGGTATGGACATGACACTACAGGCAATGTCATCCATATATAGGGCGGAAGAAGCAGCAGCAGACGCTGCAGGGAAATTATCGCCTCCATCAGCGACTAACTGGCGGACTACACGTAACGCGTGATATGGACTAGACTTAAATCCGAAGCAAACACGATTAAATTGGTAGACCATTATAGGTTCATGTTTACTGAATCTGTAAAAGATGCGTTGAAATCTACGGTCCGATTCACGAACGCCGACATTGAGAAACATTTGGCGGCAATCAGCAGACAGGGCTATTTGAAAGAGTCGAAAACGAATTATAATATTAAATAAATCACCCTGTAGATTAGGGCCTGCATGTAGAATGTCATTGATCGACTGTCCCGATGTAGTTTGACTACTAGCGTCTAAAACTACGCGAAGTTTAGTGGAAGTCTTATCTTCGCGAACGACACCGTGATGCGGAATGTAATATGACAGATTAGAAACGTTGTCATCTTTTAAAACCGGACTCAAATATCCCTTATTTATGTAGTCCCGCATGACGTCATTGTAAGCGCTGCGTAACCCTAAGGACGCATCAAGTTTGCGCTCCAAACAATGAAAACGCCTAAGTGCGGCAGCGTATGAGTCGCCTAGCGAATAAGGGTCGTCGCAAAATGGCAGCGACACAATATATCTACCACTGTCATCGCGAACAGTGGTAGCGCGAAAATGTTCTTCGCACTCGAGATCCTTACGGCTCTGCGAGGGCGAGGCGGAAATTTCTTCAAGCTCCCAGAATCGCTTGAGAAGCGAATCTAAACTGGGATCTTGAAGAACAGAACAACATGAAGTTGTACTCGTACAGTGTGAAGTATGTGCCGTAGGTACGGAACCCATAACCACATACCCCAACACAGTTTCAATAGCGGGAGGTATATTATATTGCTCGCTATGCACTATGTTAGGCAAAAGCAAGCGCGGGAATATAGCAGCACCAATCAAAACATCGATACCGCTCGGCTCCGCAAACTTCGAATCTGCGAGCGGTAATGTTTTGAGATGTGTAAGTTTAGAGACATCGACGAGAGCGGTCGGCAATGTCTCCGTTATACGTTCAACAATAAGCGAAGAAACGTTAAAATTAATATCATTACTAAAACGAGAATATAATTTAATATCTACGGAACCTTTAACTGGTTTTTCCGACCCACCGATTTCTTTAACTATTAAATTAGAAGTATGAAAGTTCTTCCAAAGTCGCGACGCTTAAAACATTCAGAAGTAATAAAATTACTTTGAGATGCGCTATCTAGTAAACAACGTATTATGTGCGGCTTATCATTTACATCGTAAATTACGACTTGAGCAGTAGCGAGCAGAACGGTTGTATACGCCGTACATTGCGGGCTATCTCTCGCTGACGGCGACGCCGCAACGCACCGAGCGTCAATCGAACGCGATCGAGCGGCGCCAGCGACAGAGGTCGTACACAACGATACCTCAGACTGTGAGGTAATAGAAGGTACAGTCGGCATAGGCGTTGGGACCGGATTCGGCTGTGACGTCACTACAGTTGATAATTGCGGGTTTTTATTAAAATGTAACAATGTATGATGACGTTGATTACATGCGCGACACTTTAATTTAGAAGAACAGTTAACCGTTTTATGTTTAATACTCAAACAATTGACACAAGCATTGTTGTCCTTCACACATTTGAAGCGAGCTGTCGGAGTCAAATTATCAAAAGCGGGACATTTATATAAGTGTTCATGGATATATGCTTCGCACAGACACTTGTTTGAATTATTTAACTCAGAGCAAGCTACATAGGATTGTGGATTAGGAGCGGTCATTTTATTATGTGAATTGTCTGAACTATTAGGCTTATTATTGTTAGCTAAGGGTGGTTGGGTATTACGGAATATCCGACACTGATCATTGATGAAGCTGACAAAACTATCTAGAGTGGGAATCTTACGATTACAATCTGTCATCTCAAAAGCGCGAATAGTTTCAGTGTCAAACTTTTTTATTGCGAGGTGCAATAAAATGAAATCCAGAAGGTCAACTAATTTTAGATTCTTTAGGGAATTAATTGCGGTGATGAACTTGTCCACGAATAGCTGGTAATTCGAAACAGACGCGGGACCGGACAATTTAAGATTTAAAGCTTGATCCAAGTAGGTAGACGCGAGGACACGAATATCCTGGTACCTATCGAGGAGTGCCTGGAACATGACTTGGTAATTCTCAGCACACGGTGTGACTCCCGCGAACACAGACTGTGCCTTCGGCGACAGCTTACCTATTAAATAGTACAACCTGTCTGCATCCGTCAGCGACTTATTGTCATGAACTGTAGATTTAAAACTTGCATAAAATAATGGCCAGTTTCGTATATCACCGTCGAACGACATGAGTTCGATTGGCGGCAACCTTGGTCTACATGTTGCGGAATCACTCATACTGTGCCTCCCGGACGGCTTATCTTCCAATTGAGACATCACACGTTTCACGGAACAATACATATCCTCGAATGAGGCGTAGGCTTGATAGCTAGGCTTCGCATCGGGATATATAGCCAGTAACCTAGCATTATAATCATCCAATAATTTATGAAAGTCCGTTCGAATATTATCTATTGTTACACAAGAACTGAGAAAGCCTTCTCTCACCGATTCGGAAGTATTAGCGACTTTAGAGCGATCATAAATTGACTGAATACGCTCGAAAAGTATGTTACGCTTAGCTTCTAAAATCACCAACTGTTGATCTTCCGAAGAAGCGATTGCTTTCGCATCACGCGGCATTGTTATGTTATGTAGTTACAAATAACCACACAAACAAAACAATGTACGGTAATTATTTAAAAGAACAACTATATGTAGAAAAGTAATACTACTGATTGTGACTGTACTGTGACAACGGGTTTCGCAATATTTGCGTAATAACGAAATAAGTTTTTTCGTAGTACCCACTAACCAAAGTAATTATATAGTACAAAATGTTAATAGCATTACTATCCCAACCAGTTTTATTGTTAAGTTTGAATATTGTTTAAGATAAATGAATAGGTATAAATGTGCAACTTATAGCCCGCAATCGTCGAAACGTATTCGGTAAAGTTATGATATTTATACTGCGTAGGTACCTACAAGTAGTACACCTATTTTATTTTTCTCTTATAGAATGAATGTCTACCCCGCGGTATTCGGAAAGTAACTTATTCCTAACAATTTATAATTGGAGGTAGGTGATTCCTATAAGGGCGGTTAAACTAAAAGACGCTTGAAATATGGAAATTTACAATACGACAACTTAGTTTTAAATAAGAATTATTTTTAATAATAGCAGATACGTAATTATGAACCTGCTATAGCGGCGTTGATGGAACCACGTATTGGGTTTACAACTTGATTATGTGGGTAGGCGGCTAGGTGCCACGACCCTAGTAGGAATTTATAATTGATTCCTACGTAAGAAATAAAGGAAAATGGATATATTATAGTAATATATCCGGCTCGAAGGACCAAAATATTATAGCGGTTTGAGAAACCTCTTGATCCTTGTGTCTATCATGAAAAGTGGACTGTATTTGAAGGGTTCTGGCAATAGTGCGTTGAAAATAAGCGGGAAAATATTCACGGATCAATTCGGGCGATCTAGTATGGAAATGAGGGAAGTAGTACGCCTTACCTTGTAGTGGTCGATGCCAGCCCACGTGTGGCAGCGAGCTGGTGTTCTTCTACTCCAAAATGGCTCCTTCAGGATCCACACACTTCACACAATTGTATTATATCCGCGAGGCGGGTTAATAGACACGGTTCACAAGGTTCTCTGCAATCTAACTAATTAGATGCATCAGTCTCCAGCCAGGTGGCTTGGAAAGCTGGCGGTTGAGATACGAAGCCCGTTCACGTTGAAGTTTCGGTTCGTTCTGGCGACCTGTCATAAAGGCGTACATAAAGGGAAAAGGAATGAGGAAGGAACGAGATAATTAGGATATCGATCGCCCGCGAAATCTCAAATGCGTTTGTCTATGTGTTTTCGGTCATTGATTTATGACATTTACAAGAGATGGCGCTACCACCTGAGGTTCATAAAAACAATGCAAAAATAAAGAGCAAACCTAAATTAATTAAAAAGCAAGCATCCCTTTCCACTCAATTTATTAGCTAAATTATAACTCAAGGGAGAAAATAATGAAACACGGACAAAGTTATTATATAAAACGTACATGCATTATGTGATGTAAGTACATAATGTATTAGTTTACTCGGTCGGCAAGTGTGGCGAGGGAACACAGATGGAGAGCAAACACGGGCTTAACTGCACTAGACGAGTAGATTCCCTTTTAATTAAACGAGTTCTAGACGACGTGCTCACCGAGGCCAACAACTGAACACACACAAATTGATATAAAACAAACCGACCGAGCTCACGTGACAATCATAACTACCTTTCCTGATATTTCTAAAGATATTTTACGAAAAGTCTTTTAAAAACGTTACGTTTAAGCTAAAAATGTCTCACGTTCACCGAGTTCCGTGAAGCTTGTTTGTAAACGAACACTTCTTGCTCTCATTAGATTCTTTCAGCATCAAGAACAAAAAAGATTCACCCAAAACATTAGGGCCATGGGGTCCGAGTTCTCATCGAGTATTTCGAGATGTAAGTAAACGGTTAGTCGACTCTTTATTTGACCAGAGGGCTGGGCTTTTCCTCGGCCAGATAATCAGGCATCCAACGTGACAATGCTGCCAGCTGTATGGGCACTTTTCACGTTGACATCGATGCCGATGTGGAAGTTTTTTTTGACGCCCAATGACCCATGACCTTTTAACAAGCGTTCATAGTATTATTGTATTTATATTTAAGTGTATATATAGGTAGTTATTGTTAATTAAGTATTTTATACTATGTAAATTTATATATTGGTAATACAATTATATTATTTTTCTCAAAATGTAACTTTCTTAATTAAAAATAAATTACTCGGACTATTATTAAAATCCATTAACAAGGGTGCGTGACTTTTCTGTCACGTTATTTATAACAAGTTGGCTAAATAAGAGCACCTTCTGATCCACTACCTCACAGCACAAACATTCAAAATAAAACACAGGGACACTTTCGTGAAAAGGGTCGAGCGGGTAATTGGAATATATAAAACACAAAAACTCAATTTATATCCGTGCAACGCGTGTAAATAATATAAATTGATTTGGATCAATTTTAAGGGGGAGAATAATCACCGAGTTTTTATTGAGCCTCGATCACAAGTGTTTTGTGAGCTCATAAGAGCTGCTATAAATTGTATGATAAAGCGGTCGTTTTTGTTTTAGTGTTTTTTACCGCGGGCGAGGTTGCCTCATAAAGCTTTGCATATCACTTGTCCTGTATCTACAGGTGTTGTTCGATCTGATTTTAAATTACACTGTCACAGTTTATGACTGCAGTTACTCTTGTTCTATTGATTTTTACCAGATTTTTGTGTTCCTATTTTGTTATTGGTTCAGTTAATTTGGTAGGTACTAAAAGTGTCGGTGGTACGCTATATAACCTGTGACAGCTTCCCAGTACAATACTACCACTAATTGTGCTCTCCATAATTTGTACGCTCGGGTGGTTTTTAAATGCCATAGGTGAACGCTCGAAGCCGTACAATTTACTATAATATCTTACATTGAATCACGTACAATGACTGAACATGTACTCAAAGAGTAAAAACAACGTAGACTTTATATTTATGTAACAATACATGAATCGCGGCATCATTCACATCACACTAATATTATAAAGGCGAAAGTTTGTGAGTTCGTGGGTTTGTTACTTCTTCATGCACAAACTGCTAGACGGATCTGGACGAAATTTGGCACAGATAGATTAAAGTCTGGAATAGCACATAGGAAACTACTTTTTATCTCGGGAATATGTTCCCTTGGGATAATTTTCGACAATCACGCGGGCGAAGCCGCTTACAGAAGCTACCATACTGATAAAAAAACCCAACTGCTTAAAAAGCGAACAAAAAAGACGTAAACAAGAAGAAAATCATGCTGTGCAGTCGGAGGATACATATTTGCCAGCTGGCTGACCAAAACCAGATGTATCCTAAGACTCACAACATGATTTTCTTCTTGTTTACGTCTTTTTAGTTCGCTTTTAAGCAGTCGGGTTTTTTGATTTATTGAATTAACTTTTTTATTTATTAGCTTTTTAGTTTATTACATTTAAACATTTAAGTGCTATATATTTTTGAAAATGAATAGACATTTTAAAATCTTAAAACCCTTTAGTTTGATACCCTATACTTTGGTTTTGATGAAAAAAATAATTGGGTCCCCACAATATTGCGCCCAAAAGCCGCCATTTTTCTATTTTGTGATTTGAATGTTGCCAGTGACACTCGCAAGGTTAAGACAAATCGATTGACGTACGAATTATCAAAATCGGCCAACGCGTTTGATCTCTGGAACGCCACATAGGAACAAACATATATATGCTGATAAACACATTACCCTCTTTCGGCGGTCGGGTAATAAATACTATGGTGCGCAGATAATCCTCAGTTAATATATCGAACTGTTAACGCACGCCTGCACTCGGCGTTAGTAAACGGCTTAAGCTTTTCAGCGCAGAATACCATTAGACATCATGTACTAAAAGGATCTATTTGCAATACGTATTACCCGAAGCATTGAACTGAACAAGGCAATTTGAACTAATCTACAAGGAAACGGAGATCGCGTCTAGCTACACGCTGTATATAACAGTTGCCCGGAGTGGGGCAATAGCTGCCGAGGCTACCGACCAGCTAACTTAAGCTGAACAGCAAACTTAATGTAACTTCGTCCAGAGCCAAGACTAGGCCTAATAATACCGTCATTATATCACTGGCTTTAATACTCTCTCATAATGGTGACTAATTGTAATTATATATAGACTACCTTCTGCCAGCGGCTTCGCCCGCGTGAATATCGAAAATTATCCCCGGTGAACATATTTCTGGGATAAAAAGTATCCTATGAGCTATGCCAGACTATAATATGATATATCTCTGTGCCAAAGGAGATGTTTGATTTTGGGCCATCACTATGTACATGTACTACATATATAAATAGGAAAAAAGGGGAATTCCATAAAAATACTAATAAATTAATTTGAAGCAGGGTACAGGCGAACCTACAAAAATGATCATTTGAAAAGATTCTACTATGATAACCATGGCAGTTAGTATAATTTTAGGGCATCCATGACAGTGGTTTTTGATATGACGTTTGACGACTTTGACAGTTTTAAGAAGTGAGTATTTGTTTATTTGACTTTGAATTTGATATGTTTCGGAGTTTTTAGTGATTGCTTTAGTTTTGAAACCCAGTTTACTACTATGGGCATTGATTGATTGCTTCTCTGTTGCAATTGAATTCTTGTTGTTTTTTTTTAACGCAGATATTACGATGACACGTCAATCAAATGTCATTGTCAAAATGATATTTTTCGCATACTGCTGCTCTGATCCAACATGTTTAATTTTATGTTGTGTGGCTCTACTTGACAAAGTTTATATGAGTGTACATTGAAACGAAGTGAAATTATAGAAAATTAACAATAAAATTGCTTACTATATTATATAGCGATTTTTACATATAGTGTATATAGTGCTGGCACAGGCTCCATACATTTCTGGAACATCTCCTTTCAAGCAGATCCGTTCAGTAGTTTTTGCGTGAAAGAGTAACAAACACACAAACACACTCATAAACTTTCGCCTTAACGATATTAAGTAGGATGTATGATAAAAGAATAAAAATGAATAATGAAAATATGAATGATATTGAGTAGTCTTATTAATTTTGCTTCACGTTGATTGGTGCTCAGAAATCGAGAACAGTTTAAGTGAGATAGGTCTTCTCTAGTGTATATCACTCGAATAGTTTCGGTTTGGGTACCTATTAAGCTCACTTGTCAGATAACTTTTGGATTATCGGGCAAATATAAATAGCGACAAGTTAGGATTGTTGTTATTACCTTATCTTGTTCCTATCGAGTATACGGTTATTATTCAGATTTTGTATAAAACCCATCAAATTTTGTATCAATTGTAGTGGGTGTAAGTTTTAACCACATAAAAATAATAATAGTAAGTTCTTGAGTCTTATTTATATCTTGATTTCTTGATTAATACGGAGCACTTAACTCAGTTAGTGGGCTCACAAGGGTTACATATCACATATATTAACGCTACATTAATTAACAATGGAAGTGCGAAATCGTATATCATGCATTACTGCGTAAAATCGTCCATGTTGATCGTAGTTTGCAAACGGGGCTGTGGACGTGCGCCAATCTGTGCTGTTTGCTCCCACTCGTCCCTATGAGATTATACTGGAGCGACCGATCTCACCACGGCGCCTTTCAACCCATTAGACTGACTTCAATATTATATTTCATTGTGACATTTCTCGTTGGATGCCCTTACTTTGTACAGAGAAAACTCGACGATTCTTAAATGATTGATTCTTAATGACGGAGTTCCTCAGGGGTCTGTTCTCTCTGCAACTCTTTTCCTGCTGCACATCAATGACCTACTTCTGCCTGGTATTGTTGGGTACGCAGATGACAGTACTGTTTCAGAGATATACTTGTCCAGCGCAAAAACCGGCGGGGATGAAGTATATTCCTTGAGAGATGCTATAGTAGAGCGTACAGATTTGACCTTAAGTCTTGTCTCCCGTTGGGGTGATGAGAATCTGGTCTCTTTTAACGCCACCAAAACACAGGCATGTCTTTTTACCGCGAAAAGGACTCATTTCACCCAAACTTTTCGGGGTGCATCTGTTCCTGTGACTGATCGGCTCGAGCTCCTTGGCATGGAGTTGACATCCAGTCTCAACTTCGGCGCCTCCATCGAGTACAAAGCCCAAATTGCGGCAAAGAAACTTGGCGTCCTAAACAGAGTGAAGCAATACTTTATGCCTGGACAGCTATTAACTCTTTACAAGGCGCAAGTCCGATCCTGCATGGAGTATTGCAGCCACCTCTGGGATGGTTCAGCTAAATATCAGCTTGCCGCGCTTGACTCGGTGGAACGCAGAGCTAAGAGACTAATTGGCGACGTCAAACTGGTACTCGTAGATGCCAACCTTCACAGCTTGGCTCATCGCCGTAAGGTTGCCTGCTTGTCGGTCTTCTACAGACTGTATTTTGGCGAGTGTGCTCATGAACTCCACGATCTCATCGCACCGGCCCCCTTCTACCATCGGACATCTAGACGCAGTGCAAGTTACCATCCTCACATAGTTGCCATTCCACCAATTTGCACCAAGCGCTTCCAAACATCCTTCATAATGCGCACGGCAAAAGAGTGGAACTCACTGCCTGCGTCTTTGTTTCCGAACGCATACAACCCGAATCTCTTCAAAGTTAGAGTGAACAGGCATCTTCTGGGTAAGCTCACTCCATCGCCGACTTTGTCTCTGTCACCTGTGACCTAGACTAGAGTCAAGAGCAAACCCATCCTAAATAAAAAAAAAAAAAAGGTTCTGTGTTATCTTATAAGATTTTGCGTTTTTAAATGAAAAGTTTATTAAAGTCCCACTACATAATAATTTTATAATTCTCTTTTTATTTAGAGTGTGATGGTGTGGCGTTGAATAATGTAGGAGATCTTATCTGTTTTATGTGTTGGAGAGGAGAATAGTTCATTATTAGGAATTTACGTTCCGCGTAGTTTAATGAAGATTATAGGAAATCCAATGAAGCCATTATCGTTATTTTTATGATGAGATTTTGAGCGTGACCAATTTACAATATTCAACACAATAAATATTTCAACAATTTTATTTTGAAAAAAGAACTCATAATTTACTAACTTTTTTCCGTGGATTCACTATGGTGGCTTATTCCTTAGGAACTGTGTCGTTTTCCGGGAAAAAAAAAGGTAATGACACTCGGCGATAATGTAACTTTTTACCAGTGAATAAAAAATCGTTATCCAATCAGGGGGGTGACCAAAAGCTCTCAGAATAAGTTTATTTTGAGAGAGGGACACCGTAAGGGACAGATGTATACAGGTCATATACATCTGTCCTTTATACACACTTAAAATTAACCTTACTCTATGAGCTTTTGGTGGGTGACCACATGTACTTCTAGGAGTTTACGTTTGGAAAACATAATACAATGTGTCCGGACTTGTAGTAATAAAACTTTAATTCAGTTAATTTAATGAAAAACAAAACTTGTAAAAGGATTTTAATGAAACTTTATAGAAATATAGCTATAATTTATGAAGATATAGGCAGAAGTACTAATACAACGCGGGCGGAGCCGCGGGCGACATCTAGTTAACTATAAAATAAATTAATGAATAAGTTTTGCACTTATTAATAGCTGAAATACACTAATAAATAAACTAGCTGCATTCGATTATACAAAAAGTCGATCCAAAAATAGTCAGATAAAGGACTAGGCAGATGGACTTCTTCTTCTTTCTTCTTCTTTACTAATCTAAAACGCGCTAACCTAAGCGCTTTCGGTACAGTTCCTTTTAAAGCGTCTATTTTCTCGTCTCGTCAGACCTACACATTTTGTTTAAAAACTGTAATTGTAAGGCTTATTGTCTTACTCTCTTCGTAGTATTATGTTTTCTTCAAGGACTGCTTTGAGAAAGATTGTTGGTTAAATATTTATTTATTTAACCAACAATCATTTTTAATAAACATTTTTAAAACAAGTGTTCCATGGCTTTAAACCACACTGGGAGGTTTCTTATGGACAACCATCCGATAGACGAAAAGAAAAACGAACAGAACTACAAATTGGTACATCTATAGTTCTGAATCACACTTACAACAGGATAGTGTGTAATATACAATATATTACGTATCAAAGTTATATTAAACAAACATCCACATGTTCTAATATATAATATAAATTCTCAACGTATGATAAAACAGACGTAGAATTATAAATGTTAAACAGCGGAGTTTACTGCTCAGACTTATTTCACGGAAAGTTTCGTGAGGATCGTATCTCGAGTCCTTAGCTGATTACACCCAGTTCTGTTGAAAAACTTAACATTTGCTTTCAAACATACGCGGAATCAATCGATAATCTCCATGTTATTCTTGGAACTTGGAACTTTATAACAGATGAAAAAACACTGATTGGAAAGTTGGTCCAATGTTCAATTATATTAAAGAGATGTGCCCTTTCATATAAATGATAACGAAACTTTTAGATTAATCTGTCTACATTATACAAATCAAATTTTATGTCTTCGTTCTGGATAAACTTCCCGCTTCGTTAAATTGATACATCGTAACGCCAACGACCTTGTCTGAGGATTTTACCCAAACATTCAAATTAATATTAGAGCTATCCGCCACTGTTGGATTTAATCCACTAGAACAATAACATTGTTAACATTTCATCGTCGTCAGTTCGCTGTACGTCTACAATATTTAGTACTGCTTAATTAATTAAATTAAGCCTCTGGTTGAGGAGTAGGTGCCATTATTATGATTAATAATGTACACACGGTGTAAGGGCCGGGCTACACTCGACACTCGAGCCTCAGTCGAGCGGCTGTTTGTCGACGCGCCGTTATGTCGCACGTCGACACCTCGCCTACTTTACTGCAATCACCTATTGATTACCGATATTAAATTAAGTGGTAATTAACGCACGGTTGGCAGGTCAGCAGGCTAGTATGTCCGATAGCTGGGATATGATGGAGAGAATGATCACAAGTGACGCGTTAGATTCTATAGCTAGCTATCTATCTCATCGTGTTCGGTCAGACTGGAATACAGTATAACAAGGCCTCATCGTGTGATACTAAATATGATACATGGACTGATTAAAACGCCAAATTTTGTCATTTTATACGCCTTTGTTCCCGATCCACTGTTTGATTTGTTTTGTATTCTGTTATAAGTTATGTTTGACTACTATATCCGTCCGTGAACTGAATTCGTAAAAGAAAACAAAAGATTGATGTACCTTGAAAGTTTGTTATTGAACTGTTCTTCGCCATTATCTGATAAATAAAACATTCGATAACCCCAGACTAATGGCTAAGGCCGAAGTTGAAAACCTAAGCTATTAAAATAAAGTAGTAAAACCACTCTAAACATAAGCACACTTAGTGTAATTGGCAGAGTTTGTTGCAATAATAGTAATGGGCATCACATGACAATACTAATGTTCAGTTTTGTTAAAACATGCAATAAAACTTTAATGTTTTAACATTTAATGTTGTGTTTTATTTCGTGATTGTGTTTAAAATTATTTCACAAGTATTTACGATAGCGTCACACGGGAGCCAATGCTCGATTTTATCTGTATTTTCATTTGCTCCATCCCTCGCCGGCTACGTCGCTACGAATGCTACGACGCTACGATGCTACGACATCGTTGTAGCCGTTCGTAGCAAATGTTCCTAGGGTTGCCTTGACGATCACTAAACGGTATTATCTACCCACAGGGACTTCACGTTGACATTCAATCTTCTTCTCATTCAAGTCCCATTTAAATTTCAAAGTCTTCAAATAAACTCTAAGTTTCTAGCATTTCATGTTTTAATTAAGGTTATTGTAGTAAATTAAATATAAACCTTACCTTTACTCTAGTCTAAGTTTGTGGTTGGTATTAAATATGTTACGATTAAAAAATACAGAGAGAAATAAACTTTACCTTTGAAAATTAATTGTGTTTGAGGCAGAATTTTCTCTTTATCTCTTTTTAAAATGTTTACGTTACGGATTATTTGCTGTGCTGTAATTTCGGAAAAATAATAAGCCTTATTCATGAAAAAAAAATATAACCATATGATTAATTTAAGTATTGGTTCATCATCATCATCATCATATCAGCCGCAAGACGTCCACTGCTGGACATAGGCCTCCCCCTAGCGTCGCCACATTGACCGGTCCTGTGCGTCCCGCATCCAGCGGATCCCTGCAACCTTCACCAGGTCATCGGTCCACCTGGTGGGAGGCCTTCCAACGCAACGTCTTCCGGTTCGCGGTCGCCACTCCAGAACCTTTCTGCCCCATCGGCCATCCGTTCTGCGAGCAATGTGCCCTGCCCACTGTCACTTAAGTTTGGCAATTCTTCGGGCTATGTCGGTAACCCTGGTTCTCTTGCGGATCTCTTCATTTCTGATTCCATCACGCAAGGAAACTCCGAGCATAGCCCTCTCCATTGCCCTTTGGGTGACTGTAAGCTTTCTGATGAGGCCCATTGTGAGCGACCACGTCTCAGAGCCATAGGTCATAACTGGCAACACACACTGGTCATAGACTTTCGTATTGAGACACTGTGGTAAGTTGGACGTGAAGATACCGCGCAACTTCCCGAACGCTGCCCAGCCGAGTCGGATTCTACGGTTGACCTCTTTCTCGAAGTTGGCCCTACCCAACTGGATCGTTTGTCCCAGGTAGACATAGTCACAACTTCGAGTGTAGAGTCTCCGACCCTAATAGGAGTTGGTGTGACATGGGCATTCAACATCACCTTGGTTTTGTCCATGTTCATCCTAAGACCCACTCTTTCGGAGGCTCTACTGAGGTCATCGAGCATTGTATTGAGGTCCTCCATAGTCTCAGCCATGACCACTATATTGTCGGCAAACCAAAGGTGAGTGATGTACTCGCCATTGACGTTGATGCCTAGCCCTCTCCAGTCCAGAACCTTGAAGACATCCTCCAGTGCAGCGGTGAACAGTTTCGGAGATATAACATCTCCCTGCCTCACAACTCGCTGCAGAAAGACAGGTTCCGAGGTCTGATCCTGAAATCGAACTGACATGGTGGCGTTTTTATACAAACACTTCAACACCTCGATGTACCGGTAGTCAATTTGGCACCGTTGGAGAGACTGCAGCACAGCCCAAGTCTCGATCGAATCAAAGGATTTCTCGTAGTCCACAAACGCTAAGCAGAGAGGCAGGTTGTACTCTTCGGTCTTCTGTATAACCTGCCGCAGCGTATGTATGTGGTCTACGGTGTTAAATCCTTTACGGAAACCGGCTTGTTCAGGAGGCTGGAAATCGTCAAACCTGCGCGCGAGACGATTCGTGATGACTCTTGAAAACAGCTTGTAGACATGGCTAAGAAGTGAGATGGGCCTATAGTTCTTTAGTAGGGCATTGTCGCCCTTCTTGAAGAAGAGTACCACCACACCCCTGCACCATGCCTGTGGCGTTTTGCCCTCGAGTATGACGGAATCAAATAGCTTCTGAAGGGCCTTAAGGACCGGTTTTCCACCCGCCTTCAGGAGTTCGGCTGTAATTCCGTCTTCACCCGGCGCCTTGTTGTTTTTAAGCTGTTTAAGAGCCATCCTAATCTCATACAAGCTGACGTCCGGAATGTCTTCGGTATAGTGCCGGGTCAATCTAGCTCTAGGGTCTTTTGCTAGATTCGCGACGGGTTTACTGGTTGACGTGTACAACTGCCCATAGAATCTCTCGATCTCTCTCAATAGCTCCGGTTTGGCGGATACGATTCTGCCATCGTCGGTCTTCAGTTTCGTGAGCTGGCTCTGCCCAATAGTCAGATCTCTTGCAAAGACCTTGGAACCCTTATTCTGCTCAATCGCGTCTTTAATACGCTCGGTATTAAAGCGGCGGAGATCGCTTTTCAAGGACTTTGAGATCCGTCTATTAAGCTGCCGGTACTTCAATGCATCGTCTGCAGGATCATCTCACGCCTCTCCTTCATGAGCTTGAGAGTAGGATCAGAGAGCTTTTTGTTTATATCTGTACGGCGGGTCTTGAAAAACTTAGACCCAACCGTATGGACAGCTTCCACGAACCCATCGCTGTATTCGTCCACGGAGCTCCCTAGGCACTCTAAACGATTCTGAAGTTCGAGCTGAAAGCTCTCGGGGTTTTGGATCTGGATCTGTACTGGACGGAGCGTAGACTTCATCAGTCGAGACCTTTCAAGCTTGATATTAATGTTCAATGTGCCTCTCACCATGCGGTGATCGCTCCCGGTTTTCACCGAATTGATCACAGAGACATCATTGAACATTTGCTTCTTGGTTGACACGAAGAAGTCGATCTCGTTTTTAGTTGCACCATCGGGGCTTTGCCACGTCCACTTCCTGTGCTCACGCTTTCTGAAGAAGGAGTTCATCATATAGAGGCCCTCCTTCTCCATAAAGCTGGCCAGTAGGTGAACCCGGTGGTTCCGATGTCCAACTCCAAATTGGCCCACTTGCAGCTCATCCATGTCTCGTTTGCCAGTTTCGCGTTGAAGTCCCCCATAACAACGGTGAAGTGAGTTTTGAAACCATGCATGGCTCTAGAAATATCCTCATACATGGTCTCTACCTCGTCGTCGGGGTGTGCCGAGGTCGGGGCGTAGACCTGTATAACTTTTAGCGAATATCTCGAGGATATTCTGAGTATAAGGTACGCCATCCTGGTCGACACACTCTCGATCTTCACCACGTTGTTCACAAGGGACCTGTGGACGATAAACCCGACACCACCCTGGGACTGCCGGTCACCCTCTCGGAAATAGAGCAGGTTATCGGATTTGAGGATTATCGAGTCCTCCCCCTCTCTTCGGACTTCAGATAACCCTATAATACTCCACCGCAACCTGCTCAGTTCTTCCTCGAGTTCGGCTATCTTCTCGTCGGTCCGGAGTGTTCGCGTGTTATACGTTGCCAGGTCCAGTCGTCGGTATTTATTAGGATAGCCGGGTCCACTCCGGGGATTCTTCGCACCCCTTGCCACGCCATCGCCTCGACCGCTACCGTAGTCGAGGGTAAACGGGCTGCCGGGCACTCGGGGCCGTTTTTTCTTTGTGCTTTTCATTTTGGTTTGGGGGGGTTTGCCTTAATCGCCACGCTTGGCAGGCGGGTTGGCGATCACAGTTTGTTGTTAAAGTGCACAGAGAACGCTGCTGCCCATTCTCTGGTATATCTCTTAGTCGCCTTTTACGACACCCATGGGAAGATATGGGATGGTGAGATTCTTTACGTCCGACACCATACGGAACATTGGTTTGACGGTTACTAGATTATAATTAAATTGCTATGGAGAATACAAGCCTAATATGTATTAAAATTAAGTATAAGGCCCTAAATGAGTTGTGGGCAACCCTATAGATTCAAATTAAGAATGCGACTCGATAATGATAGTGTTAGTCGGTGTTGGTACAATCAATTGAAGCCAGATTTATTGTTGGAACCGTTTACTGTTTTACATAACAACGAGATTTGTTTCGATACTACAAATATATTGTTTCACATTACTCCAGGGAAATAAAACAGACTATGAAAGCTATTCGATATGACATAAAATTATCGCACCAACAGGCCATTGTTTGTTGTAAAATAAAGTTATAAGAAAGAGTTATAAGATGGAAAATATATATGCATACTTTATCGGTTACATTTAGGGGAGTGTGCGTTGGAATTGCATGAACTAATTCCTCCTAGCCCGTATGGCGATGCGTCATCCCACCCATACGCACTAAACGTTTTGGGTATACTTTTATTATGCGTACAGCAAAGGAGTGGAATTCCCTGCCGGAGTCTGTATTTCCAGATAGCTACAACCTGGAGTCTGTAAGTCAAGAGTGATTAGGTTTCTTCTAGATAAGCGTGCTTCATCTTCAACCACATCATCGCTTACCATCAGGTGAGATAGTGGTCAAGCGTAAGCCTATAAAATATTATAAATGCGAAAGTAACTCAATATGTTTGTTAATTTTTGATTTGTTTGTTTGTCACCTTTTCACGACTAAGTGGCTGAACTGATTTAGATGCATTTGGTATGGTAAAAGTTTGAGACTCTGGGCAGGACATACCTACCTACTTAGGATAGTATTTATCTCGGTAGTGTATTCCCTTGGAATGATAATACACTACACGCTGGCGTAGCCACAGGTAAAAGCTAGTTTAAAATATTTTACGAAGTTAAGATAAACTGATAAAAACAGTTTGATCAAAGCTGTTATAAAAAAACAATGACTTTATGTTTTAAGAGTTCCTTACTTCAAAAGGAAAATACGGAATCTTCAAGAGAACTTAAATTCGTTTGTTTGTCTTACTAGCTTCTACTAGCGGCTTCGCCCGCGTGAAAACTGTTATCTTATCCCAAGGGAAAATTATCATCATCATCATCATATCAGCCGAAAGACGTCCACTGCTGGACATAGGCCTACCCCAAGCGGTCCCGGGAAAACATTGACCGTTCCCGTGTGTCTCGCAACTAGCAGATCCTTGCAACCTTCACCAGGTCATCGGTCCACCTGGTAGGAGGCCTTCCAACGCATCGTCTTCCGGTTCGCGGTCGCCACTCCAGAACCATTTTGCCCCATCGGCAATTAAGTTTGGCATTTTTTCGGGCTATGTCGGTAACCTTGGTTCTCATGCGGATCCCTACATTTTTGATTCGATCACGCAAGGAAATTCCGAGCATAGCCCTCTCCATTGCCCTTTCCATGACTATAAACTTTCTGATGAGGCCCATTGTAAGCGACCACGTCTGGCAACACACACAGGTCATAGAATTCCGTCTTGAAACACTGTGGTAAGTTGGACGAGAAGATACTGCGCAATATCCCGAAGAGAAAATTATACCGGGATGCAAAGTAGCCTATGTGCTATTCCAGACTGTAATCTATGCCTGTGCCAAATTTCATCCAGATCCGTTAAGCCGTTCTAGCGTGATTGAGTAACAAACACACACACACACACATCTATACAAACTTTTATATTTATAATATTAAGTAAAACCAATCAGAAGTTATTATAGCACAATAGAATGCAAGCTACTTGCACAATTTTATGCAAGTTACAGCTGTGTATTTAAATCTTAATGTTTACAAACCTGTAACTTTATTCTGATTGGTTGATCGATAAGTACGATGAAATCCACTAGAGGGCGCTTCAATTAGCGCTAAATATATTCGTGGATAAAATCGGTCAAGAGAACTTGCATGAAATTGCGGTAGCTGACGCTTCAATTTGTTCAGGGGGGTGACCAAGCTCTTAGAGAAAGTTTATTTTGAATGAGTGTGAGGGACAGATATAACTGACTTGTATTGTATATCATAAGATCGAGATTATAAGTTCATCGTATGAGCCTTTGTCCTTTGATTACTCATAGCAAATATCACCGAATAAACGTGACTGTAATTTATGCTTCAATCTGAGTTTTACTGGTTGCCACGCTTGCGCCGTCAAGTATATTGTCTTCACGAGAGACGAGTTTTATATACTGTTTGGTAAATATGTAATATGATCACAGTAATATTATAAAGGCGAAAGTTTGTGAGTGTGCATGTTTGCAACTTCACGCCAAAACTGATGAATGGATATGGATTAAATCTGGCACAGAGATAGATTATAGTAAGGAATAGTACATAGAATACTTTTTATTCCGGGGAATATGTTCCCTCGGGGTAATTTAAGACTTTCTTGCGGGTGAAGCCGCTGGCAGGATCTAGTTAATTCATAAAAACATGAGCTGATCTTAAGTTATGCGTGATTCCACCTAATACTAGAGAATAATAACCATGTTTACTGTTTAAACTTTCTGTTTATAATTTCAGTTTCAGTATCGACTATTTGGCAGTCACGTCCAACCTGCAACCACTGAAGATAGAAACAACTAAATAAAAGACATACTCCTTAGAGGGGTAGAGGTGCACCAAGAAATCATATTTCTAAACTTCACCACTCTGCGAGTCAGTGGGGGGTTGAAGTTGAACGAAGTCGCGGATAACAGCTTGTTAAAGTACACAAGACCAAGCTATTCTTATTTAATTTATTAAAACAACTTCGTTGACTTACCCGAGGCATTTCAGCGACTTAAATAACGATTATAAGATGAACTTTGAATATTGCGTAGGACGACCCATTCTATATTTATCGTTTGCCATAGTAACCGATACAGAACAATAAATATTTGGGTAACAATTCAGTCGGAAATACGCTGGCGAGAACTGGGGTGACGTCAAATAAACTTGTAGATACACAAAGGGGTGCAAGCTCTAGCTAGACAACTGAATGTTCGGTAAGCCCCTCTTAAGCCTCCACCATACGGTGAGGTGAAAGGCTAAAGCTGGAAAGTGTTGTTGCTTTAATTGTATTACGTGTGAAGCTACTTGAAGTAGATGAGCAGCAATAACCAACCATAAGGGAAACTTATTTGCTCTCAGCCCAAGTAAATTAGTCTCTCACTGCGAATTTCCTTTCCTGTAACGTGAGTAAAAAAGGACTGTATATTTTGTTTGGAGTCAACCAACAACTGCTAGTTATACAATGTGAAAAACCAGGCATTGAACCAACCATACCATCAATTGTAAAACATGACCCTGTAAACATATAAGTCGTTAGGTTTATTTACAAGTGACGTTGAGATTGTTAATCCTGAGGTTCATAAAAACAATGCAAAAATAAAGTGCAAACCTAAATTAATTAAAAAGCAAGCATCCCTTTCCACTCAATTTATTAGCTAAATTATAACTCAAGGGAGAAAATAATGAAACACGGACAAAGTTATTATATAAAACGTAAATGCATTATGTGATGTAAGTACATAATGTATTAGTTTACTCGGTCGGCAAGTGTGGCGAGGGAACACAGATGGAGAGCAAACACGGGCTTAACTGCACTAGACGAGTAGATTCCCTTTTAATTAAACGAGTTCTAGACGACGTGCTCACCGAGGCCAACAACTGAACACACACAAATTGATATAAAACAAACCGACCGAGCTCACATGACAATCATAACTACATTTCCTGATATCTCTAAAGATATTTTTCGAAAAGAATTTTTAAAACGTTCCGTTTAAGATAAAATGTCTCACGTTCAACGAGTTTCGTGAAGCTGTTTTTGTAAACGAACACTTCTTGCTGTCATTTGTTTCTTTTAGCATTAAGAACTAAAAAGATTCACCAAAAAAAATAACTAAAAACATTAGGTCCCCATGGACCTGGGGTCCGAGTTCTCATCGAGTATTTCGAGATGTAAGTAAACGATTAGTCGACTCTTTACGTGACCAGAGAGCTGGGCTTTTCCTCGGCCAGATAATCAGCCATCCAACGTGGCAATGCTGCCAGCTTTATGGGCACTTTTCACGTTGACATCGATGCCGATGTGGAAGTTTTTTTGACGCCCAATGATCCCTGACCTTTTTATACGCGTTCGTAGATTTTTTAATTTTTATTTAAGTGTATATATAGGTAGTTATTGTTAATTAAGTATTTTATGTTATGTAAATTTCTATATTGGTAATAAAATTATATTATTTTGCTCAAAATGTAACTTCCTCAACTCAAAATAAATTACTCGGACTATTATTAAAATTCATTAACAAGGGTGCGTGACTTATCTGTCACGTTATTTATAACAAGTTGGCTAAATAAAAGCCCCATCTGATCCACTACCTCACAGCACAAACATTCAAAATAAAACACAGGGACACTTTCGTGAAAAGGGTCGAGCGGGTAATTGGAAAACATAAAACACAAAAACTCAATTTATATCCGTGCAACGCGTGTAAATAATATAAATTGATTTGGATCAATTTTAGGGGGGAGAATAATCACCGAGTTTTTATTGAGCCTCGATCACGAGTGTTTTGTGAGTTCATAAGAGCTGCTATAAATTGTATGATAAAGCGGTCGTTTTTGTTTTAGTGTTCTGTCCCGCGGGCGAGGTTGCCTCATAAAATCTCGCATATCGCATGTCCTGTAGGACGTATCATCTACAGGTGTTGTTCGATCTGATTTTCAATTACACTCGCACTGTTTATGACTGCAGTTACAGCTCTTGTTCTATTGATTTTTACCAGAATTTTGTGTTCCTATTTTGTTATTGGTTCAGTTAATTCGGTATGTACTAAATGTGTCGGTGGTACGCTATATAAACTGTGACAGCTTGACAGCACAATACTACCAGTAATTGTGCTCTCCATATTAATAATTTGTACGCTCAGGTGGTTTTTAAATGCCATAGGTGAACGCCTGAAGCCGTACAATTTACTATAATATCTTACATAGAATCACTGAAGATGTACTGAAAGAGTAAAAACAACATATACTTTATATTACGTAGCAATACATAAAACGCGGCATCAATCACATCACACTTTATCAAACTATCACACTAATCATATGCTACTAACTCGTAATGAATAACACAGAAATAATAAGGATAATTAAATGATAGCCGTCTGAATGTTTCCGAGAGCTCCATTTGTAATGTAGGACACATACTACGAAAACCTAACGGGTACTAATCCGTAGATGAGCCGTCGGTTTCGTAGGAACATCTGCGGCCGCGACAACAACGATGCGAAGCGAAACAAAAACGAAATGAGAAAGGTTTGGAAAGTCGTATTGTGGCAAGTTGCGATGAAGCAGGAGCTTTCAGCCCACATGTATTGTGTGCGCGAGCCCCGCCCGCTCCCGGCCCGTGAGTACAACTTCACCTGACCTCGCCTTTTTGCCAAAATACTTCTTCACATGACTCTTAAACTGACAACACAACTAATTACTATGAGTTCGTTTCCTTTGTTAAACATTTTCGTAAAACAA
Organism: Orthosia cruda; assembly: GCA_964057195.1. NCBI lineage: Eukaryota > Metazoa > Arthropoda > Insecta > Lepidoptera > Noctuidae > Orthosia > Orthosia cruda. The sequence goes on along the minus strand of OZ059838.1, from coordinate 16,822,940 downwards.
CTATTTCAGCAATACAATGGTACACGAATTCAAATTTAATCTTACGTGTTTCTTAGTTGTGAAAACGTGTTATATTTAAAAATTAATTAGCCTGTAAAGTATCTCTACGAACGAGATAGACCTACTTACGTGTCAGTTTATGTTCTGAATGGGGTATTAAACAGGGTCTTTAATTTTAGTAACTCGTATTTTATGTAAGCGAATAAACGTTTTACGACGAGCACCAGACGTGAGTTGCTTAAATATCAATACGGTCCGTTCATTAACTATTTCTTGAGAAGACTGCGATTCTCGTCTCCCTCGAACGCGAATGGCTTGGTAACATACAAAGAAATATAACATTTTAACAAAAAAACTAAACTGACTTCCAAAACAAAACGTTGTAGTATATTGTTTTTTATTTCTATCTTTTAAGTTTTGGTATCTTATATTAATTACCATGCAAATCATTTAGAACCAGAGGGCTTCTCATAACAATTAAATTGATGGAATAATCAGTGAACATTCACAAAAAAAAACTTAAAGACGAACATAGAACCTCCTCCTTTTTGGTAAGTCGGTTAAAAATAATTAAATAACATTATCAGCTGTAAACAATACTTACATAATTTTACCTCATATATTATAGATCCGGTTAGTTTAAGGTTCGTGTTTCCAGATTAATTTTCTGACCGTTTATCAACGTTCGAACTTAATTGAATTCGATATTAATAGGCATTTATTTTCAGTTCATTATAATTAGTATCGTTTTAACTATGAAACATGTTGAACAGTTTCAGATTTTGCTCCAGTTTCTCCGGCCGGTGATAAAAATGTTGGTGGCACCAAGAGTTTTCTCTCCTTCCGTCCTGTATCTATGTAGCACCTCCGTGACAGTTACCATCTCTGGTGCGGGTGATAATACTTTGATAATCTAGCTCGGGAGGCACATTAACATGATGCGGCGGCTGCGAGTAGCGATCTGTGAACGAGCCGCCGCGCCGTGACCGAACTGAATACAATTACTGGAATAGTGCAATTAAATTGCAAAGTTAGAGCTTCATAGCTACATATTAAGAGGTATAAAAAGCATCGCGCTATGAAGTTTTAATGATATTACTTTTGCATACATGGTTTGAGTGTTTATTTTAATTCTAAATCCAAATTGCAAAAGCCCGACGCCTCTAGTTATCAAAAGTTGTTTTCAACATGAAATTATTACGAACGCAAAATTTTAAAAGCCGTTTATCATTGTCAATCATGCACCTGTCTATCTCTCAAATGTAACCTTCGTTCTCATAAATTATTGGAGGAGTCTCTCGAGACCTTTTACATTTATTAGATCATCAAACAAATCATCCGTGACAACTGTACAGAAGTTGTGGACGCGGAAAGCTGCCTGCCGCCATAAATAACACACAATGGCGAGTAGTCAAAGAACCGAAGTTTGTTTAACACATATGTGTATGTAATATCGGTTTAGTTGGAACGTCAACAAATAGGATAAACAAAGCCCAAGTAAATACCTACCTATCGTTGGTTGTTTTATGTATGTGCGAAAGACGGTATCGTGAAATAGGGATATTGAATTCTAAGCGCGTCTCCGACGAGCGAGCGTACGTGCCACACGACCAACTGTTCCACAGCCTCAACAAAAAGTCCAAATAGATGTGTCCCCGCAAAGAGGATAAGAAAGGAGCCATTGTGCTCGATGCACTGGCGAGCTCCTGCAAATCTCAAAACATCTCTAAAGGACATAACGAGAAAAGTTGTGTGTGTTCGCACCGTCGTCAGCGCCGCCACCACCGCCGCCCGGTTTGACTCTCAGATTCTATTATTATTTATTGCTCAATAACCATCCAGCAATTTTTATTGCTTGTAAACATCTGTCTCTCAGCAGGAATATCCTTTTGCTACCGTTTCTTTGCATTTTATTATGAAGTGGTTCAAGTTGGAGCAATAAATCTGATTGTTAGCACAACTAAGTTATGTACGTAGTCTTAGGAATAAGAAATATGTTGAGAAAGTGTTCTTTCTTTGAGAGCAGTTACATTTAGTTGTAAGAGAGAAATATTTTTAATGATGTGTTATGTGGTATTTCCAGCACATAATCATTGTAATACATTTCACAAGAGGGTAGACAGGATACCTGTAGAGAGAAAGGCAAATAGTAGAGTAGGGAAAACTAGAGGGTTCTCGGGCAGAGCTGTTTGCTTGCACGCGGTCGGCGGCCTCGCCCGCCCGCGCCGGTCTGCCTTCACAGAATCCACATTGTGTACTGCACTCCCTCCGGCCAACAAATGTATGGCATGGCTACATTGCCACAAATTAATAAATAAAACACGTTATAGAAGATGCAGGTATTGTACTTTTTCGTGGGTTTTATTTGTTAATATTATGCCAGAAAGCAAGAGTAAAAACGAAAATTGCAACTTTGTCGCCAGTTGGAAATACTTGTAAGTGATGTGTTACTGAAATTGATATTCAGAATCAGAACAAAAATGTACCAATTCGTACATCAAACACTAGTTTTTATTAAAAACCAAACTTGTCAATCATCCCGATCATGATCAATAAAGTTTTTCTCTCGAAAGGAAATGTAATAAATAAGGGACACAATTATTATGTTATAGACAATCTCGCAAGGAATATTTTGGAAAGTCACGTAAATTGCTACTTGCGTATCCCACTCCCGCTACAAGGTACAGATATATACCTTTACAATACAGCACTTAAGCTAATCAAATCATCCATTACATACTCGGCTATATCCTCGAAGCGGCGCCGGGTAATTAAGATACTTCGCTACGTATAAAATATAGTTTTTATCAGTTGTTAATATTCTATCGACGTTCTACAAGTTCACTGATTGTACCCCATGAAATAGTCCCAGTTACTTCAGCTGGATTCATTAATTTAAAAACACTTGTACACTTTTCTTTCTATCGCAAAATTGAAGTGGATTTTATAAATTCCTTGGGGTTACCCAGGAACAAAAGCGGAGGCCATCAATTCCACTTATCTATACAATTATTCAACTACCATCATAATGTGGGTTTCCTTCGAACCTTTGTCTGTAATCGAAACACTAAGCCGAAGTGATTTAAGATTATGGTGTGGGATAATGGCGTTCATTTTCGTTTCTACATGGCACAGGTGCGATACCAAATTTTTCTTAAAATCGAGAAATTTATGTTCGCTGTAATTTCGTTTAGCGGAATTACTCTTGTTTAAGAAGGTACGGCTGTGTTGACACAGCTACTCTTCATCAAGAAGTGCCCAATGTTTTTAGTTGAAGTGTTTATTCACCCAAGAAATGCCAGGGGTCTTTTAAGAATAATGATAAAGCCACACACAAAAGTTTCTCGTTTACATAGAGGTAATTTCCTGTTGTGTACATCTCAAAATTATTCCATACATACGCAGGAGGTATATTCGTGTTGCCGAGCTCTCAAGAAGCCCCCTGACCCAGTAAAGCAAAACTTTGCGCATTATTGTGGGTATATTCAACAACACAAGTGAGGTCTGTAAAATTTCACACTTTCACATATAATAAAGTTTGCAGGAAATATTGCACGTGACGTTTCTATATTTACGCTGCTTGTGAATATGCGTTTGATGTTGTCGGAGGGAAGTTGTTTGCTACATTTATTTTGGTTTTGTTGTAGACTGTACTCATCTGTTGGGTACTGTACAAACATAAGGCTGTCACCCGACCCGTACCGTTATTAAGTTCGGGGTTTCACCATCTTATATCCCAATGAAATCATCAGAAGGAAAATTTTCAGCCTTATGGTCCTACTTACCCTGGTTGTTAGTCATAACTGTTGTTCAAACTAACATTAATAGGAGAGTAAATATTCATACAAAGTTTGATACTATGTTTGCTTATAATATCTATTCAACGCTTTCAATCTCCTTCAAACTTTACAATATCAATGTTAAAGTTTGGAACAATAGATTTGATAATATATCAGGCGGGATTTAGATCGTCTGAAGAGCGTATATATTGAATGATACCATCAATTGTCAAACAACCATTGTAATATTACTTTACACACAAGTAAAGAAAGCTACAGTTTAAAGTACAGGTTAAAAGAAAAAGTCGTATATCCGCCAGATAATACGAAAGATAAAATAGAGGAAACGGACCACCTGCCCTCACATTTCTCATCGGGAGATTGGGATTGCTATATCCAGAGATTCGAATATGCCCTGAATGGCAAGTGAGTGATTATCGAGGCAGTCCCGCGGGCACAGATTATCGTCATCGCTCGTCCGGCGCCTGACGTCATCCGAGAGAATTCGGCACGCATCATTGCCGTATCATTGCACTGTCAATGAATGTCAATGTTCAAGAAGCCTCTTTTATAAAAACATGTTTTTCTGACCGATTATTAAAATATGTATGATGTTTGTATAATTTTTGTACGTCGGTGTACTCGTATCTCGTTTAAGCACGTTATTTTGTCTGCGGTTTCTGACGTTATTATTCGATTGAAGAGTTCACTATTAAATAAAATTATTAAACTTTTCAAATCACAACAATTCTAGTCGTACCTGCTAGATTGAGTTGACAAACTTTTGTCATTTATGAATTATAATATGATAAAGTACAAAATACCTTGTAATTATATTTGATTAATATGCGAACTTTTTATCAAATAACTGTATACTTAGCTTACCAATTGAATAAACAGTGAATTTTGCAGCAACTCTAGAATGGAACAAATTAATTTCGTGGGCCACTGTATATCCGTCCATACGACCTTTTAAACTGATTGTTATTCATTTGCAAGTTGAAAAATAAATCCAATTGTATTGTGAGTGTTGTGCCAAAAATAAAACGGGACAGTCTTTTTTATACAGAATCTTTTTTGTTTTGTACAAAGTGATGTTCTAAAGCTAAATATCCGATGTGGGGACATCCTCAGCGGGGGTCTAGGAACCATGGCCCCCGCGGGAATTTTAGGCTTTTACTAAATATTACACAAAAACTTTGTAGAGAACTTTGTACCTTTCAAGTTGGGAGTCGTTGTACAGCCTCTCCCTATAAACTAAAGCTATATGCGCCCTTGGCCACTACGATCTTAATTTGCAAACTTTAGAAGCTTGACTATGAGACCTTATACTACTCGAGATAGGCATCTTCTTAAACTAGTTTCATAATAATTAACAAAATAGTAACTATATGTTCAGATTGCCCTAAAGATAAAATATCTGAAATATTGTCATTTCTCTTTTGAATACCTGTATATTGCTAAAGAAACCAAAGTATATCAAAACACTCAGTAACTCTGAAGAGCAAACAATGCCTTTTATCACTATTCCAAACATGTATATTAGCAAAATTAGTTCATATTTAAAGTTTCACGCTCCAACATGTTTATGCTCTCTAATGTGATATGATGATTATCTCAAGGACAAAGGATTTCCACGAAGTCGGTACTATTAACACTGCTATGTGACGTAAACACTCAGTTTGACGAGCAACTCTTGAACACCGTGTCAAATCGGACAGATTATGCGAAATTAACCTACGTGGTAAAAAATGTATTGAACAGAAATACGTACGTAGGTTACATTTGTGTATATACACGTAAGTGTTGTCACCGGGCACTATCGCATCGGCTCTGAATTGTGTGTGCAATATGTTCCTTTGGCGAGCTATCGCTGCGGCTCACTGTACCTTATCGCTTCCTCATTGACGCATGACCAGACGGCCGATGAAACATGAATGATCATTGGTCAACAGATGAACTCAATCACTATGTGTCGCTCCGACGGTCTCACACCCTACCACCACTATTTATGACTATGCAGCTGGATTTAAACGTATGCTGCTTATTCCTGCGTAAAAGTCAAATGAATGAGATTGATAGCCCTATAGTAATGGATTGCCAAGGCAATAGTTTTAGGATTACAGTGTGTTGATAGCAACACTGTAGGGTGCTTCCCTAACATAAGTAATATCAATGCAGATGTAAATGTCAAACTTAAACTTAAATGCAGAAAATGTCAGTAAATGCTCAACGGGATGAATCTAAATGAAAATGCAAGTTGTCCGACTCAAACCACGTCTAATTGAACACTAGAGTGTAATATACATAAACTGCATAGAACAATGCAATATGTCAGTTGCAATGCACTGCCAAATGTAGGTTGCGTCCAAAGTGCAAATACGCGAGCCTACTGGCTAACTTATTGTAATGAATATAATTATTTTAAAACCCATGTACGTACACCGTACAAACACAAAGATAATATATTTCTTGGTTAGTCTGTGACTATTTTTTATCTGTGTAAAATACTGTCATCGCTCTCTTCCTCTGGTCGATGTACGACACGTTACATGTGAGCTACAGTAAAATCTAAACACACACGAAAATGAAAGAAAACTCTCAGACAGGTACGTGAACACTTGTTTTACAACTCACTGCTCGAGAGCTAACGGAAAAACCCTATTTAAAAAAATATAAGCCATTCCTTTTTCCACTCAAAAACCGTGACCAAAAAGTGAGGGCTGGCGCGCGAATGTAAAGTCAATTGATGGACGTTTATTAACTATAAGTTAAAATTTGTTTAAAATAGTGTAATTAAAATGGTTTTAGTTTTTATCGAGGTAATTTCGATATACTAAATCATATTCTAATATTTAAACAAATTATCAGTGATTTATTACATTAAAGTAAGTATATTATATTCTATCAGTACATAGAACTAAACTACCGTACTTGTCAAATTAATAAACTCTTTTGCCACACGTACAAACTATTTGAACGGCTACTTTTGGCTCGTCTCACAGACCTTATCGATCCAAAACTTATACCAGAGCAAGCTGGATTTAGACCTTGAAAGTCTTGCTGTGGCCAGGCCCTTAAACTTACACAACATATTGAGGATGGGTTTGAAACAAGGAAAGTGACGGGTGCAGTATTTGTAGATTTGTCGAAAGCCTACGACACCGTTAATATTCAACGCTTGCTGTGGAAGGTTACCAATCTAACAGAGGACCCAAAGTTGACTCGAATTCTCAGAGAACTCCTCAGTAACCGACGATTCCAAGTGCACCTTCTTGATGATAGGAGCAGGTGGCGAGCCCAAAAGAATGGCCTGCCTCAAGGTAGCGTTCTGGCGCCACTGCTGTTCAACATCTACACAGATGACCAACCGGTGAACCCTAAGACAACCCGCTTTCTTTACGCCGACGATCTGGCTTTGACTTGCCAAGCGGTTGATTTTGAGGAGATTGAGGCCAATCTTTCTACCGCCCTTTATGATCTCAGCCGTTACTATGCTGAGAACGCGCTGAAGCCAAATCGTTCAAATAACAAAAATCTTTCATCTCCGGAATAGACAAGCGGGGCGAACCCTTAACATGTCATGGCAGGGGGTGCCAGTCACCCACAGTTCACATCCAAAATATCTCGTCATTACTCTGGATAGGTCCCTCAATTACAAAAAGAACTGCTAGAATGTCAAACGGAAAGTGCACAGCAGAAACAACTTGCTACGCCGCCTAACGACCACCGGTTGGGGGGCGTCTCCTCATGTTCTGCGAACTACTGGTATAGCGCTCTCTTTCGCCGCTGGTAAATATGCTAGTCCAGTATGGAGCCAGTCTGCGCACTCCAAATTAGTGGACACAGCCTTAATCATTTGTCTCATGACATGCCGGATTGCCTCTGGTTGCCTTCAACCGACTCCTGTGCGAATGCTGTACCCACTGATCGGGATTGCGCCCCCGGAAATTCGCAGAACTATAGCGGCTTGCACAGAGTGAGCAAAACTAGAAAACGACCCACGCCACCCAATGCACGGGTGCGGCTCGGTGCCTCAAAGGCTGAAAAGCCGAAAAAGCTTCCTTGGCTGTGTGAGTTCATCTGATGGTAACGCCGCCTCGGAGAGATGCAATCTTTGGCGGGAGAAGCTCAAGCCTCCTGACTACTTCATTGAGCCATCGAAGAATCTCCCGCCTGGGCACGCGTTGCCATGGCCGACCTGGAAAACTATTAGCAGACTCCGCACGCAGGTCGGCCGCACCAAAGACAACCTCCACAGGCGGGGATTCTCGGATGGCTCCAACCTTTAGTGTTTGTGCGTTGTCTCCCCGCAGAATTTGGTCCACCTTTCGTCATGCGCGGCCTGCCCTGTCACCTGTGTATTTGAAAACCAAAAGGCTGCGTCATCGGTTGGTATTGCCGTGGCAGAATTCTGGGCCAAACACAATATTTAGAGACTATTTTTGTTATCGACACGCTAAGAAGAAGAATAATAAACTCTTTAAATGTCTGTATTTACATCAATTGACGTTAAATTACTTAGATTTATTGTGTAAGTGCTTACACTTTAAAGGAGCAAGTCTTGTTTATATAATCTGAATCTCAGAAACGGCTCCAACGATTTTCATGATATTTAGTATGCAGGGGCTTCGGGGACGATATATCGATCTGAATTTGTTTCATTTTTAGAAAACGTCGTTTTCTCTATTTTCACCTGAGCAGAGCTCGGTTAAATGATAAATAAATGATAAATGATTTTATTTCTGTAAGTTGGTTTATACAAACACTTTTACATGTCGAACATATTTTTTAAAACTAGATGAAGTCGGCGTTTCCTATCTGACTACTCTCAGTTGCTCAGGTACTATTAATAAAACAAGCAAATTGTATCAATTACCAGTCTTCATCACATACAGTCCATTTAAGGCTTCTAACACAGTGTAGATTAAGAGCATCAGTTGCAATATTTGTTTGCCTGAAACAGTTTCCAACGACTCTAATTGTGCAATTTGAAGCTCTACCCCATCACAAATAAAAGCATGAGTTACTCTGAATGCCACCCACTTTCTGAAGACGCGTACTAGGAAGGTTATGAAGTAATGTGAAGGGATGGCAATAAAATATTAAAATATATGAGTACGACATTTTTATCGAGTAATTGAGACGCTGACGTTGGTGGACAGCGAGAATTATTTGTTTTGTGAGAGAAACGTTAGCTCTCGTTAGGAAGCAGAAAATTACAAATGGAGCATAAATCAATTAAATAAGTTAAATTCAAACTCAATATAATTTACAAAAGATTTCCTTCGTTATGTATTGTGACATTACTCTTTATTCTAGCTAAAGTTAATTAAAATCCTACCAAAGTTTTTGCTAATCTCTGTTTTGAATGATTAGTTGTAAGAGGGAAATATTTTAATGATGTGTAATGTGCTATTTGCAGCACATAATCAAAGTACTATATTTCAGAAGAGGGTAAACAGGATACCTGTAGAGAGAAAGGCAAATAGTAGAGTAGGGAAAACTAGAGGGTTCTCGGGCAGAGCTGTTTGCTTGCACGCGGTCGGCGGCCTCGCCCGCCCGCGCCGGGCTGCCTTCACAGAATCCGAATTGTGTATTGCACTCCCTCCGGCCAACAACTGTATGGCATGGCTACATTGCCATAAATTAATTTGTAAAACACGTTATAGAAGGTGCAGGTATTGTACTTTTTCGTGGATTTTATTTGTTAATATTATGCCAGAAAGCAAGAGTAAAAACGAATTTTGCAACTTTGTCGCCAGTTGGAAATACTTGTAAGTGATGTGTTACTGAAATTGATATTCAGAATCAGAACAAAAATGTACCAATTGGTATATCAAACACTAGAGAACGCCTCGCGGTTTCACCCGCGTAGTTCCCGTTCCCGTGGGAATACAGGGATAAAAAGTAGTCTATGTCACCCGGGGATAGAGTAGCTTCCCAACGGTGAAAGAATTTTTAAAATCGGTCCAGTAGTTTTGGAGCCTATTCGGTACAAACAAACAAAAAAATCTTTCCTCTTTATAATATTGGTATAGACTAGTTTTTATTAAAAACGAAACTCTTGTCAATCATCCCGATCATAATCAATAAAGTTTTTCTCTCGAAAGGAAATGTAATAAAGAAGGGACACAATTATTATGTTATATAGACAATCTCGCAAGGAATATTTTGGATAGTCACGTAAATTGCTACTTGCGTATCCCACTACTGCTACATAGTACATATATATCTTTACAATACAGCACAATCATCCATTAGATACTCGGCTATATCCTCGAAGCGGCGCCGGGTAATTAAGATACTTCGCTACGTATAAAATATAGTTTTTATCAGTTGTTAATACCATGTCGGTACAGCCGTATAACGATCATTTGAAAAGATTTTTAATAAGATAACCCTATTTTTAGGGCAGCCATGACAGTTGCTTTTGACATGACGTTTGACGACTTTGACAGTTTCAAGAAGTGACATCTTTGATTCTTTCTTTGCTTTGATTTTGAATTGGATATGTTTCGGAGTTTTTAGTGATTGCTTTAGTTTTGTAACCCAGTTTACTACTATGGACATTGATTGATTGATTGCTTCTCTGTTGCAATTGAATTCTTGTTGTTTTTTTTAACGCAGATATTACGATGACACGTCAATCAAATGTCACTGTCAGAATGATATTTTTCGTTGATCTGATCCAACATGTTTAATTTTATGTTGTGTTGCTCTACTTGACAAAGTTTATATGAGTGTACATTGAATTGAAGTGAAATTATAGAAAATTAATAATAAAAATTGGTAACTATATTATATAGCGATTTTTACAGTGTACATAGTGCTGGCCCAGGCACCATACATTTCTGGAACATTGTGTCTCCTTTCAACTAGATCCGTTCAGCAGTCTTTGCGTGGAAGAGCAACAAACACACTCACAAACTTACGCCTTAATAATATTAAGTAGGATAGTAGTCTTATTAATTTTGCTTCACGTTGATTGGTGCTCAGAAATCGAGAACAGTTTAAGTGAGATAGGTCTTCTTTAGTGTATATCACTCGAATAGTTTCGGTTTGGGTACCTATTAAGCTCACTTGTCGGATAGCTTTTGGATTATCGGGCAAATACAAATAGCGACGAGGTATGATTGGTGTTATTACCTTACTTTGTTCTTATCGAGTATCGATACGGTTCTTATTCAGATTTTTAACCGACTCCCAAAAAGGAGGAGGTTCCTCAATTCGATTATTATGTGTGTTCGAGGATAACTTCGTCATTTATGAACCGATTTTGTTGATTATTTTTTTGTTGGAAAGGAGATATCCCAAGGGTGGTACCATGATAAGGAAACCAGGATTTGTTGATGGCATCCCATATAAATCGAGGGAAAGCCTCAAATATTATAGCCGGTGTCGAAAAACGAAAAACAATAGGTACCAAAGACATCGACTTGAGAAAAGAAAGTTATTTTTCTCTTTGTAGTGTTTTGTTTTGGAAGTCGGTTAGATTTTTGTTTTTAGTTTTTTTTTGTATTAAACCCAACTAATTTTGTAATAATTGTAGTGGGCGTAAGTTCTACCCACATAAAAATAATAATAGAAAATTCATAAGTTTTATTTATATCTTGATTTCTTATTAATATTATAAATGTAAAAGTTTGGATGTATGTATGTTTGTTAATCGATCACGTCAGAACGGGTGAACGGATCTGAATGAAATTTAGCACACAGATAGATTATGGTCTGGAATATCACATGTGTTACTTTTCATCCCAGGCTAATGTTCCTTTGGGATAGCAACACTATTTACGCGGGCGAAGGCACTGGCAGAAGCTAGTATCTTGATAATTAAAATGGTTACTGAATAATTTGACGTAATATTTTTGGGCAGTCATCGTTTCGTAATTACCTATTTATTTCTAGTAGTATTTTTTTTAATAATGTACAAGCTACAACCTACAACCTAGGGGTCTTCAAGTCAAGAGTGAATAGGTTACTTCTAGGCAAGCGTGCTCCACCTTCGACCATATCATCACTTAACATCAGGCGAGATAGTGGTCAAACGCGAGTCTATAAAGAATAAAAAAATGTTGTTTGATTTTAGTAAAATTATTGAAAGAATTATATAATTATGTATATGGAGCTCGTTATATTTTATGCATTTCTTATACAAATCTAACAATACGGGCAGCCAATGTCTATGTTCTTGTTCCCCACTGAAATTAAAGCAAATGTTTTGTTGTTGCAATCAAACTATTCAAACAAGTAATTTTCGAATTTGACATAGTACCTGGGAACTCCCTATGAAAATACTCCTCTCATCGGCTAGGTCGACGGTCATCAACAACGTATCCCGCTTCTATAATTACATAAAAGTAGGGAGTTCTATATAAGGATTAACAAGCTGAGTTAAAGTTCAACGAAGTACATATAGTTTACCAAGAATCAAGGATTTAGACATGTAACTAATTCTGCAGAAATTAACTATTTATTCGCTGACTGAGAGAAAGAACGAGAAAAAGATAAATTAAGTACGCAGTGGGTGAACAAACGGTTATCTAATTGTAGTGTTGGTGCACGATGCGGGGGCGTGCGATGCAGCGTTTGTATGGCGTTCAACGTGCGGTGCAACAACGTTGGCGCGGCGTGAGCGGTCCGGCTGCCGTCACAGCGGACTTGTTGCACTGCTCACTAACATACTAATGTTGGGAACTAATGTACTGCTTTATTCTGTAACATTCATTTGGAAACACATATAAATAAATCACGAGAAATTGTGTGCCTACGGCTAATCAAAAAAACTAATAAGAAAAACGAATGTTTAATAAACACGAGACGAGAAAGTCGAGACGCCGAGTTACTGACAAATACTCTTCAAAGGGCGGAATTATTGATTTGATTTCATTATAACGACGGGGTCATTGAATCGTATTACTAAGCTACGTATTCCATAAAAAAAGAAACTTTCTGGCGTTTAAGTTATAAAAGTCGATAAAGTTAAAATTAGTTATAAAAGAAATAGGAGTAATAGGTAAAAGGGAATTAGAGTAAACATAAATTATGTGTGTAATAACTACAACTAATCAGGCCTATATATTGTATGTGACCCATGTTTCGGCACAGAATAAGGGAATCCGCAAACAAAAAGCGTTCGGGCGCGCGCGGATCTGGGGCCGCAGCTGCAATTACCTAATGATGCGCAGCGGTTACCCAATTACAGCGACTACCGCTGCATTTACGTTTTTAGTTCCGCCGATTCAGCCGCTTTTCTCGATAATTTACTGAGCACGAGTGCTGAAAACTCGCGGATTGGCACGACAAATGTGTATTTTGAACGTGATTAAAATGAGTACGTAGACAGTTAGTTAAGAAGTTTGTGAGACACCTAAGCTGAAACTTATATTGATGCTTGAAATATTGATGGCCCTATTGATGGCCCTATGAGTTTCCATAACTATAATATGCAGCGAGTCACCGACACGTAGAGGCTAGTGCGAGCTTTTTATCATCGCAAATTAGGTTCCGTCGGTGTAGCCTTCGCAAACAAAGTGAGAGAGATGTTAATTTAATGTACGTCGGTGTCACTTGAAGCGGACCCGCAGCTCCGACTTTCAAAGGACTAGGGCAGCCACGGATTCTCTATTATGTAAATTTTCGAATAATTTTCTCGGTGGGAGTGCGCCGGCCAGACTTTGTAACGCGAGTGGCCTCTCATTAATACTTACCTGAACTCTTCAATTTTTGAAGGACAACGTAAATGTACAAATGCTGATTCAGTTTAAACGGTCACAAATTAAAAAGCAAATCAATCTTTGCTGGCGCAATTAACCTGAAACCCTTGTAAACGGTGCCTCCTTAATTGTAGTCTGCAAAAAATGTCTTTTCAAAAAAGTAAACTCGTGTTAACACAGAAATAATAACGGTACTTAAATGATAGCTGTCTGAATGTTTCCGAGAGCTCCATTCGTAATGTAGGACACATAACACGAAAACCTAACGGGTACTAATCCGTAGATGAGCCGTCGGTTTCGTAGGAACATCTGCGGCCGCGACAACAACGATGCGAAGCGAAACAAAAACGAAATGAGAAAGGTTTGGAAAGTCGTATTGTGGCAAGTTGCGATGAAGCAGAAGCTTGCAGCCCACATGTATTGTGTGCGCGAGCCCCGCCCGCCTCGGCCCGCGAGTACAACTTCACCTGACCTCGCCTTTTTGCCAAAATACTTCTTCACATGACTCTTAAACTGACAATAAAAATAATTACTATGAGTTATTTTTCCTTAGTTTAGTCTCTACGAACGAGATAGACCTACTTACGTGTCAGTTTATGTTCTGAATGGGGTATTAAACAGGGTCTTTAATTTTAGTAACTCGTATTTTATGTAAGAGAATAAACGTTTTACGACGAACACTAGACGTGAGTTGCTTAAATATCAATACGGTCCGTTCATTAACTATTTCTTGAGAAGACTGCGATTCTCGTCTCCCACGAACGCGAATGGCTTGGGACCATACAAAGAAAAACATTTTAACAAAAAAACTTAACTGACTTTCAAAACAAAAAGTAGTATATTATTTTTTATTTCTCTCTTTTAAGTTTTGGTATCTTATATTAATTACCATGAAAATCATTTATAGCCAGAGGGCTTCTCATAACAATTAATTTGATGGAATAATCAGTGAATATTCACAAAAAAAAACTTAAAAACGAACATAGAACCTCCTCCTTTTTGGAAAGTCGGTTAAAAATAGTTAATGAACATTATCAGCTGTAAACAATACTTACATAATTTTACCTCATATATTATAGATCCGGTCAATTTAAGGTTCGTGTTTCCAGATTAATTTTCTGACCGTTTATCAACGTTCGAACTTAATTGAATTCGATAATAATAGGCATTAATTTTCAGTTCATTATGATTAGTATCGTTTTAACTATGAAACATGTTGAACACTTTCAGTTTTTGCTCCAGTTTCTCCGGCCGGTGATAAAAATGTTGGTGGCACCAAGAGTTTTCTCTCCTTCCGTCCTGTATCTATGTAGCACCTCCGTGACAGTTACCATCTCTGGTGCGGGTGATAATACTTTGATAATCTAGCTCGGGAGGCACATTAACATGATGCGGCGGCTGCGAGTAGCGATCTGTGAACGAGCCGCCGCGCCGTGACCGGACTGAATACAATTACTGGAATAGTGTAATTAAATTGCAAAGTTAGAGCTTCATAGCTACATATTAAGAGGTATAAAAAGCATCGCGCTATGAAGTTTTAATGATATTACTTTTCCATACATGGTTTGAGTGTTTATTTTAATTCTAAATCCAAATTGCAAAACCCCGTCGCCTCTAATTATCAAAAGTTGTTTTTAACTTGAAATTATTACGAACGCAAAGTTTTAAAAGCCGTTTATCATTGTCAATCATGCACTTGTCTATCTCTCAAATGTAACCTTCGTTCTCATAAATTATTGGAGGAGTCTCTCGAAAGCTTTTACGTTTATTAGATCATCAAACAATTTATCCGTGACAACTGTACAGAAGTTGTGGACGCGGAAAGCTGCCTGCCGCCATAAATAACACACAATGGCGAGTAGTCAAAGAACCGAAGTTTGTTTAACACATATGTGTATGTAATATCGGTTTAGTTAGAACATCAACAAATAGGATAAACAAAGCCCAAGTAAGTACCTACCTATCGTTGGTTGTTTTATATATGTGCGAAAGACGGTAACGTGAAATAGGGATATTGAATTCTAAGCGCGTCTCCGACGAGCGAGCGTACGTGCCACACGACCAACTGTTCCACAGCCTCAACAAAAAGTCCAAATAGATGTGTCCCCGCAAAGAGGATAAGAAAGGACTCATTGTGCCCGATGCACCGGCGAGCTCCTGCAAATCTCAAAACATCTCCAAAGGACATAACGAGAAAAGTTGTGTGTTCGCACCGTCGTCGTCGGCGCCGCCACCACCGCCGCCCGGTCCGAGTCTCAGATTCTATTATTATTTATTGCTCAATAACCATCCAACAATTTTTATTGCTTGTAAACATCTGTCTCTCAGCAGGTATATCCTTTTGCTACCGTTTCTTTGCATTTTATTATGAAGTAGTTCAAGTTGGAGCAATAAATCTGATTGTTAGCACAACTAAGTTATCTACGTAGTCGTAGGAATAAGAAATATATTGAGAAAGTGTTCTTTCTTTGAGAGCAGTTACATTTAGTTGTAAGAGAGAAATATTTTTAATGATGTGTTATGTGGTATTTCCAGCACATAATCAAAGTAATACATTTCAGAAGAGGGTAAACAGGATACCTGTAGAGAGAAAGGCAAATAGTAGAGTAGGGAAAACTAGAGGGTTCTCGGGCAGAGCTTTTTGCTTGCACGCGGTCGGCGGCCTCGCCCGCCCGCGCCGGGCTGCCTTCACAGAATCCGAAATGTGTACTGCACTCCCTCCGGCCAACAAATGTATGGCATGGCTACATTGCCACAAATTAATTTGTAGAACATGTTATATAGAAGATACAGGTATTGTACTCTTTCGTGTATTTTATTTGTTAATATTAGGAGTCCGTCAGAAAGCAAGAGTAAAATGAATTTTGCAACTTTGTCGGAAGTTGAAAATAATTGTAAGTGTTGTGTTAATGAAATTGATATTTAGATTCAGAATAAAATGTACCAATTGGTATGTCAAACACTAGTTTTTATTAAAAACCAAACTCTTGTCAATAATCCCGACCATGATCAATAAGTTTTTCTCTCGAAAGGAAATGTAATAAATAAGGGACACAATTATTATGTTATAGACAATCTCGCAAGGAATATTTTGGATAGTCACGTAAATTACTACTTGCGTATCCCACTACCGCTATATAGTACGTATATATCTTTACAATACAGCATTTAAGCTAATCAAATCATCCATTAGATACTCGGCTATATCCTCGAAGCGGCGCCGGGTAATTAAGATACTTCGCTACGTATAAAATATAGTTTTTATCAGTTATTAATATTCTATCGACGTTCTACAAGTTCACTGATTGTACCCCATGAAATAGTCCTAGTTACTTCAGCTGGATTCATTAATTTAAAAACACTTGTACACTTTTTTTTCTATCGCAAAATTGAAGTGGATTTTCTAAATTCCTTGGGGTTACCCAGGAACAAAAGCGGAGGCCATCAATTCCACTTATCTATACAATTATTCAACTACCATCATAATGTGGGTTTCCTTCGAACCTTTGTCTGTAATCGAAACACTAAGCCGAAGTGATTTAAGATTATGGTGTGGGATAATGGCGTTCATTTTCGTTTCTACGTGGCACAGGTGCGATACCAAATTTTTCTTAAAATCGAGAAATTTATGTTCGCTGTAATTTCGTTTAGCGGAATTACTCTTGTTTAAGTAGGTACGGCTTTGTTGACTCAGCTACTCTTCATCAGAAGTGGCCAATGTTTTTAGTTGAAGTGTTTATTCACCCAAGAAATGCCAGGGGTCTTTTAAGAATAATGATAAAGCCACACACAAAAGTTTCTCGTTTACATAGAGGTAATTTCCTGTTGTGTACATCTCAAAATCATTCCATACATTCGTAGGAGTTTTATTCGTGTTGCCAAGCTCTCAAGAAGCCCCCTGACCCAGTAAAGCAAAACTTTGCGCATTATTGTGGGTATATTCAACAACAAAAGTGAGCTCTGTAAAATTTCACACTTTCACATTTAATAAAGTTTGCGGGAAATATTGCACGTGACGTTTTTATATTTATGCTGCATGTGAATATGCGTTTAATGTTGTCGGAGTGAAGTTGTTTGCTGCATTTATTTTAGTTTTGTTGTAGACTGTACTCATCTGTTGGGTACTCTACAAACATAAGGCTGTCACCCGACCCATACCGTTATTAAGTTCGGGGTTTCACCATATTATATCCCAATGAAATCATCAGAAGGAAAATTTTCAGCCTTATGGTCCTACTTACCCTGGTTGTTAGTAACTGTTGTTCAAACTAACATTAATAGGAGAGTAAATATTCATACAAAGTTTGATACTATGTTTGCTTAATATATCTATTCAACGCTCTCAATCTCCTTCAAACTTTACAATATCAATGTTAAAGTTTGGAACAATAGATTTGATAATATATCAGGCGGGATTTAGATCGCCTGAAGAGCGCATAATATATTAAATGACACCATCAATTATCAAACAACCATTGTAATTTTACTTTACATTCAAGTAAAGCTACATTTTAAAGTACGGGTTAAAAGAAAAACGCATATCCGCCAGATAATACGAATGATAAAATAGAGGAAACGGAACACCTGCCCTCACATTTCTCATCGGGAGATTGGGATTCCTATATCCAGACATTCGAATATGCCGTGAATGACAAGTGAGTGATTATCGAGGCAGTCCCGCGGGCACAGATTATCGTCATCGCTCGTCCAGCACTCATCCGGCGCCGGACGTCATCCGAGAGAATTCGGCACGCATCATTGCCGTATCATTGCACCGTCAATGAACGCTCATGTTGAAGCAAGCCTCTTTTATAAAAACATGTTTTCCTGACAGATAATTAAAATATGTATGATGTTTGTATAATTTTTGTACGTCGGTGTATCCCATTTAAGCCATTTAAGTAGGCACGTTATATCGTCTGTGGTTTCTGACGTTATTATTCGACTGAAGAGTTCACTATTAAATAAAATTATTAAACTTTCCAATTCACAATAAGTCGTACCGGATAGATTGAGTTGGCATAATTTTGTCAACTCAATCTATCCGGTACGACGGTACCGGATAGATTGAGTTGACAAAATTTTGCCATTTATGAATTATAATATGATTAAGTAATAAATTGACGGGGACCGAAAAATTGTGAGAATGATAAATGATAAATGATTTTATTTCTTAAAGTTGGTTTATACAAACACTTTTACATGTCGAACATATTTTTTAAAACTAGATGAGGTCGGCGTTTCCTATCTGACTACTCTGAGAAGAAAGGCCGAAACAAACTCAGAGGTCACAGTCTCTTTAAAAGTCCAGACAAAATATTGGTTAGATCATGTGAAGACCATGTAGACTGATGTCTGAAATGGTCTTTTGAGGAAAGAACCAGTCAGATTGAGTGGACCTGTCCAGTCAGTGCACGCATTTGTCAATAACCGAGCAGCTCAACTCAGACTTTAAGGAGCTCAACGATTCGACGAACAATACCAAAGAAAGGACATTCGGGTAGGCCGCATAAACTACTCAAACTGCCAGACCATGATTAAAAACTAAGATAAATTTAAATTAAAATAAAAAAGAATGATCCACATAGTCTTCACACTCACAATAAATAATATAAAATAATATAATACTTTAAAAAGTAAATATTCTTGTCATTGCAAGAAAACCAAAAAAACAACAACAAAATTCACGGTGCAAAATATAATAAAAAAAAACAAAATTAATTGGAGCAGCTCAATCCCAAGCCTTTTTGTCTTCAAGGTAATCTTTAGTTGTATAAAACGCTTTCTGGCACAACTTACGTTTAATAAAAGATTTGAATTTATTAAGACTTAGATGTTGTACGTGGCTTGGAAGCTTATTATAAAAGCGTACACATTGACATATAAACGAGCCACCTTTTGAGCCTTGTTGTAGGTACTACAAATTTGTGTTTATTCCTAGTAATTATGTTATGGATATCACTGTATTTTTTAAACAATTTTATATTTTTATGGGCATATAAACGATTTTCATAAATATACTGAGAAGGCACAGTCATTACATTAATCTCCTTAAATTTCTCTCTGAGAGAGTGTCTTGGGCTTAATTTATAAATTGACCGAACAGCTCTTTTCTGCAAAACAAAGATAGTCTGGATGTCGGCGGCATTTCCCCACAACAGAATACCGTACGACATTACACTATGAAAATAGCTAAAGTATACTAAACGGGCTGTCTCTATGTCAGTTAAATTACGAATTTTTCTAACAGCATATGCTGCGGAGCTTAGCTTCTTTGACAATTTATGTGGGCCCCACTGAAGCTTAGCATCCAAAGTTAAGCCTAAGAATACTGTGCTATTTTCAGGATTCAATTCTTCGCCCTTTATCAACACATCGGTTTTCACCTGCCTAACGTGAGGTAGGGTAAACTTAATGCATTTGGTTTTTTTTTCATTAAGAAGTAAATTATTAACATTGAACCAGTGAACTACTTTTGAGATCGCGCTATTTACATCGTCAGTAACCAGCTGCTGACGTTTAAGTTTAAACAAAAGTGAAGTATCATCCGCAAACAACACTATATCATGGTTATCCTTTATGAGGTAAGGCAAGTCATTAATATAAATAAGAAACAAGAAAGGACCAAGAATCGAGCCCTGTGGGACTCCCATTGTTACCATAGATCCAGGAGATCTTTTTCCATTAACGTCAACGGTCTGAATCCTATTACTCAAATATGAAGTAAGAAGATCCAGAGCGCTGTTCCGGATCCCGTAGTGGCGGAGTTTCCTGATTAGCATTTCATGAAAAACACAATCAAATGCTTTGGACAAATCACAAAAGATTCCCAAGGCATCGCACTTATCTTCCCATGCATTATAAATATGTCCTAAAAGTTCAACACCGACATCAGTAGTTGAACGACCCCTTGTAAAACCGAACTGCTTGGTATGTAATAATTTATGTTTATTAAAAAATCTATGCAATTGCTCTAAAATTAATTTCTCAAATATTTTGCTAAACGTAGGTAGTACTGAAATAGGTCTATAATTTGTAGGGTCTTTTGTACTACCTGATTTAAACAAAGGTATTATTTTACTATTTTTCATAAGGTCGGGCAACTCCCCACAGTCGATACAATTATTAAAGATAATAGCTAAACTAGGTGCGACAATGTCAATAATAGACTTAGCAACTTCTACAGAATGACCCCACAGATCTGCAGTCTTTTTAACATTTAAAGTGTGAAAGGTTTTAATTATGTCTTTACAAGTAATATGTTCAAAAAGAAATTCCGAATCGCAAACGTTAACATTTTCTTTTAGCAAAGACTCAGCAACAGAAGGTGATGAGTTTAAGGATTTAGTCGTTGAAACAGGAATATCTGAAAATAAATTTTCAAAGGCCACTGCGACTTGTGAGTCTGATTTTATGATGTTGCCATTAATAGACAGGCCGTAGTCAATATTTCGGTTACCAGATCTTCCCGTTTCACTATTAATAATATTCCAAGTCGTTTTAATAACATTACTACTGTTTTTAATCTTTGAGCTCAAATAACGCGACTTGGCCAACCAACAAACTTTTTTAAATAATTTTGAATAATTTCTAACATATAAATTAAATTCAGCAGTGTTTACATAAGTCCTTTCATCAATCAATACCAATGGTAGCCCAATCACTGAATGATGCGTTACTATTAACGGAGATAGTCTTGGGAATAAAGGTCGAATTAAATTGTTTATAGTATATACTAAAAAAATCATCATATAGATGATTAGGATCAGCATCAATTGACAAAATTGGTAATTTATTAATGAGTTTAACTTTAAAAGCTGCCAAGCGACTTGCAGTTTTGGGGTTAACAGTGATATCCTTTTTAGCCACTTTGTTGCTTTGGTTTGGTATAGTAATCCTCTGCCCGCAATGATCAGAATCTAGTAAATTTATAATTTCTTTGTGGACTGGTATAACATTAGTATAAATATTATCTAAGCATGTAGCACTAGAAGGGGTTATTCTTGTGGGCTCCAAAAATAGGTTTACAAGATTGTAGGACTGAAACAGACTTATTATTTTACTACAAGAACCTGAGTTTTCTAATAAATTAACATTAAAATCACCACAAGTGATAATGGATTTATTCGAGTTACAAATCTTGTGTAACACTTCATCCATTACCTTTTCGAAGCAGTCATACAATCCTGAAGGGGGTCTGTATACGCTTAATACAATAAACTGCTCCAATTCTATACAAGCTATTTCAACTGTCCGCTCAACAGATAGGCTCACAATATCCTTACGGTCTTTAAATTTAAGCTGGTTACTTACTAAAATCAATGAGCCACCATGTATAGCATTAACTCTGCTGAATGAACTACCAACCTGGTGATTATTAAAATTGAACAATAACTGGTGGCTTTTAAGCCAATGTTCTGTTATACAAAGAATATCAATACTGTTAAAGTTCATAAATAATTCTACTTCTAAATCTTTGTTCATAAATCCTTGAATATTTTGATGCACCAGGTTAATACTATTTACCGAATTTAAACTTTTATTTGATTTTACTTTGCAATTTTTATGCTGTATGCTTTTGCAAGAGGTTGTCCCTATTGTCCTAATTTCTAATTTAAATTACTATTAATATCAATTTCTGATACCAAATTATTGGCTGAATTAAATAACATTCCTTGGCATTGCTCAATAGAAGCAAGTTGTTTAGCCGAATTCTTGGCTGTAGTAGAAAAATAATATGATAGCGACACAGCTATCTGTCTTTTATAATACTTTGAAAGAAAGTACCTATATATCTAATATATCAAAAAATTTATCTTTTGTCAAATAAAAGTGATTACCAACATAATTGTTACTGTCAATTAAATGGAATAAATTACTACTATATGTTAAATTATGTAATGTCCTATTCAATTCATACCTAAGTATGTTTTCTTCCTGTGGCAAACTTTGGCTGTATGGGAATGTGAACATCACAATTTTTTTTAAACTAAGGTTGCACAAAGAGTTATAATGTTGGAGTAATTCTCCTTTGTTCACATTGCCCCTATTACCAATAAATATTAATAATGTTGTATCCTGGTTAAAATTGCATTTTATAACTTTTTTAATTATGTCAAATAAAGAACAACCAGGCATACAGTAGTTCATTATTGAGTGTCCTGGATATCTATTTGTCAACAAGTGGCCTAGATCCTTTCCAATTTTATATATATTTCCAAAATAATACTATTTCTGTATTTACATTATTGAATTGGGTTCTTTGGTTTTATTCACGATTCAAGGGATGTGTCGCGAGATGAAGCTGTTTAGGTTTATTGGTTACGATTTCTCTGTGAGTGGATGAATCAATTTCGGAGAATGGGAGGTTCGTTTTTATAAGTCTGGCGTTTGTATAAGTAATCCGTAGTTTTTAGGGTTCCGTACCCAAAACGTACAAACGGAACCCTATTGCTGTCACTCACGTGTCCGTCTGTCTGTCCGTCGTTGCAACCATTGCAAGCGCAAAGGTGGAACCTGACATTGGTGTTGGACTCGCGGTGGTCTATGTGGTGGTGGCAGAGGAGTGGCATTTTGTCTGCTCGGCTACGTGTGGGTCGAGCGTCATTCCTCGTGCGCAACAAGTGTCTGAAGTTACCGGCCTAAGGCAAAGGGCCACCTGGTGGTCAGACGCGGGGTTCGTGAGTAACCCTCAAGCAAGTGAGCTCCTGTGAGCGAGCTGCATCTCCGGCACTTTCCTGGATAGAAAGTAGAGGACTACCCGTTGGATTAGTTTTCCGGCAACCCAGCTGTAGGCATTGGGTAGATGCGTTGATTCGTATTGAGAGGCGAGCGTGCATGACAGCTCCGGGACCATTCTGGAGAAATGGGAGCCAGCTTCTCTGGCGTCCCTAGCGGGGATTGAATCCGCTAGCACCAACAAGGTGCGCTGGTGCCGGTGCTTGCGCTAGTGCTGGCGTGCTGGAGTGCGTGTTGTGAGCGGCTTTACAGCTCCGGTATCATTCTGGACAAATGGTAGTGAGTAATCACGATGCGACTCACATTTTCTCTTGAGTATCAGGGGCGAGTTCTCTTGGAGGCGTGACCTACCGAAGATGGTCCCAGACGCCTCGTAAGGGGTTGCCTGGTATAGTGTGCCGTCTTGTATACCGAAAGGTGGGTGAAGGTGGCCACTATAGAAAATCTCAGTAGTTTAACGGGGGGTATGTCTGTCCGTCGTCTGTCGCATAATTTGGTTGCGAAGAATTTTTTAACTTACCATTGGCCTATGAATTTGAAATTAGGTGATACTATTTTAGGTATATTTCACTAACAAATAGCAATATATTCACATTTGGTACGGAATCCTAAATGTACGAAGTCAGACACGCACTTGGCCGATTTTATTCAGTTGTGCCTATATTGATGCAACTAAACTAATTCTATATTAAAAAAAATATTCTCAAAAAAGTTCAATGCGTTTTCTAGGTTCTGAATGGACGAATACCGTTATGAATTGGTAATTGGTAATCATGGAAGCCCCAACAGTTGTTAATTTCAATGGTTCGGATAGCCGCATTCATTAGATCAGGAAATAATATTCTTAGCTCACTGAACATAGAAATTGAATTTCCTTGCACTCAACCAGCAAATTCAATTGATGTGTGAGGCTGTGAGATTCATGAAGAAATATATAAATATTGTTGTCATCTTCCTACGCAAATCCTAAAGGTTAGGTACATGACAGAATTATTTTATACGTTCTAGTAGCGACGAAATGGCAAAATATTATGAACATTAATTAACATGGACTTACGGTTGTTTAATTGATTACAATCATACAGATAACAGAGTTACAGTATATTTATCCAGCTAATTGTCCGTGGCTTCGGTCCCGCGGGCGCCTTTATCGTACGGGATAAAAAGTAGTCTGTGACACTCAGCAAAAGTGTAGCTCATAATCAGTAAAATAATATTCAACATCGTTTCGGTAGTTCCAGAGATTACTTCCTACAAACAAACTTACAAACTTTACCTCTTTATAATTAGAGCAAATAAATAGGGTTCAGTATAAATAAAAATTGATAAAGAACAATAAAAAGTCATAGGCCATTCACTAATTAGCCGAATTGCATAAGCTTCTTTCCAGTAAAATCCAACTGCAGCGCTATAAAAATCAATATTTTAAAAACATACGTACTACGTGTATGTTGTGTAGTTTTAAAACTAAAATCTTACACTGAACATGCCTTACTAAGTGACCTGTCAAGCGAAGCCATTTAAAAGGTCACCTAAAAGCCAAGCGCTCGTTACCTACAACTGAAATAATTGCACAAAACACGCCGAGTAGTTTGCGGTGGTCTCATATGTTCTGTGTCTATGCCCGCCAGAGTAATCCTGAGCTAAAACCTGCTTGATCCAGGTGTCCGACTGTTCGCTTATTTCATAGCCAATCCCTATATTGCTGCGGTTTCTGCTTCCGCCTGCTGCTGCTGACTATTAACTTAATTTCAATTCAACTTTTTTCTTTCGTTATCGCTCATATTGTTTTAGTAAATGTTTTACAGTTTTTTCATTTCAATATTAACATCGAGTTGGATTTCATCATTTCTTTTGTATTCTCCAAATCGATTGGTACCGTGCTCTTTTGTGTAAATTTTAGTTCAAATGTCTAAACTTTAGAACGAAACCTTCAAGACAAAGTTTGTTTCGGCTTTTCTCGGTAAGAAACGTCACTTATTACGTTACAAAATACTGAATAATAAATCTTGTGATTGAGTTACGTCTATTTCCTTATGGAACAATTTTAAGATGATTTCAAGTTCGAAGAACCAATAAAAAGTTTTGATGACAAAGAAGTTAATGATAGAAACAATAAAAATGAAGAGCATGGATCAGATTGTGGGCAATAAGAATTAAGAGTTGGTGCGGGTCTGTGGGACTGCGGGCTGTGGGTTCACAAGCACTGAGGCAGTCGCCCAGCCCCGCCTGACTCCAGGTGGCTGCGGGAAGACTTTTACATTACACTACTTTATTTTTTACTTTGATATTTCATTTAAAATGGAATGGCAATAGTGGTAACGGTCGTTCGAATCCATGCAGACGCTTTACTTCGTGTAAATTATTTCACCACCACTGCTCTCAAAACGGTGAAGGAAAACATCGTGAGGAAACCGGCATGTCCTAGAACCAAAAAATCGAAGACATGTGACATACACCAACCCGCCTTGGGCCCGCGTGGTGGATTACGGCCCTTCAACTCTCACAGAGAGGAGGCCTGTGTCCCAGCAGTGGGAACATTAAAAAGGCTGATGATGAATAGGCTGGCCCCTTTTAACAGGTATTTAGATATAACAGGCGACATATAAATATGTACTAGGTTTCCCCTGCCTATGTATGTAGCCTAGTACTAAGTAACCAAAATTACAGAATACAACTCCGGCTACTGGGACTTCAGTTGAATGAGTCAGCACATAAATAAAATCTAACCCAACCCGCCATCACTGGTGTAGCTCAAACGTCATATTGTGACAAAGGTAGGCCCTATTTTTTATTTTGATCACACAACATCTATACATAAGCAAACATAGGCACTCGTTGAAATAACCTAACCCTTGAACCTAGCACTTGAATGTCGAATTATCTAACTTTTTTAAATAATTGGGTATTTCATCATCACTAAAATAATTTTTATGTTCTTGTAGGTGACCATTCTATAAACATCGTAAACTTCATACAAAGATATTTATATACATCTATCTTCGTATTTTGTTTGTTAAGAAACTTGAACTTTTGACTGTTACTAGGAAAACCCTTGTTGGTTTTATTAAAAACATTTCCTTCTATACATCTATCGAACTTTTCCTCAAATTTATCGAGTATTTTTAGGTTTATTTCTAGGGTACTTACAAGTATTTTTGGAAAACATAGCTTCCCTTACACGGAAATGATCATGGTTACTGAACTAATTAACAAGTTGAATACCAATTTCTGTACTCGCTTGTGTTAACCGAACTTTTTCATATAGTTTTGACGATACTATTTGTAGGCAGATATTATTTGTAGGCGTCCAGGTAATTGCTTTAAACGACCCAGGTTTCCCTTTTGCCTCAGTCGACTCATACAGTCTGCGTTGGATTGCAAGTATAAAAACAAAAAAGAGCGGAAATTCGCTCCCATGGGACGCAATAGAATAGTCACTGCAACAGCAATACTCGTACAGGTTTTTGAACTAATTTAATATTGTTTTTATTTTGTTGTAGCTCTGGCGAACAAAGGGAAATTTTACTTAATTGGGTCATGCGTATCTATTTGTTTTTCCATTTACATTTAGACATGAAACAGTAGTGTGAACGTCATAAATTAACGTGATATGCAACAGAGTAAGTTGAGGTTAAGTATCGGTATCTATGAGTAGCTGAAAACTACTATGACTGTTGAGATGGAGTAGGTATGGAGTTAAAATATAAAGAATAGAATAGAAAGCGTTTATTCGATATAGACACAACACTACAACAACAATCGCAAAGTAACAGAGAAGAATAATAAAAAAAAACGGCCAAGTACGAGTCGGACTCGCGCATGTGGTTTCCGTACCAATATTGCAACAAAACAGCAAAAAAATCACGCTTGTTGTATGGGAGCCCCACTTAAATATTTACTTTATTCTATTTTTAGTATTTGTTGTCATAGCGGCAACAGAAATACATCATCTGTGAAAATTTCAACTGTCTAGCTATCACGGTTCATGAGATACAGCCTGGTGACAGACAGACAGACGGACAGTGGAGTCTTAGTAATGGGGTCCCGTTTGACCCTTTGGGTACGGAACCCTAAAAAGTACAAACAAGGAGAGAGACCCACTTCAACCACAATCATTATTTGGTCTATTGAAAGAAAGAAAGGAGAAAGAAAGAAAAAGTGTTTATTTGTCACAAAACTACATACAATATAAGAACATGCTTACGCTAAACCCTTAACAATAGTATTAGTAGTACTTAAATTAAGTTAGTAAAGACAAGAAATAAATCAAACAATATTATTATAAACTACCTACATTTTGGTCAAATTAAAGGACTATTTTGTAGTTAATAGTAGATTATTAACCAAGGGCTGTATGACATCAATTGCATCGAGGCGCCTGAGCGAAGCGAAGGCGCTAATTAACCCGAGTATGCAATTGATGCTTACGCCCGAGATAAATACTCTGCTTTACATATCGATTGTGAGGTAAGTAAACAACAAGACAGCAGGTTTCAATGAACATTTATTAAGAAGAAAAAAATGTGTATTTAATTAAAATTAATAGTAAAATTATTACAATTTGTAAGAGATATGGTCACGTTCTTTTTAGGAATATTTATAGTTTGAATATGAGTTTGTGATGATAAGGCTTGAGTTTGAGTGAATTGAGGTTCTTGCATCGTAAATGGCGGCAGTTGACTGGTACTATTTTCTTCATTAAAAAATGGCTCAGATGATGTGCTTTGACGTGGTGATTTCAAGTTTATATTTTCTGTTATTTTAGAAGTAATTTTGCTTTTGTTTGCCATCGAATCTTCGATATAACCTTCGGCCACTTTGCTGGACTTCCAGCCGCCGTGCCTTTTTAACAGAGTGAGGTTGGCTCCCGAATCAGCCAATAGAGTCGCTGATGTTCTGCGAAAGCAATGCCCGGTGTATAACTCTACGTTACTCAGTTTTAAATATGTGGCTATTTGCTTTGGCATGCCTGTAAATTTGTTTTTTCCTATTACTTGTCTGTGGCATTTTCCTTTACTGTAATTAAGAAAAAAACGATTTGTATCCACGTTTTCAGGCCGAAGAGCTTGATATTTTTCAACATAATTTGCAAATTCTTCATGCACAACAAATGACCGGTCAATTTTAGTTTTCGTGTTAGGCAGTTTTATGAGTAGTAATTTGTTATGTTTTTCTACATTTTCTATTGTCAAGTTTGTCAATTCCACGGTTCTGCAGGCTCCCGATATCCCAAAAATTAGAACAACCTGTAAAAAAGACATAAGTTGTATTAAAGGCACCAAATTCGCATAGTATTTTTGTGAAATATTTTGGTAACTTATTAAAAAGGGCAAGTAAATACGTAGGTACCTTTATTGCTAAATAAATTTCATCCGGAGCTTCATTTAAGAATTTCTGTACTTCTTCTGCAGTAAATACCTTCGATTTCTTGCTTTTAAAGCCGTCAGACTGCCTTTTCAAGAAAGCAGTAAGTTTAGAAAAATCTTTCAAATTCACGTCATGTTTTGTCATCATTGTAGATTTTAGCAGCATGGAATAAAAGCACCATAAACTGGAAGGTTGTAGCCTCTTAGATAATTCATCAAAATATGATATAAAAACACTTTCAGAAAGAGATTTCACTTTTTTTTCTGACCGCTATTTCATAAATTCGTCGTATGCCTTTACATATCTTTCTTTCGAGTTCGGCGGTAATATATTTTCGACAACTGTTTTTGCCCTTTCTTTAATAAAATCGGGCGTTAGATCTATGTCTTCGTCACTAGACATGTTTAAAACTTTTGAAAAAGAACTCAAACAAGATAATTAATTATTTTCGCGATGCTTTCGCGCCTACTAGTAGACTGCCTTTTTTTTTTTTCACGCACGCAAGCGCGTCAAATCTTGCTGGCCAGTTTGATTTTTAATTCGATTCCATCTAACATTTTATAAAATAAATTGTCTAGATTCCGATTCGAGTAATTAATGGATACCGAGAAAAAAAATATTAACTTTTTAAAAATATTCTTCGTGCAGTATGAGTATGACAGTTCTTTTTTCAAATTCCAAAACCTATGCTGTAATGATAGTCATACACCCCGGCATTCAGGGGTGTAAGGGTGTACTTACAGAGCAAGAGATATGTAAAATATTGTTTAGTAGGCTTCGATCATATTTTATCATAGTTATTTTATTTATTTTATTTTATCATCGTGAAATAGTTTAATTACAACAATTCACAAAATGTTAATATTGAACCCTATTGAATTTCATGAAAAACTAGCTATTTAAATCCATTTTGTTTTGTTTTTGACTAAGTTAATTTTCATACTAATTGGTATTTAAGACCTGAACAAAATCGGAGAGCATAAAAGTCACTTTGTCGTGAAGGTAACCGACGCCCGGTGTTCAATCACATACCTTATTGTATTTTATTTTGTCTCGTCTGGATTTACTTCGAAGGGCAAAACATGTTACTTTGGGCTATTTATTACGACTCTATAAAGTATTTACTTGTGTTTTTGAACATAAATCTTTTACAGATTAAGTTCTCTTAAATATAGGCTCCTTTCTGAGTTCTTAAACTTCGACTTACAAGGTGACAAAAACTTCTCCCCCATACAACGTGGGGTTAAATTAACCCCACAAGGCATCCACTCTACTTTGTACGTGAATCTAGCGAATCAAGTTTGTATGCGTTTTTGTGTTAGGTAAATTACAAAGCTAAAGGAAATATTTTTTTTAGCTTTTTTATCAATGATCAAATTTAACATTAATTATAAAAAACCGGCCAAGTGCGAGTCGGACTCGCGCACGAGGGGTTCCGTACCATTATCGCAAAAAACGGCAAAAAATCACGTTTGTTGTATGGGAGCCCCACTTAAATATTTATTTTATTCTATTTTTAGTATTTGTTGTTATAGCGGCAACAAAAATACATCATCCGTAAAAATTTCAACGGGCTAGCTATCACGGTTCATGAGATACAGCCTGGTGACAGACAGACGGATCGCGAAGTCTCAGTAATAGGGTCCCGTTTTTACCCTTTGGGTACGGAACCCTAAAAAAGAAGTTAATTTAATAACCAAAAACCCGACTGCTTAAGAAACGAACTAAAAAGATGTAAATAAGAAGAAAATCATACTGTGCAGTCGGAGGATACATATTCGCGAGCTGCCTGATCACCTGATCCTTCGACTGCACAGCATGATGTTCTTCTCTTTTTCTTCATGCAGTCAGGTTTATGATATTTAAATTAACTTTTTTTATTTACAACTTTTTAGTAATAATTTATTTTCGAGATTACTTTTGAACATATAAATGGTATATAAGTTTGTAAAAACGTCTTAAAACTATTCATTTTGATACCCCACTCAATGGGTTTGATTTGATTATATAACCGCACAACATGGTCTCCAAAATTCTCCTTTTTTACCTTCATCTATTTTGAACACTTGGGCGGTCAATACGCAACTAACGATGTCTTAATTAAAAAAAAACTGTTTAGCGGTTTGAAAGATATGAGGCCTGTCACCGCTCTGGGTTTATCCATTCATCCTTCTTTGTCCAGGCAATCTTCCTTTGGAATGCGCTCCCTCAGAACATCAGGATAGCAAGCAGTCGGTACTCCTTCAAATTGAAGGCACGTGAGCATATTCGCAAAAAATTGCAGAATCTTCTCACAGTTAGTTTGATGGATTCGGTTTCTCTATGACATTGTTTATTTTTATATCTATATGTATGTATCTAAGTATATATTTTTAAGAAGTAAGTTTAGTAATTTCTTTTTATTTTATTTTTTCCTACTCGTTCTTTCATTTAATTGCACCTGCCATGTTTTATCTCTGCACCACCCTAAGGTCGACTGGTAGAAAATGCCTAAGGCATTAATTCCGCCTTTGTATTTGTGCATAAAGTTTAATAAATAAAAAATATCACAAACATACAAGCCCGCATGCAGCCGGTTAAAAATACACGTAATTACGTAACCTTGCCGTGAAATCAACAAATTGTCATTAAGTCACAAGTAAAAATATTTATTAAAAGTTTATGGCCAATTAGCTGTTTATGGCCGTTTGAGCGGTTTTATTCGTTATTTAAATCTATTGTCTAATCAGTGCAATTTTGATACATCTAATTCTCACGTTCTTTTTTTTTTATTGTTGTTAGGCACGCGCTTGACCACTATCTCACCTGATGGTGGGCGATGATGTTTTCAACGGTGAAGCAGGCTTGCCTAGATGAAACCTATTCACTCTTGAATTCAAGACCCCTAGTTTATAGCTTAGGTAAATATCACGGCATTACATTCGAAACAACCTTTCTATCTTTGATTTTTGGACCAAAGGAACATCTCTGGGCCCTTTTTGGTTGCTTTTGTGGTGATCCTGGAACGTTTTAATGCAACATTTCACATACATTTTTACGAAGTCATACAAAGTGGGGTTATAAACACCCAGAAACACGTTAAGCGCGTGTATACACGTCGCTGGGGCACCTAGTATGGATCCGACGCTGTTTTTCGACATAGCAATGTTTAAACTCAAGCTACTGAGAAAATCAACGTTACGTTACGTTTTAATATATATACAATCAACGCATTTTAAAATTGTTGGGGTTTAACCCCACCTTGTCTGCCGAGGGTTAAAAAAGTTTTAGTAGAGAATCAGTCGGTTATATTTTATTTTCAGTATATGAATATGTGGCATTTGTTGTATCTGTATGTTAGATTTACATTAATTATAATTTGTTTTCTGCCATTGATTATAAATTTTATCAATATCAGTCTTAATAAAACTCGTGTTTACATTCAAATGCTAGTCAGGTTCCCAGCTAAGAGAAAATGCATCAGAAAAGAAGCTACAGTTCAATGTTATGATACAAAGTACTCCGCCGAAGCAATACAGAGTATTTTCTATTAGTGCACGCTTACGGCATTACGCGATTCTGACTGAGCAAACCAATTAGCTAATAATAAAATAATTGGAAATTCTACGGATATGGGCTAATACAGTCATATCAATGATATTACAGTCTAAATCTATTACTGAATTGTTTTACAAGAGTTAAGAAAACAATTCGTTAAAATTAATTCCTTTATCGTAAATGAACCGACTTCAGGATGAGGTTTATTGAGTTTCTAAAAACAACTAAACAAGCTTTAAAAGACTTTATGTGCGTACCGTTTAAGAGCTACAAGAATAAAAAGTGCTACGAGCGTTAGGTGCTACGCACAATAAGTGATACACGCAGTGAGAGCTACGTGCAATATTTGCTACGCACAATAAATTCTACGCATAATAAGTGCAATGCACAATAAGTGCTACTCACATTAAGTGCAACGCACAATAAGTGCTTCGCACAATAAGAGCTACTTGTATAATCAGCAATAATAATGTTAGCAGAAATAATAACTAATATAATCATAAGTGTAATTTAAAAAAGCCCATTACAGAAGACCTTGCGATTATAAAGTTAAATATGGAAGCGAAAATGATGGATATAAAACTAACAGTTTTATATTAAAGTCCCATTACGTTAATGTATAGTAATTAGTAGTGGATGTATTGTGCACCGTGGTAATAAGTGAATTTGTTCATATTAATACCGCCCGGGGCCAAACAGCGTTGATACCGTTACTGCCTGTAGCACTAGATTTTCAATACACTTTGTTTCAATCCAAGCGCGTTCAATTGAATTGCTTTATCATATACGTACGTCATATCGGAATCAATTCATTAAATCCATAACGGTAATAACACCTACACTTATATACGATCCAGTACGGTATATACTTTATCTAATTAAACTTAACTTACTTAACATTAACTTATTAATAAAACTTTGTGATGCATTTCTGGGCCACCCAGATACAGGTGTTCCGTGTTTGGGCCCATGACTACTTCCATTGTGTTACTCGTATCTCGTTCATTTTATTCAATTGTGTATATTGGTTATTTGTGATAACTTGTATATGTCAAGAAAAATATTTTTATTCCATTTCCCCTCTGAAAAGCTTATTTTATTCACTGAAAGCAGTGAAAATAAAGCACTTTTAATAACTTTTTTGATGTTTGAATTAAGAACACACCAATATAATCGACCTACATCTCAATGCTATACAACCTTCATCTGCAAAAAATACTCGATACAAACTCCTTGTGCAAAGAATACTCGACATACAAACTCCTTGTGCTTTTCGCTTAAATCTTTTTTTTCTCGTAGTCATGGTATAAAGTATAGTATGCAACTCTTGAATATAACGGATTTATATCGAGGGCCATGAATCGGTCGCGTCACTCAGGATTCTAACTCCTGAATCACTCGCTATTCTCGTGATGCATTTTAAATCCATCCCTTATTCACTAGTTCCATAATATACAATTTTTTTATTATTTAATTAGCAAAGGACATCGGTTGATGTACCAAAATCAAAGAAGTTATAAATCAA
The DNA here is from genome assembly GCA_964057195.1 of Orthosia cruda. Classification (NCBI taxonomy): domain Eukaryota; kingdom Metazoa; phylum Arthropoda; class Insecta; order Lepidoptera; family Noctuidae; genus Orthosia; species Orthosia cruda. The sequence continues at coordinate 16,789,272 of OZ059838.1, read as the reverse complement.
ACTTATTAATGCTCATGTCCACTCTAGAAAGCCAGTTAAATCGTAACAAAACGACTAAAACATATTATAAGCATTAAAATTCAAAATAACAACTTGCTAAAAACAAGAGCTAGTAAAAACTTTCAAACCACGTCAAAAATAAGTCCAAGTAATTAGCTTTGTGTTTAGAGAAGCAATTTAGCAAATGTAAAAAACTTGTAAAACAATTCTCATAATGTGGGTTCGGCGAGTGTTTCCTTTGAGGTGTAAGACAAAGTTTTGGGTCAGGTACGGCTTCAGCGACACTATCACATTATCGAGTCACTTTGTTCTCAACTAGCTTCCAATTTAATTAGCCCTCGAGTTCTTCGCGGACCCTGATGAAATCGAACGGGAACTACGCATAATTTATTATATTATCGGCTCTTTACTTTGAACTTCTTTCACAAATAAATTTATTTTGTGTGTACTGAATTCGCCAGCTATTAATATTTTGTTAACTGCGAAATATATAAAGTTATCAAAAGCTGAAAAGATGTTTGTAAAGCTGTTTATTATTTTCCTCTTTCAAGTAAACATCATTCATCTGTATCGTTTTGATGAGCTGTTGAATTGCACCGGTACGAAGCTAACGTGTAGGGATCGTTCTCGCTGTCGGACGCTAAAAGCCACACCCTAGCTATTAAGACAAATTTATTGTCGTTTGCCGGTCGGTTGGCGGTAGTGGCGGTGTAGCTGTTACTTGGGTCCCAGCGGCTATACAAACGGTACTAGCGAACGTGCAGACGTATTATAGTAATGTTTATTGGCGGCGGAGTCCGTCCAATGGCTCCGTTAATCAAAGGCGTCGTGCCGGCGATGCTGCGGTAGCCCCTAGCCCGCGGGCGCTACGCGTCGTCAAACCTACATAAATCCTAGCACAATTACTGAGATCCAGGTCGAACCATGAATGTTTGCTTGTAATATACGTTAGCGCAAATGTTACCGAACACCATGGGTAATTAACTAAGCGATAACATAAAGATATCGTTGGGATAATTTAAAGGTGCACGGAACTGGGTTAAGTGTGTACTTAAACGATTATGTTATTTTAAAATTGTACACTGGATCCTACCCTCTTTTGTCATCATTCTCTGTCACTCTCTAGGGTTTTCTGTAAGAGAACTAAATATTGAGTTAAGCTCGCCTTTGTACATGTACTTTGTTATCACATTGTATTAAATATTGTTTTTGGTGTACAATAAAGAATTAAGAATGAAACCTCAAATAAGTTAAATCAAAACAAAGCTGGATTGTTAAACCTCAAATAAGTTATATCAAAATGAAGCTGGATTGTTTGTTGCAACCAAATGGCTTCATAACTTGTATGGAATCTGATACAGACAATAGACATAGTTCATGACCCAGCTTAAAGTGAACATGCGCTGGCTTTTATTCGAAAAAAACACGACGACAAAGCTGTGGATTGAATTTGTATAACAATACGAATGCCTACTATTTATGTATATTCGCAACGAGAGCGGTCATGCTAAAAATATCAGGTTCCAACGCCTTTGTCAACTTCTATTATACATCATGGATACCCATAGGTACCTACACTATTTTATTTTTGATCGGTTCCATCACAAAATAGAACCCCGCCGCCGCTTATACATACTTTGTGGTTCTAGTAAGTGTATGTGTTTACCTATGTAATACATTCTGAACGTAATATAATGATTGACCTACATTGTTGGTTTAGTGGCCGCAGTAGCTGAACGTGAGGTCCTAGATTCCCTCCCCGAGTTGGTCAATGTGGGATTAAGTTTTTTCATCTGTACGATGTATCTGTGTAACTTTTACAATGGAGTGGGAGCTAGTACCTTATAACATTGGAGTTTAACACAATAGGGATGTTGACTAAAAATAATTGTTAAGTGCGTCTGGCAGATTCATAAAAAATATTGGACAGGTATTTTTTCTTTTGCAACGTAAAAAAAAAACGACGTTACAGTGCGTTGAAATATCGTGTGGCGTCACGGTGTGCTACACTATATACTGACAAAGTGACGTCACCATCCCCCACTCCTGAACTTTGATGCGCTTTATCTTTGTCAATTGTTATTTATTCGATAAAGCAAAAAATAAGGGTTCAATATTATTTGATAATCTCACGGACGGACTTAATAGAATTATCATTTTCCTATCCTGGATATATCCTTATGGCTAAATCTGGGAGTAGGTAAGTCAGAACTCTGCCTAACCCTACCATGAATAGGTGATGATATCATGTTTCGTAAAATGATTGGTATACCACCCATCCATTATCTCAACAAATTACTAGAAAAACCAGTTGAACTTAAAATTTCCAGACAAAAATCTTATTAAGAACCTCATTAAATCTTCATTAATGTTTAGAAGGACACGACAAAGGTTAACAAACAATCTTAGTAAATATAAATGGAGTTTCAACACGTAAATGAAGAGAGGGACCAACAGTTCAATGTTCGAAGGTTAAGCCCGTCCTGTAACAGTTTTCGATATACGATATTTTACGTAAAAGGGTTCGGGTATGCTAAGTGGTCGACAGGGCAGGACAGGCCGCGACACGCGACATGCGACGTGTTTGCGGTTGTCGCATGTCGTGCGGTCGCACGCGGCCTGTTCCCCACACTACACCATCATATAACACACGCAAACATCTACGTACCTTGTACAAGTACTCGTGGTATTTGCTACGTATTTCCACTGTACGCTCAGTGCCAAATTGTTATGCTCTACGTTTATAATTGACCGCGAACATGAACGGATACTGAACGAGTGCTACTGCTACTTACATACAAATATCCTCATTATTCGGTGGATTATTCACTTGACTATGACAAATCTCTAGACAGAAAATACAATATTTTCACTCGTAAACTAGAACTGCTCATTATCTTCCGAAGTTGAACAACTTCAGGCAGTCGTAATTTACGTCCAACTAAATTTTATTCCTATACTTTTATTTTCAGTTCTCTGGGCGGAAAATTACATGAGGGAAGGGGGAAACATTACGAACCACTTTAGGGACTCGTAATTCGTAATAAGTGTCAAAATAAAAAAAGTTTATGACAAGTTTATTCCATCACCTACACTTACCTACAGTGAGTGTATTAGCTGAACGTTTTTACCAGATTTTATCCAAGCTTCGAGTTCTATACAAAAAACGTTCGAGATATCAAGTCGCTATGACAATTCTGATTAAACAACCTTTATTTATTACATTGCCTAAAAATGTAGAGAAATTTTGAACGCGTATTTCAAAAGTTCATTGTCCATATCAAGCGATGAGAAAACATGATAACCTATACATAAATAACTGTTAAAAGTACAGTAGGAAGCGAAATGAGCACCCACAGGAAATTAGGCTGTTCTCAAAACGGAAAAGCGCGGGGGTGCGGGGAAGGTAACATCTTCCCGTTTGGCAGACAACGAGCCATGATCCCGCAGCGCATTAACTTGTCTGTAAAACATATTGAACATATTTTATCCCGTTCCGATCAATCGTCCGCCTATCGGTTTGCCATAATCATAAAATGACGACGAAATGAGCACGGCTATTAATTCGGTGAAAATTTTATGGATGAATTAAAATATAAATTTTGAACGATCACGTCCAATCACCGCAATGACTCAGTTTACGTCCGAATGTTATCACCTGTTAACGATGATAAGTAGCGGCTGCTCTTTGCATCGTTTTCTGATTGTTGTAGTACACAATTAGCAAGTAACTGTCGAACAAGTTCTGCTTCATTGTCTCTCCTTTTTAGCAAATACCTAACTATTTAATAAGGACCATTATAGGCTGGCGGCGACATTTGGATGTGCTTTGTAGCCACAGATATGTAATTCAATTCTGTCTACTCGGAAAACGGTTGATGCGATATGGTCTGTCATAAAACAATTATGCCAAAACTAATTCCTATTCCAGCTCATACCGCAGCAATTTAGCCAAATTATAAATCAAATATCAGGTGAATTGTTTGTAATATTTGTTATGAGCCGACATGCGGTGGGTAATGTCGGCCGTCGGATGTCGGTTGGCCGAATCGGCCGGCTGGGACCGACAGGCGGCCGCTCCATTAGCCACTACACACGTGTTGCTATTTGTGCGGAAACCTCGTTATCGCGCCTGATGCGCCACTCACACAATTCTTTTACTATGAAAAGAAACAAAAGCTATCAATTTTCCCGCGTATTCACACGCCTGGTAAATATACCCATTGTGAGAGTATTTGCGAGATACATGTTGATAACATAAACATGTATGCGTAGATTTTTATATTGCATGTTTCATAAAAACATTATGTTCAAAGAATATTAATATAACACTAACTTACGTTCAGTAACAAAACTGAAACAAGAATGAAAGAGCACTTTAAAAGCAATATTTTTAGTTCAAACTTTGGATCAAATCAAGTACTTTGTCTTCTATTGTAAGTCTAAGTTGCCCTTCCACAAATCCAGTAGGAAGAACTAAGTTTGTATCTTGTCTGTTAGCTAGGCTAACTTTAGTTCCAAGAGGGGTACAAACACTAGTTAAGCTGATTTGATTACAGTTTCGTACTTCTAATGTTCAGGTTAAAAATACTGTATGCTATTGAAGTTCCTTCAGTTTATTTTAGTAGCAATCAAAGTGTGGAACATTACTCGTATTTGTAACAGATGCAAGTAATTAATCATGTGACGTCATGTGGTCTCTACGCCGTAGTAGTGCTACGGCGTAGCGCACTGCTCGTAGGTGTCTCCATTTTCCTCGTAGCAATTGTTAAGAATAAGAGGGTATTTTAACAGACCTTAACATCTGGGTACTATTTTTGCTGCGACAAAATATATCACCAATTTTGACAAAAGTCCAAGCTAATAAGTTTTTGGTTAATAAGTTCTGTAGCTTTGCTTTTACAGTCCCTAACTTCAAAGAAATCAAAACAGAATAGAACAAAAAACTGATTGTAACTCCTTTAAGAGTTAGAACAAAGTTATAATAATATGTTACTAAATGTATTCACGTAACATCTCTTAAGCACATTCAACTTGAATAAAATGAATTATAACATGTATTTTATCCTCACTGTCTCCAGTTTCAGCTTACCTTTGATATTCATAAATGTTTGCTCAGCTTCTGAAGTGCAGTCTAAAAGATCGGCTTAACTTTCTACTTTAACTATAGCTAAAGCAAATGATTGCTCAAGGTAATGTACCCTAGCCTTTTCAACAGGTATATCACAGAACGTATATTTCATATTTTACTATGTATTTTAAGACGTTACATCGCGCTTGTATTCTCTGAAAAGGTAGGCAGAAATGTATAGTATATATTATACGAAAAAAGGGTTCAAAACGCGTTGTGGGTTTTCGGTGTCGCTAATAACGAATATGGGGTTAAAACCAAAATCCAAGATAGCACTGAATCAAATATTAGTCAAATTTTGATCATGGGGGTCGTTTTTAGGATCGCCTATAACTAACATGGGATCAAAACATAAAGCTAGGATAGTCCTTATAGCCAATGAGTTAAAGTTTGGATTCCAAAATCAGGCACAGATTTTACGAGGGTTGAAAATATGTCGGATACCCCTGTGATAGGTACCTGTATGTCTCTAGTCCTTCTAATATTAGAACTGCCCATGTGTACGTCTGGCGAACCTTGAAGTTAGTCCCACTATTCTTGCAGACTACTTAATCATGACATGAGCATGACTTGGCACGATCTATTCTCGTAATGCCCGTGCCTACTCACGAAAATAAGTGTCGTACATGTTTATCGGTAGACATTTTAAACATATTTTTCAAGTAAGGGTTAAGAACCCCTAAGGTAAGACCGCCAGAGAAAGGAGCTAAGCTTACGGTATCGGTAATCTCTAGGGATTGCGAAAGTCAGAAAGCAGTCGGTTTGCATAAAATTTCGTCATTCTATAGAGCAAGAATGTTGAGAAAAGGCTATGAAGATTAATGTTTTGTTAGAAAATTTGGTTCTTATACACATGTAATTAAGGATCCTTGACATTCATCGCTCAATTATACACATAATGTACACAATCTATTAAGACTGCCGGCTTCATACCCGCGGCTGCCACTTCTCCCCATTCCCCTCGTTGACTTACAATTTGCGTGGGATAAGGGGCACCTGATAAACTTTGTTTTTCTTTCATTGCCAGATTGCCAGTTTTGTTATTTATGTTAAGAACTTACGTTTCGGATTAATTTTATGTAAATTCATCATTGCCTGAATGACGGCCGAAAGTGGCATAATTATCTCCTTTTTTATTTGAATGTAGAATTTTATTATTTGACAACTCTACTTTAACCTGAAAATCAGTCAAACTCTGGCATTGAAGTTGGGTGTCAGAATTCGGCCCGACTCTGCAGTTACGAAATCCATACAAAAATAAATACATAATCATACTATAGTTCGACTTGTGGATTTAGTGGATGTGATTTCTATATAACTTTGTTAACAGGTAGGAACAAGGTTAGGGTTATAAATCGATCGGGTAACAAGCATGATAGATGATAAAATGCAAACTATCTTTGTATTTGAAAGGTTTTTCAAGGTCCAAATCCCAACAATAAAGGACTGGACGAAGGGATTTGATCCACCAGAACAAGATAGTCTGGTGTGGTACACTGATGGATCCAAAATGGAATCAGGTACAGGAGCGGGAATATTCGCAAAAGGTTACAAATATAAGAACTTAGGGAAGATGGCAACTGTATTCCAAGCAGAAATATATGCCATAATAAACCGTGCTCAAGAGAATATAGATAGAGGAACCAGAGGTAATATCCATATATATTCTTAGTGACAGTCGCTACAATCAAAGCCGTGGCATCTTACAAAGTGGACTCCAAACATGTTGTGGATGCTATCCAAACCCTAAACAGGCTTGGGAAGCATAACAGAATAAGACTGATGTGGGTCCATGGTATTAAAACGGCAGATGAATCAAATGATTTTGTGGGTCCAGAACCATGTGTAGGCATTTCGACGTGCCTCGTGAAATCCACATTCAGGGAGTTTGCAGACACAGTTAACAAACACATTGGCTGTCTAATACCGGTCTGGAACACTCCAGCAAATTCTTGGACTCTACGTTCAAGTCACGGGAATGCATTTGGAATATGAGCAGGGGGAGAATCCGCTAACGGCTTTAAAAAAAAGGGGTTAAGATATCAAAGATCAAAAGACTATAGGCACATATCTCCTAAAACTCATGAGGAAGGTTTTCAACGAGATTCGGGAGAAGTAAGTTATCTAGGGGACCACAAAAGACACCAATAGGTCAAAGTGTCCGAGTTATTTCTAGGCGCCTCCACAAGATAAGATAAAATAAGGTTTATAAAAATATTATTCGCAACAGAATTGAAAATATCGACAAAAGTACCTATCAAGCAAAGTATTGATACAAGTAGATGCTACGAATTGAGCATTCCGAACTCTCTCCAACAATTAGGTTAAAGTAATTCTGCAATATATAAATATTTTCTCGAGTCCTTGTTAAATTATTAAATACGTGTTCGGAATATATTAACACAACTTATTATAGGAAATAACGAACTCGTACTTATTAAGAAGGTTCTCGAGCCTGCCATATTTATAGAGTTATCTATAGTTATAGATATAATCTAAACAGAATCTTATAAATAAATAAAAATATAAAATGCTTTGTTTTTAGAGAGATCTGATTATGAAAATTATCTGATCTGATAGAATATAAATAGTTAAATACCTACGTAAAAGAAAATCAAATTAAAAAAATATATATTTCTAGAACGCTGTATTCTTGTCTTAAACAATGGAATGTCTTGTATTATTTATTTGTTTGTTTGGACGTTTGAGTGTTCATAATAAAAACCGCGAGGGCTCAAGAGATTTTAAATGTAAATTGGCACACGGAAGAACTTATAGATACTTTAAAACATTTACAATATTTCAAACGAACCAGAAGTACCTACCAATTTATCAGATCATTTAGTATTTCACAGTTAGTCATAACATATTTCTATCAATACTACAATCCTGACGATGCTGATTCAGGCGTGTAAACGATATGCCACGAAGCGGTAACCCAGTAATCGTATCAAATGGAGTTCAGCGGCAAAGAGCTTCATCTTCACGGAGGATTTCTCGCAATCTAAGAAAAAATGGCGTAAAATGAGAACTAAACTTCAATTAGCTATGATAGGCAAGTTTGTTACTTGAAACGGCTTAAAGCTAAGTCGAGCACGGAAGTAATGTAGGGGAAAAATAGTTCAATGTTTGTGTCAAGTTAAGTGTCACAAATGGGTCGCGGTAATGAGCAGAATACGCCGACTTGCCTGAACTTCCACTAAGCCGTGTCACACTCTCGAAAATTTGTGTAGAGCAACTGACACCCAAGTAACTCGTAGAAATCACACAGCAATTTGCATAACGAGGTGCATACAGGTGCTCAGGCTCTTTGAAGCGCTAATTCAACGCAACTGCAAATGAGCAATGCTATCCTTCATTAAATTAGCAGCGCAAGGCTCAAACAAGCTGGATATTGACTACAGGATAAGACTCCAATGAAGACTTGTCATACAGTAGCAATGTCGACTGTTATATCAATTCAAAATAATATAAATTTAGAATCAATACGTTAAAATAAGATAATGGGATTAATGCCAAAACTTCAGCATAACTTTCTACAAAAAGGATTGGGTAAATTAACACTGACGGCAACTTCAAGACATCTGCCTAATAAGAGCGTTTAATGTAGATTATTAAAATCAGCTGCCGCGTTTACAAAAATCGTAATAATGTACAAAGAACGTGGCGAATTGGAACATTTCCCAGAATTTGTACTTAAAAAGCCGCGCTTCATTTTAGCGAGGCGTCTAAATCTGTTATGTAAATATGAGACCGTGGAACCGGAAAATAAGTTTGGTGTTGTGCCCTTTTGATTTGCAGCAACAGTCGACCAGCAGGAGGCAGGGTCGAGCCACGCCGCGCCGCGTCGTACCGCGTCGTGCGGTGTTAGGCGACGCCGACGTAACAATTTTGTTTGCGCACAACTCGCCACTTTATGATAATAATATATATTATAGTAATCAAACCACCATCCTCCATTCATTTATCTCGCGAGCGACCAACGATGAAATGTAGATGAGGCCTTTCTGATAAGCTCCAAGTATTTTGTACATTTACTTATTATATATATATATATAATAAGTAAATGTACCCGTATGTGCCTTTGTACCCGTATAATTAAGTTTTTCTTATAAAATGGATGTATAACTTTTATGGTGTACAATAAAGTATATTCTATTCTATTCTATTCTATATATATATATATATATATATATACTGCGGGGAATAAATGATCGGCTTAAATCATTACTGGCACCGTATCCGATAATATTCAGTAGGATGATTCATTAGCACATCATATTTAAATGTCAATGACGAGTGATTTATGTAAGCGGTAAAAATCTGGAATGGAATGGACAGTTAAGTACTGAAAATAAAATTAGATTTTCCTCTGGCCGTAAGAATTGCTCGGAGATCGAGTATAAGCTGGAAGTATTTTAGCCTGAAAATGATAAATTATTCCGATAAAGAATTTCTCTTCAATCAATAGTCTATGTCTGGCTGTGACACGGGCTAAACATTCTCAAGCAAGCTGCTTGCAGAATTGTTTTACACTATACTGTTAATGATTTTGTAAGTTGTATGTATTAGAGAACTACGTTGTTGTTCCTAAACTATTTAGTAAGAAGACAAGTATTTCTTTTTCCGTTAAAAACATTCAATAGGACAGATAACAAAAGATTCGTCTACAAACGTCCCAGAAAATACAAGCCTCATAATAACTTCCAACACTACTTCACCTCTGAGAGATCGGCCAAGTAAATTCCTTAAGTTTCTAACTAAATTCCACAAATGCGGCCTACGCCCCTACGCCCCGGGAATACCCTATTGTGACACAAAATAGTGTGCGCACTCCATAGACGTTTTGACAGTTGTTGAATAAAAAACTTGAAATAGTAGGTGGAAACTTTCGGAGAAAAGTGTTCACAAAGAAATATATAGATACATTTACTCGCGTTATTTTCCTCTAGCACCGATGTGATGTGTGAGTATGACACAACTCCAGAACCAGGTTATTTTTCTTATGATTTGGAATATTTTTACTTATGTGTGATCTTATTACACATTTCTATGGTAATACATAAAGAAAATCATATTTGTTGATGTGAGAAAACTGCTAGCACCACTTCTTTGTGAGATTTCATGTAGCCACAGTTTCTTTGACGGTGTGATAATAAGTTCTTATTGGCGCAGTTGGCTTTTAGAATATATCTTATTTTCTTTTATAAGCCTTAGTAAAATATCCCTTTAGGTAAAACTGAATAAATTATATTAGGTACCCACAACCAACGTCAGAGTAGTTTAATACGATTATATCTAATTGGTATTAGTAACACTGATGCATAAATCCGATTGCAAAATACCTGCGAGTCTAAACGGTTGCTTAATTAATTACTTTAGTTCCACCACATGAGGCTTATTTTATTTTCATATGAAGTGTTTTAATTATGGGATGCTTAGCTGGTGATGCTTTTATATTAACTGGTCGCAGTGGCCAAAATTCGACCGTAATTCCTTAAAATCTCAACTACCGATTCCGACTATGTCAAATCTCACACTCCTCTGTTCACGCAAATATTTGAGAAGGGGTTCATTTTTATCTCTTCACGTATTAATATATAGATTTGTAGAAAGCAAACAAAATCAAAAATCCTATCAGAGGCCAACAAAAATGGCTTTACAATCAGCTAAAAGCTACGTGAGTAATAGCTGGTCCGGGACACATGTCAATCTGCCTCGTCGATGCGACGTTGGACATCTGTCAGGTTTCTTGTTATCGCGACCCTCATCTTTGAAGAAATTACGTTCGTGCATCCATGTCGCTGCCAGCCGTGACACGCCCCGCGTATTCGATCGCTGGGCACGTTAATGTGCCCACATTACCCACGGTTAACATTTGCCCCACATACGCCATTTGCACGGCACTCTCATGTTTATATACGAGGGTATTATTTGCCGTTAATATTGCAAGGTTAATTATTATTACCATCTATTATAGTGTCAAAGGTTACGCTATGGTACTTCCCGGTATTCTCGCTGTAATTAAGAGACGAAAACATCCAAGAAGCGTCTACAGTTGAAAAATATAGCTCATTAAGGAATGTTTAGCCAAGCTAATTTAACTAGGGGCCTTAGACATCTCCGGGGAAATTACGAGCTTTGTGCGTATGTACTCGCGTAACTTTTAGGACGTCTTTGTTTAGAGTTTTGATGATCAAGAATTTCATTAGTATAGTCAACTATCTGTAAGATATTCTACGTTGAGACTAGACTATGTTTTGATCGAGTACCATAGAGTGGCGCAACACAAAACAATAATTGTGTGCCAGGACCAGATAAAGGTAAATCGGTTAGGTATTTGAACGAATGGGACCGGTTCCCGGTAATTGTACCTGTCGCGTGGACAAATGTGCTGTCCGACGTGTGCCAGATAGTCAGTCTAACTGCCGCCATTAGCCCGAGAGATAATCTTAAATTACAATCCGCACACTCAATTGTTGCGTCACGCCCAAATGTGCAGCGAACTGAAATATTTGAGTTGAATAACAGCGTGCCGATACCGTGCCTGAACACTAATTGACATTTACGAATAGGTACATAATTAATTAGAGCATAATGTAACTTATTACAACTACCGGCGTGTCAATCTTGATTGATAACAAACTAACGCGGCCGTAATTAAGTGCGGAGGAGGAGAACACTCGCACGATATAATTGTTAACTAGAGCTCTCACGTCGCGCGTCGTCCTCGTATTCCATATGGTTTGCGACTAAGGGCGGATATCCCCCCACGTTAGACCCGAGATATAGATACAACCTGTTATCTTCACACATATCCCCGTTATTTAGTTGCAAAGTACACTACTTAGAACAAAGCAAAGCGTAACTTAATATAAAGCATGTTGGGATGTCCACAAACTTAGGGCGAGTTTCAAAGACGATCCCTTGAGTCTCCTTTATGCAAATCTCGGGTAATTTCTTTGGTGAGAGTCACACGGGACCCTTTGCCAAGATTGCTTTGACTTTTCAACCGTACGATACCTACATCTTGTTTTATATTAGTTTGCATAGGCGCGTTACGTCAAAACTAGAAACAGGTCAGCCGAATCGATGGCTGATAAATGTTTAGTTTCAAAATTGGTAAAGTCAAACATTCTATTTACACTGAGAAAATTTATATTTACACATAACGTTCTATAGGATATTCAGGAACGATTATTGTTACCCGACTGCCGAAGGATGGTAATGTGTTTATCAGTCTATGTATGTATGTTTGTTCCTATGTGGCGTTCTAGAGACCAAACGCGTTGGCCGATTTTGATGATTCTTACGTCAATAGATTCGTCTTAACACTGCGAGTGTCACTGGCTACATTTATTTATTTATTTAATACTTCATGCACACAAACTTACAGAGGCGGACTTAATGCCGTAGGCATTTTCTACCAGTCGACCTTTAACACTACGCGGCGGACTAAATGGCGGATTTTGGGCGCCATTTTGTGGAGGAATTTATCCTTCCTAACCCATCGTGTGTGGTATCAAAATAAAGGGTTTTTAGAGGTTATTTCAAAAATATATAACACTTACATGTTTAAATGTAACTAATTCTAAAAAAAAAAATAACTAAAAAGTTGTAAATAAAAAAAGTTTTTTGATTTTTTTAATTAACTTTTTTTTAAATAAAATGAAACCATTGAAGCAGATAGCTGTATTTTTCTTTCTATATAAATAGTTTTGTTGCTAACACGGAATTAGATTTTAATATTTTGCGGAATCAACTGGACTGTAGGCACATTTACAGTGGGTAATATGACGTAAACATCATAAGCGTATAATATCAAAGTAGCAACCTTCATTACACATAGCCGGGCCGTCACATACCAACACGTCGGCCACCACAACACAGTACCACAATATGCCTCTACACGTTGGTCGATGTAATTCCTTAGCGCGCTGGTTGAGATGTGTGGAGAAACATTTAAAATATTATTTGACATTAATTCTTTGGCCTCAAGATGATGATTTTCACTGAAGATGCACTGGGTAGAGCGAAATTGAAAAAGTATTTGATAGAATAAATCTATCACCCATACTCAAAATCAAAATCAAAATCAATTTTTTTATTTCACATAGGCCTACATGGGCACTTATAAAACGTCGACAAAATGAGCACGGTTCGGGTTGGTCGTTTCCTATGGAGAAGAACCGGCAAGAAACTCCATGGTTACTCTTTTAAAAATGGTTTGGTTTTACAATATTTACATGTTACAGCATTAGTACTTAGATATGGGGGGCAACGTAGGCCCGAATTATGACAAAAAGTCGTAAGAAACTAAAAAAAAAGAAAAAGATTAAATAAAAAAGTTAACAAATGTTAACTAGCATCATTCTATGTCCTATTGAGGGAAACTTCCTCCACTCCACTCGGCTCACAGACGCTATGACATTAAAAAAATCTGTCGAAACGAGGAAGGTCATATAAATGAATAGAAAACAATACAACTGTCGATTTGATTGAGGGAGGCTTATCCGAGCTACAGTCGAGTGAAATTTCGAAGAGTAGTATATTTAGTTATTGGATTTAGAAAATGGATAGAATAAGGCCTTAGAATAATAAGGAATGAGTTAAATGATCTACCTTGACATTTTATGTACCTACTGGTGGCTGTACAAGGCGATTATGATATTATTATTATGTTTCCAAGGCAGAAAAACTCGGTTAAAAAGTTAATTCTAAAAATCTAAAAAAATCGACTGCATAAGAAAAAAACAGAAGCAAACTAAAAAGACGTCAACAAGAAGAAAACCATGCTGTGCCGTCGGCGGATCTGGTTTTGGTCAGTGGTTTTTGAAATAACTCTTTTTAATATTTACTTTCTCACTAATGGACCGTACAGTAAAGATATGAATTCATTTGAACGTCATAAAAAGACAAGGTGATATGGTGGTGTCAGGTGTGGGCTATATGAAGTTTCAATTTATTGAGAATTATTCTCAGACGTGGTTAACATAAATTTCTCTGATCTCACCTATCTTTTACAAAGGCGTCAGTTCCGGGTACTAAACTTTACAACGTTTAATTACCCAGAATGAATATTAAAGTTACTTACAAAAAGTAAGTTAACGTAAATACGTACTTGTAAGTGAGTACCTCATTATGGGCGAGAAGTTCATCGGCAAATGATTACGATGTTCCGGAAGTTGTTAAATAGGTAGGGAACCTTGTTAAATAATATAAACATTCTCAGTATAATTAAAAGTAAATATTGTGAGCAAACTTTTAGTTAGAGTAGCAGAAATAAGTAGTCAGGCAATACTGGAAAATAATTGGAAACAGATTGTGTTTGTCGCAAATTAAAAAAACAATATCGAATTGGTACCAACAAAGAAGAATTAGAGAATCTTTCCAACCCTCCACTAGATACAGATTTTTTTATAAGTAATAAGTAAAATATTGATTTTAAGTACAATAATAAGAAATACAGAATAAGATGTGACAGAGAGAGGAATGAGTTAAAGATAAAATACTCTACAATGCCGAAAGTGTTTCCAAAATTCAATGTGCTATGTTATATGTTTCTTGTAACTAATGTTTAATTAAATAGGTAACCACACATCACGTTGACTAGTAAATACACCAAAATCTAAATAATTTATTCAAGTTAGATGGAGAATAAGCACCTTTTGGACTTCAACAATGACAAAAAACACTTCCTCAAAACGGTTTTGGTGGGTAAGAAGAAATTGCGCTACTACTCGTAACTCTCCAACAATAATTATATCACATCAAACTCACCAGCCGGGCGAGCACGGCCTACTCAGGCTTGACTCACACATTTTTATCACAGTTTGGGAGCTAAAACCGTAATGAAATGCGTGGCGCAGACCTATCGCAAAGGCCGTGCTCACCCGGCTGTACCGTAATGTTTCTTCTACATCTTCTCCTATAAAATCTCTTCCCCTCAAACAGAGTTTAGAATAATTGGAGGTAGACATGGCAACTGATTTAATTACGTTAACTACGGATAAGCTCATACATGATAACCCGCCACCGCTAACGTGACACGTCGTAGCCGAGTGTACCTCCAATTAGATCGGATGCAGTTATATTGTTATTAGTCGAAACAGAGGTAAGTTAGGCGGTTAGACAGACCTAATTTAGTCAAGTTGAGGGACAAACCTAGATAACGTGCCCACTGAGGCCTGTTCCTCATCAGTGGGCACGTTATCTAACATCATTTCAGACGAAAGACTTCCATTGTTGAGTATAGCATTATATTATCTGTGGTATAAATCTCCCACAAGTGTTGCCATATCGACCGGTTATGTGCGTCTCGTAGCCAGCGGATAGACGAAAGTGAACTGAATTTAAACGTGGTCGCTCACAATGGGCCTCATCAGAAGGCTTAAAATCACCCAAAAGTGAGAGTCAAGGTTACAAATATAGCCTGAAGAATTGCCAGAGGAAGAACACATTCCTCGCAGATCGGAATGTTGATGTGGCGATAAGTCCTGGAGTGGGAGACCGCGCTCCTGAAGACGCAGCGCCCGGAGGCCGCATAAGCTTAGCAGCAGATGGCATATTATGTAGCAGATGGTGTTCCGAATAGCAGTGTGCCGCGGCACACTGGTGTACCGTGGTCATTGGTTGGTGTGCCTCGGTGAAATAAGTTTATCTCTTAAAGTTAAATAGATAGATGAAAGAAAAATACCTAGTTAAACAGCCGCAAAACTCTAGAAATCCTTTCTTTGAGACATACCTTTTGGACACTTAACAATTAACAAGCAGGAAGAATTGTTAGAAATAAAACCGGATCGTACATTAAAATTTTCTGAAATTACTTTAGAACATTTTTGGCTATGTGTGTAAAATGCATATCCTCTGCTTTCTAAGCATGCTATTGCTATATTTTTGCCATTTGCAACAACCTAATTAAGTGAACAAATTGTGGTTTGTTGATTTAATAAATATTGTTTTGTTGATTATTAATAAATATTGATTAATATTTTTTAAATTTTGTGTTTTCTTTTATGGTGTTCCTCCAAGCAAATTCCGATTTCCTAGGTGTACCTTGATCACAAAAAGTTTGCGGAACACTGCTGTATAGTTACTGCAACATGGGAAAAGGCTTTGGTTTATGTTCGTATGTATGTCACCGCCATTTCGATCCTCAGCCACTCTTATTTATAAATGTTTGTATTAACTGCAAAATTTATAAAGAATTAATTAAAATTCATGTTAACACAACGCCCACTCGAAAGTTCAACACTGCACTCGAATCGATTGACTTAAGAATCATCAAAATCAGCCAACGCGTTTGGTCCCTAGAACGCCACATAGGAACAAACATACATATTATATACATACATATACTGATAAACACATTACGCTCCTTCGGCAGTCGGGTAAAATACAAATGAAACTCATTAAATAGTCAATATATATATATATAGTTATATTATTTTTACGCAAAATAAGCGCTTGGTCGTGCAGTTGCGGAAAACAGCCCGTTTTAACCTAACCTAAGTTAAAATAGGTCGAAACTGTTCCAAAACTGAATTTGGCCACCCTGACTGCACGTAGTCTTATAACTACTATCCCTAGAGTGTATATGTATAAAACCGGAAGCGCGAAGGCAGGGCAAACCCCGCCCGCTGCTCGATGATGACCGATCAAATCTACTGCTGAACCATAATCTGGGCAATAAATTACTCATATATACTGTGAACCTATATTCACGTCATACATTTCAACAAAATTACTACCTACCTACATAATTTATATTGTGTTTGTACATATTCATATAGGCGTGAAAATAATTTCATTTGTGTCTTTCATAAACGGAGCACTAATATAGAGTTATACCTATACTTTACAGCTTCTGACTACTGCACCCAAAGAGCCATCATATAATATGCTTTATCTACTCTCATATCGTAATATTCGAATTATAAAATTCAAAACGAGTTTATATTGGCATACTTTATAAACACAATACCGAAATTTAAAAATAGAATCTTATTATAACACTATTTCTCTAACAAAATAATGCTATAAAACAATTTTTTTTCTATTACGATACAGGACAAATCCAAGAAGTTAATCACTAAGGAGTTTCCATCATTTTTTTTTGTAATGCCATTTTATAGTACCTATTATAAAAAGATTTGATCCCAATTTTAAATTGTCTATGACAATGCCCGCTTTAGACTTAGCACGCACTGCGATTTTTCTTCGCGCGAATTTTGTTTCCTTCTAATTGTTCATAGAGCTCAAAATATTCGGGCGAATAAAATTCGCGCCGTAGTGCGGTGGATTCTGTGGCAAAACACGAATTTCTTGCGGTATTATTTCCGCACGATTTCTTTACCGCAATGCGAACAACTTCATACAATTCCATAGGTCACAGAATGGGCGGAAAAAATCGCGCGAATAAAGATCGCAGTGCGTGCGTGCAAGCCTTAGCGCATGCGCGGTTAATGTGGTGATGTGCTGGGTTTTGGCGCCATTCATACGTTTTGCAAGTTTTGCTATACTGAATTTCATGAGTTATTTTAATTATTGTTTAAAAATGTCTGATATCAGTGAATGTGAAGAAAATTTGACTCCACCCGATATTTTAGATGCGGCGAAGGAAATTACTCTTAATTTATTACCAGCAAAGTCGAGAAAAGTATATGACAAATGCTATCAAGATTTTATGGCATGGAAAATGCAAAAAGAAGGTATTTTGTAGGTTCAATCCCAATTTATGAGTGTAGATAAAGTAGTGTATGAAACTGCACATAACTAGGTATTAATGAAAATTACATTCACTACCATATCTTTGTAATGTGCGCATTTGTATACTTCCTCATACTGATTAACGGCCCGGCCAAACTATAGGCCGATAAAAAGTCTGTAGTTTGCGGAGGCTCTAATACCAGTGAACGGACTGTCTAAGAGGCCTTAGTGCGAGTTTTTACTCACGCTCAATCGCGTTAACGTAAACACTCATTTGTATTGAAACTGGATTAGCGCCGCCTGGGGACGGTAAGGAGAAGCCGGTTTTTTGTATTAACTTTGACAAAAGATATCTTTAACGTTATCACGAGTGAGTACGTTAAAAAACTCTGAATAAGCACACAGATAGATATAATAGCAACTTTCAGACTCATTCGCACTAAGCTACACATATTTAAAATATCGTTGTATTTCTGCCAGTTTGTCAGTGACAGAATGATGTTTTAAATACATAGCTTTAAATGAATTAAGCGATTAGTGATGCGAGTAGGATTTAGTAATTTGTGGTGCAAGTGGGCCTTTCGAGTGTTTAAGACGTCGAGAAAAGTATATGACAAATGCTATCAAGATTTTATGGCATGGAAAATGCAAAAAGAAGGTATTTTGTAGGTTCAATCCCAATTTATGAGTGTAGATAAAGTAGTGTATGAAACTGCACATAACTAGGTATTAAAACCTTCGTGTGAAAGCTATTAAAAACCTCGCCTACGGCTCGGTTTTTAAACACACACTCATGTTTTAATACCCCTCATTATGCAACAGTTTCATAAACTACTATTATATTACACCTCTTTATGTATTATGGCGTAATATTCATGACCACATAAACGCATGAACTCGACTACACACCACACCAATTTCGGCAACAGTAAAAATTACGCGACAATTTCTTTATGTCATTACTTCCATATTTTATTATGTTTTCACTAAATAGATAACTTCATGAATATTAGATGTAGGCAAAGTCCAAAACTGGTCTTGAGAACTTTCCAAGAAAGCCCAACTAGGGTGCTTTATTTAGGAAGAACAGAGATTAGCACAAACTTTGGTAGGATTTTAATTAACTTTAGCTATAATAAAGAGTAATGTCACAATTCATAACGAAGGAAATCTTTTGTAAATTGTATTGAGTTTAAACTTAACTTATTTTATTGATTTATGCTACATTTGTAATTTTCAGCTTCCTAACGAGAGCTAACGTTTCTCTCACAAAACAAATAATTCTCGCTCTCCACCAACGTCAGCGTCTCAATTACACGATAAAAATGTCGTACTCATATATTTTAATATTTTATTCGCATCCCTTCACATTACTTCATAACCTTCCGAGTTCGCGTCTTCAGAAAGTGGGTGGCATTCAGAGTCACTCATGCTTTTATTTGTGATGGAGTAGAGCTTCAAATTGCACAATTAGAGTCGTTGGAAACTGTTTCAGGCAAACAAATATTGCAACTGATGCGCTTAATCTACGCTGTGTTAAAAACTTTAAACGGATTTTAAATTTCAGATTATATATATATATCCAAGAATTGCTCGTTTAAAGTGTAAGCGAGCTCGGGAGCCTAGGGCACCCCGACATGGACAGGTTAGGTTCGAAATAAATCCGGTTTCACAAACATCTCATGTTACGTCACTAAGGACATAATTTACGTATTGTTTATAATGTTGAAGGTAAAGTCAGAAGTCACGGAGGCTTTCTCACTTAACAAAAACATGTTTGCGAAGATCCACGCAATTTAAATACGGAAATGCGGTGGGTGTATTCCGGCGTGCCGTGCTCGCCTCGCATCCGGATTCAGAACCGGAGCGCAAGTTAAGCTTGCTCATACTTACACGGGAATTACCTTATTACTAAAATCATTCCTTAAAAAAACAAAAACAAAATATTTATTCAACGCAATTGCAGTTTTTTCGTCGACGCGTGACACTAAGAGCCCCCTCAAACTACAGACTTTTTATCGGCCAATAGTTTGGTTGAATTGAAAATTACATTCACTACCATATCTTTGTAATGTGCGCATTTGTATACTTCCTCATACTGATTAACGGCCCGGCCAAACTATAGGCCGATAAAAAGTCTGTAGTTTGCGGAGGCTCTAATACCAGTGAACGGACTGTCTAAGAGGCCTTAGTGCGAGTTTTTACTCACGCTCAATCGCGTTAACGTAAACACTCATTTGTATTGAAACTGGATTAGCGCCGCCTGGGGACGGTAAGGAGAAGCCGGTTTTTTGTATTAACTTTGACAAAAGATATCTTTAATGTTATCACGAGTGAGTACGTTAAAAAACTCTGAATAAGCACACAGATAGATATAATAGCAACTTTCAGACTCATTCGCACTAAGCTACACATATTTAAAATATCGTTGTATTTCTGCCAGTTTGTCAGTGACAGAATGATGTTTTAAATACATAGCTTTAAATGAATTAAGCGATTAGTGATGCGAGTAGGATTTAGTAATTTGTGGTGCAAGTGGGCCTTTCGAGTGTTTAAGACGTGGATCCACGCGAGACACAATGGCTTTTCTATTGTTTATTGGCAGATCAGTGCAACAATGACAAATGAGGGTAATAATGAACGAAAGCTGTGCTGTGTGTATCTACCCCGTCGTCCCTTTCCGCGCTTCTTTCCTGCCTCAAGATTCGCATCAAATGAGCCACGTGCATCGTGTTCGGTGTGCCGGATATCCTACCTGACGCTGGTATTTTTCTGAATCACTGCACGTGTTGCAACATACGGACAGACGCGAGCAATTGGTGGAAATAGCAGTTTGAAAAAACTATTACGAGTACCAATATGGCAAACCTATCTATTTTGGTGTGTATTTATAATGTTAAATTAACAATTTAATAATAATTATCGCTACAAAATTATATATACGAGATGTATTCCCGTTGTCCCCGTAATCTGTGTCCCCGTTACGGGGACAACGGAACGTCATAAAATTTCCTTCCCGTTGTCCCCGTTATAACGGGGACAACGGGAAGAAAATTTTATGACGTTCCGTTATCCCCTTTATTTTTTTTTTCTTTTTTAAACGTGAGTAATTTAGCACAGCAAGCCTAAAACTAAAATGAAAGATATTTTTTATATGTTACTGTAAAAACCCGAACTACGGTACTGGCTTTTTATCAAGACTGACTGGTAAAAGTCTGAAATAGATTTCACAATAACAATATATAATATATTTTAATTTAAAAGATAGAAACAAATTAGAAATGTTTACACACAAAACAACTAGATTTTCTAATCTAAATCAATAAAATTTATATATTTTTTTTGTTCACTTGACCTATATAGTAACTACCCATACATTAGATACTAATAATGGGAAAAAGGAATTGAACTCAAAGTAAAAAAAAAAACAATTTCAATTATATCAACAAAAATTCTAGCAGATTTTTTCAAGAAAATACCCTGTAGTTATTCGAGTCAACAAGTTGCATTTGAGACTCTGTAATACATTCTTCCATGTCAATTGCATTCAGCATGCGGCGTTTTGGTACATCCGCGTTTCTTTTATTTTTGTTATATTTTTTTTTTTTTATTGTTTATGTAAGCATTTGTAAAGCTATAATATTCTCTCTATTATGACACTCTCACTTATATAATTTTAACGCAACGGGGACAACGGGCCTAATTTTAAAATTATATATTACAATAAATTAACGGGGACAGCGTACGGGGACAACGGGAAGTAATTTTAATTATTTTATTAAATTCCCGTTGTCCCCGTTAACGGGGACACAGATAACGGGGACAACGGGAATACATCATATACGAGCAGGTACGTACAAATAAATGAATGCCTTAATTATTGATAGTACAATTTAATGTTTTGCTTAGTTAACCATTATAGTTGCTTTAATTATGAAAATAATTATTAAATTTACTTAAATTTCTGAATTTTAAAACTATTTAAAGTTTCATATGAACGTGAAATGTTGTTCCAGAATTTGCCACCAACACTGCCCTTTTAAAGGTCTTGAGTGTCCAATGCGATACACAGTTGCTGTGCATAAAACAACTGTATTTTCTGTCGGTACCTAAGCCTAAAAATGTTAACTATCTAAACCAATTAAGACTTAATATTTGAATGCTTAACTTATTTATAAACCTAAACGTGCAAGAATAAACCAGCATTTATTATTCGCACAACAATCGGAACTAGAAATCGATCGTCGTACTTTTATAGATGTTCTACCGGCGGAACGGTCCAAATTGAATCGAATACAAGTGAGTACAACATATGCTTGTCATGCTTACTCTATGTCCCGCGCCTATTTAAGGCAGCCGTAAACTCGTAAAGTCGTAACACAGTTTGAGCAGCCCAGGATGCTCCAGGAAATTCTACTTGCCTTATCCTTTCACGTAGAAAATTAAATGTCTCGCGTAATATCCGCGGGCCTGACTCTGGTTTTGGCAGTTGATCTACTCGGTCGTCGCCGTCGTACCTGCTTGCAGCCGCCTCAATGCTACCTATATAAATAAATTGTTCTTACCCGTTTCTAGAAACGGAATCCCACAAATCGATAGTCGTTACCTGTTTGGGTACTTAGTTATCAGGATGTATCGCTTTGGCTTTGAATCTAAAGTGAACTGAAATTATGTTAGCTAGCTTGCTAGGCTATCGTGTGAGGATACCGTTGCCTTGCCGTAGTCTAGTGATCATATTCGATAGATAAGTTTAACGGAAAAAGCTATTAGCCGCTAGTGGCTCATACAAAAGATTTTCATAGGCAATAACGTAGTAAAATATTGAAAATATGTACCAGCTTTCTCACGGAGAGCGTGTTGCTACCACACGTACCGAAATAGTAAAATATATTACATCCTCACTTACCATCAGGTGAGATAGTGGTCAAGCGCCAGCCTATAGATAAAAAAAAGTTATGTTCGAAATCAATGACAAAAATGTCAAATGAAACACAGGTTAATGAATGAATGAAAATTTATCAATCACTGTAACGCCCTAGTACATTTTGATTGTAAACATTCTAATAAACTATTTATTTGGCCCCTGCCTGACCACTGTTGAACTACACGGCTACAAAATGGCAGGGGGTGACTGCACTCTTAATTAATGGCTCCCTTAAACGGTCGCTAGTACTAAAGACACAGTAATATTCGAAATCAATGACAAAAATGTTAGATGAAACAGGTTAATGGAAATTTATCAATCACTGTAACTCCCATGTACTCGTACAGTAAATTTCGATTGTGAACATTCTAATAAATTATTAATAAGTATAAATAAAATAATACAAACACGTCCCCACTCTATAACAGAGCACACACAAATAGGTACACATTTTTATTCTTTGTTCATTTAAGCCATGTCGTTCCCTTTCTAACCTAATTTAATCTATTTTCAAAGGACATTTACTGGGAACTGTTTAATGTGTCTGATGCTGACAATAAGTCGCCTTTAAACAAGTATAATGAAATAAAACATCAGTGGAATAGAAATCGTTTTCGTTTCTTTGTGAATGGAAGGTAGTTGAAGAGCTTCGAACAATGTGTGGTGATTGCTTGTCGGTTGATTGTGCGTTGGTTGTCTTTATTTGAAATAATAGGTGGCCTTGCGCACTTCGAATTTTCTTTGTAAATCTATCATGGTACGGTATGGAACACGGCACTTGGCTTTGATTATGTTACAGGTATAAAGGTTTTAAAAACTACTATTGTTGTCAACAATGTAAATTTCAGAAAACTGAAAGAAATAATTAAAACTTCAATGGCTGTAACTGTAAACACGGTAATATAAAATGCTAGAACAATGCAAAAATACTAACTGAGCGAAGCTTATCATTCTGCCGACGACTGTGTTTACTGCTCAGTCGCTGAACTCGTTTAATTCTGTTTAAAATGAGTAATTTAATTACTCGAGGTCTGATGGTTTATTTCGTGATCTCTTGAGATCCAAGCCCACTCGAGCGTGCTGTAGAAACTACTGCAATCACCAATTCAAATCATAGTGAGCCTGGGCCACTCAAAATAATAACCTATGTAGTTCTTTCGACGCGGTCTAGACTATCCGATACACGCGTCACCTACGTAAAACAATTTAAATGTGTTCTACGTGCATTTAATGCATTTCATGTCAGATACATTAAGGCGCACGTAGAACAAATTTTTGTCTATTGGATTTTGGTTTTGACCCCATATTTGTTATTAGCGACCCCAAAAACCATGAAAATGACACCCATGACGAAAAGTGGTCAATCTTTCTTCTTCTTATTAGGAGACTCCAAAAACCACGAAAATGACACCATGATCAAAATTTTCATTATGACTGGTCAAAAAAGTGCCATAAATCGAAATCCGCGTCGTTGCCTTTTGAAAGAAACCTCAACGCATTGAGCGTTTTCGCTCTTGGAGCCTAACATATCTACTAAAACGATCAAATTAACTGTACTCAGTTTTCATTATATCAAGTTTAAACGACCCCAAAGCAGCCCCTTCGTATCGAATGGATACTTTGTCGAAGATTTTTTTGTGCTACTTACTACCTCACCACAAATTCGTTACGGTGCGTTTATCGAGTCAATGTATCGTATTTGGTTTTATTAGCAAAATGACCTCCGCCCTGTAATTTACAAAGCCCCCAATTCCTGTGAAACTGTATTCATTACAGATAATATATCTTAAATATTATTTTGTAAAGAGCTATTTAGTCAGAAATAACGAATGTAGGAAAACGTAATCTCATTTAGGTTTGTCGCTCTTTTTTATTTATTTATTTTTATTTATTTATTTAGGTAACCAACAGCGATACTTAAAAATATTTTACAAAATATGCGTTTTACAATTTGTATGGCCAATTATAGGTTTCCCTGTGTAACTAGGGTAAATGTATAATACATGCGAACGAACTAATGCTACAAATTTAAATTAAAAGATGCAATACAATCAAAATACAATCCAAATTTACATAAGGTTAAGTTATATCACAATTTTGAAATGGTTAAAACAAACAAAAAAGGTTGAATAACAGAAGACAGGAGAAGATAGAAGATCGGTTGACTGTCACTAGTCTCCTTATATAGCCTTTACTATTCTTTTCTTGAATGTAGGCTTATTACAGTTAAATATATCAACTTCTGAGAATTCCGAGTTATAAATTCGAGCAATGCGAGTCAGTACACAGTTCCTGGCATAGTTAGTGGAGTGCCGAGGAACGTGAAACATTGGCGTGTGACGAGTGCGCCGTAGGGGAGTGTTGAAAGTTATCTGTGCGACCAAATCCGGGCAATCAAGGCGTCCATTGAGTATGTCATGGAGCAGACACATGTCCATCACTTTACGCCTTTTTTCGAGTGTTAGCAGACCATATGTTCGACAGCTATCCTCGTAAGACATTGGAGGTTTACGAAGGCGATAGTTAAGATGGTTAATAAATCGTTTCTGAATCTTTTCTATTTGGTTCTTATAGATTATGTATTGTGGGGACCAAAT
Organism: Orthosia cruda; assembly: GCA_964057195.1. Classification (NCBI taxonomy): domain Eukaryota; kingdom Metazoa; phylum Arthropoda; class Insecta; order Lepidoptera; family Noctuidae; genus Orthosia; species Orthosia cruda. The sequence goes on along the minus strand of OZ059838.1, from coordinate 16,763,912 downwards.
TGGGCACGCATACTCTAAAACGCTGCGCACATATGCAAAATAAACAGATTTAAGAGCCCCAATGTTTTTAAATAACTTACATGACCTAAGAACAAATCCTAGGTTCTTATAAGCTTTTGTGCTAATGAGGTCTATGTGATCTGAGAACATTAATTTACTGTCAAACATAACTCCCAAATCCCTAACCATTTGGACTTTATTTATGACAATTCCATTAAAATTATATGAGTAAACAATCGGGTTCCTCTTACGTGTGTAACTAATACATTGACACTTTGCAACGTTAACAGTGATTTTGTTTTTTGTGTAATAATTATTTAAGTTATTAAGATCCTCTTGAAGGGCCTTACAATCATCGGGTGTTCTTATTTTATAAAATATTTTTTTGTCATCAGCGTACATTAAGTGATCAGAGTGTTCAAAAGAATCAGTGATGTCAAATAGATAGGCGTTGTAAAAAAGAGGTCCTAAATGAGATCCCTGTGGTACACCGCTAGGGATTTCAATAAAGTTGGAACGGTAACCTCCTAGTACGACAGCTTGTGAGCGTTTAAATAAATAAGACTGCACCCATCGTAGAAGATCCCCACGTATACCCAGTCTGTACAGCTTACTGAGCAAGATGACGTGATCCACACGATCAAAAGCTTTTTCGAAATCCGTGTAGATCACGTCAACCTGCCCTCCGCCATCTGTATTCTCAAGAACAAAGTTTGAGAAACTGGCTAAGTTGGAGACAGTCGAGCGTTTCCTTAAAAAACCGTGCTGATTGCAAGAGATTCCTCTGATGATATATGGATAGATAGCGTTGTATACCAGTTTTTCAAATACTTTACCAATTGTATTTAGTATAGAAATACCCCTATAATTTCCTATCACTGTCCGCGAACCCTTTTTATGAATTGGAACAATGAAAGCTTTTTTCCATTCATTTGGGAAGGTGCCTTCTTTTAAAGAAATATTGAAAATAGTACTAATCGGAGGTGCCAAAGATTTTGCACAGTTCTTCCAAAATATTGGGGGCACACCGTCGCATCCAGGGCCCTTATCAACGCTTAAGGCACACAACGTCCCCTCCACAGTTGACGAAGTGAATTGTAAGTTAGAAATTATGTCAGGACAGTGATCCTTTTCGTCCGCTATCAAAGAATTGGCGAGGCTATTGTCAGAGGGCTCACCAAATACGTCATGGAAGAAGTCATTGAAAGCCTCACAAATTTCGTGACCCTCTGAATAATTGACGTTATTGTGAGATAACATTTTTGGATAATTGGAGCCTCCACGCATGTTTTTTATGTAGGTCCAAAACTTTTTTGGTTCTTTTTTTAAACTGCGTTCCATTTCCTGCACGTGTTTATTATAACAAATCTCGTGAACTTGCCGCTGTCTATCTCGTAATAATGCGAATTCGTCGTAGTCTAATAAGTTACCATACCGTTTCCATCGCGAGTGTGCCTTACTTTTTTCTTTAATAATTTCAATTAAAGAATTGCTATACCAGACAGGATATTTATGTGATCCTGACCTTCGATTAAAAGGTACGTATTTATCAATTCCTGTTTGAATGATTTCATAGAATGTATACACAGCAGCATTTATTGTTTTATTGTGTAAAACTGAGTCCCAATCAAATTCAGAAAAATAAGTATTCAACAGGCTGAAGTCCGCTTTGCGGTAATTATGTCTAGAAGTGGACAATTCACGGAGCGGAGAAACTGCAAGGTCAGATATTTCAATAGTAATCACTGGATGAGGTAGGTCAGTCTTCACAAGGGGTGATATACACTCAGTTATTTCAAGTGGCAAGTTGGAGAAAGCCAAATCAAGAGTATGCCCCCTGTGGTTAGGTATTGTATTGTACTGTGTTACACCTAAAAACGACAGATCATTTACTAAGCGCGAGGCAGCGTTCTGCACTTCGACGGCACCTTGTTTAAGAAAAGTCGGTCCGCTTAAATTCCATTTTATACATGGAAGATTGAAATCGCCCACAAGTAGGCAATTCCATGTATTAGTGCCGTGAGTAAATGCATTCGCGACACCTTGCAAGACGTATTCGATATCCGAGGGTATTCGATGAGTATCCGGCGGTACGTAGGCAACGCTTACGTAAAGGTCAGCTGTCGCCGAAAGCGCGCGAGCCGGTATTACTATGGTTAACAATTCCGTAGCAATAGCATTTTGCTCGTGCTCAACGCACCATGCACCCAGCTCGTGTCGCGAGAGTATCATCACACCGCCACCTGAGGATTTGCCAGTCGCGACCAAATCACGGTCTTTACGAAACACGTCATATCGATGCCTTAGTTCACAATTGCACTAACTACAAAATTTTCAATTTTTACTTTTTTAATGCCAAATACACTAAATGTCATGCTCTTTCGTTTCCGCGCATCGAAATACCGTTATTCCGTCTCTATCTACCAAAACCGTGGGTCACAATTGTATTAAATGAGTTCGTTTAATGTTCCATGAATGTGGTATTATACTAATGGTCTTTATTTTTGTAAAACCAATCAAGATATACTTTAACTGATTTTAAGTTTCTCAACTGCATGAAATTTCAAAACACAAACGTATTATATACATTTGCAATATCTGCTCATACTTTTTAGCAGTGCTACAAGAGTGTATTATGTGTTGGTAGTACAAAAGGATCAAGAAAGTTTGATGCCCAAGTGTGCTAAGTACTTTTACTGGGAGGGGTTTGGCAATTTTTTAAGTGCACAAATACATTAAACCGTTTTGAGATATAGTCGAATTGTACAAGTGTATTAAATAGTTTTACTTGAAGGGGTTTGACAATTTTTTAAGTGCACAAATGTATTAAATGGGGGGTTTTATGTTTATTTGGCCATTTTGAAAAGGTAACGTTTAAACTAATATTACAATATTGAGATATGATGGAGTAAAAGGACTAGTCTTATGAATAGATGCATATTTTTTTTGTTATTTTACTTGGATTTTCTACTGTTCTCGTCTAAACTTTAAAAAACTTTAAAGCTCTCTCCTCAAAAATGAAAATTTTGTAGTTAGTGCAATTGTGAACTAAGGCATCGATATCTATCGTCACACAATTCCCTATCAAAAATGCCACTGTGCAACCATGTTTCCGTTATAATAATTACATCATAGCAATTACACATAATATTTTGATGGAATTGTGTAGTTTTAGTCCTTAAACCACGGCAGTTCTGATAGTAAACGTTTAGGTTTCGGGGCTTCATTGTAAAAGGTTTCTTCGACTAAAAGCATGTCCAGAAAAATAAATCAACAACGGACAATCAGGCAAAAACTGAGCAAACATAACGAGCCACTCGTGGGTACAATAATAATAATTAGTACTAATCGGGTCTGGCAACGGCACGACTCCCGGGGAGGAGTGACCCAACTCCAACGCACGACAATTTACAATAAAAATAATTTGCTTCAGTTCCAAACAATAACTACAGATGTATGGGTTAATTAATAAATAAATTACTATTGCAAAATAATGTGGGCAAGTTGCTAAGAAGTTATAAAAGTACGTTGTAAGATAGCTAACATGTAAAACACATGCGCTACGCGTAGGTGCGTCCCGAGACAGTGCGACTATAGCAGTATTAATGATTTTATATTTTAGGTAAGTCGTATGAGTATGCAGAATGCCCAACATAAGATTCCCATGTAGTTCCATATAATTGTCACGAAGGCAATCACATATACCCACATAAGTTGCTAGACTGTATTTTTTTAAGAAAAACTTTTTTTTAATTATTAGAATAGCCACAAAATCAAAATAACATTTAAATAAACTTTTTAATATCGTATTTTCGTTCCCGTAACAATCACACCCATGAGCGAACAAATTATGTAAGTATGATGCGTACCTCAATCGTCGCACCCTCACTAAGCGCGTTTCCTTTACACGATGTTCAACTACCGCACATTGCTCGAACAAAACACAGAACACGGTAAACACAGACTCGGCAAAAACCAATGACAAACAACCAACCCCGCTCTTATCAATATTAGGTAAACGATCCTGTAAAAAATTACAAACAAAAATATAATAACAAAACAAAATATCAACTTTATAAACAGTGTTTAAAAGACTTGCCCGACAAGTTAAACGATCTTTTTCAGATCCTCTTCGTCCATGATAAATATAGCAGGAATAGTAACTGCTTTCCTCACGTGGATTTTGCAGTTTTTTGTCCACGTGAACTGGTATTCCTTCATTTTGGCCATCTCTTTAGTTTTTTTTAGAAGACTTTTATTGAATACTGTTAAGTGCTCATTGACATACACCGGAACACCTTTGCCCTGAATTGCCAGGTCCTTGGTTGACAGGCGACGTTTACGTGCTTGAGAAATAATATTGTCTTTCAGCTGACGATTGCGTAATTTCGCTACTATATTTCTTGGCCTACCCTGAATCTTAGACTTCGCAGTAACTCTGTTCACTTGAAGAATATCATCCTTTGTTACTTCTATATCAGTATGTTCACCTATCTTTAAGATAATTTCAATCAAGTTTTCGTCCTTATGTTCAGGTATGCCAACAATTTCAATATTCAATTGCCTTTCACGTTGCTCGTTTGCGTTTACATCTGATCTTAGTTTCCTATTCTGTTCCTTGATTTCCGCCAATTCAGTCTTAAGAGTATTTAAATTCTTCAATTCTTTAGTATGAACTTCGAGTTTCTTCTTTACGTCTTCATATTCGTCGCTGTGGAATTGCATCGACTTTTGAAGTGAATCAAGTCCCTCTGCCATCTTGGTTTGTCTAGATTCCAATATATGGACGGTATTTTTCATTTTTGTGTATTCTTTTCTGATTCCAGCTATTTCTGACTTTAATTCCTGGGTGCTTTGGTTAAGGTTTTTCATCGTTATATTGATCTCTGATATGTCCCGTCCGAAATCAATTTTCCAATCGTTTAGTATTCTCGATATTTTATTGGTGTACTCCTCAAATCGCAGATCGCATTCGGCATCATGCCCACGCTTATATGTACGGCGCTGTGCGACATTTTCCTGTGATCCTTCAGCTGTTTGGTCCACGGAGAGATCTGGGAGTGAATGCGCAAATGTCTTTGATGAGTCCGACATCTTGCAAGCCGACTGTCTATGCGTTCACAGTTCTGTGGCTAGAGCGATAAGACAGGAATATGACGGCACGCGACAACTTTGAGTTTTCGGAGCCCGAAAATAATGTCGAATTTTGAGTGAAGACAATAATTGTAACTTTAATTTTGTGTTAAAAATAGTGAACGCGTCCGTTCGCAGCGACTCGAGCGCGTAGTATGTGTATATATTTTCTTTGTGTATAGCTCTCATAATATAAAGAACAGGGAAAAAGAAAAATGTTCCTTACACGATGTTACATATTTTTCCATTATTTAATATTGATGTGCCGTATTTATTTAATGATCAACATAAGCCGCTACTTATTTGAAGAAACGTCAAAGTCGTGCCAGAACAAAGAGGCGATTGTGGGGCAAATACTTACAAACATCTTTGTTTCAATCCGAATGTAATCTGCAACTTTGAAACTGTTCTAATCGCTCAATATCTTTAAATTAATTTGACCCCGCGACTTTCCAGTGGCGGTTGAAATTTTTGAACTGTGTGCTTCAAAAATTGTGATTTTACTTCAGACGAAGAGTGTTATATTGCTCTTTGGCCTGTGATTATTATACATTGATTACGGGTTTCTTGTTTGATGTTGATTTCACAGCAAACTGCTACAGCAAAGGAATCATACCATCTAAAGGCAAATGGATTGGCAATAACTATTAGTCGTGTTCTAATAGCAGCATGCCGCATGCAGTCGGCTGCAGAGCTTAGAGATTGGGAGCGCCTTTCCAGCAGCTTATGTAGCTATCGCCGGGTATGACAGCTATTTTGCTATTTTGAGAGATAAACGTGCAACTACTGAAGACAGTCATTATAGTTCTCGGTCTATTTGAATGGTTAAACTTAATTTTTGCACCTCTTAGCTGTAACAAGGTACATACATTAAGTATATGTATTTATTATTTATTTTATACATTATTGTACACCATAAGTTACATTTTTAAAGGAAACTTAAAACTAAAAACAAATACAATGGGGGCTTTATTGCTTCCGCGATCTCTTCCAGGCAACCAGGTATGGACAATAATTGCTGGACACGAAGTGGGGCTCTTATTGGTGTGACAATACTAGTGTTAAAAAAAATATATATTATAAAAGATATGCAGATACATACATATGCTATTTAATATATATATATATGTAAATACATACATACTAATATATAAAGGCAATAAACAAAATGACCGCTATCTGGTCTGGTGTTCAAGAGACACAGAGGGCCTGTGTGGGGGTTATCCTCTCGTAGCGGATGATGAGGTGTGTAAAAGATTACGCTTGTGTGAGCCTTAGGATTCTATGGGTGAGAACGAAGGTGGGCCTACACCCTATCTTTATTTTGTGCGTGTATGCAACCGATATGGGATGATCTTCTGAAAGAGAGGAATTCTGGAGAAGTTTAGGAGATATATTGAATGAATGTAGGTCTAACGAGAAGATTGTTATGCTCGGCGAATTTAATAGCTGGGTAGGTGTGAAGAGGAATGGGTTCGAAAAAGTATTAGGGGCATTCGGGGACAATAGAGTGAAAGAGAATGGGATGAATTTACTAGAAGTATGTGTAGAGAAGGGTATGTTTGTAATAAACAGTATGTTTGATCATAGAAAGATCAATAAGTATACTTGGGAAAGACAAGAAAGTAGAAGTATGATTGATTTTGTAATTCTAGATGAAAGATTGAAGAGCAAAGTTACAGATACAAAACCCTATCGGGGTGCTAATGTAGGGGCACATTACAAAGATTTGGTAGTGTAATTTCCAATTCAACCAAACTATTGGCCGATAAAAAGTCTGTAGTTTGCGGGGGGGGCTCTTAGTGTCACGCGTCGACGAAAAAACTGCAATTGCGTCGAATAAATATTTGTTTTTGTTTTTTTAAGGAATGATTTTAGTAATAAGGTAATTCCCGTGTAAGTATGAGCAAGCTTAACTTGTGCTCCGGTTCTGAATCCGGATGCGAGGCGAGCACGGCACGCCGGAATACACCCACCGCATTTCCGTATTTAAATTGCGTGGATCTTCGCAAACATGTTTTAGTTAAGTGAGAAAGCCTCCGTGACTTGCTGACTTTACCTTCAACATTATAAACAACACGCAAATTATGTCCTAAGTGACGTCACATGAGATGTTCGTGAAATAAATCCAGTTTCATTTGAATAATTAAGAAGCATTCGTTAAAAACCATTAACTAAAGGTAAACTTATTACAAAAAAAAACGAGTATAAGGCATTGAGGTAATAATGTACTAGGCAGATCAACCCGCTATTTTTCTTTCAGAATTCCAATCGGTAACTTTTCTAAATGGACTCCTAATGAAGAAAGTATAACCAACCACTTATCAGGTTTTCAGTAACCGGTGAAGGGGTACAATAAAATTCAATGTCGCGGTTTAACTTTTGACTAAGCCATTTCGCTGCAGTTTTTCGCCGAAACGGTTGATAATTCTATTTCGCCGCTATCCGAGAGAGTGCTGTGAGGCGAAATTATGAAGTACTATTATTATGTATCATGTACAAATTACACTCATTTTATATTCAATAGGTTTAATCAATGATATTCAGATAAACAAATATGTTATGAGCGTGCGCATTGTGAAGACTCGAATAGGTCACAATTGTGAACTTTAGTCTTTAGTTTATGTCACGCATGGCGAAAAGCGATACGCTTTGTTGAAACAAAAACAAAATAAAAAAATGCCAGCGTGTGTATTTAGAAATTGTACCAATTACTCGTATGATACCAAAGTACATAAAACAGAAGGGATCTCATACCATATGCAAGTACGCAATACGCCTCAATTTACTAATTTATTTCTTTTTTTTCCTAATATCCTGATATTTGGAGGTTAGAAAAAGATAACAACATTGGTCGTCAGAATAATGTTTGTTTACATTCACACGCAAGTGACAAACACTAGCTGTCTCTTTTTTCTAAAAAAAGCCATCCCTTTCGACTTATATTGAAATGTCAGATGAATGAAAAGTGTGTGTGCGGAACACTTTTTTCAATTGTTTTGTGAGTGTATAACGAATCTGTTTATTTGAATATCATTGGGTTTAATGAAATTCACAGTGACAGCAAGATGACATGACATAATCAAAAAGGAAGTAAATATATAACAAAGAAGGCCACATACATAGCACCTCCGTCCCAAATCGTCTAGTTGTCAGGTTGTTTCAGGTTTACTTATGCTCTCTTTGTATTAGGGTACCCAGCATCTGATCAACATGTCTTTTGCAAATTTGACTTGAATCAGTTTCTATTTGATAATGCAATCGGCCTAATATCCTCAAAACGGTTCCGAATTCCCATTTAATTTGGTCGTTTGTGTAACTGCGTATTTGCACTCTCTGCCCAATAGTAAATGAGCGTACCGTTGCGTCATCAGTCGGCGGACGTGTTTCAAGCCTCGTCCTCGCCTTGAAGTGAACACTTAGGGTGTTTCTTATCTCAACATCCACATGGATCCTTTGCCATGGGCCTGATGGTAAGTCCCAATGATGAAGAAGGTTGATGTAGGTTCATTTTGCTCCCCCCCGGTTGGTTCTCGCATTGTCGAGGCGGGGGGGCTCAGTAACCGTGGCATGGTCACCCACAGTGAAGCGAAGAGGAACCCGAAGAGGGGCCGCTCGTGAGGGCTATAGCCGATTAAGCCGACGACGTAGCGGCCAACTAGTAGGTTGCGGTGCCGCTTGGTAACAGGCGACATCGCAATTGAGGCGGGCCGCGATGTCTTATGGAGATTCCCAGGTCCCATACGATGTCGCGGCTGAGGGTTGGAGACCGCGGCGAGAGAGGAGTGCCGGTATTGCGGTGCGCCGCTCTCCCTACCTTCTGCGGCCCGGACGGGGTCGCCACCGTCTGATGGCGGACGCGGTGGGGCCGCAGGGGAGGAGGAGTGTCGGTATTGCGTTAGCCGCTCTCCCTATCCCCTGCGGCCGAAAAATGGTAGGTGGCGGGGTCATTAACCTTGACCCGTCACAGGGGGATCAAGGGTGCCATACACGGGGTCGTCTGGCGCCCATGTGCTGATTGGTCCCTGGGGTGGTCATGGCGTACATTGTATTCTGGTGCGCCGGTGATGGGGGGTACTCCCCCGAGGAGGGTCCGGTGACGGACAGCCGCGGCGGGTTCGCGGTGAGTGCTAACGCGTGCCCGTGTTCTCGTCATTAGCGGCACAGGAGGACACCGTGGAGTATTAGTGGGTTAGAGTCCCACATAACTGCACTATCTCTCCGTGGTAGTGCAGTATGCATGAGCATTTCTCCACGAAAAAAAAAAAAATAATCGACATCGACAGCTTTTAACTATGTCTTCTATGTCTTGATCCAAATTTCTCCAGAATACGTATCCACGTGCCAGTAATTTCATTTTTACTATTCTAAAACCTGTTGTCTCAGGCTTGCCGGAATCATCACACGTGTTTGTTTTATAATGCATCCGTCTTGTATGGTCAATTCGTTGTCATTGTAGCCGTATCTTCTCACTGAGGTACCATTTTTCAAAGCTTCCAATAAACGGTTATATTCATCATCGAGTTGGGTCTTTTCGGCGATCTTTATACGGTCGATAGCAATTGTGATCTGATTTAATTTAAATGCGCAATGTACGTACAATTAGGTTATTTGCTACTGTTTCTACTGGAAATCTTAATAGATAATCTGCATTGCTATGATCATCCAAAGTTCTGTATTCAATAATGTAGTCAAAACCAGATAGGAAATGAGCATTGTGAAAGAGCCTCATTGTGCTCATAGCCGGTAAAGTTTTGTGTGGATTGAAGATTGTAGTTAATGGTTTATGGTCTGTTATAAGTATGAATTTTCTTCCATAGCAGTAGTGAAAATTTTTCTTTAATCCCGATAATAAAACGTCGGTTCTTTGTCTATCTGACTGTACTTTTTTTCACAACTTGTGATGCAAAAGCAATAGGTCGATCAGATCCGTCTGATAATCGATGCGATAGAACTGCTCCAATTCCAAAAGGTGAAAGCATCTGTAGCGAGAACCAAAGGTTTCTCAGGGTCAAAATGCATTAAAACTCTCTTACTGAGGATTTCCTGTTTAATTTTCTTGAAACTTTCATCACATTTGTGCGTCCATTCGTATTTAATGTCCTTCTTGAGTAGGTTATTAAGAGAGCTTGATATTGAAGCTAAATTGGATATGGACTTATTGTAATTAGCCATTCCTAGAAATGTCCGCATTTTGTTGGTGTTGCTGGGGCGTTTTGTATCTAGAATAGCGTTTACCTGAATGTGTCCTAGATTGGCTGTGTTGACTCAGCCACTCTTCATCTAGAAGTGGGCACTGTTTTTAGTTGAAGTGTTTTTTCACCCAAGATATGCCAGGGGTCTTTTAGGGATAACGATAAAGCCACACACAAAAGTTTCTCGTTTACATAGAGGTAATTTCCTGTTGTATACATCTCAAAATTATTCCATACATACGCAGGAGGTAAATTCGTGTTGCCAAGCTCTAAAGAAACCCCCTGACCCAGTAAAGCAAAACTTTGCGCATTATTATGGGTATATTTAACAACACAAGTGAGCTCTGTAAAATTTCACACTTTCACATATAAAAAGTTTGCAGTAAATATTGCACGTGACGTATCTATATTTATGCTGCATGTGCATATGCGTTTCATGTTGTCGGAGTGTAGTTGTTTGCTGCATTTATTTTAGTTTTGTTGTAGACTGTACTCATCTGTTGGGTACTCTACAAACATAAGGCTGTCACCCGACCCGTACCGTTATTAAGTTCGGGGTTTCACTATCTTATACCCCAATGAAATCTTCAGAGAAGGAAAATTTTCAGCCTTATGGTCCTACTTACCCTGGTTGTTAGTCATAACTGTTGTTCAAACTAACATTAATAGGGGACTAAATATTCATACAAAATTTGATACTATGTTTGCTTATAATATCTATTCAACGCTCTCAATCTCCTTCAAACTTTACAATATCAATGTTAAAGTTTGGAACAATAGATTTGATAATATATCAGGCGGGACTTACATCGCCTGAAGAGCGCATAATATATTAAATGACACCATCAATTATCAAACAACCATTGTAATTTTACTTTACATTCAAGTAAAGAAAGCTACATTTTAAAGTACGGGTTAAAAGAAAAAACGCATTTCCGCCAGATAATACGAAAGATAAAATAGAGGAAACGGACCACCTGCCCTCACATTTCTCATCGGGAGATTGGGATTGCTATATCCAGAGATTCGAATATGCCGTGAATGACAAGTGAGTGATTATCGAGGCAGTCCCGTGGGCACAGATTAACGTCATCGCTCGTCCGGCACTCGTCCGGCGCCGGACGTCATCCGAGAGAGTTTGGCACGCATCATTGCCCTATCATTGCACCGTCAATGAACGCTCATGTTGAAGCAAGCCTCTTTTATAAAAACATGTTTTTCTGACAGATAATTAATATATGTATGATGTATGTATAATTTTTGTACGTCGGTGAATATCTCGTTTAAGCACGTGATTTTGTCTGTGGTTTATGACGTTATTATTCGACTGAAGAGTTCACTATTAAATAAAATTATTAAACTTTTCAAATAACAACAATTCTAGTCGTAACGGCTAGATTGAGTTGACAAACTTTTGTCATTTATGAATTATAATATGATAAAGTACAAAATACCTTGTAATAATATTTGATTAATATGCGAACTTTTTATCAAGTAACTGTATACTTAGCTTACCAATTGAATACATAGTGAATTTTGCAGCAACTCTAGAACGGTACAAATTAATTTCGTGGCCCACTGCATATCCATCCATACGACCTTTTAAACTGATTGTTATTCATTTGCAAGTTGAAAAATAAATCCAATTATATTGTGAGTGTTGTGCCAAAAATAAAACGGGACAGCCTTTTTTATACAGAATCTTTTTTCTTTTGTACTTAGTGATGTTTTAAGCTAAATATCCGGTGTGGGGACATCCTCCATGTACCATGGCCCCCGCGGGAATTTAAGGCTTTTACTAAATATTACACAATAACTTTGTATATAACTATGTACCTTTCAAGTTGGGAGTCGTTGTACAGCCTCTCCCTATAAACTAAAGCTATATGCGCCCTTGGCCACTACGATCTTAATTTGGAAACTTTAGAAGCTTGACTATGAGACCTTATACTACTCGAGATAGGCATCTTCGTAAACTAGTTTCATAATAATTAACAAAATAGTAACTATAGGTTCAGATTGCCCTAAAGATAAAATTTCTGAAATATTGTCATTTCTGTGTTCAAAGATATTTTATTTCAACTAGGCCACCAAGCGGCACTTTTGAACTTTACAATTTAAATTAACATGGAATAAAAATTGATTCTACCGTGCATTCGGAAAGTAGCTTGTTATGGAGAAAAACGCACAAGAAACTCTATAAATACTCTTTTAAAAAATAATAGTTTTTTTTACAATATTCAGGTACATACATTCATATATGTGAGGACAATGCACCGATAATCACTACAGACTAGGTATACTACGTACAGGTATAAAGTATTAAAAGTACTCACACATGCACTGTGCAGTTATATAATAGGTACTAGAGAAACATTAACATCCGAAGCAGTTAAGTTATGACCAATGCCAACTGACGGCGCCTGTTCACAGACATTACGCATGAATCGGCACCAACTAGCTCAACCATCATGAAGGGAACCGAATGATCCAACATACGTGCCACCATCAGAGAGACACTTGAGAGAGCATGAAACACTCTACTGCCAGGGCACACACAAGTCAATGAACGACAAAAAGGTACAGCAAATGGTAGATATACAGTTGGCTACATAGTACTCACACACGTGCTGTGCAGTTATATAATACTAAATGAAATTGAGTTTATACTAGTAATTCTCTTTTGAATACCTGTATATTGCCAAAGAAACCAAATTATATCAAAACACTCAATAACTCTGAAGAGCAAACAATGCCTTTTGTCACTATTTCAAACATGTATATTAACAAAATTAGTTCATATTTAAAGTTTCACGTTCTAACATTTAAAGTTTATGCTCTCTAATGTGATATGATGATTATCTCAAAGACAAAGGATTACCACGAAGTCGGTACTGTTAACACTGCTATGTGACGTAAACACTCAGTTTGACGAGTAACTCTTGAACACCGTGTCAAATCGGACAGATTATGCGAAATTAACCTACGTGGTACAAAATGTATTGAACAGAAATACGTACGTAGGTTACACTTGTGTAGGTGCACGTAAATGTTGTCACCGAGCACTATCGGATCGGCTCTTAAATTCTGTATTGCATGTACAATATGTTCCTCTGGCGAGCTATCGCTGCGACTCACTGTACCTTATCGCTTCCTTATTGACGCATGACCAGACGGCCGATGAAACATGAATGATCATTGGTCAAGAGAATAACTCAATCACTATGTGTCGCTCCGACGGTCTCACACCCTACCACCACTATTTATGACTACGGAGCTGGATTTAAACGTATCCTGCGTAAAAATCAAATGAATGAGATTGATAGCCCTATTAATGGATTGCCAACGCAATAGTTTTAGGATTACAGTGTGTTGATAGCAACACAAAGTTATTATATTTCTTGGTTAGTCTGTGACTATTTTTTATCTGTGTAAAATACTGTCATCGCTATCTTCCTCTGGTCGATGTACGACATGTTTCATTTGTTCATGTTTTGTTTGTTCTGTTTTTTGAAAGAAAAACTCTCAAGAACGTGTTTCAAAAACTTTAATTTAATCAAATATACGTACGTGAACACTTGATTTACTACTCACTGCTCGAGAGCTAACGAAAATCCCAATTTAACAAAATATAAGCCATTCGTTTTTTCCACTCAAAAACCGTGACCAAAAAGTGAGGGCTGGCGCGCGAATGTAAAGTCAATTGATGGACGTTTATTAACCATAAAATATAACTTGTTTAAAATTGTGTAATTAAAATGGTTTTAGTTATTATCAAGGTAATTTTGATATATTAAATCATATTCTAATAATTAAAAAAAATATCAGTGATTTATTTTATTAAAGTAAGTATATATTATATTCTATCATTACATAGAACTAAACTACCGTAGGTACTACTCAAATTGAGTACTAATAAACTCTTTAATCATCATCATATCAGCCGAAAGACGTCCACTGCTGGGTATAGGCCTCCCCCAAGCGTCGCCACTTTGACCGGTCCCGTGCGTCTCGCAACCAGCGTATTCCTGCAACCTTCACCAGGTCATCGGTCCACCTGGTGAGAGGCCTTCCAACGCAACGTCTTTTGGTTCGCGGTCGCCACTCCAGAACCTTTCTGCCCCATCGGCCATCCGTTCTGCGAGCAATGTTCTTCACCCACTGCCACTTAAGTTAGGCAATTCTTCGGGCTATGTCGGTAACCCTGTTTCTCTTGCGAATCTCTACATTTCTGATTCGATCACGCAAGGAAACTCCGAGCATAGCTCTCTCCATTACCCTTGTAACGAAACGTTACAACAATGAACTAATGCTTCGTTCTTTGTTTGTTTGTGACTTGGAAAGCGGCGGGTACCTGAGGCGCGGGGGCGAGTGTTCGCATAGATCGAATGATAAAAAAGATTGCGCGCGGTCACCCGGGCAGCAGTCGTCCGCCAGTCGCTCCTAGGCTGATGATTTTAAACTTATGTTTATTTCGCGAGTTAACGACGGTTTAATAAGTGCCGTTAAAGTTGTGCGTGGAAATCCCGAATTAGGGTAAGTTTTGAATAGCACACAAATTACGCAAAGCATAATCATTGCCATCTTCATTTCTTTTGCCAATCATTATTTATTGTACCTACCCCTATACTTCTCGTTACGCTACAGATGTAATTACTTTTTTCCAATAAACACCATTTAGTAATAGCCTCAGTTATAGCTAATAATGTTGCATCTTGCTACCTAATTTTCTTCTACCTTCAATTTATTAATAATTTTGAAAAATAAGTCTGTAACGTTTTAACGGATTCCTAATCATTGTTTTTTACTGTTTTCTTTTTGCTCAAGCTTGCTTGATATTTATGTAAACTCCGTTCTGGTCAGTGCCACCACGTCAATACTACTACAATTAAATAGGTACTTTCTTATTGTTGTCGTCGGTGGTACCCCAGGACGGAGAATATTCGGCCACGATCTAATAGGCTGGAACGGTGGTTTCCAGGATCTACGGCTTCTTCGCTTCTGCAGCTTCATCATTTCTTCGGCATCGAGCACTTCGACAAGTACTGCGTGCACGTCACGTGTGCCGCAGTTCCGAAGGCCCACCTGTCGCTACGCCACTGGTGTGCTGAGCGAGTCGTGGCTGACACCTCGCCGTATAAGCTGCCAGAGACATCGACGTACAGCACCTCTGCATATCATCTGCCAGCTTCCATCTCCGGCTTCCTGCTACTACAGGAGAGTACCTATCCCTGCAGGAGTGACAACAGACGTCCGTAACCCACTACCTACAAATATTTGTGTGCCTCCGGCTAAACTAGTTTGGTTTTGCAAATTAAAACTTAATTTTTAAAGTACACGCCCGTTTTTTATTCAGTTGCCAATTCTTAGGTGGGAATAGATCGGGTGGAGGCTACACTGGCGCCCAATTACGTGGTTCTGTCTGTTTTCGCTTCTGTAGTTAGTAGTTAGTTATTGTACGGTGAGTGGGTATATATTTTTTTCTTCTTTTGTAAAACGCCTTGTTAATTTTTGTGTGTGCAGTAACTGGGGTGAAGATTAATGTTCACATTTTTTTGTTAATTACAGCTTTTTAACCTTGTCATATTAGTTATTCTTTTTCTTAACTGTATAAAAAAAATACAGGTTGATTTTTTTATTTATTTTTTTCGTTAAATATTGCGGGTATAGTTTTTTTTGGAATCATATTGCTTCTCAAACTTATTGTGTAACTACCTTCACACCAGTTGCAAAAATTTTTTTATCACGTTTTTTTTCTTTTCATACGCATTTTTCTTTTTTTCTTTTGTTTCAATCATTAGCTTGTTAATTGATCTTATCATAAAACATATAACACAGCGTTCTGTTCTGTTAAAGTTGATTGTAACAGAACGGAGTACTTTCATCATTAATTCGTTATAATTTGTGTGCTATTTACAACTTTTTAATATTGGTTGATATTTTTTTTATTATTATTATTATGGCGTACCCTATAAAATATTTATCGTTGCAAAAATCAGAATTGGAATACGAGGTAGCCGTAAGAGGTGAAACCCCGGCTAGTACGGTGGCGGATCTTAGGCGGCAGATTTGCAAACTTAGTCAGGTTCTTGTGTCTGAGGATATTTTGTGTTCCCATCTAGACCCCCTTGAAGATTTGAATAATTCATTGGAAATATTAAATAAAATTAAATCTAGTCTGGATGTGGACACAAAGGACAGGAATGTTTTGGGGCGAATGGAAAATCTTTTCCATCACCTATATCATCGGCTGAATAGGATCGTTTTGGATGAGAAATTTATAGATGTGCATACGGAATGTACGAGAATGTTTAAGGAGTACTATGAAATTTTCATATCACTAAAGGCAAAGGGTACTGACCCTCTCATAGCTGCCGTCCCAATTTCTGACCCGCAGGTCACTGAAAGAATTAATATTTCAGTGACATGTGAGGGTAGTTCAAGACATTCTGAGTTAACAAAACTAAAGTTTGATGGTAAGACTTGCGTGCGTGCCTTTATACAAAGAGCAAATGAATATAGCGTTGCTCGAAACATTACGAATTCAAAATTGCTTTCATTTGCAACCGATATTTTTGTGGACGATGCACTTCATTGGTTCAGAAGCGTAAAGCAACAAGTATCATCTTGGGATGAACTAGTCATTCTTCTGGTACAGGACTTCGACAAAGCGGATTACGATTACCGTCTTTTATCTGAGATTCGGTCTAGGACTCAGGGGGCAACGGAAAACATTACGATTTACTTGTCCATCATTTCGGGGATGTTTTCACGCTTGTCGAGGCCTTTTGCGGAGGAGGACAAACTGGAGGTGATTTTACACAATATTAGACCGTGTTATGCGAGCACTCTAGCCTCTGCATCTCAAATCACATCTGTTGAACAGTTGAGATCTCTTTGCAGGCACTTTGAAAATGTTCAGTCACGCATGGTTCAGTTCCGAGAACCTTCGGCTACTACTTCTGACACATTAGCACCAGAATTTGCATACAAACAAAGATCAGATACAGTTAACAAACAAAATCAATATTTTAGTTCTAAAAATGTAAACAATAAAACCAACTTGGATAGTAACAAACAAAATTCAAATAATGCTAATGTTAATGAGAGATATTTACATGCTATAGATAAAAATAATACAGTTCCTGATGCGAAACTGCCATATTGTCCTAGATGTCGTAACGATTCGCATAGCCTCAAGGATTGTCAAAGTAAAGAAATTATGTGTTTTAAGTGTGGACATAAAGGTGTCAAGAAACCAGATTGTCCGAAATGTAACAGGGATCAGAAACCAAAAAACTAGGTTTGCAGGATTGTGTCAAATCGTCTACGTTAGAAGGTCGCTTTAATAGGGATGATTGGAATAATTGGTTGAAAACAATTAATTTATTTTTCAACAGTTACAAAATTTCATCAATCCTGCAAGCTAAGCCTACAGGTGATTCGCGACCATATATAGATATTAAAATAAATGGTATTACGGCGTCTGCCCTCCTAGATTCCGGGTCAGCTGTTACAATATTGGGTAATTATGCACATAACACGTTACTCAGTCGTGGCCTTAAGCTTTGTACTGATGATACTCCCTCGATAGTAGCTGCTGGTGGTCAAACACTAAAGAGTATTGGCTACATTAATGTACCAGTACATTTAGAGGAGCAATTTCACATAATTAAGTGTTATGTAGTTCCAGAAGTTCAATCATCGCTTATTCTAGGTATTGATTTCTGGCGCGCCTTCCAATTATGTCCGAAATATTTGGGCTCTGTTCAGTTGTCAACTAATCCTTTAGTAGATTTAAATAATAATAATCATAAAACTTTTATTCGTTCTTACGACAGTTTAGATGAGTCTCAACGCGCTATAGCTGATAACGTTGTAGAGCAATTTAGGGACATTTCATTTGAGCGCAAAGGCTTGGGCCGTACGCACGTTTTAACCCATCGCATCGATACTGGCGATTCTCCTCCTATTAGACAAAGATATTACAGGCTATCTCCTGAAAAACAGAGAATCCTTGTCGAACAGGTAGATGAGATGTTAAATCTAGATGTGGTGGAGCACTGTGAAAGTGCCTGGCAGTCTCCGGTACTCCTCGTTACTAAGAAGAATGGTCAGCCTCGTTTTTGTCTTGACAGCAGGAAGTTAAATTCAGTCACAAAACGAGATGCATACAACTTACCATACATTGCTGAAATTTTGGATAATCTGCGCGACGCTCGTTTTCTTACTAGCCTTGATTTATCCAAAGCTTTTTGGCAAATACCCATTGCAGAGGAGGACAGAGACAAAACGGCCTTTTACGTCCCAGGTCGAGGAACACTTAGATTCAAGACCACAGCTTTTGGCTTGACAAATGCTCCCGCTACGCAACAGCGTCTTGTAGATAAGTTGCTGGGTAACGTAGACCACAGGATATTTGCTTACCTAGATGACATTATAATTGTTAGCAATAGTTTTGATGAGCATGTGTCCCTCCTAATTCGCGTTTTAGACAGATTGCGTAAGGCAGGCCTAACCGTCAACTTGGAGAAGTGTGAGTTTTTTCGAAGCCAACTTAAATACTTAGGTTACGTGGTTGATGCGAACGGGTTGCGAACCGATCCAGAAAAGGTTGAAGCCATTCTTAACTACGCAACTCCTATTAATCGCAGGGAGTTAAAGCGATTTCTAGGCACAGCTACATGGTATCGTAGGTTCGTTCCCAACTTTAGCACAATTGCAGGACCACTCAACAAGTTGACTTCGAATAAGAAGAACACTCCACTCTTCAGGTGGACTGATGAGGCGGAAGTTGCATTTAAAAAACTAAAGGAATGTTTAGTTTCCGCGCCAGTTCTTTCTTGTCCCGATTACAATTTACCTTTCGAGGTGCATACGGATGCAAGTAACTATGGGATAGGCGGTATGCTCACTCAGTCTATAAATGGAAAAGAGCACCCCATAGCTTACATGAGCAAGTCTTTAACGGCGGCAGAAAGGAACTACAGCATTACGGAGCGGGAGACGTTGGCAGTTCTCACTGCATTAGAGCATTGGCGATGCTATTTGGAAAACGGGAAAACTTTCACGGTTTACACTGACCATAGTGCATTAAAGTGGTTTCTCTCTTTAAATAACCCTACGGGAAGGCTCGCACGTTGGGGTGTGCGCTTGTCTTCGTTCAATTTCGATATAAAGCACCGTCGAGGTGTCGACAACGTTATCCCCGATGCGTTGTCTAGAGTTGTAACTGTTTCTTCTATGGTCACTACTAATTCATTCGCGACTTCTAGTGATGATTGGTATAAGAACATTTATAATAACTGTGTCACAAAACCCGAAAATTTTCCCAATTACCAAATTAGAGATGGCACTCTTTTCCGCCTTAGTAAAAATAAGTGTTTGCTTACCAACGAATTTTCTTGGAAGGAAGTCGTTCCTTCTGAACTTAGGGATAAGGTCATTGCGGATAACCATAATGAGCCAACTGCTGGTCATTTGGGTATCTTTAAGACCTATAGACGCATTGCACTCAGATACTACTGGCCGGGCATGCATCGAAATGTAACAAAGTACGTTGGATCCTGTAGTACTTGTCTTCAATACAAGACTCAAAACCATGCTACTCTTGGTGAAATGGGTCGCCCCAAGCAATGCTCTCGTCCTTACCAAATGATATCAATCGACTTAATGGGACCACTCCCGGTCACTCGTAAACAAAATAGTTACATATTAGTAGTAACCTGTT
Source organism: Orthosia cruda (assembly GCA_964057195.1). NCBI lineage: Eukaryota > Metazoa > Arthropoda > Insecta > Lepidoptera > Noctuidae > Orthosia > Orthosia cruda. The sequence continues at coordinate 16,743,854 of OZ059838.1, read as the reverse complement.
GTTTTTCCAAATTTTGTCATATATTCCCAATTAAAAAAGCAACCTCTCAGATAATAGTTAGAATTTTAGAAGAACAAATTTTCTTAGTTCACGGTGTTCCTCAAAGTATTTTTCTGGACAATGGCACTCAATTTATTAGTGGACATACTCAAGATTTATTCAAGAAATATAAAGTACCAAACACATTCTATTCACCAAAATATACCCCTCAGGTCAATACTGTGGAGCGGTATAATAAAACTATTATTACTTGCATTGCTGCTTTCGTTGATGGTGATCATCGATCATGGGACTTATTTATTCCGAAGGTACAATTCGCGATAAATAGCTCAGTTAACGAAGCTACCGGATTTACACCTTCTTTTCTGGTTTTTGGACGGGAAATAGTATTATGTGGTTCACATTACGCCGATACAGACTTAGGAGATGAGGTTTTATTTCTACCTCGCGATGTGTATGCGGAAAACCTTGGTTGCCTGAGTTCTATATTTGACCAAGTCCAAAAAACTTTGTATCACGCCCATGTTAAAAATACATCATATTATAATTTAAGACGTAAAGCTTTTGAATTTAATAACGGTGATATCGTATACAAGCGTGCTTACGTCCTGAGCGATAAGGATAAGCACTTTAGTAAAAAATTAGCTCCCAAATACATTAAGTGCCGGGTCATTCAAAAACTATCACCACTTGTGTATGTCTTGGAGGATATGTCAGGTAAGAGCTTAGGGTCTTGGCATATAAAGGACCTGAAAATATCAAATTAAATATAATTCCGTCTTCGTTACATTCTCCCATACACTACTAAACGACTTTAAGACCTGTTACAAAAGTCATTGACGGATATTAGTCAATAGATTTTCGGCATGATAGGACACGTCGCATGATTTGTTATATTGTGTGATGTACTGTATATTAGGTATTTGATTGATGAGGTATGATTGAAGTGAAAGGATGAGTGAAAGGATATTGTAACAAATATAACATGCGGATTTTATTATTAAAATAAAATCCTTATGAGGGAACGGCGGGTAATGTAACGAAACGTTACAACAATGAACTAATGCTTCGTTCTTTGTTTGTTTGTGACTTGGAAAGCGGCGGGTACCTGAGGCGCGGGGGCGAGTGTTCGCATAGATCGAATGATAAAAAAGATTGCGCGCGGTCGCCCGGGCAGCAGTCGTCCGCCAGTCGCTCCTAGGCTGATTTGCGAGCACACGTATTGCTTTGCGTCCTGTCGAGCGCCCTAGCAGACACGAGCGTTAATTTTTTAAACTTATATTTATTTCGCGAGTTAACGACGGTTTAATAAGTGCCGTTAAAGTTGTGCGTGGAAATCCCGAATTAGGGTAAGTTTTGAATAGCACACAAATTACGCAAAGCATAATCATTGCCATCTTCATTTCTTTTGCCAATCATTATTTATTGTACCTACCCCTATACTTCTCGTTACGCTACAGATGTAATTACTTTTTTCCAATAAACACCATTTAGTAATAGCCTCAGTTATAGCTAATAATGTTGCATCTTGCTACCTAATTTTCTTCTACCTTCAAGTTTATTAATAATTTTGAAAAATAAGTCTGTAACGTTTTAACGGATTCCTAATCATTGTTTTTACTGTTTTCTTTTTGCTCAAGCTTGCTTGATATTTATGTAAACTCCGTTCTGGTCAGTGCCACCACGTCAATACTACTACAATTAAATAGGTACTTTCTTATTGTTGTCGTCGGTGGTACCCCAGGACGGAGAATATTCGGCCACGATCTAATAGGCTGGAACGGTGGTTTCCAGGATCTACGGCTTCTTCGCTTCTGCAGCTTCATCATTTCTTCGGCATCGAGCACTTCGACAAGTACTGCGTGCACGTCACGTGTGCCGCAGTTCCGAAGGCCCACCTGTCGCTACGCCACTGGTGTGCTGAGCGAGTCGTGGCTGACACCTCGCCGTATAAGCTGCCAGAGACATCGACGTACGGCACCTCTGCATATCATCTGCCAGCTTCCATCTCCGGCTTCCTGCTACTACAGGAGAGTACCTATCCCTGCAGGAGTGACAAAAGACGTCCGTAACCCACTACCTACAAATATTTGTGTGCCTCCGGCTAAACTAGTTTGGTTTTGCAAATTAAAACTTAATTTTTAAAGTACACGCCCGTTTTTTATTCAGTTGCCAATTCTTAGGTGGGAATAGATCGGGTGGAGGCTACACCCTTTGGGTCACTGTAAGCTTTCTGATGAGGCCCATTGTAAGCGACCACGTCTCAGAGCCATATGTTATCACTGGCATCACACACTGGTCATAGACTTTCGTCTTGAGACACTGTGGTAAGTTGGACGAGAAGATACCGCGCAACTTCCCGAACGCTGCCCAGCCAAATTGGATTCGACGGTGGACCTTTCTCGAAGTTGGCTCTACTCAACTGGATCGTTTATCCTAGGTAGACAGACACTAAACTACACTAAACTTTCGACAGGGTCTAGCACGAAAGCCTCATTGGTAAGCTTCCTTACTTCGGCCTGCCTAGTGGTCTATGTGATTGGATTGCGGACCTCCTGAGAGATTGATCCATCCGAGTGGTTATCGACGGCTGCTCGTCCATTCAGTTAGATATCAACGCCAGTGTCCCTCAGGGGTCAGTGCTCTCGGCAACATTATTCTTGCTGCATATTAATGATCTGCTAAAACCCGGCACCTTTTGGTACGCAGATGACAGCACTGTTGCTGAGACATACGTATCCAGCGCACGGGCTACTGGGTCTCGAGATTCGGTCTCTCCGGGAGGCCATGGTTGAACGCTTGAACCTGTCCTTGAAGGCGGTTTCCAAATGGAGTGATGCCAACCTGGTCAGTTTCAATGCTGTTAAGACCCAGGCGTGTCTTTTTTTCGTTAAGAAGAGCCAATTCCACCCGGCTCCATCTTTCCGTGGTGTAACCGTGCCGTTGACGGACCATCTCGAACTTCTCGGTGTTACGTTGACATCGACCCTCAACTTCAGTCCATTCATTGAGGCGAAAGCTCAGTTAGCTGCAAAAAAGTTGGGATTCTTGCAAAGGTGAGACGGTACTTCACGCCTGAACAGCTGCTTACTTGCTTGGATGCAGTTGAGTCGATTGACAGACGGGCCAAAAGGCTTATCGACAACGATACACCGGTCGCCTCAAAGCTCCAGAGCCTCGAACATCGACGCCGAGTGGCCAGCCTGTCGGTTTTTTATCGGTTACATTTCGGAGAGTGTGCGACGGAACTGCACAATTTGATTCCGCTTAGCCCTTTCCATCATCGGACTACAAGGCGTACGGCCATGCGCCATCGGTACATGGTGGACATCCCTCCAATACGCACAAAGCGATTTGCTAATACTTTCATTGTGCGCACAGCTAAGGAGTGGAATTCCCTTCCAGAGTCTTTGTTCCCTAATAGCTACAACGTTGGGGTCTTTAAGTCAAGAGTGAATAGGTTTCTTCTAGGCAAGCTTGCTTCACCGTAGACCACATCATCGCTTAACATCAGGCGAGATAGTGATCAAACGCGAGGCTATAGGTTATAAAAAAAAATAAAGAATCTCTCGATCTCCCTCAGAAGCTCCGGTTTGGCGGATACGATCCTGCCATCATCGGCCTTCAGTTTCGTGAGCTGGCTCGGCCCAATAGACAGATCTCTTGCAAAGATCTTGGAGCCCTTATTCCGCTCAATCGCGTCTTTAATACTTTCGGTATTAAAGCGGCGGAGGTCGCTTTTCAAGGACTTTGAGATCCGTCTATTTAGCTGCCGGTATTTCAACGCATCGTCTGAAGACTGCAGGATCATCTCACGCCTCTCCTTCATGAGCTTGAAAGTAGGACCAGAGAGCTTTTTGTTCCTATCTGTACGGCGGGTATTGAAAAACTTAGACCCGACCAGGACAGCTTCCACGAACCCGTCGCTTTATTCGTTCACGGAGCTCCCTAGGCACTCGAAACAATTCTGAAGTTCGATTTGAAAGGTCTCAGGGTTTTGGACCTGGATTTGTGCTGGACGGAGCGTGGACTTCATAAGTCGAGACCTTTCAAGCTTGACATTAATGTTCAATGTGCCTCTTACCAAGCGGTGATCGCTCCCGGTTTTCACCGAGTTGATCACAGAGACATCATTGAACATTTACTTCTTGGTTGACATGATGAAGTTGATCTCGTTTTTAGTTGCACCATCGGGGCTTTGCCATGTCCACTTCCTGTGCTCACGCTTTCTGAAGAAGGAGTTCATCATGTAGAGGCCCTCCTTCTCCATAAAACTGGCCAGTAGGTGACCTCGGTGGTTCCGACTTCCAACTCCAAATTGCCCCACATGCAGCTCATCCTCGTCTCGTTTGCCCAGTTTCGCGTTGAAGTCCCCCATGACAATGGTGAAGTAAGTTTTGGAACCATGCATGGCTTTAGAGATATCCTCATACATGGTCTCTACCTCATTGTCAGGGTGTGCCGAGGTCGGGGCGTAGACCTGTATGAACTTCAGCGAATATCTTGCGGATATTCTGAGTATAAGGTACGCCACCCTGGTCGACACACTCTCGATCTTCACCACGTTGTTCACAAGGGACTTGTGCACGATAAAGCCAACACCACCCTGGGACTGCCGGTCACCCTCTCGGAAATAGAGCGGGTTACCGGATTTGAGGATTATCGAGTCCTCCCCCTCTCTTCGAATTTCAGATAACCCTTTAATGCTCCATTGTAATCTGCTAAATTCTTCCTCGAGTTCGGCTATCTTCTCGTCGGTCCGGAGTGTTCGCGTGTTACATGTTCCCAGGTCCAGTCGTCGGTGTTTATTGGGGTAGCCGGGTCCACTCTGGAGATTCTTTGCACCCCTTGCCACGCCATCGCCTAGACCGCTACCGTAGCCGAGGGTAGACGGGCTGCCGGGCACTCGGGGCCGTTTTTTGTTGTGCTATTCATATTGGTTTGGAGGGGTTTGCCATAATCGCCACGGTTGGCAGACGGGTTGGCGATTGCAGTTTGTTGGTAAAGTGCACAGAGAATGCTGCTGCCCATTCTCTGGTGTGTCCCTTAGTCGCCTCTTACGACACCCACGGGAAGATATGGGATGGTGAAATTCTTTACGTTCGTCACCATACGGTACTCCGTCACCATACGGTACCTAAACTCTTTATATGTCTGTATTTACATCAATTGTGACGTTAAATTATTTAGATGTATTTTGTAATTGCTTACACTTTAAACGATCAATTTTTGTATATATATAAATATATACAAACTGAATCTCAGAAACGGCTCCAACGATTTTCATGATATTTAGTCAATACCAGCCTACTTCACATACAGTCCATTTAAAGCTTCTAACACAGTGTAGATTGAGCGCATCAGTTGCAATATTTATTTGCATGAAACAATTTCCAACGACTCTAATTGTGCAAGTTGAAGCTCTACTCCATTACAAATAAAAGCATGAGTGACTCTGAATGCCACTTACTTTCTGAAGATGCGAACTAGGAAGGTTATGAAGTAATGTGAAGAGATGCGAATAAAATATTAAAATATATGAGTATGACATTTTTATCGTGTAATTGAGACGCTGACGTTGGTGGAGAGCGAGAATTATTTGTTTTGTGAGAGAAACGTTAGCTCTCGTTAGGAAGCAGAAATTTACAAATGGAGCAGGAATCATTAAAATAAGAGAACAAACTCAATGTAATTTATTAAAGATTTCCTTCGTTATGAATAGTGATATTACTCTTTATTCTAGCTAAAGTTCATTAAAATCAAGTTCTAATCTCATCAATATATATATCATAAATCATTAAAATCTACCAAAGTTTGTGCTATTCTCTGTTCTTCATAAATAAAGCACCCCAGTTTGGCTTTCTTGGAAAGTTCTCTAGACCAGTTTTGGACTTTGGCTACATCGAATATTAAAGAATATGTCATTACTTCCATCTTTTATTATATTTAGTGAAAATATAATTTATGGAAGTAATGACATAAAAGATAGTTTTTAACCGCGTTGATCACAGATACATCATTGAACACTTGCTTCTTCGTCGACATGATGAAGTCTATCTCATTTTTCGTTGCACCATCGGGGCTCTGCCAGGTCCATTTCCAGTGCTCACGCTTTCTGAAGAAGGAGTTCATCATAGAGACGCCCTCCTTCTCCATAAAACTGGCCAATAGGTGTCCCCGGTGGTTCCGTCGTCCAAATCCAAATTGGGAGGGGTACTCGCAGCTCATTATCGTCTCGTTTACTCAGTTTCGCGTTGAAATCCCCCATGACCACGGTGAAGAGAGTTTAATGACAGAAATCAAAATCAAACTTTCTTTATTCAATTAGGCCATTGAGCTGCACATTCGAACGTCAAAAAAAAAAAAGTAATGTAGCTTGTTATGGAGAAGAACGGACAAAAAACTCCACACTTACTCTTTTAAAAAATGAATTGTTTTTTAACAGGAATTTGGTTACAATAATCTTGTTGGAAAATACATACATATATGTGAGAACGATGTAAAAAAACCACACTTAAAAGCATCTAGAGTAAAACAAACAATTAAAAATACAATAAATAGGTAATTAAAAACAGGCGGAGGCAGCTAAGATATGACCAATCCCAACTGATGGCACCCGTTCACGAACATAACACATGGATCGGCACCACTCAGCTCAACCATCATGAAGGGAACCGAATGATCCAACACACTCAACTGCCAGGGCACACTAAAGTCAACGAACGACACATAGGTACAGTAAATGGTAGATTTACAGTTGGTACATAGTACTCACATATGTGCTGTGCAGTTATATAATCCATAAATAAATTGAGTTTATACAACACAAATATATTCATACAGTCTTCAGCAGGTCCAACAATACTTCAGAACTTTTCTGCTTATCACTTGTTTTTGTGCCCTAGTGGCTGTGGAGCTAGAATAGCGTTGAGCCATGCATTTTTATCAGCGATGTAATCCCCCAACCTATAATATGCCTTCCTGCATAGTGTGCGTTTTATACAAGTTTTGAATTTCGCCTCATTCAGTTCTAGAATGTGTGGCGGTATTTTATTGTAACATTTTATACAGTACCCCATATAAGATGACGCTACTTTAGCCAGCCTGAAACCTGGTTGAATTAATTGGTCCCTATTTCTAGTAACATAACTATGTCTATCGCTGTTTTTTACTAAAAAGATGTAAATTCTTTCTAACGTACATGATGTTTTCGTAAATATATTGACAAGGTACCGTCATGATGATCAAGTCCTTAAACAGTTCCCTTAGAGAATCGCGCCGGCGAAGATTGGATATCGCTCTGATGGCTCGTTTTTGCAGAACAAAAATTTACTGAATGTCTGCAGCCCTACCCCATAGTAATATACCGTAAGACATTATACTATGAAAGTAACTAAAATAGACCAGCCTCGCGGTATCTACATCAGTAAATTGACGAATTTTTCTAACAGCATAAGCTGCCGAACTTAACCGCCCCGCAAGTGATATTAAATGAGGACCCCATTGTAACCTTGAGTCTAGCGTGATCCCCAGGAAAACCGTTTTGTCGACGAATTCTAGCTTCTCGTTGTTTAATATAATGTCACAATCATAACTTTTGACATTCGGCAAGGCAAATTTTACACACTTAGTTTTTTTAACATTCAAAACTAAATTATTAGCAGTGAACCAATTTAGAACTTGCTGCAATGCATTATTTACGTCGGCAACGTTACTCGTACGCCTCTTTATCTTAAAAATCAAAGAAGTGTTATCAGCAAATAACACCATGTTTAGTTTGTTTTTCAATAGATGGGGTAAATCGTTAATGTATACTAAAAATAAGAAAGGACCCAAAATTGAGCCCTGGGGTACCCCCATTTTCACGTTCAACCCCGACGAATTGACACCGTTTATTTTAACTAATTGGTGTCTATCATTTAAATAGGATTTTACTAAACTTAATGCTGATTGGCCTAGCCCGTAATGCTCAAGTTTCAAAAGCAATGTTTCATGATCAACGCAATCAAACGGCTTCGACAGGTCGCAGAAGATAATAAAAAAAGGGCAAAAAAGGTGACACCAGCGTCGGTTGTACAACGTCCTTTGGTGAAACCATACTGTTTCTCGTGTAGTATGGTTTTCGTATTAAAATAAATGAGCATTTGATTTAGCATTATCTTTTCAAATACCTTGCTGAAAACCGGCAACACGGATACTGGTCTATAATTATTTGTGTCTTTACTGTCCCCGGATTTAAAAAGTGGTATAACTTTATTATGTTTCATTAGATCCGGAAAGACTCCTTGATCTATACATATACAAATTAAAAATTAAAGCTAAGTACGGCGCTATAAATAAATGATTATGAATTATGAATTATAGTCTGAATAATGGAGGTACAAACTTTGATGGACATTCCTCATAGATCTTCGGTCAACTTTATCTTTATTTGCTTAAAAGCTTTTATTACTGTTATTGGGGTTATATGTGAAAAGTTAAATTCAGTCGGGCAGGCTGAAACGTTAGCGTGTAATAAACCATAAGCGAGCGATGGCGAAGAATTCAAGGTTTCAGTAGTTTTAATTGGGATGCTGGTAAAGAAATTTACAAATTCTTGAGCAACTTCTTTGTTATCTCTAATAAGTCCATGTGTCTCGAGCGTGTAATCAGTATTATTTCTTTTGTTCCTGTTTGTTTCATTGTTTATAATTTTCCAAACCGTCTTAATTTAATTTTCTGCGAATTTAACCTTATTCCTAATGTATAAAGCCTTAGCTAGTTTACACGTATTTTAAAAAAATCTTGGGTAAGTAGCAACATATACTTATTAAAAGTTTCAGTGTTAATATAAGGCTTAAGGCCATACAACTCGTAAAGTCTTTCCCTACTTTTCCTGATTCCTTTAGTTGCCCAGTCGCTGAATAAAAACTTAGGGCATATAGTTTTAGTTTTCTTCTTAAAAGTGTTATTGAATTTTGTTTGAACAACTGAGAAAACTTTTTTGTATAAAATATTACCATAGTTCACTGTGAGGTCCTGATAACTTAACTTACCAATTAAAGTGCTGTTAAATTTATTTAATTTACCGGTTGTTATTGGTCTGGATTGAATCTGCACTTGTTGTATTGGTATGCTGGACTCAAATGTTACCAGTAGCCCACTATGATCTGAAGGCAGACAATTCATAATGGCTTTGTTTAAGTAGTCGCAGCAACAAAAAAACATTATCAATACATGTAGCAGTAGTCACAGTTGTTCGGGTTGGTTCCTCAAACACATGCGACAAATTAAATGATTTGAAGAGATTTAATAGTCTACCGCTATCTGAATTATTTTCTAAAATATTTATATTAAAGTCACCACAGATTATGACTAGTTTATTACCAGTTGCAAGTTTTGCCAAAACATCTTCCATCACTGACTCAAATATACAGTAGTTTTTATAATTGGGGGGTCTGTAAACGCACACTATAATATGCTTATCCAGCTCAACACAGGACAGTTCAACACTATTTCAACTGATAGATCTACAATATCTTTACGAGGTTTTGATTGAATACCATTTTTGATTAAAATAAGTGAACCTCCACGCAACATAACATTTCTGTTAAAACAGCTGCCCATAGTATAATTTCCATAATTAATAAGCATTGAATAATCTTTCAGCCAATGCTCAGTAAAACAAATAATTTCAAACATTGTCTTTTCTATAAACAGTTCTATTTCCAATTGCTTTGCAGAAAAACCTTGAATGTTTTGATGGAATAATTTTAAAGATTTTTGCTCAGCCCCTTTTTTTAAATTAACTAGGTGAGAGCAAGAAGGTACCTTCTTGTTGGTGGATGTATTCCTAACTAATTGGTTATTGGTACCCTCCCTTGTCCTACAAACTTGTTTAAATAATAAATATTAAAAGCAGAATTGCTAACGTTATTAATGTTATTGGAGACCTGTAAATTAGTATTACTACTAATATCAACTGCAGTACAAGACTTCAACATACTATTTACGTCTGAGTTTAAAGTAAAAGATAATAGCCTCGCTATTTGACGTCTTACCCTAATAGGCAGATACACTGTATTGCCTGTCGACTTTAATTTATCAACAAAAATGTTGATGTCAAAGTAAACTAATTTGTCATTGTAATGGCTGACAAGGAAATGAACATGTTTATTCAGCATGTGAATATAATTATTTTGTCTACTAGACAATTTTTCCAAATATGGAAAAGCACACAATATGATTTTATTACAATTTAATTTTAGTAACTTTGTTACACACTCAGTGATGTCATCTTTTTTTACATCCAAACTGTTACCTATAAAGGCAGTTACATTGGTGTCTGATTTATATACATTGTTCGTTACAGATTCCATGATATGCTTGTAAGATGACCCAGGCATACAATAATTAAAAGTCGAATAACTGTGATTGCTATTTAATAATTTACCTAAACCTCTTTCAACACTATCTGCAAACATAACCGAATGAGACCCATGATTACTATTACTAGATGCAAAGTTAGTAGTCTCAGGCTGGTCTACTAGAGACTGACTATGCATGGCTCTGGAAATGTTCTCATACATAGTCTTTACTTCGTCGTTTGAGTGTGCCGAGGTCGGGGCGTAGACCTGTATGACCTTTAGTGAATACCTTGAGGATATTCTGAGTATAAGGTACGCCACCCTGGTCGACACACTCTCGATCCTCACAACGTTGGCCACAAGGGAGCCGTGGACGATAAACTCGCCCTGGGACTGCCGGTCACCCTCTCGGAAGTAGAGCAGGTTGCCGGAATTAAGGATTATCGAGTCCTTCCCCTCTCTTCGGACTTCAGATAACCCTATGATACTCCATCGTAACCCACTCGACTCTTCCTCGAGTTTGGCTATCTTCTCGTCGGTCCGGAGTGTTCGCGTGTTGTATGTTGACAGGTACAGTCGGTCGTCGGTTTTTATTGGGGTAGCCGGGTCCACTCTGGGGATTCTTCGCACCCCTTGCCACGCTATCGCCACGACCGCTACCGTAGTCGAGGGTAGACGGGCTGCCGGGCACTAGGGGCCATTTCGTGGTTGCGCTATTCATCGGTTTGGGGTGTTTGCCATAATCGCCACGCTTGGCAGGCGGGTTGGCGATCGCAATTTGTTATGAAGTGCACAGAGAACGCTGCTGGCCATTCTCTGGTGTGTCCCTTAGTCGCTTCTTAAGACACCCACGGGCAGATATGGGATGGTGAGATTCTTAACGTCCGACACCATACGACACAATCAAATGCCATTGTCAAAATTATATTTTTCGCATACTGCTGCTCTGATCCAACATCTTTAATTTTATGTTGTGTTGCTCTACTTGACAAAGTTAATTTGAGTGTACATTGAAACGAAGTGAAATTATAGAAAATTATTAATAAAAATTAGTTACTATAGTATATAGCGATTTTTACATATAGTGTACATAGTGCTGGCCCAGACTCCATACATTTCTGGAACATCTCCTTTCAACCAGATCCGTTCAGTAGTTTTTGAGTGGAAGAGTACTTACATATAGACATACCGGTCAAAAACATAATATCAAAAACCCTTTTGCTTCGCCGGAGTCGGGTAAAATTGTTAATAATGTTGTACGATTACTTGTAAAATAATTGAAAAAGGTTATATCTCTGGAACGTCCTTCCCCTTGACATAAAAAAAGCTGAGAGTAAATTTTCATATAAGCGTAAAATCCGGAACTATTACTTGTCCTCTCTTACATAGCTCGGTCTTCGTCTTAGTTATTATGTTTAATTTCTGTTTCATTTAGAATATGATATTTATTATAATATTTATTAGTCTATTGTTTTAGAAATTATTTATGTATTTTATTAGTTAGATAGTTTATTAATATCCGACTTTAATTATTGTTCATTTTTATTTTGTACTCCTACCACCTGTTTGTCCTTTTTAACCCAAAGGTTGACTGGTAGAGAATGCCTTGCTGCATTAAGTCCGCCTATGTATCACCATTGTACATGAAGTTTAAATAAATAAATAAATATATGTATATGGCGCTCGTTATATTTTAAGCATTTATTTTACAATTCCAACAATATAGGCAGCCAATGTCTATGTTCTTCTTCAGCAGTGAAATTAAAGCAAATGTTTTGTTGTACAATTAAACTATTCAAACAAGTCAATTCCGAATTTTACATAGTACCTGGGTACTATGTAGGTATGTGGTTTCCTGTGAAAACACTCTATTCATCGACTAGGTCGAAGGTAATAAACAAACAATCCCGCTTCTATAATTACATAAAGGTAGGGCGTTCTATATAAGGATTAACAAGCTGAGTCAAATTTCAACGAAGTACAAAGAATCAAGGATAAGACATGTCACTAATTCTGCAGAAATTAACTATTTATTCGCTGACTGAGAGAAAGAACGGAAATAAGATAAACTAATTACGCAGTGCGTGAACAAACGGTTATCTAATTGTAGTGTCGGTGCACGGCGGGGGGGCGTGCGATGCAGCGTTTGTATGGCGTTCAACGTGCGGTGCAACAACGTTGGCGTGGCGTGAGCGGTCCGGCTGACGTCACAGCGGACATGTTGCACTGCTCACTAACATACTAATGTGGGGAACTAATGTACTGCTTTATTCTATAACATTCATTTGGAAACACATATAAATAAATCACCTAGACACAGGCCATTGACATTTATTATTCAACAATATACGAGACATTGTGTGGCTAATTCAAATAACTAATAAGAAAAACGGATGTTTAATAAACACGAGACGAGAAAGTCGAGACGCCGAGTTACTGACAAACACTCTTTAAAAGGCGGAATTATTGATTTGATTTCATTATAACGACGGGGTCATTGAATCGTATTACTAAGCTACGTATTCCATAAAAAAGAAATTTTCTGGCGTTTAAGTTATAAAAGTCGATAAAGTTAAAATTAGTTATAAGTATATAGTATATATATAATTAGTTAAGAAATAGGAGTAATAAGTAAAAGGGAATTAGAGTAAACATAAATTATGTGTGTAATAACTACAACTAATCAGGCCTATATATTGTATGTGACCCATGTTTCGGCACAGAATAAGGGAATCCGCAAACAAAAAGCGTTCGGGCGCGCGCGGGATCTGGGGCCGCAGCTGCAATTACCTAATAATGCGCAGCGGTTACCCAATTACAGCGACTACCGCTGCATTTACGTTTTTAGTTCCGCTGATTCAGCCGCTTTGCTCGATAATTTACTGAGCACGAGTGCTGAAAACTCACGGATTGGCACGACAAATGTGTATTCTGAACGTGATAAAAATGAGTACCTACGTTGATATGATTGTGAGCCACCTAAGCTGAAACTTATATTGATGCTTGAAAGTCCGTAGTATTGATGTCCCTTTGAGTTTCCATTACTATAATATGCAGCGAGACACCGACACGTACAGGCTAGTGCGAGCTTTTTATCATCGCAAATTAGGTTCCGTCGGTGTAGTCTTCGCAAACAAAGTGAGAGAGATGTTAATTTAATGTACGTCGCGTCGGTGTCACTCGAAGCGGACCCGCAGCTCCGACTTTCAAAGGACTAGGGCAGTCACGGATTCTCTATTATGTAAATTTTCGGGTAATTTTCTCGGTAGGAGTGCGCCGGCCAGACTTTGTAACACGAGTGGCCTCTCATTAATACTTACCTGAACTCTTCAATTTTTGAAGGACAACGTAAATTTAAAAATGCTGATTCAGTTTAAACGGTCACAAATTAAAAAGCAAATCAACCTTTGCTGCCGCAATTAACCTGAAACCCTTGTAAACGGCGCCTCGTTAATTGCAGTCAGAAAAAATGTCTCTTCAAAAAAGTAAACTCGTACTGAATAATACAGAAATAACAACGATACATAAATGATAGCCGTCTGAATGTTTCCGAGAGCTCCATTTGTAATGTAGGACACATAATACGAAAACCTAACGGGTACTAATCCGTAGATGAGCCGTCGGTTTCGTAGGAACATCTGCGGCCGCGACAACAACGATGCGAAACGAAACAAAAACGAAATGAGAAAGGTTTGGAAAGTCGTATTGTGGCAAGTTGCGATGAAGCAGGAGCTTGCAGCCCACATGTATTGTGTGCGCAAGCCCCGCCCGCTCCGGCCCGCGAGTACAACTTCACCTGACCTCGCCTTTTTGGCAAAATACTTCTTTACATGACTCTTAAACTGACAACACAACTAATTACTATGAGTTCCTTTTTCTTACATTACCCAGTAAAGTTTTGTTTTAGTTAAACATTTACGTATAACAACTATTTCAGCAATACAATGGTACACGAATTCAAATGAAATCTTACGTATTTCTTAGTTGTGAAAACGTGTTAAATTTAAAAATTAATTAGCCTGTAAAGTATCTCTACGAACGAGATAGACCTACTTACGTGTCAGTTTATGTTCTGAATGGGGTATTAAACAGGGTCTTTAATTTTAGTAACTCGTTTTTTATGTAAGCAAATAAACGTTTTACGACGAGCACCAGACGTGAGTTGCTTAAATATCAATACGGTCCGTTCATTAACTATTTCTTGCAAAGACTGCGATTCTCGTCTCCCACGAACGCGAATGGCTTGGTAACATACAAAGAAAAAATAACATTAACTAAACTGACTTCCAAAACAAAACGTTGTAGTATTTTGTTTTTTATTTCTATCTTTTAAATTTTGGTATCATATATTAATTACCATGAAAATCATTTATAGCCAGAGGGCTTCTCATAACAATTAAATTGATGGAATAATCAGTGAATATTCCCAAAAAAAACTTAAAGTCGAAGATAGACCTTCCTCCTTTTTGGAAAGTCGGTTAAAAATAGTTAATGAACATTATCAGCTGTAAACAAAACATACATAATTTTACCTCATATATTATAGATCCGGTCATTTTAAGGTTCGTGTTTCCAGATTAATTTTCTGACCGTTTATCAACGTTCGAACTTAATTGAATTCGATAATAATAGGCATTAATTTTCAGTTCATTATAATTAGTATCGTTTTAACTATGAAACATGTTGAACACTTTCAGTTTTTGCTCCAGTTTCTCCGGCCGGTGATAAAAATGTTGGTGGCACCAAGAGTTTTCTCTCCTTCCGTCCTGTATCTATGTAGTACCTCCGTGACAGTTACCATCTCTGGTGCGGGTGATAATACTTTGATAATCTAGCTCGGGAGGCACATTAACAGGCTGCGAGTAGCGATCTGTGAACGAGCCGCTGCGCCGTGACCGGACTGAATACAATTACTGGAATAGTGTAATTAAATTGCAAAGTTAGAGCTTCATAGCTGCATATTAAGAGGTATAAAAAGCATCGCGCTATGAAGTTTTAATGATATTACTTTTGCATATATGGTTTGAGTGTTTATTATAATTCTAAATCCAAATTGCAAAACCCCGTCGCCTCTAATTATCAAAAGTTGTTTTCAACATGAAATTATTACGAACGCAAAGTTTTAAAAGCCGTTTATCATTGTCAATCATGCACCTGTCTATCTCTCAAATGTAACCTTCGTTCTCATAAATTATTGGAGGAGTCTCTCGAGAGCTTTTACGTTTATTATATCATCAAACAATTTATCCGTGACAACTGTACCGAAGTTGTGGACGCGGAAAGCTGCCTGCCGCCATAAATAACACACAATGGCGAGTAGACAAAGAACCGAAGTCTGTTTAACACATATGTGTATGTAATATCGGTTTAGTTGGAACGTCAACAAATAGGATAAACAAAGCCTAAGTAAGTACCTACCTATCGTTGGTTGTTTTATATATGTGCGAAAGACGGTAACGTGAAATAGGGATATTGAATTCTAAGCGCGTCTCCGACGAGCGAGCGTACGTGCCACACGACCAACTGTTCCACAGCCTCAACAAAAAGTCCAAATAGATGTGTCCCCGCAAAGAGGATAAGAAAGGAGCCATTGTGCCTGATGCACTGGCGAGCTCCTGCAAATCTCAAAACATCTCCAAAGGACATAACGAGAAAAGTTGTGTGCACCGTCGTCGGCGCCGCCACCACCGCCGCCCGGTCCGACTCTCAGATTCTATTATTATTTATTGCTCAATAACCATCCAACAATTTTTATTGCTTGTAAACATCTGTCTCTCAGCAGGAATATCCTTTTGCTATCGTTTCTTTGCATTTTATTATGAAGTGGTTCAAGTTGGAGCAATAAATCTGATTGTTAACACAACTAAGTTATGTACGTACGTAGTCTTAGGAATAAGAAATATGTTGAGAATGTGTTCTTTCTTTGAGAGCAGTTACATTTAGTTGTAAGATGGAAATATTTTAATGATGTGTTATGTGCTATTTGCAGCAAATAATCAAAGTACTACATTTCAGAAGAGGGTAAACAGGATACCTGTAGAGAGAAAGGCAAATAGTAGAGTAGGGAAAACTAGAGGGTTCTCGGGCAGAGCTATTTGCTTGCACGCGGTCGGCGGCCTCGCCCGCCCGCGCCGGGCTGCCTTCACAGAATCCGAATTGTGTATTGCACTCCCTCCGGCCAACAACTGTATGGCATGGCTACATTGCCACAAATTAATTTGTAAAACACGTTATAGAAGGTGCAGGTATTGTACTTTTTCGTGGATTTTATTTGTTAATATTATGCCAGAAAGCAAGAGTAAAAACGAATTTTGCAACTTTGTCGCCAGTTGGAAATACTTGTAAGTGATGTGTTACTGAAATTGATATTCAGAATCAGAACAAAAATGTACCAATTGGTATATCAAACACTAGAGGACGCCTCGCGGTTTCACCCGCGCAGTTCCCGTTCCCGTGGGAATACAGGGATAAAAAGTAGTCTATGTCACCCGGGAATAGAGTAGCTTCCCAACGGTGAAAGAATTTTTCAAATCGGTCTAGTAGTTTTGGAGCCTATTCGGTACAAACAAACAAACAATCAAACAAACAAAAAAATCTTTCCTCTTTATAATATTGGTATAGACTAGTTTTTATTAAAAACGAAACTCTTGTCAATCATCCCGATCATAATCAATAAAGTTTTTCTCTCGAAAGGAAATGTAATAAAGAAGGGACACAATTATTATGTTATATAGAAAATCTCGCAAGGATTATTTTGGATAGTCACGTAAATTGCTACTTGCGTATCCCACTACTGCTACATAGTACATATATATCTTTACAATACAGCACTTAAGCTAATCAAATCATCCATTAGATACTCGGCTATATCCTCGAAGCGGCGCCGGGTAATTAAGATACTTCGCTACGTATAAAATATAGTTTTTATCAGTTGTTAATATTCTATCGACGTTCTACAATTTCCCTGATTGTACCCCTTATAACAGTGCCAGTTACTTCAGCTGGATTCATAAATTTAAAAACACTTGTATACATTTCTTTCTATCGCAAAATTGAAATGGATTTTCTAAATTCCTTGGGGTTACCCAGGAACAAAAGCGGAGGCCATCAATTCCACTTATCTCTACAATTATTCAACTACCATCATAATGTGGGTTTCCTTCGAACATTTGTCTGTAATCGAAACACTAAGCCGAAGTGATTTAAGATTATGGTGTGGGATAATGGCGTTCATTTTCGTTTCTACGTGGCACAGGTGCGATACCAAATTTTTCTTAAAATCGAGAAATTTATGTTCGCTATAATTTCGTTTAGCGGAATTCCTCTTGTTTAAGTAGGTACGGCTGTGTTGACTCAGCTACTCTTCATGTAGAAGTGGGCACTGTTTTTAGTTGAAGTGTTTATTCACCCAAGAAATGCCGGGGGTATTTTAGGGATAATGATAAAGCCACACACAAAAGTTTCTCGTTTACATAGAGGTAATTTCCTGTTGTGTACATCTCATAATTATTCTATACATACGCAGCATACCAGTGATGAACTACCGATTAAATATGGCGTCCCATAAGGCAGTATCCTTGGCCCGACCTTGTTTTTAGTTTACATCAACGACCTGTGTAACACAGACTTGACCAGTGGGAAAATAATTACTTTCGCTGATGATACTGCATTACTTTTTTATGGTGACACGTGGGAAGATGTTTATAAACATGCTCAAAATGGGTTCAACCAAGTGTCAAAGTGGCTTAATGACAACATCCTCACCCTAAACGTTGATAAGACTAAGTTCATGACCTATACACTCAAAAAACAAGACCTACCAAACCTTCCCATTATCTCGCACAGTTGCAACCTGCCATACAACAATTCATGTAATTGTCCGCGTTTGTCAAAAACTAGCACTATCCAATATTTGGGTGTTGTAATAGATAGCCAACTATATTTCCAACACCACATTGAGGCCTTAGTACCTAGAATTCGAAAACTTATTTATATATTTAAATCTCTTCGTCACATTGGCGACACTTCCTTAATTAAATCTGTTTATCTTGCATTGTGCCAATCTTTACTGTCTTATTGTATAACTTCTTGGGGTGGAGCAGCTAAAACTTGCCTTCTGAAATTGGAGAGAGCCCAAAGAGACATATTAAAAGTAAGTTCTTTCCTACCCATAAGATACCCTACATGGGATCTGTATCAGCGCTGTAAGGTACTGACCGTTAGACAGCTTTTTATTCTTCTGACGGTAATGAAGAAGCACTCGGAACTGTCTTACGACCCCAAAACAAACTCAGGAAAGAGGAGATCCACTGATGTCTGCACGACTAATGGATATAAATTGAGTCTCGCACATAATTTTTACGGTTTCCTGGGTCCATATTTATATAATAAAATTAACAAGCAGCTTTTAATTTATCCTCTTTCTATATCAGAATGCAAGGAAAAAGTTTGTTTGTGGCTTCAAGGCATTGATTACAATGCAACCGAACGTTTATTGAAACCATTAGGATAACGTTAACATGTCATGGAGCGATATAAAATTTAACAAGTGCCCATCACACCATCACCACACTCTCACTCACACACACACTCTCTCACTCTCACACCTTCACACATACTCATCCCCCAAATCCATATTAAGTCATTTTTGCCACCACAATTGTTTTAGTTTTAATTTTTCTTTTTGTTTCACTTTTGTTTTATGTTTTATTGTGTACGAACTGTATGTTATTTTAATACAGTTATTAGTCATAAGTGAGTTGTCCGATGGAGGGTAAGCCTGGTGATCTGTAATACAGGTTTTACCTACAGCAGACACCAGTCTCTATTAAGTGTTACAATGACTTTGTACTGTGTTTGTGAATATGAGAAATAAAGAAATAAATGTAACTGTAAAATGCAGGAAGTATATTCGTGTAGCCAAGCTCTCAAGAAGCCCCCTAACCCAGTAAAGCAAAACTTTGCGCATTATTGTGGGTATATTCAACAACACAAGTGAGCTCTGTAAAATTTCACACTTTCACATGTAATAAAGTTTGCAGGAAATATTGCACGTGACGTTTCTATATTAATGCTGCATGTGAATATGCGTTTGATGTGTTCGGAGTGAAGTTGTTTGTTGCATTTATTTTAGTTTTGTTGTAGACTGTACTCATCTGTTGGGTACTCTACAAACATAAGGCTGTCACCCGACCCGTACCTTTATTAAGTTCGGGGTTTCACCATCTTATATCCCAATGAAATCATCAGAAGGAAAATTTTCAGCCTTATGGTCCTACTTACCCTGATTGTTAGTCATAACGGTTGTTCAAACTAACATTAATAGGAGAGTAAATATTCATACAAAGTTTGATACTATGTTTGCTTATAATATCTATTCAACGCTCTCAATCTCCTTCAAACTTTACAATATCAATGTTACGGTTTGGAACAATAGATTTGATAATATATCAGGCGGGATTTAGATCGCCTGAAGAGCGCATAATAAATTGAATGACACCATCAATTATCAAACAACCATTGTAATTTTAATTTACACTCAAGTAAAGAAAGCTACATTTTAAAGTACGGGTTAAAAGAAAAACCGTATATCCGCCAGATAATACGAAAGATAAAATAGAGGAAACGGACCACCTGCCCTCACATTTCTCATCGGGAGATTGGAATTGCTATATCCAGAGATTCGAATATGCCGTGAATGACAAGTGAGTGATCATCGAGGCAGTCCCGCGGGCACAGATTATCGTCATCGCTCGTCCAGCACTCGTCCGGCATCATCATCGTCATCCGAGAGAGTTCGGCACGCGTCATTGCCGTATCATTGCACCGTCAATGAACGTCCATGTTGAAGCAAGCCTCTTTTATAAAAACATGTTTTTCTGACAGATAATTAAAATATGTATGATGTTTGTATAATTTTTGTACGTCGGTGTATCTCGTTTAAGCACATTATTTCGTCTGCGGTTTCTGACGTTATTATTCGACTGAAGAGTTCACTATAAAATAAAATTATTAAACTTTTCAAATCACAACAATTCTAGTCGTACCGGCTAGATTGAGTTGACAAACTTTTGTCATTTATGAATTATAATATGATTAAGTACAAAATACCTTATAATTATATTTGATTAATATGCGAACTTTTTATCAAATAACTATATACTTAGCTTACCAATTGAATAAATAGTGAATTTTGCAGCAACTCTAGAACGGAACAAATTAATTTCGTGGCCCACTGCATATCCCTCCATACGAACCTTTTAAACTGATTGTTATTCATTTGCAAGTTGAAAAATAAATCCAATTATATTGTGAGTGTTGTGCCAAAAATAAAACGGGACAGCCCTTTTTATACAGAATCTTTTTTGTTTTGTACAAAGTGATGTTTGAAAGCTAAATATCCGGTGTGGGGATATCCTCAGCGGGGGTCTAGAAACCATGGCCTCCGCGGAAATTTTAGGCTTTTACTAAATATTACACAAAAACTTTGTAGAGAACTTTGTACCTTTCAAGTTGGGAGTCGTTGTACAGCCTCTCCCTATAAACTAAAGCTATATGCGACTTGGCCACTACGATCTTAATTTGCAAACTTTAGAAGCTTGACTATGAGACCTTATACTACTAGTTTCATAGAAAATAGTTACAGCACTGATAACAACATTTGTGCCACATGTTAAATTTAGTCTTTTTAGTTATATATACATATTTTTTTTTTTTTTTTTTAACTTTGTATAGATTCTTTTACCGATTATTTTGTGAATGTGTGAACATTGTAGGCCTTCTAGATGTTAATTAACATTTGTTATATATTATACATTTTTTTTTTTTTTTTATTTCCTTACGACTTATTGTCGGGCCTACGTTGTCCCCCCATAGTACTAATGCTGTAACATGGAAATATTGTAAAACCAAACCATTTTTAAAAAGAGTAACCATGGAGTTTCTTGCCGGTTCTTCTTCATAGGAAACGACCAACCCGAACCGTGCACCTTTTGTCTACGTTTTATAAGTGCCCATGTAGGCCTATGTAAAATAAAAATAAATTGATTTTGATTTTGATTGAATAATTAACAAAATAGTAACTATATGTTCAGATTGCCCTAAAGATGAAATTTCTGAAATATTGTCATTTCTCTTTTGAATACCTGTATATTGCTAAAGAAACCAAATTATATCTAAACACTCAGTAACTCTGAAGAGCAAACAATGCCTTTTGTCACTATTCCAAACATGTATATTAGCAAAATTAGTCCATATTTAAAGTTTCACGCTCCAACATGTTTATGCTCTCTAATGTGATATGATGATTATCTCAAAGACAAAGGATTTGCACGAAGTCGGTACTGTTAACACTGCTATGTGACGTAAACACTCAGTTTGACGAGCAACTCTTGAACACCGTGTCAAATCGGACAGATTATGCGAAATTAACCTACGTCGTACAAAATGTATTGAACAGAAATACGTACGTAGGTTACATTTGTGTAGATACACGTAAGTGTTGTCACCAGGCACTATCGGATGGGCTCTGAAATTCTGTATTGCATGTGCAATATGTTCCGTTGGCGAGCTATCACTGCGGCTCACCTTATCGCTTCCTCATTGACGCATGACCAGACGGCCGATGAAACATGAATGATCATTGGTCAACAGATGAACTCAATCACTATGTGTCGCTCCGACGGTCTCACACCCTACCACTATTTATGACTATGGAGCTGGATTTAAACGTATGCTGCTGATTCCTGCGTAAAAGTCAAATGAATGAGATTGATAGCCCTATAGTAATGGATTGCCAACGCAATAGTTTTAGGATTACAGTGTGTTGATAACAACACAAAGATAATATATTTCTTGATTAGTCTGTGATTATTTTTTATCTGTGTAAAATACTGTCATCGCTCTCTTCCTCTGGTCGATGTACGACACGTTACATGTGAGTTACAGTCAAATCTAAACACACACGAAAATGAAAGAAAACTCTAAGAACTTGTTTCAAATACTTTAATTTAATCAGACACGTACGTGAACACTTGTTTTACAACTCGCGGCTCGAGAGCTAACGGAAAACCCTATTTAAAAAAAATATGAGCCATTCGTTTTTTCCACTCAAAAACTGTGACCAAAAAGTGAGGGCTGGCGCGCGAATGTAAAGTCAATTGATGGACGTTTATTAACTATAAGTTATAACTTGTTTAAAATAGTGTAATTAACATGGTTTTAGTTGTTATCGAGGTAATTTCGATATATTAAATCTTATTCTAATATTTAAACAAATTATCAGTGATTTATTATATCAAAGTAAGTATATTATATTCTATCCGTTCATAGAACTAAACTAACGTATTAGTCAAATTGAGTACTAACAAACTCTTTAAATATCTGTATCTTTTAATTGACATTAAATTATTTCGATTTATTTTGTAATTTCTTACACATTAAACAAGCAATTCTTGTATATATATATATAATCTGAATCTCAGAAACGGCAACAACGATTTTCATGATATTTAATATGCAGGGAGTTTCGGGGGCGATATATCGATCTAGCTTTGTTTAATTTTTAGAAAACGTCGTTTTCTCTATTTTCACCCGAACAGTGCTCGGTTGCCCAGGTATTAATAAAACTAGAAACTTGTATCAATTACCAGATTACATCACATACAATCCATTTAAAGCTTCTAACACAGCGTAGATTAAGTGCATCAGTTGCAATATTTGTTTGCCTGAAACAGTTTCCAACGACTCTAATTGTGCAATTTGAAGCTCTACCCCGTCACAAATATAAGCACGAGTGTCTCTGAATGCCACCCACTTTCTTAAGACGCGAAGGTTATGAAGTAATGTGAAGGGATGCGAATAAAATATTAAAATATATGAGTACGACATTTTTATCGTGTAATTGAGAAACTGACGTTAGTGGAGAGCGAGAATTATTTGTTTTGTGAGAGAAACGTTAGCTCTCGTTAGGAAGCAGAAAATTACAAATGGAGCAGAAATCAATAAAATAAGTTAAGTTCTAACTCAATATAATTTACAAAAGATTTCCTTCGTTATGAATTGTGACATTACTCTTTATTCTAGCTAAAGTTAATTAAAATCCTACCAAAGTTTGTGCTAATCTCTGTTCTTCCTAAATAAAGCACCCTAGTTGGGCTTTCTTGGAAAGTTCTCAAGACCAGTTTTGGACTTTGCCTACATCTAATATTCATGAAGTTATCTATTTAGTGAAGACATAATAAAAGATGGAAGTAATGACATAAAAGATATTGTGGCGTAATTTTTACTGTTCCTGAAATTGGTGTGGTGTGTAGTCGAGTTCATGCGTTTATGTGGTCATGAATAATACGGCATAATACATAAAGAGGTGTAATATAAAGCATATTATATGATGGCACTTTGGGTGCAGTAGTCAGAAGCTGTAAAGTATAGGTATAACTCTATATTAGTGCTCCGTTTATGAAAGACACAATAGTACATTATGGTACAAGGGTGTAACGTTGGTGATTACCGCTGAGGCGCCATTGAGACCCGAGCCGTCAGGCGAGGGTCTTAAGAGAGCCAAGGACGGTAATCATCAATACACACGTGTATCATACGACGTTTTTCAACACACTTGTGAAGAAAATAATACTAAAAAAACATTTCCAACAGTGAAAACGAGCTGTGAAAATTTTTTCGCAATGGCGGGCAAAATTAATCAGTTTTCCTATGCGCGCGCATCTAACAATGGCGATCGGCCATAGACTAAAAATAATGAAGTTTCTTTTTTTTTTGGCTTTTTGCGGATAGCGTTTTAGCCACGTACAAAATGGGGAATTTCAAGTTTTCTTTATTACGGACAAAAACAAAAGTTATATTTAAGTGAACGTTTTATTAATTAAACACGTACAAGTTGAAATTATCTATTTAAATACGAAGTTGCATGAAATGTGTTGCGTTTGTTAGTACAAATGCAACACATTTCATGCAGCACGATCTTTTTTGTATCGAAACTTTTTTAAGAACAAAGCAACTCAACCAATAAATTAAAAAAAAAAACTCTTTATCTCACTTGTGAATAATAGTAATGAAAAAGTCACAGTTTGATAACAGGTGTCATTATGTGCCTAATTGCGGATAAATTAGAGCCACTTTATGAGGAAGTGTGTTGAAATAGTACATTATGGTACAAGTGTGTAAAGTTGGTGATTACCGCTGAGGCGCCATTGAGACCCGAGCCGTTAGGTGAGGGTCTTAAGAGAGCCGAGGACGGTAATCATCAATACTCACGTGTATCATACGACGTTTTTCAACACACTTGTGAAGAAAATAATACTAAAAAATCATTTTCAACAGTGAAAACAAGTTATGAAAATTGTTTCGCAATGGCGGGCAAAATTAATCAGATTTCCTATGCGCGCGCATCTAACAATGGCGATCGGCCATAGACTCAAAAGAATGAATTTATTTTTTTGGCTTTTCGTGGATAGTGTTTTAGCCACGTACAAAATGGGGAATTTCAAGTTTTATTAATTACAGACAAAAAAAATTGAGTGAAAGTTTTATTTATTAAACACGTACAAGTTGAAATTATCTATTTAAATACGAAGTTTTATGAAATGTGTTGCATTTGTACTATTGAGCACGATCTTTTTTGTATCGAAACTTTTTTAAGAACAAAGCAACTCAACCAATAAATTAAAAAAAAACTCTTTATCTCACTTGTGAATAATAGTAATGAAAAAGTCACAGTTTGATAACAGGTGTCATTATGTGCCTAATTAAGGTGAAATTAGAGCCACTTTATGAGCAAGTGTGTTGAAAAGGAAATTATTTTCACGCCTATATGAATATAAATAATATAAATAAACATAATATAAATTATGTAGGTAGGTAGTAATTTTGTTGAAATGAATGACGTCAATATAGGTTCACAGTATATATGAGTAATTTATTTCCTAGAATATGGATCATGTCGAGTAGCGGGCGGGGGATGCCCTCCCTTCGCGCCTCCGGCTTTTATACATATACACTCTAGGGATAATAGTCAAAATACTAGGTGCAGTCAGGGTGCCCAAATTCAGTTTTGGAACAGTTTCGACCTATTTTAACTTATTAACTTTTTAATGAGTTTCATTTGTATTTTGCCCGACTGCCGAAGGAGGGTAATGTGTTTATCAGTCTATGTATGTATGTATACAATGTATGTTTGTTCCTATGTGGTGTTCTAGAGACCAAACGCGTTGGCTGATTTATTCGAGTGTAGTGTAGAAGTTTCGAGTGGGCGTAGTGTTTACATGAATTTTAATTAATTCTTTATAAACATTGCAGTTAATATAAACATTTATAAATAAGAGTGGCTGAGGATCGAAATGGCGATAGCGGTGGCATACATACAAACATAAATCAAAGTCTTTTCCCATGTTGGCAGATACTATACAGCAGTGTTCCGCAAACTTTTTGTGATCAAGGTACACCTAGGAAATCGGAATTTACTTGGAGGAACACCAAAAAAGAAAAATCTAATTTTACATAATATTAATCAATATTTATTAATAATCAACAAAACAATAGTTATTAAATCAACAAACCACAATTTTTTCACTTAATTAGATTGTTGCAAATGGCAAAAGTATAGCAATAGCATGCTTAGAAAGCAGAGGAAATGCATTTTACACACATAGCCAAAAATGTTCTAAAGTAATTATAGAAAATTTTAATGTACGATCCGGTTTCATTTCCAACAATTCTTCCTGCTTGTTAATTGTTAAGTGTCCAAAAGGTATGTCTCAGAGAATGGATTTAGTAGTAGTAGTCTAGAGTTTTGCGGCTGTTTAACTAGGTATTTTTCTTTCGTCTATCTATTTAACTTTAAGAGATAAACTTATTTCACCGAGGCACACCAACCAATGACCACGGTACACCAGTGTGCCGCGTCACACTGCTATTCGGAACGCCATCTGCTACAAAATATGCCATCTGCTGCTCATCTTGTGCGGCCACTCCAGGACTTTTCGCCACAACAACATTCCGATCTGCGAGGAATGTGTTCTGCCTCTGGCAATTCTTCAGGCTATATTGGTAACCTTGACTCTCACTTTTGGGTGATTTTAAGCCTTCTGATGAGGTCCATTGTGAGCGACCACGTTTAAATTCAGTTCACTTTCGTCTATCCGCTGAATGCGAGACGCACAAAACCGGTCGATGTGGCAACACTTGTGGGAGACTTATACCACAGATAATATAATGCTATACTCAACAATGGAAGTCTTTCGTCTGAAATGATGTTAGATAACGTGCCCACTGATGAGGAACAGGCCTCAGTGGGCACGTTATCTAGGTTTGTCCCACAACTTGACCAAATTAGGTCTGTCTAACCGCCTAACTTACCTCTGTTTCGACTAATAACAATATAACTGCATCCGAGCTAATTGGAGGTACACTCGGCTACGACGTGTCACGTTAGCGGTGGCGGGTTATCATGTATGAAGCATCTCCGTAGTTAACGTAATTAAATCTGTTGCCATGTCTACCTCCAATTCTAAGCTCTGTTTGAGGGGAAGAGAAGTTATAGGAGAAGATGTAGAAGAAACAGTACAGTACTGCCGGGCGAGCACGGCCTCTGCGATAGCCTTGCGCCACGCATTGTATCACGGTTTTTGCTCCCAAACTGTGATAAAAATGTGTGACTCAAGCCTGACACAGTAGGCCGTGCTCGCCCGGCTGGTGGATTTGATGTGATATAATTATTGCTGGAGAGTTAGTAGCGCAATTTCTTCTTACCCACCAAAACCGTTTTGAGGAAGTGTTTTCTGTCATTTTTGAAGTCCAAAAGGTGCTGATTCTCCATCTAACTTGAATAAATTATTTAGATTTTGGTGTATTTACTAGTCAACGTGATGTGTGGTTACCTATTTAATGAAACATTAGTTACAAGAAACATATAACAAAGCACATTTAGTTTTGGAAACACTTCGGCATTGTAGAGTATTTTATCTTTCACTCATTCCTCTCTCTGTCACATTTTATTTTCGTATTTCTTATTATTGTACTTAAAATCAATACTTTTCTTATTACTTATAAAAAAATCTGTACCTATTGGAGGGTTGCAAAGATTCTCTAATTCTTCTTTGTTGGTACCAATTCGATATTGTTTTTTTAATTTGCGACAAACACAATCTGTTTCCAATTATTTTCCAGTATTGCCTGACTACTTATTTCTGCTAAACTAAAAGTTTGCTCACAATATTTCCTTTTTATACTGAGAATGTTTATAATTTTTAACTAGGCTCCCTACCTATTTAACAACTTCCGGAACATCGTAATCATTTGTCGATGAACTTCTCTGCCATAATGAGGTACTCACTTACAAGTACGTATTTACGTTAAGTTACTTTTTGTAAGTAACTTTAATATTCATTCTGGGTAATTAAACGTCGTAAAGTTTAGTGCCCGGAACTGACGCCTTTGTAGAAGATAGGTGAGGTCAAATAAATTTATGTTAACCACGTCTGAGAATAATTCTCAATAAATTGAAACTTCATATAGCCCACCACCACCTTGTATTTTAATGACGTTTAAATGAATTCATATATTTGCTGTACAGTCTGTATTAGTGAGAAATAAAATATTAAAAAAGTTAAAACAAAAATCGCTGACCAAAACCAGATCCTCCGACGGCAGTTTTTTTTTCTTATGCAGACGATTTTTTTTATTTTTTATTATTAACTTTTTACCCGACTGCCGAAGGAGGGTAATGTGTTTATCATTTTATTTTTAACTTTTTAGTTTTTTTTTTCTTCTAATTAGGTTAATTTAAATATAAATTTTAATCACCTCTTAAAACCCTGTATTTTGATACCCCACACGAAGGGTTTGGAAGAAATAAAATTGGGCAAACGCCGCCATTTACCTATTTTCCGATTTGAATGTAGCCAATGACATTCGCAAGGTGAAGACGAATCGATTGACAAAGGAATCATCAAAATTGGCCAACGCGTTTGGTCTCTAGAACGCCACATATGAACAAACATACATACATACATAGACTGATAAACATATTACCCTCCTTCGGCAGTGGGATAAAAAAAAACAAACAAGAATTTAGGTGTAGAATGTGTTGGTACGGTATGAACCTATAATTTATATCTATTTCCTGCCTTGGAAACATTATAATAATATCATAATCGCCTTGTACAGCCACCAGTAGGTACATAAAATGTCAAGGTAGATCATTAAACTCATTCCTTATTATTCTAAGGCCTTCTTCTATCATTTTCTAAATCAAATAACTAAATATTCGTCTCTTCGAAATTTCACTCGACTCTAGCTCGGCTCTGCCTCCCTCTATCAAATCGACAGTTGTATTGTTTTCTATTCATTTATATTACCTTTCTCGATTCGACAGATTTTTAAATGTCATAGCGTCTGTGAGTCGTGGAGTGGAGGAAGTTTCCCTCAATAGGACATAGAATATGGGTGATAGATTTCTTATACCAAATATTTTTCAATTGCGCTCTATCCAGAACATCTTCAATAAAAAACTTCAGGACAAAGAATTAATGTCAAGTAATATTTTACCTGTTTCTCCACACGTCTCAACCAGCGCTAAGGAATTACTTCGACCAACGTGTAGAGGCATATTGTGGTGTTGTGTTGTGGTGGCCGACGTGTTGGTATGCGACGGCCCGGCTATGTGTAATGAAGGTTGCTACTTTGAGCATATACGGTTATGATGTTTACGTCATATTACCCACTGTAAATGTGCCTACAGTCCAGTTGATTCCACAAAATATTAAAATCTGGTTCCGTGTTATCAACAAAATGATTTATTTAGAAAGAAAAATATAGCTATCTGCTTCAATGGTTTCATTTTATTAAAACTGATTAGTACCTGAATATCCGATAGAACGTTATTAGTAAATCTAAATTTTCTCAATGTAAATAGAATGTATGATTTTACCAATTTTGAAACTAAACATTTATCAGCCATCGATTCGGCTGACCTGTTTCTAGTTTTGACGTAACGCGCCTATGCAAACTAATATAAAACAAGACGTAGGTATCGTACGGTTGAAAAGTCAACGCAATCTTGGCAAAGGGTCCCGTGTGACTCTCACCAAAGAAATTACCCGAGATTTGCATAAAGGAGACTCAAGGGATCGTCTTTGAAACTCGCCCTAAGTTTGTGGACATCCCAACATGCTTTATATTAAGTTACGCTTTGCTTTGTTCTAAGTAGTGTACTTTGGCACTAAATAACGGGGATACGTGTGAAGATAACAGGTTGTATCTATATCTCGGGTCTAACGTGGGGAGATATCTACCCTTAGTCGCAAACCATAAGGAATACGAGGGCGACGCGTGACGTGAGAGCTCTAGTTAACAATTATATCGCGCGAGTGTTCTCCTCCTCCGCACTTAATTACGGCCGCGTTTGTTTGTTATCAATCAAGATTGACACGCCGGTAGTTGTAATAAGTTACATTATGCTCTAATTAATTATGTACCTATTCGTAAATGTCAATTAGTGTTCAGGCACGGTATCGGCACGCTGTTATTCAACGCAAATATTTCAGTTCGCTGCACATTTGGGCGTGACGCAACAATTGAGTGTGCGGATTGTAATTTAAGATTATCTCTCGGGCTAATGGCGGCAGTTAGACTGACTATCTGGCACACGTCGGACAGCACATATGTCCACGCGACAGGTACAATTACCGGGAACCGGTCTCATTCGTTCAAATACCTAACCGATTTACCTTTATCTGGTCCTGGCACACAATTATTGTTTTGTGTTGTGCCACTCTATGGTACTCGATCAAAACATAGTCTAGTCTCAACGTAGAATACACTTGCAGATAGTTGACTATACTAATGAAATTCTTGATCATCAAAACTCTAAACAAAGACGTCCTAAAAGTTTCGCGAGTACATACTCACAAAGCTCGTAATTTCCCCGGAGATGTCTAAGGCCCCTAGTTAAATTAGCTTGGCTAAACATTCCTTAATGAGCTATATTTTTCAACTGTAGACGCTTCGTGGATGTTTTCGTCTCCATATGTTTTTCGTCTATAGACTGCATTTCGAGGGCTGTTTATTTATTCAGTTATTATTTATTTAAATATGGGCTATTCACATTGTAACTTCTGCAAAGTAGCTCTATAGTGTGGTATACAGTATTACAGAGTTACGTAGAATAAATCAACGGTACAAAAGGGAAAAGCTTGCAGCGTTGTTGTTACGGCTTTAGGCATTCGAAGTTTTTTTTGTATTTTATTTCATATTTTGAGTAAATGAAAAGCATTCACTGAATAAATGACGATTTAACAAATCTGCAAATAAATTTTTATATTTAAATTAAGTTAACCATTGTGTGTGATAAGTTGAGTAAAAAAATAATAATGTTTAATATATCTTATTAGTTGACATTACATTTAATTACACATTATATGGAATAAGCGGCGCGAATACCGGGAAGTACCATAGCGTAACCTTTGACACTATAATAGATGTTAATAATAATTAACCTTGCAATATTAACGGCAAATAATACCCTCTTAAATAAACATGAGAGTGCCGTGCAAATGGCGTATGTGGGGCAAAAGTTAACCGTGGGTAATGTGGGCACATTAACGTGCCCAGCGATCGAATACGTGGGGCGTGTCACGGCTGGCAGCGACATGGATGCACGAACGTAATTTCTTCAAAGATGAGGGTCGCGATAACAAGAAACCTGACAGATGTCCAACGTCGCATCGACGAGGCAGATTGACATGTGTCCCGGACCAGCTATTACTCACGTAGCTTTTAGCTGATTGTAAAGCCATTTTTGTTGGCCTCTGATAGGATTTTTGATTTTGTTTGGTTTCTACAAATCTATATATTAGTACGTGAAGAGATAAAAATGAACCCTTTCTCAAATATTTGCGTGAACAGAGGAGTGTGAGATTTGACATAACTAGTCGGAATCGGTAGTTGATATTTTAAGGAATTACGGTCGAATTTTGGCCACTGCGACCAGTTAATATATAAGCATCACCAGCTAAGCACCCCTTAATTAATACACTTCATATGAGAATAAAATAAGCCTCATGTGGTGGAACTAAAGTAATTAATTACGCAACCGTTTAGACTCGCAGGTATTTTGCAATCGGAATTATGCATCAGTGTTACTAATACAGACATACATAGACCTTATAGGTGATGTTCTTCAAAAAGGCCAGATGCGCAGTACTCATAACCGGCGTGTGTGTATGACTAGATGCATGAATGTGAGTGAAGCAAAAGAAGTATGTAAGGATCGTAGCAGGTGGCGTTCTGTAGTTTCTGCCTACCCCCATGGAAAAAAGGCGTGAGTTTATGTATTTATGTATGTTACTAATACCAATTAGATATAATCGTATTAAACTACTCTGACGTTGGTTGTGGGTACCTAATACGTGTATAATATCATTTATTCAGTTTTACCTAAAGGGATATTTTACTAAGGCTTATAAAAGAAAATAAGATATATTCTAAAAGCCGACTGCGCCAATAAGAACTTATTATCACACCGTCAAAGAAACTGTGGCTACATGAAATCTCACAAAGAAGTGGTGTAAGCAGTTTTCTCACATCAACAAATATGATTTTCTTTATGTATTACCATAGAAATGTGTAATAAGATCATGACACATAAGTAAAAATATTCCAAATCATAAGAAAAATAACCTGGTTCTGGAGTTGTGTCACACTCACACATCACATCGGTGCTAGAGGAAAATAACGCGAGTAAATGTATCTATATATTTCTTTGTGAACACTTTTCTCTGAAACTTTCCACCTACTATTTCAAGTTTTTTATTCAACAACTGTCAAAACGTCTATGGAGTGTGCACACTATTTTGTGTCACAATAGGGTATTCCCGGGGCGTAGGGGCGTAGGCCGCACTTGTGAAATTTAGTTAGAAACTTAAGGAATTTACTTGGCCGATCTCTCGGAGGTGAAGTAGTGTTGGAAGTTATTATAAGGCTTGTATTTTCTGGGACGTTTGTAGACGAATCTTTTGTTATCTGTCCCATTGAAAGTTTTTAACGGGTAAATACAAAAAATACTTGTCTTCTTACTAAATAGTATTAGGAACAACAACTTAGTTCTCAGATACATCCAACTTACAAAATCATTAACAGTACAGTGTAAAACAGCTCTACAAGCAGCTTGCTCGAGAATGTTTAGCCCGTGTCACAGCCAGACATAGACTATTGATTGAAGAGAAATTCTTTATCGAAATAATTTATCATTTTCAGGCAAAAATACTTCCAGCTTTTACTCGATCTCAGAGCAATTCTTACGGCCAGAGGAAAATCTAATTTTATTTTCAGTACTTACCTGTCCAATCCATTTCAGGTTTTTACCGCTTACATAAATCACTCGTCATTGACATTTAAATATGATGTGCTAATGAATCATGCTACTGAATATTATCGAATACGGTGCCAGTAATAATTTAAGCCGATCATTTATTCCCCGCAGTATATATATATAATAACAAAGTAAATGTACAAAATACTTGGAGCTTATGAGAAAGGCCTCATCTACATTTCATCGTTGGTCGCTCGCGAGATAAATGAATGGAGGATGGTGGTTTGATTACTATTCATAAAGTGGCGAGTTGTGCGCAAACAAAATTGTTACGTCGGCGTCGCCTAACACCGCACGACGCGGTACGACGCGGCGCGGCGTGGCTCGACCCTGCCTCCTGCTGGTCGACTGTTGCTGCAAATCAAAAGGGCACAACACCAAACTTATTTTCCGGTTCCACGGTCTCATATTTACATAACAGATTTAGACGCCTCGCTAAAATGAAGCGCGGCTTTTTAAGTACAAATTCTGGAAAATGTTCCAATCCGCCACGTTCTTTGTACATTATTACGATTTTTGTAAACGCGGCAGCTGATTTTAATAATCTACATTACACGCTTATTACGATTTTAACGATTAGGCAGATGTCTTGAAGTTGCCGTCAGTGTTAATTTACCCTATCCTTTTTGTAGAAAGTTATGCTGAAGTTTTGGCATTAATCCCATTATCTTATTTTAACGTTTTGATTCTAAATTTCTATTGTTTTGAACTTATATAACAGTCGACATTGCTACTGTATGACAAGTCTTCATTGGAGTCTTATCCTGTAGTCAATATCCAGCTTGTTTGAGCCTTGCGCTGCTAATTTAATGAAGGATAGCATTGCTCATTTGCTGTTGCGTTGAATTAGCGCTTCAAAGAGCCTGAGCACCTGTATGCACCTCGTTATGCAAATTGCTGTGTGATTTCTCCGAGTTAAGTGAAAATTAATTTTCGAGAGTGTGACACGGCTTAGTGGAAGTTCAGGCAAGTCGGCGTATTCTGCTCATTACCGACAGCCATTTCTGACAATTAACTTGACACAAACATTGAACTATTTTTCCCCTACATTACTTCCGTACCCGACTTAGCTTAAAGCCGTTTCAAGTAACTTGCCTATCATAGCTAATTGAAGTTTAGTTCTCATTATGCGCCATTTCTTCTTAGATTGCGAGAAATCCTCCGTGAAGATGAAGCTCTTTGCCGCTGAACTCCATTTGATACGATTACTGGGTTACCGCTTCGTGGCATATCGTTTACACGCCTGAATCAACAACGTTAACAATCC
The DNA here is from genome assembly GCA_964057195.1 of Orthosia cruda. Taxonomy (NCBI): domain Eukaryota; kingdom Metazoa; phylum Arthropoda; class Insecta; order Lepidoptera; family Noctuidae; genus Orthosia; species Orthosia cruda. Next base: position 16,709,857 of record OZ059838.1, on the reverse strand, counting down.
TAACGTTTTTTTCCTATTGATAGAAATATGTTATGACTAACTGTGAAATACTAAATAATCTGATAAATTGGTAGGTACTTCTGGTTCCTTTGAAATATTGTAAATGTTTTAAAGTATCTATAAGTTATCTCCGTGTGCTAATTTACATTTTAAATCTCTTGAGACCTCGTGGTTTTTATTAAGAACACTCAAACGTCCAAACAAATAAATAAATAATACAAGACATTCGATTGTTTAAGACAAGAATACAGCATTCTAGAAATATATATTTTTTAATTTGATTTTCTTTTTCATAGGTATTTAACTATTTATATTCTATCAGATCAGATAATTTTCATAATCAGATCTCTTTAAAATCTCTCTCTAAAAACAAAGCATTTCATATTTTTATTTAAGTATAAGTTTCTGTTTAGATTCAGATGAATTTAAAGTTTTAGAGCATGCCAGGTGCACTTACTCTTATTAGTTAAGAGTTACCATAAAATTATATCAACTAACGTGTAAGCATTTTTGCATTAAGTCCACTCTCATTTAACTCTATAAATAAGGAAGGCTCGAGAACCTGCTTAATAAGTACGACTTCGTTATTTCCTATAATAAGTTGTGTTAATATATTCCGAACACGTATTTAATAATTTAACAAGGACTCGGGAAAAGATTTATATATTGCAGAATTACTTTAACCTAATTGTTGGAGAGAGTTCGGAATGCTCAATTCGTAGCATCTACTTGTATCAATACTTTGCTTGATAGGTATTTTTGTCAATATTTTCAGTTATGTTGCGAATAATATTTTTATAAACCTTATTTTATCTTATCTTGTGGAGGCGCCGAGAAATAACTCGGACACTTTGAACTATTGGTGTCTTTTGTGGTCCCCTAGATAACTTACTTCTCCCCAATCTCGTTGAAAACCTTCCTCATGAGTTTTACAACTAGATTAGGAGATATGTGCCTATAGTCTTTTGATCTTGGATATCCTAACCCCTTTTTTTTAAGCCGTTAGCGGATTTGCCCGCTGCTCATATTCCAAATGCATTCCCGTGACTTGAACGTAGAGTCCAAAAAATTCCTGGAGTGTTCCAGACCGGTATTAGACAGCCAATGTGTTTGTTAACTGTGTCTGCATATTCCCTGAATGTGGATTTCACGAGGCACGTCGAAATGCCTACACATGGTTCTGGACCCACAAAATCATTTGATTCATCTGCCGTTTTAATACCATGGACCCACATCAGTCTTATTCTGTTATGCTTCCCAAGCCTGTTTAGGGTTTGGATAGCATCCAGATCATGTTTGGACTCCACTTTGTAAGATGCCATGGCTTTGATTGCAGCCTGACTGTCACTAAGAATATATATGGATATTACCTCTGGTTCCTCTATCTATTTCCTCTTGAGCACGGTTTATTATGGTATATGTTTCTGCTTGGAATACAGTTGCCATCTTTCCTAAGTTCTTATATTTGTACCCTTTTGCGAATATTACCGCTCCTGTACCTGATTCCATTTTGAATCCATCAGTGTACCACATCAGACTATCTTGTTCTGGTGGATCAAATCCCTTCGTCCAGTCCTTTATTGTTGGGATTTGGACCTTGAAAAACCTTTCAAATACAAAGATAGTTTGCATTTTATCGGATATCATGCTTGTTACCCGATCGATTTATAACCCTACCCTTGTTCCTACCTGTTAACAAAGTTGTATAGAAATCACATCCACTAAATCCACAAGTGAACTATAGTATGATTATGTATTTATTTTTGTATGGATTTCGTAACTGCAGAGTCGGGCCGAATTCTGAAAAGATTATTAGGCGTTAAGAATGTGTCAAACCCAACTTCAATGCCAGAGTTTGACCGATTTTCAGGTTAAAGTAGAGTTGTCAAATACTAAAATTCTACATTCAAATAAAAAAGGAGATAATTATGCCACTTTCGGCCGTCATTCAGGCAATGATGAATTTACATAAAAGTAATCCGAAACGTAAGTTCTTAACATAAATAACAAAACTGGCAATCTGACAATGAAAGAAAAACAAAGTTTATCAGGTGCCCCTTATCCCACGCAAATTGTAAGTCAACGAAGGAAATGGGGAGAAATGGCAGCCGCGGGCATGAAGCCGGCAGTCTTAATAGATTGTGTACATTATGTGTATAATTGAGCGATGAATGTCAAGGATCCTTAATTATATGTGTATAAGAACCAAATTTTCTAACAAAACATTAATCTGCATAGTCTTTTCTCAACATTCTTGCTCTATAGAATGGAGAAATTTTATGCAAACCGACTGCTTTCCCACTTTTGCTATCCCTAGAGATTACCGATACCGTAGGCTTAGCTCCTTTCTCTGGGGGTCATTCCTTAGGGGTTCTAACCCTTACTTGAAAAATATGTTTGAAATGTCTACCGATAAACATGTACGACACTTATTTTCGTGAGTAGGCACGGGCATTACGAGAATAGCTCGTGCCAAGTCATGCTCATGTCATGATTAAGTAGTCTGCAAGAATAGTGGGACTAACTTCAAGGTGCGCCAGACGTACAGATGGGCTGTTCTAATATTAGATGGACTATAGACATACAGGTACCTATCACAGGGGTTTTTGACATATTTTCAGTTCTCGTAAAAAATCGGTGCCTGATTTTGGAGTCCAAACTTTAACCCATTGACTAAGGACTATCCTGGCTTTATGTTTTGATCCAATATTAGTTATATGCGATCCTAAAAACCACAAAAACGACACCCATGACAAGAATTTGTCAAATATTTGATTCAGTGCCATCTTGGATTTTGGTTTGACCCCATATTCGTTATTAGCGACACCGAAAACCCACAACGCGTTTTGAACCTTTTTTTCGTATAATATATACTATACACTTCTGCCTACCTTTTCAGAGAATACAAGCGCGATGTAACTTCTTAAAAATACACAGTAAAATATGAAAAAGACTGTGATAAGATTACCTGTAGAAAAGGCTGGGGTACATTACATTGTGCAATCATTTGCTTTAGCTATAGTTAAAGTAGAAAGTTAAGCCGATCTTTTAGAGTGCATCTCAGAAGCTGAGCAAACATTTATGAATATCAAAAGTAAGCTGAAACTAGAGACAGTGAGGATAAAATATATGTTATAATTCATCTTATTCAAGTTGGTGTGCTTAAGAGATGTTACGTGAATACATTTAGTAACAGAGTTATTATAACTTTGTTCTAACTCTTAATGGAGTTACAATCAGTTTTTTGTTGTATTCTGTTTTAATTTCTTTGAAGTTAGGGACTACAAAAGCAAAGCTACAGAACTTATTAACCAAAAACTTATTATATTGAATTTTGTTAAAAGTGGTGATATATTTTGTCACAGTAAGAGTGTGACAGCAAAAATAATACCTATGATTTAATACCCAGATGCTAACTAAGGTCTGTTAAAATACGCCCTTATTCTTAACGATTGCTACGAGGAAAATGAAGACACCTACGAGCAGTGCGCTACGCCGCAGCACTACTACGGCGTAGAAACCACATGACGTCACATGATTAATTACTTGCATCTGTTACAAACACGAGTAATGTTCCACACTTTGTTTGCTACTAAAATAAACTGAAGGAACTTCAATAGCATACAGTATTTGTAACCTGAACATTAGAACTACGAAACTGTGATCAAATCAGCTTAACTTGTGATTGTACCCCTCTTGGAACTAAAGTTAGCCTAGCTAACAGTCAAGATACTAACTTAGTTCTTCCTACTGGATTTGTGGAAGGGCAACTTAGACTTACAATAGACGACAAAGTACTTCATTTGATCCGAAATCTTGAACTAAAAATATTGCTTTTAAAGTGCTCTTTCATTCTTGTTTCAGTTTTGTTACTGAACGTAAGTTAGTGCTATATTAATATTCTATGAACATAATGTTTTTATGAAACATGCAATATAAAAATCTACGCATACATATTTATGTTATCAACATGTATCTCGCAAATACTCTCACAATGGGTATATTTACCAGGCGTGTGAACAAGCGGGAAAATTGATAGCTTTTCTTTCTTTTCATAGTAAAAGAATTGTGTGAGTGGCGCATCGGGCGCGATAACGAGGTTTCCGCACAAATAGCAACACGTGTGTAGTGGCTAATGGAGCGGCCGCCTGTCGGTCCCAGCCGGCCGATCCGACCAACCGACATCCGACGGCCGACATTACCCACCGCATGTCGGCTCATAACAAATATTACAAACAATTCACCTGATATTTGATTTATAATTTGGCTAAATTGCTGCGGTATGAGCTGGAATAGGAATCAGTTTTGGCATAATTGTTATATGCCAGACCATATCGCATCAACCGTTTTCCGAGTAGACAGAATTGAATTACATATCTGTGGCTACAGAGCACATCTAAATGTCGCCGCCAGACTATAATGGTCCTTATTAAATAGTTAGGTATTTTCTAAAAAGGTGAGAAAATGAAGCAGAACTCGTTCAACAGTTACTTGCTAATTGTGTACTACATCAATCAGACGATGCAAAGAGCAACAGCTACTTATCATCGTTAACAAGTGATAAAATTCGGACGTAAACTGAGTCATTGCGGTGATTGGACGCGATCGTTCAAAAATTATATTTTTAATTCATCCATAAAATTTTCACCAAATTAATAGCCGTGCTCATTTCGTCGTCATTTTATGATTATGGAAAACCGATAGGCGGACGATTGATCGGAACGGGATAAAAATCTGTTCAATATGTTTTAGAGACAAGTTAATGCGCTGCGGGATCATGGTTCGTTGTCCGCCAAACGGGAAGATGTTACCATCCTCGCACCCCCGCACTTTTCCGTTTTGAGAAGAGCCTAATTTCCTGTGGGTGCTCATTACGCTTCCTACTGTACTTTTAACAGTTATTTATGTATAGGTTATCATGTTTTCTCATCGCTTGATATAGACAATGAACTTTTGAAATACGCGTCCAAAATTTCTCTACATTTTTAGGCAATGTAATAAATAAAGGTTGTTTAATCAGATTTTTCATTGCGACTTGATATCTCGAACGTTTTTTATATAGAAATCGAAGCTTGGATAAAATCTGGCAAAAACGTTCAGCTAATACACTCACTGTAGGTAAGTGTAGGTGATGGAATAAACTTGTCATAAACTTTTTTTATTTTGACAATTATTATGAATTACGAGGCCCTAAAGTGGTTCGTAATGTTTCCCCCTTCCCTCATGTAATTTTCCGCCCAGAAAACTGAAAATAAAAGTATAGGAATAAAATTTTGTTGGAAGTAAATTACGACTGCCTGAAGTTGTTCAACTTTGGACGATAATATAGTTCTAGTTTACGAGTGAAAATATTGTATTTTCTGTCTAGAGATTTGTCATAGTCAAGTGAATAATCCACCGAATAATGAGGATATTTGTATGTAAGTAGCAGTAGCACTCGTTCAGTATCCGTTCATGTTCGCGGTCAATTATAAACGTAGAGCATAACAATTTGGCACTGAGCGTACAGTGGAAATACGTAGCAAGTACCACGAGTACTTGTACATGGCACGTAGATGTTTGCGTGTGTTATATGATGGTGTAGTGTGGGGAACAGGCCGCGTACGACCGCACGACATGCGACAACCGCAAACACGTCGCATGTCACGTGTCGCGGCCTGTCCTGCCCTGTCGACCACTTAGCATACTCGACCCCTTTTACGTAAAATATCGTATATCGAAAACTGTTACAGGACGGGCTTAACCTTCGAACATTGAACTGTTGATCCCTCTCTTACGTGTTGAAACTCCATTTATATTTTATGATAACTAAGTTTGTTTGTTAACCTTTGTCGTGTCCTTCTAAACATTAATGAAGATTTAATGAGGTTCTTAATAAGATTTTTGTCTGGATATTTTGAGATAAACTAGGTTTTCTAGTAATTTGTTGAGATAATGGATGGGTAGTACACCAATCATTTTACGAAACATAATATCATCATCGTATTCATGGTAGAGTTAGGCAGAACTATACAGAACAATAGTACCAGTAGGTACTACGTAGGTAGGTAGGTAGATGTCCGACCCAGATTTACCCAATAGGGATATGTCCTGGGTAAAAAAATGATTATTCTATTTAGCCCGTCAGTGAGATTATCAAATAATATTTAACCCTTATTTTTTGCTTTATCAAATAAATAACAATTGACAAAGTAAAAGCGCATCAAAGTTCAGGAGTGCGGGCTTTTGACGTCACTTTGTCAGTATAAAGTGTAGCACACCGTGTCCCCACACGATATTTCAACGCACTGTATCGTCGTATTTATTTTTTTACGTTGCAAAAGAAAAAATATCGGTCCAATATTTTTTATGAATCTGCCTGACGGACTTAACAATTATTTTTAGTTAACATCCCTATTGTGTTAAATTCCAATGTTATAAGGGACGAGCTCCCACTCCATTGTAAAAGTTAGTTACACAGATACATCGTACAGATGAAAAAACTCAATCACACACTGAGCAACTCGGGGAGGGTATCTAGGACCTCACGTTCAGCTACTGCGACCACTAAACCAACAATGAAGGTCAATCATTGTATTACGTTCAGAATGTATTACATAGGTAAACACATACACTTACTGGAACCACAAAGTATGTATAAGCGGCGGCGGGGTTCTGTTTTGTGATGGAACCGACCAAAAATAAAATAGTGTAGGTACCTATGGGTATCCATGATGTATGATAGAAGTTGACAAAGGCTTTGGAACCTGATATTTTTAGCATGACCGCTCTCGTTGCGAATATACATAAATAGTAGGCATTCGTATTGTTATACAAATTCAATCCACAGCTTTGTCGTCGTGTTTTTTTCGAATAAAAGCCAGCGCATGTTCGCTTTAAGCTGGGTCATGAACTATGTCTATTGTCTGTATCAGATTCCATACAAGTTATGAAGCCATTTGGTTGCAACAAACAATCCAGCTTCATTTTGATATAACTTATTTGAGGTTTAACAATCCAGCTTTGTTTTGATTTAACTTATTTGAGGTTTCATTCATAATTCTTTATTGTACACCAAAAATAATATATAATACAATGTGATAACAAAGTACATGTACAAAGGCGAGCTTAACTCAATGTTTAGTTCTCTTACAGAAAACCCTAGAGAGTGACAGAGAATGATAACAAAAGAGGGTATGATCCAGTGTACAGTTTTAAAATAAAATAATCGTTTAAGTACACACTTAACCCAGTTCCGTGCACCTTTAAATTATCCCAACGATATCTTTATGTTATCGCTTAGTTAATTACCCATGGTGTTCGGTAACATTTGCGCTAGCGTATATTACAAGCAAACATTCATGGTTCGACCTGGATCTCAGTAATTGTGCTAGGATTTATGTAGGTTTGACGACGCGTAGCGCCCGCGGGCTAGGGGCTACCGCAGCATCGCTGGCACGACGCCTTTGATTAACGGAGCCATTGGACGGACTCCGCCGCCAATGAACATTACTATAATACGTCTGCACGTTCGCTAGTACCGTTTGTATAGCCGCTGGGACCCAAGTAACAGCTACACCGCCACTACCGCCAACCGACCGGCAAACGACAATAAATTTGTCTTAATAGCTAGGGTGTGGCTTTTAGCGTCCGACAGCGAGAACGATCCCTACACGTTAGCTTCGTACCGGTGCAATTCAACAACTCATCAAAACGATACAGATGAATGATGTTTACTTGAAAGAGGAAAATAATAAACAGCTTTACAAACATCTTTTCAGCTTTTGATAATTTTGCATATTTCCCAGTAAACAAAATATTAATAGCGTGCGAATTCAGTACAGACAAAATAAATTTATTTGTGAAAGAAGTTCAAAGTAAAGAGCCGATAATATAATAAATTATGCGTAGTTGATTTACCCGGTTGATTTCATCAGGGTCCGCGAAGAACTCGAGGGCTAATTAAATTGGAAGCTAGTTGAGAACAAAGTGACTCGATAATGTGATAGTGTCGCTGAAGCCGTACCTGACCCAAAACTTTGTCTTACACCTCAAAGGAAACACTCGCCGAACCCACATTATGAGAATTGTTTTACAAGTTTTTTAAATTAGCTAAATTGCTTCTCTAAACACAAAGCTAATTACTTGGACTTATTTTTGACGTAGTTTGAAAGTTTTATTAGCTCTTGTTTTTAGCAAGTTGTATTTTTTTTATTTTAATGCTTATAAATATGTTTTAGTCGTTTTGTTACGATTTAACAGGCTTTATAGTGTGGATGTGAGCATTAATAAGTTTTATTTATAACTTCTTTGATTTTGTTACATCAACCGATGTCCTTTGCGAATAAATAATAAAAAATAATATATTATTGAACTAGTAAATAAAGGATGGATTTGAAGTGAGGGCCATAGATGCATTTCGAGCATAGCAAGTGATTCAGGAGTTAGAATCCAGAGCGACGCGAGTGATTCAAGCCCTCGATATAAATCCATTATATTCAAGAGTTGCATACCAAACATTATACCATGACTCTCTCCGTCTCTATCGAATTAGAAACGGAGTTTAGCAAAGCTTTAGGTAAGCTAAAGTCATTTTAAGGAAGTATGGACATTTTGGGTAAAAACCGATACTATTTACAAAAAAAAATTTGACCAATTATTGAAAACGTAATCTAGCAAGTGTTACACCATTTTTGAATCCTTATTAAATGCGCCAATTTTTCATGTTACTTGCCAAACTAGCGTAGTACATTTTTTTTTTTTGTACAGTCAGTTAAAGTTGGGCGAAACAGTAAATTTGAATAATTTGGTTTTGAAAAAGTTTAATTTTCTTCTAAGTAGGAGGAGTTGGCTTTAAATTTTAGGCAAAAATCTACACAAGCATTATTCAAGATTACATAATAATAAAAAAAAATGATAAATTATGGGATTTGTAGCAATTGGAGTTAAAGAACCATTACAGGGATTGATTTTTTTAGTAAATTTTTAAAGTGAACATAATTTTTTAAAAACATGAGATAGATTTTTTTTCGTATTTTTCTGAGAACTGTTATAACTTGGTCTATCACCCATTTACGGCTTGACGTCGATTTCTGGGACACCCTGTATACAAGTTATCACAAAGAACCAATTTACACAATGGAATAAAATGAACAAGATAACACAATGGTAGTGGTCATGGTCAAACACGGAACACCTGTATCTGGGTGGCCCAGAAATGCATCACAACGTTTCATTAATAAAATGTATTATAATATGATAACAAGTATATACCGTACCGGATCGTATATAAGTGTAGGTATTATTACCGTTATGGATTTAATGAATTGATGCCGATATTACGTATATGATAAAGCAATTCAATTGAACGCGCTTGGATTGAAACAAAATGTATTGAAAATCTAGTGCTACAGGCAGTAACGGTATCAACGCTGTTTGGCCCCAGGCGGTATTAATATGAACAAATCCACTTAATACCACGGCGCACAATACATCCACTACTAATTACTATACATTAACGTAATGGGACTTTAATATAATACTGTTAGTTTTATATCCATAATTTTCGCTTCCATATTTAACTTTATAATCGCAAGGGCAATGGGCTTTTTTAAATTACACTTATGATTATATTAGTTATTATTTCTGCTAACATTATTATTCCTGATTATACAAGTAATTAGATAGTTATCACTTCGTAGCTCTTATTGTGCGAAGCACTTATTGTGCGTTGCACTTAATGTGAGTAGCACTTATTGTGCATTGCACTTATTATGCGTAGAATTTATTGTGCGTAGCAAATATTGCACGTAAATCTCACTGCGTGTAGCACTTATTGTGCGTAGCACCTAACGCTCGTAGCACTTTTTATTCTTGTAGCTCTCAAGCGGTACGCACAAAAAGTGTTTTAAAGCTTGTTTAGTTGTTTTTAGAAACTCAATAAACCTCATCCTGAAGTCGGTTCATTTACAATAAAGAAATGAATTTTAGCATTTGAATGTAAACACGAGTTTTATTAAGACTGATATTAATGAAATTTATAATCAATGGCAGAAACCAAATTATAATTAATGTAAATCTAACATGCAGATACAACAAATGACACATATTCATATACTGAAAATAAAATATAACCGATGGATTCTCTACTAAAACTATTTTAACTCTCGGTAGACAAGGTGTAGAATTTTAAAATGCGTTGATTGTATATATATTAAAACGTAACGTAACGTTGATTTTCTCAGTAGCTGGAGTTTAAACATTGCTGCGTCGAAAATCAGCGTCGGATCCATACTAGGTGCCCCAGCGACGTGTGTACATTCGCTTAACGTGGTTCTGGGGTGTTTATAACCTCACTTTGTATGACGTTGTAAAAAAGTATGTGAAATGATGCATGAAAACGTTCCAGGATCACCACAAAAGCAACCAAAAAGGACCCAGAGATGTTCCATTTACTAAACTTACTACTTAAAAACATATACTTAGATACATACATATACATATAAAAATATATACATAAACAATGTCATTGAGAAACCGAATCCAACAAACTAACTGTGAGATGATTCTGCAATTTTTTGCGAATATGCTCACGTGCCTTCAATTTGAAGGAGTACCGACTGCTTGCCATCCTGATGTTCTAAGGGAGCGCATTCCAAAGGGAGATTGCCTGGACAAAGAAGGATGAATGGATAAACCCAGAGCGGTGACAGGCCTCATATCTTTCAAACCGCTAAATAGTTTTTTTAAATTAAGACATCGTTAGTTTTGCTTGAAAGGGCTATTTGCTGTGATATCAGATATAAGCTATCAAATGTGTTAATCTACGACCGGATGGGGAACTGGTGACCTGTATTACAGGTGTTGCTACCTACCACAGGCACCAGCGATCCACAATAAAAAAATACTAGCTTTTGCTCATGTGTAAATTCTGTTGGTATATTTTTGGCTTGTGATGAGAAATAAACAATTTTTACTATGTTATTATTATTATTATAGTTGCGTCTTGACGACCCAAGTGTTCAAAATAGATGAAGGTAAAAAAGGTGAATTTTGGAGACCATATTGTGCGGTTATACAGGGTGTTTGGAAGGGAGCTGTACATACGCCTAGGGTAGAAACTAGGGATAGTCTGCTACCTACCCCCGCCCATTATATTGACCTTGGCCTCAAGGTTTTTTTTTAATTTATTTTTATTTTTTATTTGACTTTTTTGTGATTTTTTGACTAAAACTACCTGTAGCTCAAAATCTATCCATGGGACCGGTCGGCTAATGGTCTTGTTTTAATCGTTAGAGTCTTAGGGTCCTGCAAAAAATTATTTTACACCAGAAAATTGTGGAGAAGAAAAGTTATGGGGCCTGAAGTACCATAGTAAGGTAAAGAAATAATTTTAAGGGCAACTTTCTATGGGGTTTAAAAAAAACTAACAGGGTTGGAGTTCTTCTGATTTTTTTAAAACATCCTCAGTCCATGCCCTTTCTAACGATATGCTAAAAGTGTATTTATCACTTTTAGTTTTAAAGTTATTAATTAATTTCCGCAACTAGGGCACTTCAAGCAAAAATTTCAACTAATGAAAATTAAATGTGTTCGATCGTAAAAGGATGGCAAATGAAACAAAAAATTTGGTAATGACTAATGTCATTAAATTACAAATTTTAATTAATTACTAATTTTAATTAATTACAAATTTTGTTCAAATTGATGACCATTGACCTGTAAACATGCTCGGCACCTCTTCCTCATCTCCACGGTCACCGTTCTAAGCAGCAGTTCCTCGCGCATTGTATCGAATGCGGCGTGGATCCTGTTAATTAGAACCTCCCTTGTTGGGTCTGGGTGCCCAGTGATCAAAACCCGAGAGTCAAGAGGCACAGAGGTTTTCAACGAAGGTTCTCCGTGAACGTATGGGCAGGCGTCATCGGTAATCGGTTGATAGGGCCGCACTTTTTGCCAGACAACCTAAACGGGCAAAACTACTTAGATTTCCTCGAAAACGATTTGCCTGATTTAGCGGAAGAAGTGTTTGACGAAGATCGGCCCATAGTCTTCCAGCACGACGGCTGTCCTGCTCATTGGAGCCTAGCAGTGAGGGAGCTTCTGGACAACTGCTTTCCTAATTCTTGGATTGGTCGGGGTGGGCCAATTCCCTGGCCCCCAAGGTCGCCTGACCTTACCCCACTCGACTTCTACGTCTGGGGAAGGGCGAAAGAGTTGGTGTACGCAGAAGAAGTACCAACAAGGGAGGTTCTAATTAACAGGATCCACGCCGCATTCGATACAATGCGCGAGGAACTGCTGCTTAGAACGGTGACCGTGGAGATGAGGAAGAGGTGCCGAGCATGTTTACAGGTCAATGGTCATCAATTTGAACAAAATTTGTAATTAATTAAAATTAGTAATTAATTAAAATTTGTAATTTAATGACATTAGTCATTACCAAATTTTTTGTTTCATTTGCCATCCTTTTACGATCGAACACATTTAATTTTCATTAGTTGAAATTTTTGCTTGAAGTGCCCTAGTTGCGGAAATTAATTAATAACTTTAAAACTAAAAGTGATAATTACACTTTTAGCATATCGTTAGAAAGGGCATGGACTGAGGATGTTTTAAAAAAATCAGAAGAACTCCAACCCTGTTAGTTTTTTTTTAAACCCCATAGAAAGTTGCCCTTAAAATTATTTCTTTACCTTACTACGGTACTTCAGGCCCCATAACTTTTCTTCTCCACAATTTTCTGGTGTAAAATAATTTTTTGCAGGACCCTAAGACTCTAACGATTAAAACAAGACCATTAGCCGACCGGTCCCATGGATAGATTTTGAGCTACAGGTAGTTTTAGTCAAAAAATCATAAAAAAGTCAAATAAAAAATAATAATAAATTAAAAAAAAACCTTGAGGCCAAGGTCAATATAATGGGCGGGGGTAGGTAGCAGACTATCCCTAGTTTCTACCCTAGGCGTATGTACAGCTCCCTTCCAAACACCCTGTATAATCAAATCAAACCCATTGAGTGGGGTATCAAAATGAATAGTTTTAAGACGTTGTTACAAACTTATATACCATTTATATGTTCAAAAGTAATCTCGAAAATAAATTATTACTAAAAAGTTGTAAATAAAAAAAGTTAATTTAAATATCATAAACCCGACTGCATGAAGAAAAAGAGAAGAACATCATGCTGTGCAGTCGAAGGATCAGGTGATCAGCCAGCTCGCGAATATGTATCCTCCAACTGCACAGTATGATTTTCTTCTTATTTACATCTTTTTAGTTCGTTTCTTAAGCAGTCGGGTTTTTTATTATTAATCAGAATCAGAATCAGAATTATTTATTTGTGAAACATAGGTGAAGAACATATATACATTAATCATACATGTCAAGGTCTTAAATAGATAAGTGTTGCACTATGCTTTGTCATTGTTGACATACAAATATTAAAGTCAGGTTCGTCAAAGTTAACAAAATTTTACGTTAACAAAATACATTAAAATAATCAATTTAATAATGTCCACTACAAGAAAGAAAAACAAAAAGTACACACAAGAAGATCATAACAAAAGAATATGCGAGAAATTATTCGTTACATTGATAATAATTATGAATTAATAAAATTACAGAATTTAATCAAATAGTCATCCAAAATTAAAATAGTCATCCAAGTCAACATTAATAATATAAATTTATAAAATTACAGAATTTAATCAAATAGTATTATCATTAAAATAGTCATCCAGGGTATAATAACATTTCTCAACTAATAACTTGTGAAGACACTTTTTGAATCTCTTCAATGGCATACGTTTTATAGCATCAGGTATTTTATTAAAAATTTTTGGTGCCACACCAAAGAAGCTCTTTTTCATTAACGCAGTATTACATTTCAACGTACATAGTTGATTTTCATATTGACTCCGAATGGGGGTCTTCTTAACTGTTGAAAATTTTGTAAATAAATGTGGATTTGATTTTACAAATAATGCAGTTTCTAGTATATATATAGCTGGTAATGTTAATATTTTTAATTTCTTAAAGTAGGGAACGCAACTATCTGTTGACTTTAAATTACACATGGATCTTACACACCTTCTTTGCATCCTGAATACCAGTTCCCTATTAGTTGATTGCCCCCAGAAAACAACACCATATCGGAGATTAGAGGCTACAAGTCCATGATAGGCTGTTAACAGTGTTTCAGAATTAACTCTCTTAGACAATTGAAACAATAGATACGCAGATTTACTCAGTCGTTTACAAACCACTTCCAGATGAGGTTTCCAAGTCAACTTATGGTCTACAGTTATGCCTAAGAATTTTGCACTCGTAACTTCTTCTATTTTACACTCATCGTAGGTAATATTAAGGGGTGGATTCTCACGTCGTTGATGAAACTGTACAATTTTAGTCTTACTCAAATTGATCACAAGATTATTATTATTTAGCCAATTAATGATGTTATTTAGCAAGTTATTGATCTCATTTCGATATTCGTTTGGATCAGTGCATTCTATGATAGCTGTACTGTCATCTGCAAAAAGTACCATTTTGTTTCTCAAATTTCTTGGGAGATCATTGATATATATCAAGAAAAGTGGGGGCCCGAGTACAGTACCCTGAGGCACACCATACCTCACGGATCTCGCTTCAGAGACATATGTAGTCTCTAATTTGCTTATAGGACAAATTCTGGAAATCTCAGTACACTGTGTCCTATCACTTAGGTATGATTCTAGGAGTTTATGAATGTTTCCCCGAATGCCGTACCCGTGTAACTTTTGCAGCAAGATCTGATGATCTACGAAGTCAAAAGCTTTTGACATATCCGTGAAGATCGAGCACACAGGATTTTTTTTATCCACAGATGTCATTATACTTGACAGCAGGTCAAATAGTGCCATATTAATATTAGTATTTTTCCTAAATCCTTTTTGTTCATTGCAAAATAACTGAAACTTCTCGAAATACGTGTAAATGGAATTATATATAATTTTTTCAATAACTTTTGCAAATACTGGTATTTTTGCAATAGGCCTGTAATTTTTTACATCAGTCTTGTCATTATTTTTGTAAATGGGTTTAATAATTGCCTTCTTGAGACTAGTAGGGAATATACCATCAGAAATGCAAAGATTTATTATGTGCGATAACGGTGTCGCTATGACCTCCTTAACATCTTTTATTACTCTAGTTGAAATACCGTCGTATCCTACTGTACTAGTATTTTTTAAGCTACTTATCACTTTTATAATGTCAGTGTCTGAAACTGGTAGCATAAATAGAGACTGCGAAGTTGAGTTTTCAATAACATTTCTACACGAATTTGTTAACGGGGTATTATTAAGGTTTGTTTTTGAATTATTTTCTATAATCTCTATAAAATATTTATTGAATTCATTCGCAATGTCAAGGGGATGTGTAAGAGTTGATTTATCATTTTGTATGGTCAATATTGGTTCTTGCGGCAGACATACTTTGGATTTGTTAATAACTTGCCAAGCAGCTTTTGATTTATTTTGAGACGTCTTTATGAAGTGGTTGTTTTGGGCCTTCTGGGTTAGATTTACTATTCTTCTATAAAGCTTGGAATATTTTTTAAAAGCAAGTCTATTTTTTGTGTTCGGATTATGCCTATATGTCCAAAGTAGCTGCCTCTGTTTTCTGCTACATATTTTTATCCCGTTCGAAATCCATTTGTGTTTTTTACAAGTATAAATGGTTACTATTTTTTCTGGGAAACACAATTTGTATAGCAATATAAAGTCATCTATAAAATTTTCGTAGGATTCATTTGCGTCTTTAGCTTCGTATACTCGTCGAAAAGTTAGGTTTTTTAGATGATTTTTAAATTTCATTAAGTTATCTACTGATATTTCCTGTTTAATTGTTTTCCAATATTTAATCATACAGGTTTTTTTAATGGGAACTTGCAGTAGTTGTGATGTATGATCAGATAGAAGTAAATCTATTATCTTAGCTTTACAACCTTTACGGTAAGAATGTGCAAAATTATCTAAGCAAGAGTTACTAGCCAATCTGGTTGGTTTATAAAGTTCTATTTTGAGATTATATTGCAAGAGAAAGTTTTCAAATTCTATTGTGATTTTATTTCTCTTTAACACATCAATATTAAAGTCTCCGGTTAATATAATTTTTTTATTTGTAGATACGCAAAGTCTTCTCAATATATTGTCCAGTTTTTCATAAAATACATTATAATTATATTTCGGAATCCTGTAAATGCATATTATAATAATATTATAAGATGTCAGTTCAATACCGCAACATTCGAAAACACCTGAGACCGACTGTTTTGCAATATCTGTCAATTCTCTAAATTGCAGCCCTGCTCTTACAAAAATGCAAGTTCCTCCACGTTTGACACTTCTAGTAAAAAAGGCAGCTGGGCAGAAATTAGGTATACGCAACATACATTCATAGCCCGTCACTATAAAATGCTCTGTTATACAGATGATATCTACATTTGTTCCCTCACCAGAAAGCTCGTCTAGTTTGACTACTAACAAATCTGATTTATTTATAAGCCCTGCTATGTTCTGATGGAGAATGGTAAGGTGGTAGTTATAGAAAAAACTGATTGTCTATTGTTTTTGTTAGTGTAAGGGGTTCAGTTTTATCCTCTTGAGAGCAAACAACCTGTGAGTGCATATGGTCTTTGGTATTTACAATATCTAGGTCTAAGATTAAATCATGCAAGTCTGACAGAACTTTCACAAAGCCTTCGTTATTCAGGTGTGCATGTCGTTGGTTATACGTATCCCACGTGTATGGAAGATTAAGATTTGAATCTAGTATAAATGCATAATTGTAAGTCTCAACATCCATGTAAATTAGATTATTGAAAGTATCAACTCTGCTGTTAAACATTATATTTGTATTGTCCATAAATTTAAAAGTTGGCAGACATATTATGAAGTTAGTGTGATTAAGTGGTAATAGTTTATCTCTAATATAAGTAACAAATTCAATATAATTATGCGTTTTTGTAAAGTCGTCTTCACCAATAAATATAATACAATAATCTAATCGAGAGAAGTTACGTACTTTTAGATCAATGTCCTTTAACAAATATTTCACTCCGCATCTGGGAGTACGGTAATGACACATATTAAAGTTCCCTAAATGAGTTCTTTCACTCAATGTTTGTATTCTGTTGGATGTTTCACTACTCAAAATACAAATGTTATTCTTCACAGGTGCAGGTGATGCAACATGAGATTTCGCGCTAATAATATTATTCAATGAGGCGACACCTTGAGTACATCCAGCATCAATGTTATCTTCATGTCCGCTTGGCGCTCTTGTCAAACTTTCCGATGTCTGCGTCTGTTTTGTTTTTGTATAAGGAGTATGAATGTTCTTCTTTGGTGTTTGAACTCTGGATTTAAGTGGACTACTGACAATTACTTTGTATGTTTTATTTTTTTCCAATAGGTCGTCATTACTTTGCTTCAACTTACTATTTTCTAGCGATAATATTTCAATTTCCCTATGCGCACTTAGCAATTGATTTTTTAGTTCTTCTATTTCTTTCTTATAAATAGTAATTCGGTTTTCATCCTCGTCCTCAGATATATCTGGCATAGAATTTGAGGTACAATCCATCGTTTGCGAAATTATGTCGCTGTCATCCTTATCTGGTTCCGATTGGGTGCGTTGTCTTCGATGAGTTATATTTCCAAAGAAATTCATTCTTTTAAGTCAATTTATTTTGCTTAAATTGTACCTAATTTAAATTTTAAGTGATTCCAAAAATACACATAAGTGAATAATTTTTATTTTCTACCAAAAGACTTAATTTTTTTATTCTGGTATCACAAGTTCTTTATTATATTAGCAACACTGGTAGTGTGTCAATTTCAGTTCCGCTCCTTGACACTAGATGGCGCTGTTTGCCATTAAGTATTATTTATTCGTAGTAGCAACTCTAATGTTAGTGTCAATTTTTAAACGTCAATGTCAATATTTGTTTCGCTACTCACTACTAGGGGCGCCACTTATGGTACAAAGTTCACTTTTTGAAACAAAACATTGTGCTCAACCGTTTTATTATTTTATAAACATTTGCTAGTAATTAACTCGCCACTTATTATATTTTTAAATGTTCTAATGATGAGAGTACCTTTGTGTAGGTCCAATGTACTTGTTTTTGTCCGTGATTAGCACTTTTTGAAGCACAATAACGTTCAAAAGTCCAAGTATTAAACACAATGTTTTTATTGCATGTCTTGGTTTATAGAAGTCACCAACAATTTTACTTATGTAGTTCGATACGTCTGTTAAGATCGGCTACAATACACATCACTTATACTATAATTTGCTATTTATTTTGAGTTTTTAAATACGCGGCGATGTTTACTTAATGCTGTGTTGCCAGCATCATTAAATTAACTTCTTTTTTAGGGTTCCTTACCCAAAGGGTAAAAACGGGACCCCATTACTGAGACTTCGCGATCCGTCTGTCTGTCTGTCTGTCTGTCACCAGGCTGTATCTCATGAACCGTGATAGCTAGACAGTTGAAATTTTCACAGATGATGTATTTCTGTTGCCGCTATAACAACAAATACTAAAAATAAAATAAAATAAATATTTAAGGGCTCCCATACAACAAACGTGATTTTTAGCAGTTTTTTGCAATAATGGTACGGAACCCGTCGTGCGCTAGTCCAACTCGCACTTGGCCGGTTTTTTTATAATTAATGTTAAATTTGATAATTGATAAAAAAAGCTTTAAAAATATTTTCTTTAGCTTTGTAATTTACCTAACACAAAAACGCATTCAAACTTGATTCGCTAGACTCACGTACAAAGTAGAGACGATGCCTTGTGGGGTTATTTTAACCCCACGTTGTATGGGGGGAGAAGTTTTTCACCTTGTAAGCCGAAGGTTAAGAACTCAGAAAGAAGCCTATATTCAAGAGAACTTAATCTGTAACAGATTTATATTCAAAAACACAAGTAAATACTTTATAGAGTCGTAATAAATAGCCCAAAGTAACATGTTTTGTCCTTCGAAGTAAATCCAGACGAGACAAAATAAAATACAATAAGGGATGTGATTGAACACCGGGCGTCGGTTACCTTCAGGACAAAGTGACTTTTATGCTCTCCGATTTTGGTAAGGTCTTAAATACCAATTAGTATGAAAATAAACTTAGTCAAAAAAAATGGATTTAAATAGCTTGTTTTTCATAAATTCAATAGGGTTCAATATTAAGATTT
Source organism: Orthosia cruda (assembly GCA_964057195.1). Lineage (NCBI taxonomy): Eukaryota > Metazoa > Arthropoda > Insecta > Lepidoptera > Noctuidae > Orthosia > Orthosia cruda. The sequence goes on along the minus strand of OZ059838.1, from coordinate 16,690,631 downwards.
TGTGAATTATTGTAATTAAACTATTTCACGATGAGATGTACTAACTCACTAACTTTGATAAAATATGATCGAAGCCTACTAAACAATATTTTAACTACAAAATATTCCTTTAATTTGACCAAAATGTAGGTAGTTTATGATAATATTTTTTTATTTATTTCTCGTTTTTACTAACTTAATTTAAGTACTACTAATACTATTGTAGCATAAGCATGGTCTTATATTGTATGTAGTTTTAAGACAAATAAACACATTTTCTTTCTTTCTCCATTCTTTCTTCGAATAGACCAAATAATGATTGTGGTTGAAGTGGGTCTCTCTCCTTGTTTGTTCCTTTTTAGGGTTCCGTACCCAAAGGGTCAAACGGGACCACATTTCTAAGACTCCACTGTCCGTCTGTCTGTCTGTCACCAGGCTGTATCTCATGAACCGTTACAGCTAGACAGTTGAAATTTTCACAGATTATGTATTTCTGTTGCCGCTATGACAGCAAATACTAAAAACAGAATAAAATAAATATTTAAGTGGGGCTCCCATACAACAAGCGTGATCTTTTTGCTGTTTTTTTGCAATAATGGTACGGAAACCACATGCGCGAGTCCGACTCGTACTTGGCTGGTTTTTTTTATTATTCTTCTCTGTTACTTTGCGATTGTTGTTGTAGTGCTGTGTCTATATTGAATAAACGCTTTCTATTCTATTCTTTATATTTTTAACTCCATACCTACTCCATCTCAACAGTCATAGTAGTTTTCAGCTACTCATAGATACCGCTACTTAACCTCAACTTACTCTGTTGCATATCACGTTAATTTATGACGTTCACACTACTGTTTCATGTCTACGAGTAAATGGAAAAACAAATAGATACGCATGACCCAATTAAGTAAAATTTCCCTTTGTTCGCCAGAGCTACAACAAAATAAAAACAATATTAAATTAGTTCAAAAACCTGTACGAGTATTGCTGTTCAGTGACTATTCTATTGCGTCCCATGGGAGCGAATATCCGCTCTTTTTTAATTTTATACTTGCAATCTAACGCAGACCGTATGAGTCGACTGACGCAAAAGGGAAACCTGGGTCTTTTCGGTGGACCAATAATACACAGCCTGTAACCATTCTGGTATCTTGATTGTGTATATATTTAAAGCAATTACCTGGGCACCTACAAATAATGGTAATGTTTTAATGTATCGTCAAAACTAGATGAATAAGGTCGGTTAACACAAGCGAGTACACATTCTATCCCCACTCTACACACATTCTTTTTTGGTGCTAACAGGGATATATATTCTTACTTTGGTTTTTTCTATAATAGAACTTCATTTTTAGGGTTCCGTACCTCAAAAGGAAAAAACGGAACCCTTATAGGATCACTTTGTTGTCCGTCCGTCTGTCTGTCAAGACCCTTTATTTTAGGAACGCGTGGAGGAATCATAATGAAATTTATAACAAATACTCGGGTCTACTGCCCCTTAAAGCTATGAAAAAATCAAACTTCTAAGCCATCTCAATCAAACGATACAGCCGTTTGTGCCGCAAATTGCCGCAAATTTTCGACACTCGCAAGGGAATCAAAACCTACAGGGTACTTCCCGCGAACTCAGAATCTTGAAATTTGATACAAAGCAACTTCTTATAGCACAGATAAAGTAAAAATTGCAAAACTGTAAATTTTCAGTTACATCATATAATAAAATATTTTTAATAAATTTAAACACACTACCCTACTATACACACTAATAATTGAAATTCATATCAAATACTTACTATACCTTTGAGCTGAGGTTTGTACGGAACCCTCGGTGCGCGAGTCCGACTCGCACTTTTAGTGGGATCATTATTACACTATTGTTACGTCTTGTTACTCTGCAATCTTCGTCGTATGTGGCGTCGTTATCTATCTACCCTCTAAAGGCATGTAAACTTGATAAGATGTATGTTTAGACGAATCGATGTATTTATGTTTGTAAATTTATACTACCTACTCCTTTTTAGGGTTCCGTACCTCGAAAGGAAAATACGGAACCCTTATAGGATCACTTTGTTGTCCGTCCGTCCGTCAGTCTGTCTGTCTGTAAAGACACTTTTTCTCAATAACGCGTGGTGGGTACCAAGCTGAAATTTATATTAAATACTCTGATCTACTGTCACTTAAAGCTGTGAAAAAATAAAAAGATACAACCGTTTATGCCGCAAAATTCCGCAAATTTTCGACACTCGCAAGGGAATCAAAACCTATAGGGTACTTCCCGTGAACTCAGAATCTTGAAATTTGGTACGAAGCAACGTCTTATAGCACAGATAAAGGAATAATTGCGAAAACCGTAAGTTTTTAGTTACATCGTATAATAAAAATATTTTTAATAATTTTAAACTTACTACCCCTTTCCTCATGAACGCGGTATTAAATTGAAATTCATATCAAATACTCATGTCTATAATAACTTTAAGCTGAGGTTTGTACGGAACTCTCGGTGCGCGAGTCCGACTCGCACTGCAGGTTTTTTTTTTTAATTCAGAATCAATATAATAGCAACCCTAGTGAGTCCGGTAAGTTTAGCTGTCAATTTTCGAGGATGGCGGGAGTGGTCCTTCTGTATACTTTTTATTTTGTGTCTAAACCTACTTATTCATCCACCTAAATATTTAAAACCTAAAGGTTACGGTACGGTCTTCTAATTACTGCTTTATACAGAAATCGGTACTCAACTTGTTAATTAGTTCAGTAATCATGATCATTTTCGTGTAAGGGAACTAAGGGAAGGTTTTTTTTTGCCAAGAATACTTGTAAGTACCCTATAAATAAACCTAAAAATACTCGATAAATTTTAAGGAAACGTTTAATAGATGTATAGAAGGAAATGTTTTTAATAAAACCAACAAGGGTTTTCCTAGTAACAGTCAAAAGTTCAAGTTTCTAAACAAATAAATTACGAGGATTTCATTACTTATAAAAGTTAGATAATTAGGCATTCAAGTGCCTAACCTAACCAGGTTATTTCAACGAGTGCCTATGTTTGCTTATGTATAGATGTTGTGTGAAAGAAATAAAAAAAAATTGACCTACCTTTGTCACAATGTGACGTTTGAGCTACACCAGTGATGGCGGGTTGGGTCAGATTTTATTTATGTGCTGACTCATTCAACTGAAGTCCCAGTAGCCGGAGTTGTATTCTGTAATTTTGGTTATTAGTACTAGGCTACCTACATAGGCAGGGGCGACCTAGTACATAATGTCGTCTGTTATATCTAAATATTTGTAAGGGCTAGCCTATTTATCATCAGCCTTTTTAATGTTCCCACTGCTGAGCACGGACTCCTCTCTGTGAGAGTTAAAGGGTCGTAATCCACCACGCGGGCCTTGTGCAGGTTGGTGTATGTCACATGTCTTCGAATTTTTCGTTCTAGGACATGCCCGTTTCCTCAAGATATTTTCCTTCACCGTTTTGAGAGCAGTGGTGATGAAACAATTTACACGAAGTAAAACGCCTGCAAGGGTTCGAATCCACGACCTACGACACGTAAGTTACGGCCATTACCACTATTGAAAGAAAGAAGGAAAAAAAAAAATATCATCTATACTCGGAATTTTAATTCGATTCCAGATTTGACAATTTCAGTGTTGCAACGTTATGACAAGTACTAAATAGTGACGTTGCAAAATTATTCGATATGGAAATGGAATATTTCCGGATCGATTCTTCTCGTTTATAATTTTACTCTCGTAAACTAAGTATATCAGGAAATTAAATATTTCTGAACCGATAATTTAGTTTTGACAATTAATTAACGATCTGAGACTTTTCTTTTATAATTGTGTGTGAAATAAATAAAAAAATGTGATCATGAAGGAACATGACAAATAAAACAGATAGATGTATTATGGTATTAATTTATTTTATATATTGTCGCCGTCATCGCTATCGCTATCGCTGTCACTGTCTGTAACATTTATTATAAATGTGTCTGTGATATTGTCAATTAACATATCTAGCCTACTCATGTTTGCCTCTTCTTTGACAACATGGGATACGCATTTAGACCATTCGGTAGCCGTAATTTTTTGAATGCCTTCCTGAAATGAATTTCTCACGTCTGTCAATTTGAAAGTTTTATTATTTTGAGCTACATGCCCCTTTACCTGCGCCCATATCAATTCGATAGGGTTTAGCTTGCAATGGTAAGGGGGCAGTCTTAAAACCGTGATCCCATGTTGTGCTGCCATTTCGTCTACAGCGTACTTATTAAAAGACTCGTTATGTGGAATCAGTTCTAAAAGCGTAGCTTTAACCATATCTGGTTCGTAATGAATATTTTTATTTAAAAGCCAATCTTGAATGGCAGCTTTATTCCAGCTCATTTTGTTTTTCGATTGTTTATCGATTTTTGTGTTCATCACTACACTATTATATGTGGTATCATTATTTCACAAAATGACAGTAGCTAATGTCAAATCTGGAATCGTATTAAAATTCTGACTATAGAATATTATTATTATTTATCGTTATGTTTATTGCCATTCACCGGGCAAAAATCTAGGCTTCTGATTTATACTGACAAATTCGTGATGGAAAAACCCAATGCTACTTTGCTTGACCTGATAACTTACTCACTACAACATGACCATCAGCAGTGCTTGACCTGTACACCAAAGAGACACAGGATGGTTAATTTGCAGTTAACATACAACCACGAAAAATGCGAGCTACGATGCTTGCTCCTTTTTTCTTCGTACATGTCTATAAAAGCTCGCAGAACCATTACTTATTACTTACATTATTATTGTACCATTTTAAATGAAATATCAAAATAAATAAATAAAGTAGTGTAATGTAAAAGTCTACCCGCAGCCACCTGGAGTCAGGCGGGGCCGGGCGCCGGGCGACTGTCTCAGCGTTTGTGAACCCACAGCCCGCAGTCCCACAGCCACGCACCCAACTCTTAATTCTTATTGCTCACAATCTGATCCGTGTTCTTCATTTTTATTGTTTCTATCATTAACTTCTTTGTCATCAAAACTTTTTATTCGTTCTTCGAACTTGAAATTACATCTCAAAATGAAGTGAAATTGTTCAATAAGGAAATAGCCGTAACTCAATCACAAGATTTATTATATTCAGTATTTTGTAACGTAATAAGTGACGTTTCTTACCGAGAAAAGCCGATACAAACTTTGTCTTGAAGGTTTCGTTCTAAAGTTTAGACATTTGAGCTAAAATTTACACAAAAGAGCACAGTACCAATTGATTTGGAGAATACAAAAGAAATGATGAAATCCAACTCGATGTTAATATTGAAATGAAAGAACTATAAAACATTTACTAAAACAATATGAGCGTTAACGAAAGAAAAAAGTTGAATTGAAGTTAAGTTAATAGTCAGCAGCAGCAGGCGGAAGCAGAAACCGCAACAGTGTAGGGATTGGCTATGAAATAAGCGAACAGTCGGACACCTGGATCAAGCAGGTTTTAGCTCAGGATTACACTGGCGGGCATAGACACAGAACATATGAGACCATCGCAAACTACTCGGCGTGTTTTATGCAATTATTTCAGTTGTAGGTACCGAGCGCTTGGCTTTTAGGTGACCTTTTAAATGGCTTCGCTTGACAGGTCACTTATTAAGGCATGACCAGTGTAAGATTTTAGTTTTAAAACTTCACAAAATACACGAAGTACGTATGTTTTTTAAATATTGATTTTTATAGCGCTGCAGTTTGGATTTTACTCGAAAGAAGCTTATGCAATTCGGCTAATTAGTGAATGGCCTATGACTTTTTATTGTTCTTTATCAATTTTCATTTATACAGAACCCTATTTATTTACTCTAATTATAAAGAGGTAAAGTTTGTAAGTTTGTTTGTAGGAAGTAATCTCTGGAACTACCGAAACGATGTTGAATATTATTTTACTGATTATGAGCTACACTTTTGCTGAGTGTCACAGACTATTTTTTATCCCGTACGATAAAGGCGCCCGCGGGACCGAAGCCACGGACAAGCAGCTGGATAAATATACTGAAACTCTGTTATCTGTATGATTGTAATCAATTAAACAAACGTAAGTCCATGTTAATTAATGTTCATAATATTTTGCCATTTCGTCGCTACTAGAACGTGTAAAATAATTCTGTCATGTACCTAACCTTTAGGATTTGCGTAGGAAGATGACAACAATATTTATATATTTCTTCATGAATCTCACAGCCTCACACATCAATTGAATTTGCTGGTTGAGTGCAAGGAAATTCAATTTCAATGTTCAGTGAACTAAGAATATTATTGTCTGATCTAATGATTGCGGCTATCTGAACCGTTGAAGTTACCAATTGCTGAGGCTTTCATGATAACCAATTCATAACGATATTCGTCCATTCAAAACTACAAAACGTATTGAACTTTTTTGAGAATATTTTTTAAATATAGAATTAGTTTAGTTGCATCAATATAGGTACAACTGATTAAAAACCGACCAAGTGCGTGTAGGACTTCGTACATTTAGGGTTCCGTAGGATAATGTTTTTAGGTATATTTTACTAACAGATTTTAGTAAAATATACCTTAAAACATTATTACCTAATTTCAAATTCATAGGCCAATGGTAAGTTAAAAATACTTCGCAACCAAATTTTGTGACAGACGACGGACAGACAGACGAACACGTGAGTGACAGCAATAGGGTTCCGTTTGGACCTTTCTGGTACGGAACCCTAAAAACCACGGATTACTTATACAAACGCCAGACTTATAAAATACGAACCTTCCATTCGCTGAAATTGATTCATCCACTCACAGAGAAATCGTAACCAATAAACCTAAACAGCTTCATCTCGCGACACATCCCTTGAATCGTGAATAAAACCAAAGAACCCAATTCATTCTCACAATTTCTCGGTCCCCGTCCCGCCTATTTCATGGCTCATAACAAAGAATTAAATGTAGCGTCGGTCGGATCCGGGATCGCTGAGTTAGTGCCCCGTCGGTGGCCGGAAACAGGTGCTGCCGCCCCACCCGCTCTTACAACTCACTAATTTTATATAAATGTACGTACACCGTACACATGTACCGCCCGACGCGTGTGTGGTCGAGTGATTTGTTATGGAAAATTTAAGCACCTGAAAATGAGTCATTTTCCGATCAATACTCCATGCATTTGCAGCTGAATTTCAGCTAGTATTCGAAGAGATTTGTCTCATATTGTTTGCCACATACAACGAACCTTTTAATTTAGAACTCTTCATTAATTTCGGTCTAGTTACATGAATCATTGAATATCTTATTATGTTTTCTTAAGACATACGTTCTTGGCGTCAGAAACTAAGAAAATATTTACAACACAAATGTTCATTTGTTATGCTGTTAATTAAATTACACGGCATTTTTGTGAACAAAAGCTTTCAAGACGCTCTTTGGCCTCGCACACATAGAACGGTACATACATAAATTATCACCTGTCACCGCTCAAGGCATTATTCGCAAGTGCTGACGCGACAGGCGCAGCGACCTCGTTTGATTTGTGTCCTGTCTGCTGACCCGTTTGATGAAAACAAGACACACAATACCAGCCCACAGAGGAGTCACACCCAGACACAATTGATATAAATTAACCCCTAAAAGAAAACAATTAATCACAATAAAGTAGAGAGGAGTGACTCTTCCTATTTTATCGTGCACCTTACTCAGCCAAAAACGCAGTAAAACCAACGAGTTTTGCAGCTGAAACACATATCCTGGTTATGTGCTCGTACGGCCACACCTCTACGCCTGTAATCGTACCAAACGAATTGAAATTTTAAAAGATGCAAATACATATAAAATTGCTGGACTACTGACCGAAAAAATCTCTGCAACCGCCAACAGACAATACAGCGTATTTCGGCGTTGAATCGCGTATATTTCAAGCTTGACACATTTTATGTTTATAAAACTATTTTAGACCACAGGTTAAAACATTAATAACGATTATTTTCAATTTTAACGCAGACAAGTAAAATTTTTGATATCATGAATTGAAAACGCGTTATTTTATGTTTACCGTGGTGTATACAAACGCGTGCACTGGCGGATATTGATTTTTTATTTGTTTGAAGCAGTGGATAATGGACGCTTTTATGCAAATGCAGCATCCGCACTGCATCATATACCGAGCGAGGTGAGCAAGAAAAACAAACAGGATGAGCCCGTTGTCCATTATACTCTCATACCAACGAATAGTGATGTGGCATAGCGATCACTAACTTTATTATGTGCAAAGGGTATGAGGTAACGTTTAGTACAAACAAGATAACGGTAATTTATTATACGTTTCAGCAGTTTCTTTAATAATAAAACTGAACAAAGTCAACGATCCGTACGGCGTCGACGTGTAGTATTTGATTCTCGCTGCGCACAAATATTTTATGAGCTACAGATATTTGTTTCGAGTCTGTTTGTGCGTGTGATTTGTGAATGTAATAGAAAGAATGATATAGGGAATGCAGTTGTGGGTTGCATGTGTCGCTTTTATTGATTAAATTGTACAAGATATATATATATACTCAGTGTACCTTGTTGGTGGAAAGATTAAGTTTAACCATTCAAATAGACCGAGAATTATAATGAATGTCTTCAGTAGCTGCATGTTTATCTCTCTCAATAGCAAAACAGCTGTCATACCCGGTGATACATAGGCTGCTGGAAAGGTGCTCCCAATCTCTAAGCTCTGCAGCCGACAGCATGCGGCATGCTGCTATTAGAACACGACTAATAGTTATTGCCAATCCATTTGCCTTTAGAAGGTATGATTCCTTTGCTATAGCAATTTGCTGTGAAATCAACATCAAACAAGAACCCCGTAATCAATGTATAATAATTACAGCCTAAAGAGCAATATAATACACTTCACAAAGTCTGAAGTAAAATCATAATCTTTGAAGCATACTTCTAAAATTTCAACCGCCACCGGAAAGTCTGCGGGGTCAAATTAATTTAAAGATATTGAGCGATTAGAACAGTTTCAAAGTTGCAGAATACATTCGGATTGAGACAAAGATGTTTGTAAGTATTCGCCCCACAATCGCCTCTTTGATCTGGCACGACTTTGACGTTTCTTTAAATAAGTAGCGGCTTATGTTGATCATTAGATAAATACGGCACATCAATATTAAATAATGGAAAAATATGTAACATCGTGTAAGGAACATTTTTCTTTTTCCCTCTTCTTTATATTATGAGAGCTATACACAAAGAAAAGAGCGACAAACCTAAATGAGATTACGTTTTCCTACATTCGTTATTTCTGACTAAATAGCTCTTTACAAAATAATATTTAAGATATATTATCTGTAATGCATACAGTTTCACAGGAATTGGGGGCTTTGTAAATTACAGGGCAGAGGCCATTTTGCTAATAAAACCAAATACGATACATTGACTCGATAAACGCACCGTAACTAATTTGTGGTGAGGTTGTAAGTAGCACAAAAAAATCTTCGAGAAAGTATCCATTAGATACGAAGGGGCTGCTTTGGGGTCGTTTAAACTTGATATAATGAAAACTGAGTACAGTTATTTTGATCGTTTTAGTAGATATGTTAGGCTCAAAGAGCGAAAACGCTCATTGAGCGAAAACAATGCGTTGTGGTTTCTTTCAAAAGGCAACGACGCGAATTTCGATTTGTGGCACTTTTTTGACCAGTCATAATGACAATTTTGGTCATGGTGTCATTTTCGTGGTTTTTGGAGTCTCCTAATAAGAAGAAGACAGATTGACCACTTTTCGTCATGGGTGTCATTTTCATGGTTTTTGGGGTCGCTAAAAACAAATATGGGGTCAAAACCAAAATCCAAACTGGCGCGGACAAAAATTTGTTCTACGTGCGCCTTAATGTATCTGACATTCGTAGAACATACTTAAATTGATTTTCGTAGGTGACGCGTGTTTCGGATTGTCTAGACCGCGTCGAACAAACTACATTTTGTGTGGCCCAGGCTTACTATGATTTGAATTGGTGATTGCAATAATTTCTACAGAACGCTCGAATGGGCTTGGATCTAAAGCGATCACGAATTAAACCATCTGACCGAGCAGTAAACACAGTCGTCGGCAAAATGATAAGCTTCGCTCAGTTAGTATTTTTGCATTGTTCTAGCATTTTATATTACCGTGTTTACAGTTACAGCCATTGAAGTTTTAATTATTTCTTTTAGTTTCCAGAAATTTCTTTATAATGCAATATATCGACAACAATAGCAGTTTTTGAAACCTTTATATAGCTATAACATATTCAAAGCTAAGTGCCCTGTTCCATACCGTACCATGATTACAATGTATTTTCAAAATCTATGAGTAAAGTGGTCATGATGGATTAACAAAGAAAATTCGAAGTGCGCAAGGCCACCTATTATTTCAAGTAAAGACAACCAACGAACAATCAACCGACAAGCAATCACCACACATTGTTCGAAGCTCTTCAACTACCTCCCATACACAAAGAAACGAAAACGTTTTCTATTCCACTGATGTTTTATTACATTATACTTGTTTAAAGGCGACTTATTGTCAGCATCAGACACATTAAACAGTTCCCAGTAAATGTCCTTTGAAAGTAGATTTAATTAGGTTAGAAAGGGAACGACATGGCTTAAATGAACAAAGAATAAAAATGTGTACCTATTTGTGTGTGCTCTGTTATAGAGTGGGGACGTGTTTGTATTATTTTATTTATACTTATTAATAATTTATTAGAATGTTCACAATCGAAATTTACTGTACAAGTACATGGGAGTTACAGTGATTGATAAATTTCCATTAACCTGTTTCATCTAACATTTTTGTCATTGATTTCGAATATTACTGTGTCTTTAGTACTAGCGACCGTTTGTAGGAGCCATTAATTAATTGTGCAAGTCACCCCCTGCCATTTTATAGCCATGTAGTTCAACAGTGGTCAGGCAGAGGCCAAATAAATAGCTTATTAGAATGTTCACAATCGAAATGTACTTGGTCGTTACAGTGATTGATAAATTTTAATTCATTAACCTGTTTTTCATTTGACATTTGACCACTATCTCACCTGATGGTAAGCGATGGTGTATTATATTTTACTATTTTGTTCCTGTGGTAGCAACACACTCTCCGAGAGAAAGCAGGTGTATATTTTCAATATTTTACTACGTTATTGCCTATGAAAAGCTTTTGTATAAGCCACTACCGGTTAATAGCTTTTTCCGTTAAACTTATCTATCGAATATAATCACTAGACTACGGCAAAGCAACGGTATCCTCACACGATAGCCTAGCAAGCTAGCTAACATAATTTCAGTTCACTTCAGAATCAAAGCCAATGCGATACATCCTGATAACTACGTACCCAAACAGGTAACGACTATCGATTTGTGGGATTCCGTTTCTAGAAACGGGTAAGAACAATTAATTTATATAGGTAGCATTGAGCCAGCCGCAAGCAGGTACGACGGCGACGACCGAGTAGATCAACTGCCAAAACCAGAGTCAGGCCCGCGGATATTACGCGAGACATTTAATTTTCTACGTGAAAGGATAAGGCAAGTAGAATTTCCTGGAGCATCCTGGGCTGCTCAAACTGTGTTACGACTTTACGAGTTTACGGCAGCCTTAAATAGGCGCGGGACATAGAGTAAGCATGACAAGCATTTGTTGTACTCAATTGTATTCGATTCAATTTGGACCCTTCCGTCGATAGAACATCTATAAAAGTACGACGATCGATTTCTAGTTCCGATTGTTGTGCGAATAATAAATGCTGGTTTATTCTTGCACGTTTAGGTTTATAAATAAGTTAAGCATTCAAATATTAAGTCTTAATTGGTTTAGATAGGTAACTTGGGTAACGATAGAAAATACAGTTGTTCAATCCATTTATTTTTTTAAATTTCTATTTCAGGTACGCGGCATCCAAATTCTGGAACAACATGCACGTTCATAGGAAACTTTAAAACTATTCAGAAATTTAAGTCAATTTAATAAATATTTTCTAATATAAAGCAACTATAATGGTTAACAAAGCAATACATTAAATTGTACTATCAATAATTAAGGCATTAATTTATTTGTACGTACCTGCTCGTATATATAATTTTGTAGCCATAATTATTATTAAATTGTTAATTTGAAATTACAAATACACTACATAATAGTATTTCCATATTGGTACTCGTAATAGTTTTTTCAAACTGCTATTTCCACCAATTGCTGGCGTTCGTCCGTATGTTGCAACACGTGCAGTGATTCAGAAAAATACCAGCATCAGGTAGGATATCGGCACACCGAACACGAAGGACGTGGCTCATTTGATGCGAATCTTGAGGCAGGAAAGAAGCGCGGAAAGAGACGACGGGGTAGGTACACACAGCACAGTGTTCGTTCATTATTACTCTCATTTTTTTTTTTTTACTTTGCCCCACACTAGGAATTTCTTCCTGTATCGTGGGTACGTTTCATACATATAAACTCACATACACAACACCCAGAGCCGGAACAACTGTCTGTAGGTCATACAAATATTTTCATTGTTGCACTGATCTATTAACCGGTCGTGTGCCCGTAATTACCGATGCAATACAAAATCCATTGTGTCTCGCGTGGATCCACGTCTTAAACACACGAAAGGCCCGCTTGCACACAAATTACTAAATCCTACTCGCATCACTAAATGCTTAATTCATTTAAAGCTATGTATTTAAAACATCATTCTGTCACTGACAAACTGGCAGAAATAGAACGATATTTTAAATATGTGTCGCTTAGTGCGAATGAGTCTGAAAGTTGCTATTATATCTATCTGTGTATGTGTTATTCAGAGTTTTTTAACGTACTCACTCGTGATAACGTTAAAGATATCTTTTGTCAAAATTAATACAAAAAAACCGGCTTCTCCTTAGCGTCCCCAGGCGGCGCTAATCCAGATTCAATACAAATGAGTGTTTACGTTAACGCGATTGAGCGTGAGTAAAAACTCGCACTAAGGCCTCTTAGACAGTCCGTTCACTGGTATTAGAGCCTCCGCAAACTACAGACTTTTTATCGGCCGATAGTTTGGCCGGGCCGTTAATCAGTATGAGGAAGTATACAAGTGCGCACATTACAAAGATTAGGTAGTGAATGTAATTTTCAATTCAACCAAACTATTGGCCGATAAAAAGTCTGTAGTTTGCGGGGGCTCTTAGTGTCACGAGTCGACGAAAAAACTGCAATTGCGTTGAATAAATATTTTGTTTTTGTTTTTTAAGGAATGGTTTTAGTAATAAGGTAATTCGCGTGTAAGTATGAGCAAGCTTAACTTGCGCTCCGGTTCTGAATCCGGATGCGAGGCGAGCACGGCGCGCCGGAATACACCCACCGCATTTCCGTATTTAAATTGCGTGGATCTTCGCAAACATGTTTTAGTTAAGTGAGAAAGCCTCCGTGACTTGCTGACTTTACCTTCAACATTATAAACAATACGCAAATTATGTCCTAAGTGACGTCACATGAGATGTTCGTGAAATAAATCCAGTTTCATTTGAATAAGTAAGAAGCATTCGTTGGAAACCATTAACTTAGGCAAGCTTATTACACCAAAAAAGACGAGCATAAGGTAGATCAACCCGCTATTTTTCTTTCAGAATTTCAATCTGTAACCTTTTTAAATGGACTCTTATCGTCTTAATGTAGAAAGTATAACCAACCACTTATCAGGTTTTCAGTAACTGCTGAAAGGGTACAATAAAATTCAATATCGCGGTTTAACTTTTGACTCGACGGAACTTGAAAAAAAAACGTTAAAAGCCATTTCGCTGCAGTTTTTCGCCGAAACGGTTGATAATTCTATTTCGCCGCTATCCGAGAGAGTGCTGTGAGGTGAAATTATGAAGTACTATCTTTTGATAAAAAGTGAGTTTTTGATGTTGTTTGTCGGTTTGGAAGTTAAATTTTGAGGACGGAAATAAATATACAAATCCTCAGAGCACCTATAAGGTATTAACTTTTAGGAATACTGCAGCTTGTTAGGCAGAAATCGGCAGAATGATGTAGGGAGGACAGATCTTGAAAAATAAAACACTATTGCACAGTTATTTAATATTATTTAGATTTATTTTATATAATCTTGCAGTTGTAATAAAATATTGTTGTTATAGTTTACATATAAGCACCATTTATAACATTGTTTTAGAAATAATACTACTGCACCTAATGTACATTTTTGTGAACGTATTTACTTTTTAATAAATTATTCTTATTCTTCTTAAATTCTTAATTTGTCTATACTAATATTATAAAGAGATAAAGTTTGTGAGTTTGTGTTTTTGTGACGTTGTAAGGGGTAATCTCTGGATCTACAGAACCGATTTTGAAAATTCTTTCACCAGTAGAAAGCTACAATATTCCTGAGTGTCATAGGCTATCATATAATTTCAAAAAAAATAGAGATCTTTATGAAAATTGCAATAATGTAACCCAAGGTAGCGAAATGTTGCCTGTTAAATACATTATTTGGCGTGCGCTGAGAAAACTATTGATGATAGATAAAAATTAGTAGGTTAGTAGATAGGCAGGGTAGGCACGGTAGGCAGGGTAGGCAGGGTAGGCAGGGTAGGCAGGGTAGGCAGGGTAGGCAGGGTAGGCAGGGTAGCCATGGTAGCCATGGTAGCCAGGGTAGACTGGGTACGCTGGGTAGCCAGGGTAGGTAGGGTAAGCAGGGTAGGCAGGGAAGGCAGGGTAGCCAGGGTAGCCAGGTTAGCCAGGGTAGGCAGGGTAGGCAGAGTAGGGGCAGGGTAGCCAGGATAGCCATGGTAGCCAGGGTAGACTGGGTAGGCAGGGTAGCCAGGGTAAGCAAGAGTAGCAGGGTAGACAGGGTAGGTAGGGTAGCCGGGGTAGCTAGGGTAGCCGGGGTAGCCGGGGTAGCCAGGGTAGGGGCAGGGTAGCCAGGGTAGCCATGGTAGCCAAGGTAGCCATGGTAGCTATGGTAGCCAGGGTAGACAGGGTAGCCAGGGTAGGCAGTGTAGCCAGGGTAGGCAGGGTAGGGGGATGGTAGGCAGGGTAGATAGGGTAGGCAGGTTAGGCAGGGTAGGCAGGGTATGCTGGGTAGGCAGGGTAGGTAGATAGGTAGCCAGTTGACGGCAGCGAAGCCCCGAGGGTCAGCTAGTATGTTATAAAAAGCTGCAGTTGGATTAAACCTATTTATTTCAATAGCCATAATAAAATAGACTAAGTATTGTAAATCAAAATTGGTATGAGCACGATTTTAGCAGGGCATGGTTTTAGCGCGGTTGCATAACTTAACGTTATTAACAAAATATTGGTGTGCTTACTTGCATCAAAGAGATTGGGTAGTAAATGCATACAAGCATGTCTACATCGCAAACACTGAGACTACCTCAATGTATAACACAAGCAAAAATTACTTTGTTTAACCTTTGCCTTTACGGCACAAGCTTCTTTATGTTTAGACTCCCAATACCTGTGTTTTACTTAGATTTAGGCATCAAAATATTGTGTGTAGGAATTCGATGCATGTTACAATATTATTTCTTACCTAGGTCTAATAACTAACACCGTAGGCGCGGGCTTGCGGACGGCGAGTAATCGGTAGCTCGCCGTCCGATAAGGACCAGGCCCGAGTCAAAGGCGCGTAGTGTTCCACGCGCGCCTCAAACAGATGTCAGCAAAAAAATTACGGGGTCCGCTAGGGCCGATGCCTGTCTGGTTCGCGAATAAATTTGAAAGAGAGGTACCGCGGCCCTGGCACGAGCAACTGAAGGAACACTAGTGGGTTTTAGTCAGTAAAAGTCTGACACGCCCTCCCGCTCCACCCAGAGCGGGAGAAGTCATTGGATGACTTCCCACCCAAAAAAAAAGTTCTAATAACTAAAGACCAACTCGACTCCACCTCGAAACACAAAATCGACAGAAAACAGCTCATTATCGGTATTTATTGACACTAATCTAGGTCTTTCTTCCGTTGTCATGGTGACTGATTCGAGTGAATGTCCTTCAAACTCGACGAAACGGTTGGCATAGTAGTCTAGCTATCGACTACTGCGCTGAATGTTGCGGATTCAATTCCCGCACGGAACAAATATTTGTATGACCTACAGATAGTTGTTCCGGTCCGGTTGTTTGTATTATGTTTGTAAATGCACCCACGATACAGGAGAAATTCCTAGGGTGTGGCTAAGTTTAAAAAAACTGACTTGGAATATGGGCTTTAGAAAAAAATATTGCTAATCTATTAGGTGCCTCCCTCAAGGTGCCTATGATGAAAACAGACTGATGGAACTACAATTAAAACTTAATAAAATAAAATAAAAATATCATGTAGGTAATCTACCGCAAAGTGCTTGCAGATATACACACCAAACTAGAGAATGAAATGGATTAAGGCCGAGACACACGACAAACTCGCTCTAGTTCACATCTCTGACATACGAACAACCTGAGCCACCTCGTTCTTCAAACCATGTTACTTAGTAACACAGCACCAGTTTTCAGAATACTTTATCCTCTGTGTATCCACGTCCTAAAGATTGCTTTTGTCCAACGTGTCAAGAGCACTCTCTACCTACAACATTCGTTACACTTTATTATTCAATGAAATGGAGTTTTCCTTATGTCAACCTTCAGCAGGAGAGAATAAAGAGCTAATTTGTAATTGTAATACTCTTTGGTACCTCGTAAATTAAGTAGTTAATTGTTAGAAAAATACAGACGGAGTACAGCCACATCTACAGACATAGCTGACTATGTATAAAGCCCTGTATATGTAGAAGGAGCACTTTGTGAAAAAAAGTAATTATGTATCCTGTTTACAGAAAAGAAAATAACGTTACTTTCAGCCTTAAACTCTCAATTTCGTCCGTCAAAAGAGACTTTGGCGGTGTAAAATAGCGACGGTAGGTAGAGATTTCAATGGACATACCCACATAATGTATTTGTATGTTGTGAAGTGCCGTCAATTCAGGCTAAAAAAGGTCAATGGCTACTTGAGTACGTACTCAGTTCGAGAGCTGAACCGTTTCCGTTTATCGATTAAATTTTACACAAACCCTTTAAAGTCACTCATTTTATCTGGAGCGAGATGTTGTAAATAGGTTCGTTTATAACTTGCGTTTTATAGAAGCGATTGTAAAAATACAATAGCTTTAGTCTAAAATAAATACTCGTAATATCAGTTAGATGCTGTTTGTCTAACCCTTATTGATTTCAAAATGTAGTGTTATTTTAAAAGACATATTTTTGCCAGCGTTACGTTTTTCCTGTGCTTTTAAATGCTTAATAAAAGAGCCTACTTAGATCTGCCTTAGAATTGCACAAGTTTATAAATCCATTTACTGCTAATAACACTTAATATGTAGTTTCACACTGTTTTTCTGATACTTCGTCGAGCGACTCGGCAAAACCGTCTCCATCTAAATGTTTGACGACAATTCGCTTTTAAGCGGTCATTTATCCAATTACTGGTACCTTAGTTATGTGGTGGTAGCTTGTTTAGCTCTCCTGTTGAATAAACACACAACGAGAGTTATCTTAATACACGTTGGTTTCAATGTCTAGCTGCAATGGAAAGCTAAGTCTATTTCGAGAAAAGACAATTAGGACGAAAAATTTATGAAATTCAAGAGCGAGTCTAGCGATTAATCTTGTATTTGAAGAAAACATTTCCTTCTGTGTAAATTTTGAATTTATTTATTGTTGTTTATTAAATAAAACAACCCGCTTAGTGTGTTAAAGACGTGGGCAGAGTTCGACATTACGCCAGTGTTGAAATGACGATTGAAATGTAAGCATCGGCAATCCAATGTAATTTCCCCAACGTGGGAGTTGTATCACCTTACTGATAAAGTAATTAAAATTGTTTATTGTGTCTCAAACGTATATTGGTATTTATTGACACTAATCTAGGTCTTTCTTCCGTGGTCATGGTGACTGATTCGAGTGAATGTCCTTCAAACTCGACGAAACGGTTGGCATCAATTCCCGCACGGAACAAATATTTGTATGACCTACAGATAGTTTTTCCGGTCCGGTTGTTTGTATTATTAAATAACCAGTTTCAATGATTATATTTTACTGGAACTCGTAAAATAGACGTTGCAAAGCTAAAATCCGCTTAAAGCACAATTCCGCTGTTCCCTCATCTAGAACGTCAATCACAATTACGAATAATATAGCATTGTGTGTCGCAATTTATTTAGATTGCAAGCAAACGTGAAGCAAATGTTTTGAATCATGTACGTCTAGTCTAGCCTGCAGGGAAAAGGTAGTGAGTGTAGTTTTTACTTGTACAGACAGCATCCACGTAACGACGAGGTGGAACGCACAATGTTCTTTTGTGTTGATGCTACCTGCATTTTGTATGCTGGCATCTGCCATTTCATTCGTATAATAATATCGCATGGAGAAACTGTTGTGTTGTTAATTGACGTCACATTTACTGTCAGATGGTTTTACAAATATTTTTTTGGTGCACGATATTAGTTTTCTTATGCATTAAAATTTGGGAATTTCTTAAGAGTGCCCTAGTCGTAATTTTTTCCATTCAAACGTAGTATGGCGATTACTCCACTGTTTGACGGTGTACGTTCAAAATAGGAAAATATATCAATTTGGCTCATCATTATCTAGACCTTTATGGCAACCAAAAAGTAAAATAAACATATATTTGAAAGTTATGAGCGCAAAATTTCCATATTTCAACACTAATTTAAAACAAAAAAATCTTCGACGAAGTATCCATTAGATACGAAGGGGCTGCTTTCGGGTCGTTTAAACTTGATATAATGAAAACTGAGTACAGTTAATTTGATCGTTTTAGTAGATATGTTAGGCTCCAAGAGCGAAAACGCTCATTGAGCGAAAAAAATGCGTTGTGGTTTCTTTCAAAAGGCAACGACGCGAATTTCGATTTGTGGCACTTTTTTTGACCAGCCGTAATGACAATTTTGGTCATGTTGACTACGGTAATTATCAGTAGTCGGATACTCTGCGCTTATTAACTTAAACTTCAGTTCGTGAAAAAATAATATGTGCCTTGATGAATTCTGTATTTACAGTATCGAAAATTCCTAAAATTTTAACCTTTAAGAGTACTAGTAAATACATAATTTCATATAACCCGTTGTAACGGTTACGAGAATTCGCTAGATTTGAGACTCATGGGATTGGCTAATGTGACGACACTTGGGAGGCTTAGCCGAAAGACATCCACTGCTGAACATAGGCCTTCCCCAGGAGGCGTCGCTACATTGCATACTTATACCGGATTTGTAAATCATTTTTACATACTACACTTATCGGGACTACTTTCAGATTGATCGATAAATAGTTATTTCTAGATTTTTGCATTATCTTTTTTCAGAAAGACATGCCTTATATTCTTTCTTGGAAACAAATGTGCAGTTTAGGTAAATAAGCAGCTGATTTCCCAGTCACCTTCAAACTTCCGATATTATATGCCCTAGTTAGCTCTCCTGTTGCGTAAACACATAACGAGAGTTATCTTAATACACGTTGGTTTCAATGTCTAGAATTGAACGAGCTTAATCAAGTGGATTACTGAAATTGTATGGAAAGCTGACTCATACATATTTTGATTTGCTTCAAAACGTAGTGTCTATTTCGAGAAAAGACAATTAGGACGAAAATTTATGAAATTCAAGAGCGAGTCTAGCGATTAAGCTTAGCGATTATTCATTTGCAAGTTGAAAAATAAATCCAATTATATTGTGAATGTTGTGCCAAAAATAAAACGGGACAGCTTTTTTTATACAGAATCTTTTTTGTTTTATACAAAGTGATGTTCTAAAGCTAAATATCCGGTGTGGGGACATCCTCAGCGGGGGTCTAGAAACCATGGCCCCCGCGGGAATTTCAGGCTTTTACTAAATATTACACAAAAACTTTGTAGAGAACTTTGTACCTGTAGCCTCTCCCTATAAACTAAAGCTATATGCGCCCTTGGCCACTACGATCTTAATTTGGAAACTTTAGAAGCTTGATTATGAGACCTTATACTACTCGAGATAGGCATCTTCCTAAACTAATTTCATAATAATTAACAAAATTGTAACTATATGTTTGCAGATTGCCCTAAAGATAAAATTTCTGAAATATTGTCATTTCTGTGTTCAAAGACAAAGATATTTTATTTCAACTAGGCCACCAAGCAGCACTTTTAACGTTAAAATTTAAATTTATATCGAATGAAAATTGATTCTACCATGCATTCGGAAAGAAGCTTGTTATGGAAAAGAACGCACAAGAAACTCTATACGTACTCTTTTTAAAAAAAGAAGTTTTTTTTACAATATTTGGGTACAAAAGTACATGCATGAAAAATTCATATAAGTGAGGACAATGCACCAAGAATAACTACACACTAAGTTTACTGCGTAAAGGAATAAAGTATTAAAAGTACTTACACATGCACGGTGCAGTTATATAATAGGTACTAGAAAAACATTAACAACCGAAGCAGTTAAGTTATGGCCAATCCCAACTGACGGCGCCCGTTCACGAACATGACGCATGAATCGGCACCACCCAGCTCAACCATCATGAAGGGAACCGAATGATCCAACACACGCGCCACCATCAGAGAAACACTTGAGAGAGCATGACACACTCAACTGCCAGGGCACACACAAGTCAACGAACGACAAAAAGGTACAACAAATGGTAGATTTACAGTTAATTTAGTTTACATAATATTCACACACGTGCTGTGCAGTTATATAATACTAAATGAAATTGAGTTTATACTAGTAATTCTCTTTTGAATACCTTTATATTGCCTATAACTTTAAAGAGCAAAAAATGCCTTTTGTCACTATTCCAAACATGTATATTAGCAAAATTAGTTAATATTTAGAGTTTCACGCTCCAACATGTTTATGCTCTCTAATGTGATATGATGATTATCTCAAAGAGAAGTTGAAAGGAAACCGTTTGTCCTGGTATGGTCATGTGAAGAGGGATGAAACGCATGTTACTAAAAGAGTTATGAATATTAATTTGGATGGATGGAGAGGGATGGGACGGCTAAAGAAAAGATGAATGGACTGTGTGAGGAGTGATATGAAAGAAACGGGAGTCAGTGATGGCGTGACGGAGGACAGGACGGTATGGAAGAAGAAAATGTGCTGCGCCGACCCCAAGTGACATGGGGCATGGGCAGGAAGATGATGATGACTCGTAGATAGGTTCTTGTTTGAACTAAACAGAGTAATACCTCATAATGAATTACAAGTCCATGAACGATCCGAGTCAAATGGGAAATGAATTTTTCATTGTGCAACGTTTGACCGTGGTATTGATTAAATTATTAATTTAGTTCGGGTCTAAAACCCACAAAACTTGACTTGACTAAAATAAGTCTAAAACTAATTAGGTTTGGTTAAGTTCGGGCATACGGCTGCGTATTGACACAGCGAGGCCTAAATTAAGGAATCTGCAACGTGTAGATAAATGAAATAATAAGTAGAAAGGCACATACTAATTCTTTTTAGATTTCATTGCTGAAATGAATCTGACTATTCATAATACCCCTGACGCACCACCAACTTTTTGCAGCCAAATGGGCGAATCTTGTATTGACGTCACACTTTCTAGTGCAGACGTACGCTTGGATAGGTGGCGTGTCCTACCGGACGCGTCTTGTAGTGATCATCGCTTGATCGTGTACGAATTTGTTCCAGTTTTTACTCAGGGTACGTCACATGTCATTGGTAACTTTAGGTATAAATGTAAGGGTGCGAATTGGGAATTCTTTAGCTCGCTTGTTGCGTCTCACGCCAAGGACTTCACTCGTGATGGGCTTTCAGCTGAAGAAAGTGCTGAAATTATGTCAGACACCTTCACTTACTGTGCTGACATTGCCATTGGTCGTGGATCTTTGACCAATATACGTAGATGTGATTGGTGGTGTGACTACCTAACTGAACAGCGTAAACATTATCGCCGAGCGCGTAAACATCTTAACAAGCTTAAAAAACGTAAGGTTACCGGTGACCCTCTTTCCATTGCGTTAAATACGTTTAGAGTTGCCAGGTCCCACTACAGAGCATCGGTGGAAAAATCAAAGGGTAATTTATTGCGTAAAGTAGTAGAAAAATTAGATAAAGAAGGTCCGTGGTCTCCTTTATATCATGAGTTTAAAGCCAATCGATCAGTCGACCTCGCGTTTGTTCAGAATATTAAAGTAAATAATAAACACACTACCCGTATTGAGGAAACAACTGAAGTTTTGCTGCATACTCTTATACCTGATGACGTACTAGCTAATGACAACGAATACCATCAACAGATCAGAGCGTGGGCAGCTGTACCACCTGAATCACCAGCGTCAGACCTTCCATCCACTGACGAATTTATTAACGTTGTCAAGAGGTTACCACTCAACAAGTCATCAGGTGAAGATAAATCGGATGATTATAGAAGCGTGTAAAACAGCCGGTGATGCGATTTTAACCGTTTACAACCATTGTATTGCGGAGGGCGTATTTCCTCGTATTTGGCGACGCGGATTTATACGAATAATCCCGAAAAGTGGCGACAAACCCCCGGACGACCCGAAGTCGTACCGGCCCAAAACATTACTTCCATCTTTGGGAAAACTCCTGGAGCGCCTTATCGTTCCACGGTTGCTACCGGACGGACCAAAATTTCATAATAATCAATTCGGTTTCACTATTGGAAAATCTACCGTAGACGCGGCCCTTACTGTTAGGAAAATAGTTAATACATCTGAACATAAATATGTAATTGGGATTTTTCTAGATATTTCTGGGGCTTTTGATAACGCTGGTGGAATGAAAAATCGAGGCTGCTATAGAAATATATACAATTTAGTTTACTCTTACTTTTTAAATGGTTCCGCGAAACTCAAACTCGGCCATCATTCCATGTCGAAGCCTCTCACCATGGGATGTCCTCAGGGTTCGGTTATTGGTCCACCTTTATGGAATTTAGGCTTTGATGATTTCCTCGCGATTCCGCTTCCAAGCGGCTGTTCATTAACCGGTTACGCGGACGACGGTCTTCTGCTCATTCAATCAAGTACTCGAGCTGGACTCGAGAACTTGGCTGACACTTGCCTACGATTAATATCTCAGTGGGGCGATCGTAACCGCCTGACCTTTGCTCCGCATAAAACTTATCAGCTCATTTTAAAAGGTAATCTTAAATCGTGTCCTAATATTAAATTTAATAACGTTCCGGTAAAAAGGAAGCAGTCCGTGTGCTATCTTGGTCTTGTGTTAGAAAGGAATTTTGCATTTATAGATCATATTAAAATCGTCGGTGAAAAAGCAAAAAAGAACTTCTATGCCTTAACGAGAATATCTAAATCTACGTGGGGACTGTCTTTTTTGACTTTAAAGACTATTTATGGGGCTACTTACTTGGGTTGTATCTATATGGGGCGCCTGTTTGGGCTGATAGGGCCACAATAGGGGCGGTACGACGTAAATTACTTCAGAGTCAGCGTTTGGCTTTGATATTCTTATGCAAAGCATACAGGACGGTTAGTACTGAGGCCTTACCGGTACTTGCTGGCGTACTTCCGGTCGACCTTGAAGTGCAGCGACGTGCTGCAATGTACTATTCCGCAAAAGAGACCATGGACGCGGACTTTTTAACGCGGAGTGACCGTGCCAAAATCTCTAGATTATTTAAACCACATATTGACGTCTGGGAGGAACTTTTATCCGAATGGCAATGTAGGTGGGATAATTCCATCAAGGGCCGACACCTCCACCAATTCTTTCCATCCGTTCGCGTGCGGCTGGCCAGGACGTGGCTGGAGGTGGATCACTGTGTTGCCCAATTTCTCACAGGGCATGGTAACTTTAAAAGTAAAT
This sequence comes from Orthosia cruda, assembly GCA_964057195.1. Taxonomy (NCBI): domain Eukaryota; kingdom Metazoa; phylum Arthropoda; class Insecta; order Lepidoptera; family Noctuidae; genus Orthosia; species Orthosia cruda. The sequence goes on along the minus strand of OZ059838.1, from coordinate 16,666,772 downwards.
TATTTTCCTTCAAGCTTGTTGCCTCGCCATTATGTCAGTGTTCTACATCTGACTGTGAATATGTACAATCTGCACATCATATCTTATGGGAGTGTATTCTTTGGCAGAATGAACGCAATACTATGTTGAATAATGTACAGGCTGTGTCAGGAGCCGTTTACTATACGGACCTTGTGGAAACTAGAACAAATTTCCGTGCGTTCAAGCGCTTTTGCCATACCTATTATTGGAATCAAATATAAAAGCTCACAATGTTAGGACCCATTAATATTAATGCTAATTTTTATCCGTGGTGCTAGGCAACTGGGCTTATCCCAGTTGTAAACGACCCTTTGTGCCTATTGTTCTTGTTTGTTCTGTCTCCTGCTTGATATGGAGGGAAGTGGAATATTGTATTTTTCTTACTCCTCCATTTTCTTTTCTGATTAATTTCGTTGCGGGATCCAAGACAGTTAAATTCATTCTCCGGGACTTCGTCGAGCTTCATTGCCTCGGCGCTTTTCTGGTGGTCGCCACTGTTGATTCTGGCTTTCAGGAGTTGCAGTGGTTTGGGAATAGTGCGGTGGGATAGTGCCAAAAAAAAAAAAAAACTAGTTCTTTTAGTTGAAGTTAGTTACAATATTGAAGCCACGCATATGATAGCGTCTCTTCGTTGGGAAAAGAAAAACCTTATTACACTGCCTTTTATACTTTTGTTTTTACAGTTTAGTACGGAACAATTAACAATTTTTCTTGTGTATCTTTCACAGTTCACGGGTAAACCAAAAATGTTTGGGAGCCACAGTATTTTGTTCACCGAGCGAAACAACGCTATAGGTGTGAGCGACACGACAATAGCGATTAAATGGCGAGTTGTCAGTATGACACTTGTCAATTCGATGTATTGCCACTGTGTGTGATTGAATAACCTGAGCAAAAAGCATTTTTTAACTTAACAAAACAATTATGAACTTATAATTCAATATATAAATTAATTTAACACTAAATAGATGAACCACATGAGTTACTAAATAGTTAAGCTAGTTAGTAATTTATTTTATTTTCATTAACTACATGAGAAAGTACCTAAATTCTTTGAAAAGGACAATCAATGGTAACACTTATCGTGCCGTAGTCTTAGGCCATCCTCGGAGGAGAATACCATGTCTTATTATACCATGCTCTGGTCGATGTACGACACGTTACATGTGAGTTACAGTAAAATCTAAACACACACGAAAATTAAAGAAAACATGTTTCAAATACTTTATTTTAATCAGATACACGTACGTAAACGCTTGCTTTACAAATCACTGCTCGAGAGCTAACGGAAAAACACCATTTTGCAAAATATAAGCCATTCGTTTTTTCCAATCAAAAACCGTGACCTAAAAGGCTGGCGCGCGAATGTAAAGTCAATTGATGGATGTTTATTAACTATAAGTTATAACTTGTTTAAAATAGTGAAATTAAAATGGTTTTAGTTGTTATCGAGGTAATTTTGATGTATTAAATTTTATTCTAATATTTAAACAAATTAACAGTGATTTATTATATCAAAGTAAGTATATTATATTCTATCAGTTCGTAGAACTAAACTACCGTATTAGTCAAATTGAGTACTAACAAACTCTTTAAATGTCTGTATTTACATCAATTGACGTTAAATTATTTCGATTTATATCGTAATTTCTTACACTTTAAAGGAGCAATTCTTGTTTATATATATATATACATATAATCTGAATCTCAGAAACGGCAACAATGATTTTCATGATATTTAATATGCAGGGAGTTTCGGGGGCGATATATCGATCTAGCTCTGTTTCATTTTTAGAAAACGTCGTTTTCTCTATTTTCACCCGAACAGTGCTCGGTTGCCCAGGTATTAATTAAACTAGAAAATTGTATCAATTACCAGCCTACATCACATACAGTCCATTTAAAGCTAGTAACACAGTGTAGATTAAGCGCATCAGTTGCAATATTTGTTTGCCTGAAACAGTTTCCAACGACTCTAATTGTGCAATTTGAAGCTCTAGCCATCACAAATAAAAACATGAGTGACTCTGAATGCCACCCACTTTCTGAAGACGCGAACTCGGAAGGTTATGAAGTAAAGTGAAGGGATGCGAATAAAATATTAAAATATATGAGTACGACATTTTTATCGTGTAATTGAGACGCTGACGTTGGTGGAGAGCGGGAATTATTTGTTTTGTGAGAGAAACGTTAGCTCTCGTTAGGAATCAGAAATTTACAAATGGAGCAGAAATCAATAAAATAAGTTAAGTTTAAACTCAATACAATTTACAAAAGATTTCCTTCGTTATGAATTGTGTCATTACTCTTTATTCTAGCTAAAGTTAATTAAAATCCTACCAAAGTTTGTGCTAATCTCTGTTCTTCCTAAATAAAGCACTCTAGTTTGGCTTTCTTGGAAAGTTCTGAAGACCTGTTTTGGACTTTGACTACATCTAATATTCATGAAGTTATCTATTTAGTGAAAACATAATAAAAGATGGAAGTAATGACATAAAAGATATCTGGCGTAATTTTTACTGTTGCCGAAATTGGTGTTGTATGTAGTCGAGTTCATGCGTTTATGTGGTCATGAATAATACGGCATAATACATAAAGAGGTGTAATATAAAGCATATTATATGATGGCACTTTGGGTGCAGTAGTCAGAAGCTGTAAAGTATAGGTATAACTCTATATTAGTGCTCCGTTTATGAAAGACACAAAGGAAATTATTTTCACGCCTATATGAATATAAATAATATAAATAAACATAATATAAATTATGTAGGTAGGTAGTAATTTTGTTGAAATTAATGACGTCAATATAGGTTCACAGTATATATGAGTAATTTATTTCCTAGAATATGGTTCATGTCGAGCAGCGGGCGGGGGTTGCCCTCCCTTCGTGCCTCCAGTTTTTATACATATACACTCTAGGGATAATAGTCAAAATACTACGTGCAGTCAGGGTGCCCAATTTCAGTTTTGGAACAGTTTCGAGCTTTTTTAACTTATTAACTATTTTATGAGTTTCATTTGTATTTTGCCCGACTGCCGAAGGAGGGTAATGTGTTTATCAGTCTATGTATGTATGTATGTTTGTTCCTATTTGGTGTTCTAGAGACCAAACGCTTTGGCTGATTTATTCGAGTGTAGTGTAGAAGTTTCGAGTGGGCGTAGTGTTTACATGAATTTTAATTAATTATTTAAAAACATTGCAGTTAATACAAACATTTATAAATAAGAGTGGCTGAGGATCGAAATAGCGATAGCGGTGGCATACATACAAACATAAATCAAAGTCTTTTCCCATGTTGGCAGATACTATACAGCAGTGTTCCGTAAACTTTTTGTGTTCCAGGTACACCTACGAAATCATTTTTTTTTTGGAGGAACACTATAAAAGAAAAATCAAATTTTATATAATATTAATCAATATTTGATAAACAACAAAACAATATTTATTAAAAATCAACCAACCACATTTTTTCACTTAAATAAGGTTGTTGCAAATGGCAAAAGTATAGCAATAGCATGCTTAGAAAGCAGAGGATATTCATTTTACACACATAGCCAAAAATGTTCTAAAGTAATTCCTGAAAATGTAAAATTTTAATGTGCGATCCGCCGCAGTCTTATTACGTATCTTTTGCAAGAGCAAAACGATAGCGATCAAACGCTTTATGTCATAAGTTGGAATTACTTGCAGTGTAGGTATGGTAGGTCCAACACAATCGTTTGTTAATCGCTCGCTGTTTGTCAAATGCACTTATTAAAAAAAAAAGCGCCATCAACTCTAAAACTTTTGTATTGATGAGCAATTATTGCGCAAAAATCGCTATCATTTTGCTCTTGCAAAGATATATAGACTCGGTGGAGGCTGGATTGACCCAACGCGAATGTATACGTACATTCGTGAAAAAGCAGACTGACCAACCAATTACCCAGGTGGGTCCCGGCCAAGCCGGGGAATCCCACACCGATTCGGCGGTTAGCTCCCAACGTATTATGGGGGGAGCACCATTCTGCAACGTCATCGACTCATTAATGCCGCGCTTCTCTGCGCGGCTGGCAGCTGATTTAGCGCCCAATCCACAGGCTGCGAATAACGCGCCCATAAACCCGACCATGGCTGCGACTAACGCGCCCTTAAACCCGACTCCGGCTGCGACACACGCGCCAACATCCACTACACGGGGCATGCCCCCTGCGAACCTCTGGCAACAGAGCGTCATGCAGAGCAGCTCCACCCACGTATATAGTGACCCAGACAGACACAACAAGACTGACACAGGGAAGGACGACAGACCTGGCAGCTCTACCACTCTCTCGGCTGTAGTCGATGAAGTACGCCTGGAAAAGTGCGGGAAAATCCCAGCCCGAGAACAGGAAGTAGGCGACCGAAAGCGTAGTTCTCGCGAATGCAACAGCCAGCGCGAAGCGCGATCGGACGCTGAAGGGTGGGTACGTGTCCAGCCACGAGTACGCGCAGAGCGCGGAAAGGGGACGGACACGGGGCTACGCGACCAGCCGCAAGCACGCGAAGGGGAAACCCAGCGCGACAAGCGGCCGGACGCGGGGCCACACGACCAGCTGCAAGTACGCGCTGGGGAAACTCAACGCGAAAAGCGGCCGGACGCGGACCCAAATGAGCGGGGGCAAGTACGCGAAAGGGCAACCCAACGCGAAGAGCCTCCGCAAGCGGTAGTACCTGCCGGGGCCGCCGCCCGACCCCAAGACACTGACACAACCTACACTCGACCGAGACACAAAAGGGGCAAGCGCTCCCATGCCTCACGCCGGGCGTTGCTGGCATCCAACGCCCTGCCAGGCACCTCAAACCCGAAGCCTGTACCGAGTGGGACGGGGCCGGGGAAGAGGACGCGCCCCGACGGCACGGCCTCACCTAGCACGCTCCAGGGAGACGCCAAGCGGGTGAAAGTTCACCCCACACAGGAAGGGCAGAGGACCTACGCGCGGGCCACGAAGGACATTCCTGCGCGGCTAGCGGTAGCAATCTGCCTTCCCCACCCCAGTAGGGAGCTAACTAGGGATGAGGCCGAGCACGTTAAGTCCGCCCTGGAGGACATACTACTGGACTCAGACCCGTCGACGCCACTCCCGGCCTTCCGCGGATACCCACGGGTAGCGGAAGGCACGGTGCAGATATGGTGTGAGGACGATAACGCCATGACCTGGCTGACCCAAAATGTGCCACACATCAGACTCCCCAACAACGACCAGACACTTACGGTGCTCAGACAGACCGACGTACCCACCCGTGTCCGAGCCTCGCTCTTCGTCCCTCGCTACAGAGGTGACGTGAACAAGCTCCACGGTGTTCTGATCCGTCAGAACACCTGGTACGATGTAGCAAGGTGGTCGCTGTACAGGGCAACTACCATCGGTGGCGACCGTTACGGGACATACCTGACCCTGGGGTTGCCACCGGAGGAAGCTGAAAAGGTCTTGGGGTGGGAGCGACGGATATCGTACCTTTTAGGGTCGATATACGTGCGCTTCTGGCCCACGACCCGCCCCTCCGACACCCAGACCGAAAGCACACAGACGACAAAACCGACGACAACACTGACGAGCGACACGGACATTGTCCAACTCGAGATGGAGATGGCCCGAGCGGCAATGGCCGATGTCGACGACACCATACCGCCTGTATCACCCGGCTGGAACGACCAACTCCTTACCTCGTTGCCAGGAGATACAGACACACAAGACGAAGAGAAATACCGGGAGGTGGAGACGGAGAGACTATCAGATGGATCCGTCTCCGATTAACCCCACTCCACCTCCAACAACGCCCCTAAACATCATCCAAACTAATCTCCAGCATAGCCAAACTGCCACGGCTAGCTTACGCAGGACACTGGAGGTTAAGCACCGAACCATCGCACTGATCCAAGAGCCGTGGATCAGGAACAACAGAATATGTGGCCTCGGTAACATCGGAGGTAAGATAATTCTCAACACACATGGCCAAGACAAGCCAAGAACCTGCATCTACATACCCAAAGAAATTCCCTTTACGTCACTGACCCAATTCTGTTCCAGAGACCTGACAGCTGTCAGGCTCCAAACCGAAGGTAGCGTTCCGGATGTTGAACTGGCCTCGGCATACATGCCAGGCGAGAACACAGACTGCCCGCCAAAGGAGTTGGCCGACCTGGTGCAGCACTGTGAGCGCGCCAGTTTGGACCTGATCATCTGCACCGACTCAAACGCCCACCACCCGCTCTGGGGCAGCGACACACCGAACTCCAGAGGAGAGGTACTATCCACCTTTTTATTCTCCACTAATCTTAACATTGTTAACCGCGGCTCGGAACCCACTTGGGTCATGGTCCGTGGACAAACGATTATAGATCTAACACTCGCTACAGAAAACGCGACAAACCTTATCACAAACTGGCACGTATCGGACGACCCTTCTTGCTCAGACCACAGAAGAATCCGCTTTACACTAACTACAAACACTAAAAATCCCGCACCAAGGCGAAACCCAAGGCGTACCAATGTGCCCGGGTATAAAAACCTTCTGGCCTCGCTTTTAGCTGGGCATCTAGCACTGGTACCCATAAGGGACCAAGCACAATTAGAATACACTGTAACAAAATTATCCGAATATCTAACCGAAGCTTACCACGCATGCTGTAAATCAAGAGCGCCACAAAGCAGGAACGAAAGGAACCCCTGGTGGAACGCTGAACTTGGTAAACTCAGAGAAGCGCTGCGTAAGCAATTTAACAGAGCAAAAAACACAAGACTCCCGGAAGACTGGGAGATATACAAAGAGACACAATATGTATACAAAAAACAGATTAGAACCGCCAGGAGGTCGGCATGGCGTAGATTCTGTGAATCCATTGAGACAAATAATGAAGCCGCCAGGGTACGGAAAATACTATCAACCGATCAGGACCGAACCCTCGGCACGCTGAAAAAACCCGACAACTCATACACACAAACAGATCACGAGACCAGCAAGGTCCTCCTCGAAACTCACTTCCCGGACTGTAAAATCCTGGAGGACAGGACGTGGGAAGCGGATATCGAATGGACCCCAACAGAACAAGATTGGTCAAGAGCCCACAATATAGTAACAGTAGAACGGATAAAATGGGCTGTCAACACCTTTCAACCTTTCAAGTCGGCGGGGCTGGATGGCATCTTCCCAGCCCTGCTGCAGTGGGGGGTAGAATATCTAACACCATGGCTGTTGGAGATCTATCGGGCCAGCATAGCACTAAGATACATACCTCTTGCATGGCGAGAGGTGAAAGTCATCTTCATACCCAAACCTGGAAAAACTGATTACACACAACCCAAGGCGTATAGACCTATAAGCCTCACATCATTCTTACTGAAAACCCTCGAAAGACTCTGCGATAGGCACATCCGTGATGGGCCTCTCCGGGTAAAACCACTTCACAAACAACAGCATGCGTACTCCACAGGCAAATCAACAGAATCCGCATTACACAACGTGGTTTCTAAAATTGAATGCGCAGTGGACCATAAATGCTCAGCACTGGCTACCTTCATTGATATCGAGGGCGCCTTCGATAAGACCACGTTCAACAGCATAAACACGGCCCTCGACAGACACAGCATAGACCCGACCCTAGGAGGCTGGATCACCAACATGCTCAAACTGCGAGCGGTTCAAGTCACGGTTAACAACACCACAAGAGCCGTCGTCGCGAAGGGTTGTCCACAGGGAGGCGTCCTTTCACCACTCCTGTGGAACCTAGTAGCAGACAGCCTCATCAAAACACTCAACGACAAAGGTTATTTCACTGTTGGATACGCAGATGATATAACAATAATAATAAACGGGACCCACGAAAACACTCTATGCAATCTCATGCGTCAAGCCCTAAAACTAGTAGAGAAATGGTGCAGCGAGCACCAACTCTCAGTGAACCCCACAAAAACGGAACTAATTCTCTTCACGAAAAAGAGGAAACCGATGACAATGCAACTACCAAGATTCTTTCGAACAACACTAAGCCTTTCAACCGAAACCAAGTACCTGGGTATTTATTTGGACAAACAATTGAATTGGGCGAAACACATGAACTATATCACTACAAAAGCCAGCATATCCCTGTTTCAGTGCAAGAGACTGCTGGGCAGGAATTGGGGGATCAGCCCCATGGTCACCCACTGGCTATACACCACAGTCATCCGACCAATCATTACATACGGCTCGTTGGTCTGGTGGCCCAGGACAGACCTCAGCACAGCCCAAAAAGATCCCTGGCTGCTTTTAGACTCCACCTATCAGGTACCCTAAATAAAGACTCCAGAGTTAAGCACACACGCATAAAGGAGGACGCGATCAAACGAAAACCCATGTTAGCGTCACCATGTGACAAAGCCCCAAAAACACACCACTTCCATAGACACTACAACATAATACTTACAGAAGAACGATGTGACTACTCGGGCCCGAAAGAGATGAGGGTATACACCGACGGATCGAAGACGGACTCCGGTACCGGAGTCGGGGTCTTCTCACACGACCTAAATATAAATATATCCAGACCGCTAGGAGGGTTCAACACCGTCTATCAGGCGGAGTGTGTGGGCATCATACTGGCGGTCCACGCCCTAGAAGCCAGAAGGGTTACGGACACTCACATACGTATACTCTCCGACAGCGCCTCAATCCTCCAATCCTTACGGAATAAATACATTACATCAAAATTAATACTAGAATGCCACAACGCACTGGAACAAATAACCGTATCTAGTCGTAACACGGTGACACTGCAATGGATAAAGGGACACAGCGGATCGTTGGGTAACGACGCGCCTGACGAGCTCGCGAGGCGAGGATCCGGCACGACGGTCTATGGACCCGAACCTGTTGTACCCATCCCCTTCAACCAAATACGCTGGTGGCTAAAGGAATTCACCCAGGCACAAGCGGAAACCTGGTGGACTTCGGCACCAGGCTGCAGGCAGTCCAAAGAGGCTTTGCCATCTTTGGACAGTAGGCTTACTAGGCGTTTGCTACGTCTGGACAGGAATGGCCTGCGCCTGATGACGGGGACCATCACGGGACACTGCTCACTAAATAAACACTTTCACACCATAGGTATAACGGACAGTCCTCTATGCAGGGCATGCATGGAGACTGAGGAAACCGTTGCGCATGTTCTCTTTGAATGCACAGAGGTCACGACGATAAGAACGCAAACCCTCGGGTCGCCCAGATCATACACAGACGTTCTAAGTAAGCCAGGAGCCCTAATTAGCTTCTGGACGGAGGTGGGCTGGTTGGAATAACCCACCCAACGGCCGCCATGGCCCACGCACAATGGTCCACCGAAGGACTAAGTGCGGAAACCAAACCCCATAACATAGAACATAGAACATAGCCTGCGGGTTTCATTTCCAACAATTCTTCCTACTCGTTAATTGTTAAGTGTCCAAAAGGTATTCTCTCAGAGAATGGATTTCTGGTGTTTTGCGGCTGTTTAACTAGGTGTTTTTTTTCCGAGGTACACCAACCAATGACCAGGGTACACCAGTGTGCCGCGGCACACACTTTGCGGCACACTGCTATTCGGAACGCCATCTGTTACAAAATATGCCATCTGCTGTCCATCTTATGCGGCCTTCGGGCGCTGCGTCTTTAGGAACGCGGTTTCCACTCCAGGACTTTCCGGCCACATCAACAATTCTCCAGCCTATATTGGTAACCATGGTTCTCTCCTTTGAGTAATTTAAAGCCTTCTGTTGTGGCCCATTGTGAACGGCCATGTTTAAATTCAGTTCACTTTCGTCTATCCGCTGACTACGAGACGCACAAAACCGGTCGATGTGGCAACACTTGTGGGAGACTTATACCACAGATAATGTAATGCTATACTCAAAAATGGAAGTCTTTCGTCTGAAATGATGTTAGATAACGTGCCCACTGATGAGGAACAGGCCTCAGAGTGGGCACGTTATCTAGGTTTGTCCCTCAACTTGACCAAATTAGGTCTGTCTAACCGCCTAACTTACCTCTGTTTCGACTAATAACAATATAACTGCATCCGACCTAATTGGAGGTACACTCGGCTACGACGTGTCACGTTAGCGGTGGCGGGTTATCATGTATGAGCATCTCCTCGCGTAGTTAACGTAATTAAATCAGTTGCCATGTCTACCTCCAATTCTAAGCTCTGTTTGAGGGGAAAGAGATTTTATAGGAGAAGATGTAGAAGAAACATTACGGTACAGCCGGGTGAGCACGGCCTTTGCGATAGGTTTGCGCCACGCATTTCATTACGGTTTTTGCTCCCAAACTGTGATAAAAATGTGTGACTCAAGCCTGAGTAGGCCATGCTCGCCCGGCTGGTGGGTTTGATGTGATATAATTATTGCTGGAGAGTTAGTAGCGCAATTTCTTCAACCGAAACCGTTTTGAGGAAGTGTGTTTTGTCATTGTTGAAGTCCAAAAGGTGCTGATTCTCAATCTAACTTCAATAAATTATAGATTATATAGATTTTGATAAATGATTTTATCTCTGTAAGTTGGTTTGTACAAACACTTTTACATGTCGAACATATTTTTTAAAACTAGATGAGGTCGGCGTTTCCTATCTGACTACTCTGAGAAGAAAGGCCGAAACAAACTCAGAGGTCACAGTCTCATTTAAAGTCCAGACAAAATAATGGTTAGGTCATGTGAAGACCATGTAGACTGATGTCTGAAATGGTCTTTTTAGGAAAGAACCAGCCAGATTGAGTGGACCTGTCCAGTCAGTGCACGCATTTGTCAATAACCGAGCAGCTCAACTCAGAATTTAAGGAGCTCAACGATTCAACGAACAATACCAAAGAAAGGACATTCGGGTAGGCCGCATAAACTACTCAAACTGCCAGACCATGATTATAAATTAAGATAAATTTAAATTATAACAAAAAAAAAACAAAAAAGAATGATCCACATAGTCTTCACATTCACAATAATTAAAATTAAATGATATAATACTTTAAAAGTAAATATTCTTGTCATTGCAAGAAAACCAAAAAAAAATAATTAAAAATTATAATAACTAAATTCACGGTGCAAAATTTTATAAAAATACAAAATTAATTGGAGCAGCTCAATCCCAATTTGGTGTATTTACTAGTCAACGGGATGTGTGATTACCTATTTAATTAAACATTAGTTACAAGAAACATATAACATAGCACATTGAGTTTTGGAAACACTTCGGCATTGTGGAGTATTTTATCTTTCACTCATTCCTCTCTCTGTCATATCTTATTCTCGTATTTCTTATTATTGTACTTAAAATCAATATTTTACTTCTTACTTCTAAAAAAATCTGTACCTATTGGAGGGTTGGAAAGATTCTCTAATTCTTCTTTGTTGGTACCAATTCGATATAGTTTTTTTAATTTGCGACAAACACAATCTGTTTCCAATTATTTTCCAGTATTGCCTGGCTACTTATTTCTGCTACTCTAACTAAAAGTTTGCTCACAATATTTTCTTTTAATTATACTGAGAATGTTTATATTATTTAACAAGGTTCCCTGCCTATTCAACAACTTCCGGAACATCGTAATCATTTGTCGATGAACTTCTCGCCCATAATGAGGTACTCACTTACAAGTACGTATTTACGTTAAGTTACTTTTTGTAAGTAACTTTAATATTCATTCTGGGTAATTAAACGTCGTAAAGTTTAGTGCCCGGAACTGACGCCTTTGTAGAAGATAGTTGAGGTCAAATAAATTTATGTTAACCACGTCTGAGAATAATTCTCAATAAATTGAAACTTCATATAGCCCACCACCACCTTGTATTTTAATGACGTTTAAATGAATTCATATCTTTGCTGTACAGTCTGTATTAGTGAGAAATAAAATATTAAAAAAGTTAAAACAAAAATCGCTGACCAAAACCAGATCCTCCGACGGCAGTTTTTTTTTCGTATGCAGTAGATTTTTTTTATTTTTTTATTAAAGTTTTACCCGACTGCCGAAGGAGGGTAAAGTATGTGTTTATCATTTTATTTTTAACTTTTTAGTTTTTTTTCTTCTTATTAGGTACATTTAAATATATAAGTGATTTAAATATATATTTTAATCAACTCTTAAAACCCTGTATTTTGATACCCCACACGAAGGGTTTGGAAGAAATAAAATTGGGCAAACGCCGCCATTTACCTATTTTCCGATTTGAATGTAGCCAATGACATTCGCAAGGTGAAGACGAATCGGTTGACAAAGGAATCATCAAAATCGGCCAACGCGTTTGGTCTCTAGAACGCCACATATGAACAAACATACATACATACATAGACTGATAAACATATTACCCTCCTTCGGCAGTGGGATAAAAAAAACAAACAAGAATTTAGGTGTAGAATGTGTTGGTACGGTATGAACCTATAATTTATATCTATTTCCTGCCTTGGAAACATAATAATAATATTATAATCGCCTTGTACAGCCGGTAGGTACAGTAGGTACATAAAATGTTAAGGTAGATCATTAAACTCATTCCTTATTATTAAGTATTTATCTATTAAAATACTAAGGCCTTTTTCTATCATTTTCTAAATCCAATAACTAAATATTCGTCTCTTCGAAATTTCACTCGACTCTAGCTCGGCTCTGCCTCCCTCAATCAAATCGACAGTTGTATTGTTTTCTGTTCATTTAAATTACCTTTCTCGATTCGACAGATTTTTTTAATGTCATAGCGTCTTTGAGTCGAGTGGAGTGGAGGAAGTCTCCCTCAATAGGACATAGAATATGGGTGATAGATTTCTTCTATCAAATACTTTTTCAATTTCGCTCTACCCAGAACATCTTTAATGAAAATCTTCAGGACAAAGAATCAATGTCAAGTAATATTTTACCTGTTTCTCCACACGTCTCAACCAGCGCTAAGGAATTACTTCGACCAACGTGTAGAGGCATATTGTGGTGTTGTGTTGTGGTGGCCGACGTGTTGGGATGCGACGGCCCGGCTATGTGTAATGAAGGTTGCTACTTTGAGCATATACGCTTATGATGTTTACGTCATATTACCCACTGTAAATGTGCCTACAGTCCAGTTGATTCCCCAAATTATTAAAATCTGGTTCCGTGTTAGCAACAAAATTATTTATTTAGAAAGAAAAATATAGCTATCTGCTTCAATGGTTTCATTTTATTAAAACTGATTAGTTACTGAATATCCGATAGAACGTTATTAGTAAATCTAAATTTTCTCAATGTAAATAGAATGTTTGACTTTACCAATTTTGAAACTAAACATTTATCAGCCATCGATTCGGCTGACCTGTTTCTAGTTTTGACGTAACGCGCCTATGCAAACTAATATAAAACAAGACGTAGGTATCGCACGGTTGAAAAGTCAACGCAATCTTGGCAAAGGGTCCCGTGTGACTCTCACCAAAGAAATTACTCGAGATTTGCATAAAGGAGACTCAAGGGATCGTCTTTGAAACTCGCCCTAAGTTTGTGGACATCCCAACATGCTTTATATTAAGTTACGCTTTGTTTGGTTCTAAGTAGTGTACTTTGGCACTAAATAACGGGGATAAGTGTGAAGATAACAGGTTGTATCTATATCTCGGGTCTAACGTTGGGGGATATCCGCCCTTAGTCGCAAACCATATGGAATACGAGGACGACGCGCGACGTGAGAGCTCTAGTTAACAATTATATCACGCGAGTGTTCTACTCCTCCGCACTTAATTACGGCCGCGTTAGTTTGTTATCAATCAAGATTGACACGCCGGTAGTTGTAATAAGTTACATTATGCTCTAATTAATTATGTACCTATTCGTAAATGTCAATTAGTGTTCAGGCACGGTATCGGCACGCTGTTATTCAACGCAAATATTTCAGTTCGCTAAACATTTGGGCGTGACGCAACAATTGAGTGTGCGGATTGTAATTTAAGATTATCTCTCGGGCTAATGGCGGCAGTTAGACTGACTATCTGGCACACGTCGGACAGCACATTTGTCCACGCGACAGGTACAATTACCGGGAACCGGTCTCATTCGTTCATATACCTAACCGATTTACCTTTGTCTGGTCCTGGCACACAATTATTGTTTTGTGTTGCGCCACTCTATGGTACTCGATCAAAACATAGTCTAGTCTCAACGTAGAATACTCTTACAGATAGTTGACTATACTAATGAAATTCTTGATCATCAAAACTCTAAACAAAGACGTCCTAAAAGTTTCGCGAGTACATACGCACAAAGCTCGTAATTTCCCCGGAGATGTCTAAGGCCCCTAGTTAAATTAGCTTGGCTAAACATTCCTTAATGAGCTATATTTTTCAACTGTAGACGCTTCTTGGATGTTTTCGTCTCCATATTTTTTCGTCTATAGACTTCATTTCGAGGGCTGTTTATTTATTCAGTTATTATTTATTTAAATATGGGCTATTCACATTGTAACTTCTGGAAAGTAGCTCTATAGTGTGGTATACAGTATTACAGAGTTACGTAGAATAAATCAACGGTACAAAAGGGAAAAGCTTGCAGCGTTGTTCGGCTTTAGGCATTCGAGGTATATTTTTTGGGTTTTATTTCATATTTTGGGTAATGAAAAGCATTCACTGAATAAATCACGATTAACAAATCTGCAAAATACATTTTTGTATTTTAATTAAGGTAACCATTTTGTGTGATCAGTTGAATAAAATAACAATATAGTAATGTATTATAATATTTTATTATAAGTTTTTAAACTGTCATGGTCACTAACACTAATATTAACATTATAAGCGGGATATTTACCATGTTTACTGTTTGTAGCGAGTTGCCGATATTGTCGCCAAATACCTTTTAGTGACGAATATCTGAACCTAAAATACCCATGTTTAAAAATAAGCCTGGGTAGTATCTGATTAAGATCTAACGACGTATTGATTTTCACTGAATACCCGTTACTGAATTATCATCGCAATGATATAGGGGGCTGTTCCCCTAAAGTGGCCTCCAACCTCCCCTTATAGCCACCCCAAGCCTCGCATCTGAATGCTGGTCTGATTTGGTATCAGTCTGAATCTGAATCTGATCGCTGTAAAAACAACACACACACACGTCGACAATAATTGCAAACATTATAGAATAAATATCTGGTAAATCTGAATACACATGCACTGAGATAAAACTGATTTGCTCACCCATATACTTCTAGCTCTCACCAGCTCCGACCATCAGGCCCAAGTGAGCCGGGTGCGCGCGCGCGCGCTCTCGAGCCCCGCGCGCTACCCCCCTCTCTCGCCCACCTCACGCCACGTATTACTAGTTATTATCTGTATCTATAGGCATAGGCATTACTTCGCATTCGCGACACTCCCGCCCAAGGGAAAAAACATAATTGAAAAATCTGATGTATTGAAATAACTTAACTGTTTAATCAAGATCCTATTAGGATTACAACTGATACAATTTCAGCGTGATGACGGGTTATATCAGAGTTCTGTTTACTGAATACAACTAATTACTGAATAAAACTGATTACTGAATACAAATGATTACTGAAAACAACTGATTACTGAATACAACTGATTAATGAATATAACTGATTACTGGTTACATCTGATTACTGAATAAACTGATTACTGAATAAAACTGATTATTGAATACATCTGATTACTGAATAAATCTGATTACTGAATAAAACTGATTACTGAATACATCTCATTACTGAATAAACTGATTATCACTAATTATTGAAACAATCTGCTCATCAACTGAGATGTCCACAGTTTAACCTTTTCTTTTGCCTTGGCTGCTGATGCCCTAATTGGGCGTCTACTGGTGTCTGGTACTGACTGAACTATGGGTGCATCATTGATAACTGGTTCATCGTGTTGAGTACTTCGAGACTCTTGGTTAACACTGAATGGATGATCGCCTTGTACTGATTGTTCCTTCTGAAAATCTGCAGAGTGTGGACTGATTCTGACTGACGAAACATTCTGCTCTGGGGCCGATTCTATACTTTGATCGTCAATCTCCAACGGGAACAGATGGCCAACTGAACGGGTCAGTGTCTCTCCTGATGATAATTTAACTTTGGCTACTCTAATCTGCCCATCCGATCCCATAATCAACTCTGCTATTTTGCCGACTTTCCAATGTGCCCTATTATTATCTGACTTAATTTGAACTGTCTCTGCTAACTTTGGTGGCCTATTAACAACGACTCTAGGTTGTTTGTGTTTGTCACTTCGTTCGCGGAGGCTAGTCAAGTATTGATTTTTAAACATTTTGGTGAATTCTGATATGATGATTTGACCACGTTTCCATCCGTCAATCAGATTTGTCTTGGTTACTGTGGCTGATTCTAAGAAGTCTCGATCTGCAACTTCAGTGGTCAAAGTTCCGCCCACACGTAAGAAATCTGAAGGAGTCAATATGTGTTCTAACTCCGCCCCTACAGCTGTCAGTGGCCTTGTATTAATTATAGCTTCAAGTTCCTTCATTATTGTGCATAACTGGTTATGGTTTATGAGATGTTTGTCTAAAGTTCTCTTCATACTATGCTTGACTAAACCTACAAGTCGTTCATAAAATCCTCCAAACCATGGAGCCAACTCTGGGATAAATTTCCACCGCAAGTGATTCTGAATGCAATAACCTGAAGTTAACACTTCTGCTGTAAGCTTAAATTGCGCAGCATTGTCTGACACGAATAATTGTGGTAAACCTCTTATGGCAACGAATCTCCTAATGGCTAGTAAACATTCTTCTGCTGTTAAATCTCTAACGACCTCCAAATGTATAGCTCTAATCGTTAGGCATGTAAACAGGCATACCCAGCGTTTTTCTTTACTACCCTCATCCACAAGCAGTGGACCGAAATAATCCAGGCCCGTAAAGGCGAACGGAAGACTAAGGTTGACTCTTTCTGCTGGTAGATCAGGCATGGGTGGTAATTTAAATGGACCACCACCGTATTTTATACACTGTGGACACTTTCTGATGACTCTTTGAACTGTTGACCGTCCATGTGGCACCCAAAACTTTTGTCTTAATAGAGCTAAGGTATGAGAGACACCTACATGATAATTTTTCTGATGCAGTTCGGTTATAATTTTGTGCGTAAAATCTGAATCTTTTGGAAGTAGTATAGGCTCTTTTTGATTATGTGATAAATTCGCGTATCTGAATCTACCTTTACACCTAATAAGTCCTTCCTCGTCTTTAAATAATTTTAGTGATTTTGTTAAGTTGGTTGTGATACCCTCAACTTCTTTAGGAAAATGTTTAGCCTGAATTTCTGATATTATACACTCCTTTTTGTCTGAATCAACTAATATCATCGGTTCTGGAATATCTAGACTTGGTATATTAATATCTATAGGTATTGAATTCGAAAGACCCTCCCCGGCAATTGTAATTTCAGTATCTATATTGTTATGAACTGTAGGCCATTGATTTGGGTTACTCATTAAAAAGTCAGGTCCCATGAGCCATCTCTTGTAACAATTTACTCGTTCCGTCCTAGTGCCTACATCGGATGGATTTAACTCAGTCGGCACGTATCTGATTTGTAAAGTCTTGTTCTGTTTTATTTCATTGATTCTACGTGCCACAAATGGCGGAAGTAATTTATCTGATTTGAGCCAACTTATTACTATTTGACTGTCAGTCCACAAAAATTGTGCTTTGATTTTTAATCGTAAAAATTTTGTTACATAACCTATAAGTCTGCATCCGATAAGTACTCCCAGCAATTCTAATCTTGGAATCTGTAAGTCATTTTGGTCCTTTAACGGCACTAATCTAGACTTGCCAATAACAAAACTGACAATGTTATTAGTGTGCAAAGTACCACGTAAATAAATTACTGCTGCATAAGCATGCATTGACGAATCCGTAAAACAATGTAGTTCGTATTCAATTTGCTCTGCGGCTTGGTTTTTATTTAAACCATGCGCAAAATAACGATCAACATGAATATTCTTAAGACAAACAAAATTTGATGCAATTTTTTGCCATTCTATAAGTAGATTATCACTCAACCTGACATCCCATTTAACCTTTTCTTTCCATAGTTTTTGAAAGAATAGTTTTGCTGGAAGAACTACCGGAACTGCTAGACCACACGGATCATAAATTGAAGCAATGACCCTTAACACGTCTCTTTTTGACAGAACTGTGCTTGATTCTGTATTAAAGTTAGATTTCAAATATAACTGATCTTGATGTATGTTCCATATTAAACCGAGAACTTTTATATGTTCACGATCTTCTGCTCTAAACTTATCTGGTATGGAAGAAACTAGTTCCTTTGAATTTGAATTCCATTCACGCAAATTCATGGACAAGCTATCAAATGATTTTTTTGCTGCACAGTACAGTTTGTTAGCGTCTAAAATTGTCTGTGCGCCAGTTACAATATTGTCTACATAAATGTCGTCAGAAATTTGTTTCAGAAATATGTTGTTCGTTTTATTTAAGTGATATCTGATCGTAGCATTCAGTAGAAATGGACTTGATATAACACCGAATGGGACACGACAAAAACGTAAGTGCACCACATTATCTGGGTCGACTGTACTGTTTATGTCTTTGACCCAAAGAAATCGCGTTACATCCCTATCTGAATCTTGTAGACCTAACTGTAAGAAAGCTTTCTCGACATCTGCAACTATTCCTATAGGGTGTTCTCTAAACTTAATTAGCAATCCTGTAAGATCCTCCAACATAAGTGGACCCCTATATAGGCATTCATTTAAACTTAGATTGTCTGCAGTCTTAGCTGAGGCGTCATAAACAATACGGAGCTTTTGGGGTTTATCACGACCACGAACGCAATGGTGAGGAAGATAGTGTACTGGATGATTCTGTCCAATCTTTGTATCTGGTACAATCTCAATTATTTTAGTCTTTAGCTGTTCCTGAATGACCTGGTCGTATGCCTTTAAATCTGAATTATCCAATCGTTTCATTAAACCATTGAGCCGACCCCAAGCTAAGCCTAGATTATTTGGCAGATTTGGGGGTATTTCAGTCCATGGCCATTGAACGTGGTACCTGTTGTTTTGGTACTGAACTGTTTCATTAAACTGCCTAATCGCTTCTTCATCGCGAGTGGTTTTTGGGGAATCTGTGATGCCTATTGACTCAAGGTCCCATAACTGTTTAACATCATTTAGTTTTAGGGGGAGATCGGGTTCGTTTAATTTAGTATTAAATGACCCATCTGATTGAAAATAAGTCAATACAGTTAACTGATCGGAACTATCAATGTTCTCACTAATTCTTCCAGACCATACCCAACCAAAATCTGAATTAACTAAGAACAGGTCTTGAATGACCGATATCTTTTCTTGTGACATGAATGAGTGATAATAATCGTTTCCGATCAAAATATCTATTTTGTCGCCACAAGACCCATCATCAGCCATTATTCGATCTTTAATTCCGATTTTATCTAAATCATAAAAATTTGGTGTTTTTATACTCTGAGTAATATGAGGAACTACATTTGCATGAATAAGACGAGTAAATCCTCTTCGAGTTGTAATACTAAATTGTACTATAGGACTTACAATAAGATGTGGTGATTTGTTTCCAAATGTAAATATTGATAAATTAATTTGTTCAATAGTACGTAGTTTAAGTAAATCTGTATTACGTTTCGTTATATATGAGCGCTGGCTACCACAATCGAGCAACACCCTACATTGTAATTTTATTTTAGTTTCTAAATTTTCTACAATTACTAGGGCGGTCTGCAACAGCGTAGTACTATATGCATTATTAGTATGTAAGGTATCAGTTGGTACGGACTTCACTGTCTGTGTTAGCTTAGTTGGACATAATGCTCGATTATGATTGCCGTACTTATTACAATGTCGACATTGCCGTTTAGCACGGCAATTGTCAGCCCTATGGCCTTCACCGAAACAATTATAACATCGGTTTCCTAATTGAGCTTTTCTTTCCTGTAAGGTTTTGTGCACATTACACTCATCATTAAAATGATTCTGCTTACAAAATATACATCTAATTGATTTCTTTATAGGTGGCTCATTGGACCTGTCACCGCCATGTGGTCTTTTCCGAGGGTGTAGTTTGTGATTGTTATGGTGTCTAATTTCATAACTAGATTTTTCCTTTCTGAAGTTTGATATCAATCTACGCCTTTTATTATCACTACTCTCTTTCGATCTAACATGTAATGATCCTATAGTAATATTATCGGCAGCCTGTTTGTATTCGCTAGTTGTTGTATTTTTATGTTTATTATCTTCTGCAGTTTTCTTTAATCTATTTGATGTTTCCCTAGCCGATATGATATACTCTAAGAATTTTCTAATATTATCAATAGACTCATCTTCATCAGATATCTTCATCCTTAATTCATAAATGAGGTCCTCGGGGAACTTTTCTAAAATCATTACTCTAAGATGATTGTGATTTACATCTTCGCCTAAAGAACTTAATACTCTAAGATGTCTCTCAATTTCATTTAGAACGTGCCTACAATCTTTGACCTGACTAGATTCCGCTGATTTAATTCTATAAAGTGCTACATAATGAGCATCAATAATTACGCTAGGTTTGCCATACCGTTCCTTTAATGTGTCGACAGCAATACGATAGTTTTTATCTGTCGTGTCCAACCCATCGATTGCCTGCTTCGCGTCGCCCTCAAGAACTGATTGAAGGTACAACAATTTATCGACATCATTAATATTTCTTTTATCAACGTTCGATGAAAACTGATCCCAAAATTGGTACCACTTTAGAACGTCACCATCAAATTTGCTTAATTCCATTTTTGGTAACTTACTAATTGTGTTAACATTGCTGTCATTATTTCTAAAAACAAAAGCACGGTTTCGATTATTCTGTTTAATATTTACATCTATTTCTGCTATTAACTCTTCAGCCTGAATCTGTGTGGACGTATACTGACTAATTTCCTCAACGTTGATTTCTTTGATTAATTTACAATAACTGTGAATTTCCGAAACAAACATCTCATTTATACCTTTTAGTTTAGCACCAATTAGTTCTAACCCTTTATAGTTGGGATCTTCTTCTGATATTTCCGTTAGGGCACACTGAGCAGAGCTTATGTTTGATTGGAGGGATTCATAAATAATTTTTAACCGAGATCGGGTAGCGTCTTCCATTATAAATAGAGTACCAACTAAGTAATATCAAAGTGGACCGTTCTCTTAGTAAATTAATATCCCGAGTATCTAAAACAATATAACTTGGTATGAGATTTTTATGGAATCCAATATACCAACAAACTGCACACATCAAACGAAAGAAGTACAAAATTAAATCCATCAAACACTATTTGTTTAAGTGAAAGTCTATTAAACTAAATCTAAACACAAATTAATTGGTTCATTTGATGAAGTCTATTTACTAAGTAGGAATACTCCTTTGATTACTAAGATTTCATATCAAACATTTATAACATTGGCTAATAAACTTTTACTATTAACGTTGGCCACTGCACAACATAAAATGAATAATTATTTATTAGACTTCATTCATACATCATCGTGCGCTCGGATTTACTAAATAAATGTTTATTATAGTCGTGACTGAATAGTGTCCAGCGCGTATAATATTTTTTGGAATCGACTTAACGTAGGGTAGACTGGTACCCGGATGCAGGCAGTGTAACCCGACAAACTACGTTCAAATCAAACTTCGCACGAGTGTAGCTTTAAACACCATAAAAACAGTCATAAACTTAATAATAATAACATGAAACTAAATTACTCAACAGTCATAACATCTTAGAACATTATGGGTTTGGTTTTGTTAATAATGTTCCAATGAAATTACAGATAATTTCAAACAAACTCTGTTCCATTTTTGAATTTATTTGGTGAGTATAGCGGTCATTCGGGCACATGTGAAACTGGCCTAATTATTTTTAAATGCAGAACAATTTCGATCTACCCGCATAATATATTTTTAGAATTGAACAAAACATTATTTTTTCAAAACTATATTAGTGGAATCCCAGCATCTCCACCATGTCGCCAAATACCTTTTAGTGACGAATATCTGAACCTAAAATACCCATGTTTAAAAATAAGCCTGGGTAGTATCTGATTAAGATCTAACGACGTATTGATTTTCACTGAATACCCGTTACTGAATTATCATCGCAATGATATAGGGGGCTGTTCCCCTAAAGTGGCCTCCAACCTCCCCTTATAGCCACCCCAAGCCTCGCATCTGAATGCTGGTCTGATTTGGTATCAGTCTGAATCTGAATCTGATCGCTGTAAAAACAACACACACACACGTCGACAATAATTGCAAACATTATAGAATAAATATCTGGTAAATCTGAATACACATGCACTGAGATAAAACTGATTTGCTCACCCATATACTTCTAGCTCTCACCAGCTCCGACCATCAGGCCCAAGTGAGCCGGGTGCGCGCGCGCGCGCTCTCGAGCCCCGCGCGCTACCCCCCTCTCTCGCCCACCTCACGCCACGTATTACTAGTTATTATCTGTATCTATAGGCATAGGCATTACTTCGCATTCGCGACAGATATTTCGGTGCTGTTGCAAGCACCCACAATGACTTCATCTCACTCGTTTATCCGTGATCATGGTGCTTGCAACAGCACCGAAATATCGGAAACTCGCTACAAACAGTAAACATGGTAAATATCCCGTTTATAATGTTAATATTAATATCTTATTAGTTGACATAACATTTAATTACAGCGAGAATACCGGGAAGTACCATAGCGTAACCTTTGACACTATAATAGATGTTAATAATAATTAACCTTGCAATATTAACGGCAAATAATACCCTCGTATATAAACATGAGAGTGCCGTGCAAATGGCGTATGTGGGGAAAATGTTAACCGTGGGTAATGTGGGCACATTAACGTGCCCAGCGATCGAATACGCGGGGCGTGTCACGGCTGGCAGCGACATGGATGCACGAACATAATTTCTTCAAAGATGAGGGTCGCGATAACAAGAAACCTGACAGATGTCCAACGTCGCATCGACGAGGCAGATTGGCATGTGTCCCGGAACAGCTATTACTCACGAAGCTTTTAGCTGATTGTAAAGCCATATTTGTTAGCCTCTGATAGGATTTTTGATTTTGTTTGGTTTCTACAAATCTGTATATTAGTACGTGAAGAGAAAAAAATGAACCCCTTCTCAAATATTTGCGTGAACAGAGGAGTGTGAGATTTGACATAGACGGAATCGGTAGTTGAGATTTTAAGGAATTACGGTCGAATTTTGGCCACTGCGACCAGTTAATATAAAAGCATCACCAACTAAGCATCCCTTAATTAATACACTTCATATGAAAATAAAATAAGCCTCATGTGGTGGAACTAAAGTAATTAATTACGCAACCGTTTAGACTCGCAGGTATTTTGCAATCGGATTTATGCATCAGTGTTACTAATACCAATTAGATATAATCGTATTAAACTACTCTGACGTTGGTTGTGGGTACCTAATATCATTTATTCAGTTTTACCTAAAGGGATATTTTACTAAGGCTTATAAAAGAAAATAAGATATATTCTAAAAGCCGACTGCGCCAATAAGAACTTATTATCACACCGTCAAAGAAACTGTGGCTACATGAAATCTCACAAAGAAGTGGTGTTAGCAGTTTTCTCACATCAACAAATATGATTTTCTTTATGTATTACCATAGAAATGTGTAATAAGATCACACATAAGTAAAAATATTCCAAATCATAAGAAAAATAACCTGGTTCTGGAGTTGTGTCATACTCACACATCACATCGGTGCTAGAGGAAAATAACGCGAGTAAATGTATCTATATATTTCTTTGTGAACACTTTTCTCCGAAACTTTCCACCTACTATTTCAAGTTTTTTATTCAACAACTGTCAAAACGTCTATGGAGTGCGCACACTATCGCACACTATTTTGTGTCACAATAGGGTATTCCCGGGGCGTAGGGGCGTAGGCCGCACTTGTGAAATTTAGTTAGAAACTTAAGGAATTTACTTGGCCGATCTCTCGGAGGTGAAGTAGTGTTGGAAGTTATTATAAGGCTTGTATTTTCTGGGACGTTTGTAGACGAATCTTTTGTTAACTGTCCCATTGAAAGTTTTTAACGGGTAAAAAAAAAAAAACTTGTCTTCTTACTAAATAGTATTAGGAACAACAACTTAGTTCTCAGATACATCCAACTTACAAAATCATTAACAGTACAGTGTAAAACAGCTCTACAAGCAGCTTGCTCGAGAATGTTTAGCCCGTGTCACAGCCAGACATAGACTATTGATTGAAGAGAAATTCTTTATCAGAATAATTTATCATTTTCAGGCAAAAATACTTCCAGCTTTTACTCGATCTCAGAGCAATTCTTACGGCCAGAAGAAAATCTAATTTTATTTTCAGTACATCACATCGGTGCTAGAGGAAAATAACGCGAGTAAATGTATCTATATATTTCTTTGTGAACACTTTTCTCCGAAACTTTCCACCTACTATTTCAAGTTTTTTATTCAACAACTGTCAAAACGTCTATGGAGTGCGCACACTATCGCACACTATTTTGTGTCACAATAGGGTATTCCCGGGGCGTAGGGGCGTAGGCCGCACTTGTGAAATTTAGTTAGAAACTTAAGGAATTTACTTGGCCGATCTCTCGGAGGTGAAGTAGTGTTGGAAGTTATTATAAGGCTTGTATTTTCTGGGACGTTTGTAGACGAATCTTTTGTTAACTGTCCCATTGAAAGTTTTTAACGGGTAAAAAAAAAAAAACTTGTCTTCTTACTAAATAGTATTAGGAACAACAACTTAGTTCTCAGATACATCCAACTTACAAAATCATTAACAGTACAGTGTAAAACAGCTCTACAAGCAGCTTGCTCGAGAATGTTTAGCCCGTGTCACAGCCAGACATAGACTATTGATTGAAGAGAAATTCTTTATCAGAATAATTTATCATTTTCAGGCAAAAATACTTCCAGCTTTTACTCGATCTCAGAGCAATTCTTACGGCCAGAAGAAAATCTAATTTTATTTTCAGTACTTACCTGTTCATTCCATTTCAGATTTTTAGCGCTTACATAAATCACTCGTCATTGACATTTAAATATGATGTGCTAATGAATCATGCTACTGAATATTATCGAATACGGTGCCAGTAATAATTTAAGCCGATCATTTATTCCCCGCAGTATATATATATAATAACAAAGTAAATGTACAAAATACTTGGAGCTTATGAGAAAGGCCTCATCTACATTTCATCGTTGGTCGCTCGCGAGATAAATGAATGGAGGATGGTGGTTTGATTACTATTCATAAAGTGGCGAGTTGTGCGCAAACAAAATTGTTACGTCGGCGTCGCCTAACACCGCACGACGCGGTACGACGCGGCGCGGCGTGGCTCGACCCTGCCTCCTGCTGGTCGACTGTTGCTGCAAATCAAAAGGGCACAACACCAAACTTATTTTCCGGTTCCACGGTCTCATATTTACATAACAGATTTAGACGCCTCGCTAAAATGAAGCGCGGCTTTTTAAGTACAAATTCTGGAAAATGTTCCAATCCGCCACGTTCTTTGTACATTATTACGATTTTTGTAAACGCGGCAGCTGATTTTAATAATCTACATTACACGCTTATTACGATTTTAACGATTAGGCAGATGTCTTGAAGTTGCCGTCAGTGTTAATTTACCCTATCCTTTTTGTAGAAAGTTATGCTGAAGTTTTGGCATTAATCCCATTATATTATTTTAACGTTTTGATTCTAAATTTCTATTGTTTTGAACTTATATAACAGTCGACATTGCTACTGTATGACAAGTCTTCATTGGAGTCTTATCCTGTAGTCAATATCCAGCTTGTTTGAGCCTTGCGCTGCTAATTTAATGAAGGATAAATCAAAATCAAAATCAATTTTTTTATTTCACATAGGCCTACATGGGCACTTATAAAACGTCGACAAAATGAGCACGGTTCGGGTTGGTCGTTTCCTATGGAGAAGAACCGGCAAGAAACTCCATGGTTACTCTTTTAAAAATGGTTTGGTTTTACAATATTTACATGTTACAGCATTAGTACTTAGATATGGGGGGACAACGTAGGCCCGAATTATGACAATAAGTCGTAAGAAACTAAAAAAAATAAAAAGATTATATAAAAAAGTTAACAAATGTTAACTAGCATCTAGAAGGCCTACAATGTTCACACATTCACAAAACAATCGGTAAAAGAATCTATACAAAGGTAAAAAATAATAAAAATAAGTATAACAAGACTAAATTTAACATGTTGCACAAATTTTGTTATCAGTGCTGTAACTATTCTTAGCAAAGGGCTTTAAAGATGATTGAAAACCATTTTAAAAAGTCTAATTGCAAATAGCATTGCTCATTTGCTGTTGCGTTGAATTAGCGCTTCAAAGAGCCTGAGCACCTGTATGCACCTCGTTATGCAAATTGCTGTGTGATTTCTCCGAGTTACTTGGGTGTCAGTTGCTCTACACAAATTTTCGAGAGTGTGACACGGCTTAGTGGAAGTTCAGGCAAGTCGGCGTATTCTGCTCATTACCGCCAGCCATTTCTGACAATTAACTTGACACAAACATTGAACTATTTTTCCCCTACATTACTTCCGTACCCGACTTAGCTTAAAGCCGTTTCAAGTAACTTGCCTATCATAGCTAATTGAAGTTTAGTTCTCATTATGCGCCATTTCTTCTTAGATTGCGAGAAATCCTCCGTGAAGATGAAGCTCGTTGCCACTGAACTCCATTTGATACGATTACTGGGTTACCGCTTCGTGGCATATCGTGTACACGCCTGAATCAGCAACGTTAGGATTGTCGTATTGATAGAAATATGTTATGACTAACTGTGAAATACTAAATGATCTGATAAATTGGTAGGTACTTCTGGTTCCTTTGAAATATTGTAAATGTTTTAAAGTATCTATAAGTTCTCTCCGTGTGCTAATTTACATTTTATATCTCTTGAGACCTCGCGGTTTTTATTAAGAACACTCAAACGTCCAAACAAATAAATAAATAATACAAGACATTTGATTGTTTAAGACAAGAATACAGGGTTCAAGAAATATATTTTTTTTAATTTGATTTTCTTTTTCGTATTTAACTATTTATATTCTATCAGATCAGATAATTTTCATAATCAGATCTCTTTAAAATCTCTCTCTAAAAACAAAGCATTTCATATTTTTATTTAAGTATAAGTTTCTGTTTAGATTCAGATGAATTCAAAGTTTTAGAGCATGCCAGGTGCACTTACTCTTATTAGTTAAGAGTTACCATAAAATTATATCAACTGACGTATAAGCATTTTTGCATTAAGTCCACTCTCATTTAACTCTATAAATAAGGAAGGCTCGAGAACCTGCTTAATAAGTACGACTTCGTTATTTCCTATAATAAGTTGTGTTAATATATTCCGAACACGTATTTAATAATTTAACAAGGACTCGGGAAAAGATTTATATATTGCAGAATTACTTTAACCTAATTGTTGGAGAGAGTTCGGAATGCTCAATTCGTAGCATCTACTTGTATCAATACTTTGCTTGATAGGTACTTTTGTCGATATTTTCAGTTATGTTGCGAATAATATTTTTATAAACCTTATTTTATCTTATCTTGTGGAGGCGCCGAGAAATAACTCGGACACTTTGAACTATTGGTGTCTATTGTGGTCCCCTAGATAACTTACTTCTCCCCAATCTCGTTGAAAACCTTCCTCATGAGTTTTACAACTAGATTAGGAGATATGTGCCTATAGTCTTTTGATCTTGGATATCCCAACCCCTTTTTTTAAGCCGTTAGCGGATTTGCCCGCTGCTCATATTCCAAATGCATTCCCGTGACTTGAACGTAGAGTCCAAGAATTTCCTGGAGTGTTCCAGACCGGTATTAGACAGCCAATGTGTTTGTTAACTGTGTCTGCAAACTTCCTGAATGTGGATTTCACGAGGCACGTCGAAATGCCTACACATGGTTCTGGACCCACAAAATCATTTGATTCATCTGCCGTTTTAATTCCATGGACCCACATCAGTCTTATTCTGTTATGCTTCCCAAGCCTGTTTAGGGTTTGGATAGCATCCAGATCATGTTTGGACTCCACTTTGTAAGATGCCATGGCTTTGATTGCAGCCTGACTGTCACTAAGAATATATATGGATATTACCTCTGGTTCCTCTATCTATTTCCTCTTGAGCACGGTTTATTATGGTATATGTTTCTGCTTGGAATACAGTTGCCATCTTTCCTAAGTTCTTATATTTGTACCCTTTTGCGAATATTACCGCTCCTGTACCTGATTCCATTTTGAATCCATCAGTGTACCACACCAGACTATCTTGTTCTGGTGGATCAAATCCCTTAGTCCAGTCCTTTATTGTTGGGATTTGGACCTTGAAAAACCTTTCAAATACAAAGATAGTTTGCATTTTATCGGATATCATGCTTGTTACCCGATCGATTTATAACCCTACCCTTGTTCCTACCTGTTAACAAAGTTGTATAGAAATCACATCCACTAAATCCAGAAGTCGAACTATAGTATGATTATGTATTTATTTTTGTATGGATTTCGTAACTGCAGAGTCGGGCCGAATTCTGAAACCCAACTTCAATGCCAGAGTTTGACTGATTTTCAGGTTAAAGTAGAGTTGTCAAATAATAAAATTCTACATTCAAATAAAAAAGGAGATAATTATGCCACTTTCGGCCGTCATTCAGGCAATGATGAATTTACATAACAGTAATCCGAAACGTAAGTTCTTAACATAAATAACAATACTGGCAATCTGGCAATGAAAGAAAAACAAAGTTTATCAGGTGCCCCTTATCCCACGCAAATTGTAAGTCAACGAGGGAAATGGGGAGAAATGGCAGCCGCGGGCATAAAGCCGGCAGTCTTAATAGATTGTGTACATTATGTGTATAATTGAGCGATGAATGTCAAGGATCCTTAATTATATGTGTATAAGAACCAAATTTTCTAACAAAACATTAATCTTCAGAGCCTTTTCTCAACGTTCTTGCTCTATAGAATGGAGAAATTGTATGCAAACCGACTGCTTTCCCACTTTCGCAATCCCTAGAGATTGCCGATACCGTAAGCTTAGCTCCTTTCTCTGGGGGTCGTACCTTAGGGGTTCTAACCCTTACTTGAAAAATATGTTTAAAATGTCTACCGATAAACATGTACGACACTTCTTTTCGTGAGTAGGCACGGGCATTACGAGAATAGCTCGAGCCAAGTCGTGCTCATGTCATGATTAAGTAGTCTGCAAGAATAGTGGGACTAACTTCAAGGTGCGCCAGACGTACACATGGGCTGTTCTAATATTAGAAGGACTAGAGACACACAGGTACCTATCACAGGGGTTTCCGAAATTTTTCAATTCTCGTAAAATCTGTGCCTGATTTTGGAATCCAAACTTTAACTCATTGGCTATAAGGACTATCTTAGCTTTATGTTTTGATCCCATATTAGTTATAGGCGATCCTAAAAACCACAAAAACGACCCCCATGATCAAAATTCGACTAATATTTGATTCAGTGCCATCTTGGATTTTGGTTTTAACCCCATATACACTCAAAAACTCACAACGCGTTTTGAACCATTTTTTCGTATTAAATACCATACACTTCTGGTTACCTTTTCAGAGAATACAAGCGCGATGTTACATCTTAAAATACATAGTAAAATATGACAAAGACTGTGATAAGATTACTTGTAGAAAAAGCTGGGGTACATTACATTGAGCAATCATTTGCTTTAGCTATAGTTAAAGTAGAAAGTTAAGCCGATCTTTTAGAGTGCATCTCAGAAGCTGAGCAAACATTTATGAATATCAAAGGTAAGCTGAAACTGGAGACAGTGAGGATAAAATATATGTTATAATTCATCTTATTCAAGTTGGTGTGCTTAAGAGATGTTACGTGAATACATTTAGTAACAGAGTATTTATAACTTTGTTCTAACTCTTAATGGAGTTACAATCAGTTTTTTGTTGTATTCTGTTTTAATTTCTTTGAAGTTAGGGACTGTAAAAGCAAAGCTACAGAACTTATTAACCAAAAACTTATTAGCTTTGAATTTTGTTAAAAGTGGTGATATATTTTTTCACAGTAAGAGTGTGACAGCAAAAATAATACCTAGGATTTAATACCCAGATGCTAAGGTCTGATAAATACGCCCTTATTCTTAACGATTGCTACGAGGAAAATGGAGACACCTACGAGCAGTGCGCTACGCCGTAGCACTACTACGGCGTAGAGACCACATGACGTCACATGATTAAGTACTTGCATCTGTTACAAATACGAGAAATGTTCCACACTTTGTTTGCTACTAAAATAAACTGAAGGAACTTCAATAGCATACAGTATTTGTAACCTGAACATAAGAAGTACGAAACTGTGATCAAATCAGCTTAACTAGTGTTTGTACCCCTCTTGGAACTAAACTTAGCCTAGCTAACAGACAAGATACTAACTTAGTTCTTCCTACTGGATTTGTGGAAGGGCAACTTAGACTTACAATAGACGACAAAGTACTTCATTTGATCCGAAGTCTTGGACTAAAAATATTGCTTTTATAATAGCGCTCTTTCATTCTTGTTTCAGTTTTGTTACTGAACGTAAGTTAGTGCTATATTAATATTCTATGAACATAATGTTTTTTATGAAACATGCAATACAAAAATCTACGCATACATATTTATGTTATCAACATGTATCTCGCAAATAACCTCACCAGGCGTGTGAACACGCGGGAAAATTGATAGCTTTTCTTTCTTTTCATAGTAAAAGAATTGTGTGAGTGGCGCATCGGGCGCGACAACGAGGTTTCCGCACAAATAGCAACACGTGTGTAGTGGCTAATGGAGCGGCCGCCTGTCGGATTCAGCCGGCCGATCCGACCAACCGACATCCGACCGTCCGTTATGAGCCGACATTACCTACCGCATGTCGGCTCATAACAAATATTACAAACAATTCACCTGATATTTGATTTATAAGTTGGCTAAATTGCTGCGGTATGAGCTGGAATAGTAATGTTTTGGGAAATTGTTTAATGCCAGACCATATTGCATCAAACGTTTTCCGAGTAGACAGAATTGAATGACATATCTGTGGCTACAGAGCACATCCAAATGTCGCCGCCAGACTATAATGGTCCTTATTATATAGTTAGGTATTTGCAAAAAAGGTGAGACAATGAAGCAGAACTCGTTCGACAGTTACTTGCTAATTGTGTACTACGTCAATCAGAAAACGATGCAAAGAGCAGTAGCTACTTATCATCGTTAACAAGTGATAACATTCGGACGTAAACTGAGTCATTGCGGTGATTGGACGCGATCGCTCAAAAATTATATTTTTAATTCATCCATAAAATTTTCACCGAATTAATAGCCGTGCTCATTTCGTCGTCATTTTATGATTATGGCAAACCGATAGGCGGACGATTGATCGGAACGGGATAAAAATATGTTCAATATGTTTTACAGACAAGTTAATGCGCTGCGGGATCATGGCTCGTTGTCTGCCAAACGGGTAGATGTTACCTTCCCCGCACCCCCGCGCTTTTCCGTTTTGAGAACAGCCTAATTTCCTGTGGGTGCTCATTACGCTTCCTACTGTACTATTAACAGTTATTTATGTATAGGTTATCATGTTTTCTCATCGCTTGATATGGACAATGAACTTTTGAAATACGCGTTCAAAATTTCTCTACATTTTTAGGCAATGTAATAAATAAAGGTTGTTTAATCAGAATTGTCATTGCGACTTCATATCTCGAACGTTTTTTGTATAGAACTCGAAGCTTGGATAAAATCTGGCAAAAACGTTCAGCTAATACACTCACTGTAGGTAAGTGTAGGTGATGGAATAAACTTGTCATAAACTTTTTTTATTTTGACAATTATTACGAATTACGAGGCCCTAAAGTGGTTCGTAATGTTTCCCCCTTCCCTCATGTAATTTTCCGCCCAGAAAACTGAAAATAAAAGTATAGGAATAAAATTTTGTTGGAAGTAAATTACGACTGCCTGAAGTTGTTCAACTTTGGACGATAATATAGTTCTAGTTTACGAGTGAAAATATTGTATTTTCTGTCTAGAGATTTGTCATAGTCAAGTGAATAATCCACCGGATAATGAGGATATTTGTATGTAAGTAGCAGTAGCACTCGTTCAGTATCCGTTCATGTTCGCGGTCAATTATAAACGTAGAGCATAACAATTTGGCACTGAGCGTACAGTGGAAATACGTAGCAAGTACCACGAGTGCTTGTACATGGTACGTAGATGTTTGCGTGTGTTATATGATGGTGTAGTGTGGGGAACAGGCCGCGTGCGACCGCACGACATGCGACAACCGCAAACACGTCGCATGTCGCGTGTCGCGGCCTGTCCTGCCCTGTCGACCACTTAGCATACCCGACCCCTTTTACGTAAAATATCGTATATCGAAAACTGTTACAGGACGGGCTTAACCTTCGAACATTGAACTGTTGATCCCTCTCTTACGTGTTGAAACTCCATTTATATTTTATGATAACTAAGTTTGTTTGTTAACCTTTGTCGTGTCCTTCTAAACATTAATGAAGATTTAATGAGGTTCTTAATAAGATTTTTGTCTGGAAATTTTAAGTTAAACTAGTTTTTCTAGTAATTTGTTGAGATAATGGATGGGTAGTACACCAATCATTTTACGAAACATAATATCATCATCGTATTCATGGTAGAGTTAGGCAGAACTATACAGAACAATAGTACCAGTAGGTACTAGGTAGGTAGGTAGGTAGATGTCCGACCCAGATTTACCCAATAGGGATATGTCCTGGGTAAAACAATGATTATTCTATTTAGCCCGTCAGTGAGATTATCAAATAATATTGGACCCATATTTTTTGCTTTATCAAATAAATAAAAATTGACAAAGTAAAAGCGCATCAAAGTTCAGAAGTGCGGGCTTTTGACGTCACTTTGTCAGTATAAAGTGTAGCACACCGTGTCGCCACACGATATTTCAACGCACTGTATCGTCGTAATTTTTTTTTTACGTTGCAAAAGAATAAATACCTGTCCAATATTTTTTATGAATCTGCCTGACGGACTTAACAATTATTTTTAGTCAACATCCCTATTGTGTTAAATTCCAATGTTATAAGGGACGATCTCCCACTCCATTGTAAAAGTTACACAGATACATCGTACAGATGAAAAAATTCAATCCCACATTGACCAACTCGGGGAGGGCATCTATGACCTCACGTTCAGCTACTGCGGCCACTAAACCAACAATGTAGGTCAATCATTGTATTACGTTCAGAATGTATTACATAGGTAAACACATACACTTACTGGAACCACAAAGTATGTATAATGAACTTTTGAAATACGCGTTCAAAATTTCTCTACATTTTTAGGCAATGTAATAAATAAAGGTTGTTTAATCAGAATTGTCATTGCGACTTCATATCTCGAACGTTTTTTGTATAGAACTCGAAGCTTGGATAAAATCTGGCAAAAACGTTCAGCTAATACACTCACTGTAGGTAAGTGTAGGTGATGGAATAAACTTGTCATAAACTTTTTTTATTTTGACAATTATTACGAATTACGAGGCCCTAAAGTGGTTCGTAATGTTTCCCCCTTCCCTCATGTAATTTTCCGCCCAGAAAACTGAAAATAAAAGTATAGGAATAAAATTTTGTTGGAAGTAAATTACGACTGCCTGAAGTTGTTCAACTTTGGACGATAATATAGTTCTAGTTTACGAGTGAAAATATTGTATTTTCTGTCTAGAGATTTGTCATAGTCAAGTGAATAATCCACCGGATAATGAGGATATTTGTATGTAAGTAGCAGTAGCACTCGTTCAGTATCCGTTCATGTTCGCGGTCAATTATAAACGTAGAGCATAACAATTTGGCACTGAGCGTACAGTGGAAATACGTAGCAAGTACCACGAGTGCTTGTACATGGTACGTAGATGTTTGCGTGTGTTATATGATGGTGTAGTGTGGGGAACAGGCCGCGTGCGACCGCACGACATGCGACAACCGCAAACACGTCGCATGTCGCGTGTCGCGGCCTGTCCTGCCCTGTCGACCACTTAGCATACCCGACCCCTTTTACGTAAAATATCGTATATCGAAAACTGTTACAGGACGGGCTTAACCTTCGAACATTGAACTGTTGATCCCTCTCTTACGTGTTGAAACTCCATTTATATTTTATGATAACTAAGTTTGTTTGTTAACCTTTGTCGTGTCCTTCTAAACATTAATGAAGATTTAATGAGGTTCTTAATAAGATTTTTGTCTGGAAATTTTAAGTTAAACTAGTTTTTCTAGTAATTTGTTGAGATAATGGATGGGTAGTACACCAATCATTTTACGAAACATAATATCATCATCGTATTCATGGTAGAGTTAGACAGAACTATACAGAACAATAGTACCAGTAGGTACTAGGTAGGTAGGTAGGTAGATGTCCGACCCAGATTTACCCAATAGGGATATGTCCTGGGTAAAACAATGATTATTCTATTTAGCCCGTCAGTGAGATTATCAAATAATATTGGACCCATATTTTTTGCTTTATCAAATAAATAAAAATTGACAAAGTAAAAGCGCATCAAAGTTCAGAAGTGCGGGCTTTTGACGTCACTTTGTCAGTATAAAGTGTAGCACACCGTGTCGCCACACGATATTTCAACGCACTGTATCGTCGTAATTTTTTTTTTACGTTGCAAAAGAATAAATACCTGTCCAATATTTTTTATGAATCTGCCTGACGGACTTAACAATTATTTTTAGTCAACATCCCTATTGTGTTAAATTCCAATGTTATAAGGGACGAGCTCCCACTCCATTGTAAAAGTTACACAGATACATCGTACAGATGAAAAAATTCAATCCCACATTGACCAACTCGGGGAGGGCATCTATGACCTCACGTTCAGCTACTGCGGCCACTAAACCAACAATGTAGGTCAATCATTGTATTACGTTCAGAATGTATTACATAGGTAAACACATACACTTACTGGAACCACAAAGTATGTATAAGCGGCGGCGGGGTTCTGTTTTGTGATGGAACCGACCAAAAATAAAATAGTGTAGGTACCTATGGGTATCCATGATGTATGATAGAAGTTGACAAAGGCGTTGGAACCTGATATTTTTAGCATGACCGCTCTCGTTGCGAATATACATAAATAGTAGGCATTCGTATTGTTATACAAATTCAATCCACAGCTTTGTCGTCGTGTTTTTTTCGAATAAAAGCCAGCGCATGTTCGCTTTAAGCTGGGTCATGAACTATGTCTATTGCCTGTATCAGATTCCATACAAGTTATGAAGCCATTTGGTTGCAACAAACAATCCAGCTTCATTTTGATATAACTAATTTGAGGTTTAACAATCCAGCTTTGTTTTGATTTAACTTATTTGAGGTTTCATTCTTAATTTTTTATTGTACACCAAAAATAATATATAATACAATGTGATAACAAAGTACATGTACAAAGGCGAGCTTAACTCAATGTTTAGTTCTCTTACAGAAAACCCTAGAGAGTGACAGAGAATGATGACAAAAGAGGGTATGATCCAGTGTACAGTTTTAAAATAACATAATCGTTTAAGTACACACTTAACCCAGTTCCGTGCACCTTTAAATTATCCCAACGATATCTTTATGTTATCGCTTAGTTAATTACCCATGATGCTCGGTAACATTTGCGCTAGCGTATATTACAAGCAAACATTCATGGTTCGACCTGGATCTCAGTAATTGTGCTAGGATTTATGTAGGTTTGACGACGCGTAGCGCCCGCGGGCTAGGGGCTACCGCAGCATCGCCGGCACGACGCCTTTGATTAACGGAGCCATTGGACGGACTCCGCCGCCAATAAACATTACTATAATACGTCTGCACGTTCGCTAGTACCGTTTGTATAGCCGCTGGGACCCAAGTAACAGCTACACCGCCACTACCGCCAACCG
Organism: Orthosia cruda; assembly: GCA_964057195.1. Taxonomy (NCBI): domain Eukaryota; kingdom Metazoa; phylum Arthropoda; class Insecta; order Lepidoptera; family Noctuidae; genus Orthosia; species Orthosia cruda. The sequence goes on along the minus strand of OZ059838.1, from coordinate 16,630,704 downwards.
ACCGGCAAACGACAATAAATTTGTCTTAATAGCTAGGGTGTGGCTTTTAGCGTCCGACAGCGAGAACGATCCCTACACGTTAGCTTCGTACCGGTGCAATTCAACAGCTCATCAAAACGATACAGATGAATGATGTTTACTTGAAAGAGGAAAATAATAAACAGCTTTACAAACATCTTTTCAGCTTTTGATAACTTTGTATATTTCCCAGTAAACAAAATATTAATAGCTGGCGAATTCAGTACACACAAAATAAATTTATTTGTGAAAGAAGTTCAAAGTAAAGAGCCGATAATATAATAAATTATGCGTAGTTCCCGTTCGATTTCATCAGGGTCCGCGAAGAACTCGAGGGCTAATTAAATTGGAAGCTAGTTGAGAACAAAGTGACTCGATAGTGTGATAGTGTCGCAGAAGCCGTACCTGACCCAAAACTTTGTCTTACACCTCAAAGGAAACACTCGCCGAACCCACATTATGAGAATTGTTTTACAAGTTTTTTACATTTGCTAAATTGCTTCTCTAAACACAAAGCTAATTACTTGGACTTATTTTTGACGTAGTTTGAAAGTTTTTATTAGCTCTTGTTTTTAGCAAGTTGTATTTTTTTTATTTTAATGCTTATAAATATGTTTTAGTCGTTTTGTTACGATTTAACAGGCTTTATAGCGTGGATGTGAGCATTAATAAGTTTGATTTATAACTTCTTTGATTTTGTTACATCAACCGATGTCCTTTGCGAATAAATAATAAAAAATAGTATATTATGGAACTAGTAAATAAAGGATGGATTTGAAGTGAGGGCCATAGATGCATTTCGAGCATAGCAAGTGATTCAGGAGTTAGAATCCAGAGCGACGCGAGTAATTCAAGCCCTCGATATAAATCCATTATATTCAAGAGTTGCATACTATACGTTATACCATGACTACGAGAAAAAAAAGATTTAAATTTTTGAGGTTGTAAAGCATTGAGATGTAGGTCGATTATATTGGTGTGTTCTTAATTCAAACACCAAAACAGTTATTAAAAGTGCTTTAAATTCACTGTTTTCAGTGAATAAAATAAGCTTTTCAGAGGGGAATTAGAATAAAATATTTTTTTCTTGACATATACAAGTTATCACAAAGAACCAATTTACACAATGGAATAAAATGAACAAGATAACACAATGGAAGTGGTCATGGTCAGACACGGAACACCTGTATCTGGGTGGCCCAGAAATGCATCACAACGTTTCATTAATAATATGTATTATAATATGATAACAAGTATATACCGTACCGGATCGTATATAAGTGTAGGTATTATTACGTTTGTATTCCGATATTACGTATATGATAAAGCAATTCAATTGAACGCGCTTGGATTGAAACAAAATTTATTGAAAATCTAGTGCTACAGGCAGTAACGGTATCAACGCTGTTTGGCCCCGGGCGGTATTAATATGAACAAATCCACTTATTACCACGGCGCACAATACATCCACTACTAATTACTATACATTAACGTAATGGGACTTTAATATAAAACTGTTAGTTTTATATCCATCATTTTCGATTCCATATTTAACTTTATAATCGCAAGGGCAATGGGCTTTTTTAAATTACACTTATGATAATATTAGTTATTATTTCTGCTAACATTATTATTCCTGATTATACAAGTAATTAGATAGTTATCACTTCGTAGCTCTTATTGTGCGAAGCACTTATTGTGCGTTGCACTTAATGTGAGTAGCACTTATTGTGCATTGCACTTATTATGCGTAGAATTTATTGTGCGTTGCAAATATTGCACGTAACTCTCACTGCGTGTAGCACTTATTATGCGTAGCACCTAACGCTCGTAGCACTTTTTATTCTTGTAGCTCTCAAGCGGTACGCACAAAAAGTGTTTTAAAGCTTGTTTAGTTGTTTTTAGAAACTCAATAAACCTCATCCTGAAGTCGATTCATTTACAATAAAGAAATGAATTTTAACGAATTGTTTTCACAACTCTTGTAAAACAATTCAGTAATAGATACTTAATGCCTGTAATATCATCGGTATGAATGTATTAGCCAATATCCGTAGAATTTCCAATTATTTTCTTATTGGCTAATTGGTTTGCGCAGTCAGAATCGCGTAATGCCGTAAGCGTGCACTAATAGAAAATACTTGCTTTTGCTACGGCGGATTACTTTGTATCATAGCATTGACTGTAGCTTCTTTTCTGATGCATTTCCTCTTAGTTGAGAACCTGACTAGCATTTGAATGTAAACACGAGTTTTATTAAGACTGATTTTAATAAAATTTATAATCAATGGCAGAAACCAAATTATAATTAATGTAAATCTAATATGCAGATACAACAAATGACACATATTCATTTACTGAAAATAAAATATAACCGAAGGATTCTCTACTAAAACTATTTTAACCCTCGGCAGACAAGGTGAGGCAACAATTTAAAAATGCGTTGATTTTATATATATTACAACGTAACGTAACGTTGATTTTGTCAGTAGCTGGCGTTTAAACATTGCTGCGTCAAAAAACAGCGTCGGATCCATACTAGGTGCCCCAGCGACGTGGTTCTGGGGTGTTTATAAACCCACTTTGTATGACGTCGTAAAAAAGTATGTGAAATGTTGCATGAAAATGTTCCAGGATCACCACAAAAGCAACCAAAAAGGGCCCAGAGATGTTGCTTAGGTCCAAAAAACAAAGATAGAAAGGTTGTTTCGAATGTAATGCCGTGATATGTACCTAAGCTATAAACTAGGGGTCTCTAATTCAAGAGTGAATAGGTTTCTTCTAGGCAAGCGTGCTTCACCGTCGACCACATCATCGCCTACCACCAGGTGAGATAGTGGTCAAGCGCGTCAACAATAAAAAAATAAAACATGCGAATTTCATGTATGAAAATTGCACTGATTAGACACTAGATTTAGATAACGAATAAAATCGCTCAAATGGCCATAAACAGCTAATTGGCCATAAACTTTTAATAAATATTTTTACTTGTGACTTAATGACATTTTGTAATTTTCACGACAAGGTTACGTAATTACGTGTATTTTTAACCGGCGGCATGCGGGCTTGTATGTATGTTTGTATTCTTTATTTATTTATTAAACTTTATGCACAAATACAAAGGCGGACTTAATGCCTTAGGCATTTTCTACCAGTCGACCTTAGGGTGGTGCAAAGATAAAACATGGCAGGTGCAATTAAATGAAAGAACGAGTAGAAAATAAATAAAATAAAAATAAATTTCTAAACTTAATACTTAAAAATATATACTTAGATACATACATATAGATATAAAAATATATACATAAACAATGTCATTGAGAAACCGAATCCAACAAGCTAACTGTGAGAAGATTCTGCATTTTTTTTTGCGAATATGCTCACGTGCCTTCAATTTGAAGGAGTACTGACTGCTTGCCATCCTGATGTTATGAGGGAGCGCATTCCAAAGGGAGATTGCCTGGACAATGAAGGATGAATGAATAAACCCAGAGCGGTGAGACATATATTTCAAACCGCTAAACAGGTTTTTTAGGGTTTCGTACCCAAAGGGTAAAAACGGGACCCTATTACTAAGACTCCGCGGTCCGTCTGTCTGTCTGTCTGTCTGTCACCAGGCTGTATCTCAAGAACCGTGATAGCTAGAGAGTTGAAATTTTCACAGATGATGTATATCTGTTGCCGCTATAACAACAAATTCTAAAAACAGAATAAAATAAATATTTAAGGGGGGCTCCCATACAGAAAACGTGATTTTTATGCCGTTTTTTGCTTTAATGGTACGGAACCCTTCGTGCGCGAGTCCGACTCGCACTTGGCCGGTTTTTTTTAATTAAGACATCGTTAGTTGCGAATTGGCCCAAGTGTTCAAAATAGATGAAGGTGAATTTTGGAGACCATATTGTGCGGTTATATAATCAAATCAAACCCATTGAATGGGGTATCAAAATGAACAGTTTTAAGACGTTGTTACAAACTTATATACCATTTATATCACATCACACATCACATCACATCATCAGCCTTTTTTAAAGTTCCCACTGCTGGGACTCAGGCCTCCTCTCATAGATACCATTTATATGTTCAAAAGTAATCTCGAAAATAAATTATTACTAAAAAATTATAAATAAAAAAGTTAATTCAAATATCATAAACCCAACTGCATGAAGAAAAAGAGAAGAACATCATGCTGTGCAGTCGAAGGATCACGTGATCAGCCAGCTAGCGAATATGTATCCTCCGACTGCACAGTATGATTTTCTTCTTATTTACATCTTTTTAGTTCGTTTCTTAAGTAGTCAGGTTTTTTATTATTAAATTAACTTCTTTTTTAGGGTTCCGTACCAAAAGGGTAAAAACGGTCTATTACTGAGACTTCGCGATCCGTCTGTCTGTCTGTCTGTCTGTCACCAGGCTGTATCTCATGAACCGTGATAGCTAGACAGTTGAAATTTTCACAGATGATGTATTTCTGTTGCCGCTATAACAACAAATACTAAAACTAGAATAAAATAAATATTTAAGTGGGGCTCCCATACAACAAACGAGATTTTTTGCAGTTTTTGCGATAATGGTACGGAACCCGTCGTGCTAGAGTCCGACTCGCACTTGGTCGGTTTTTTAAAATTAATGTTAAATTTGATAATTGATAAAAATAGCTAAAAAAAATATTTTCTTTAACTTTGTAATTTACCTAACACAAAAACGCATTCAAACTTGATTCGCTAGACTCACGTATAAAGTAGAGACGATGCCTTGTGGGGTTAATTTAACCCAACGTTGTATGTGGGAGAAGTTTTTGTCACCTTGTAAGCAGAAGATTAAGAACTCAGAAAGCAGCCTATATTTAAGAGAACTTACTCTCTAACAGATTTATGTTCAAAAGTAAATACTTAATAGAGTCGTAATAAATAGCCCAAAGTAACATGTTTTGTCCTTCGAAGTAAATCCAGACGAGACAAAATAAAATACAATAAGGTATGTGATTGAACACCGGGCGTCGGTTACCTTCACGACAAAGTGACTTTTATGCTCTCCGATTTTGTTCAGGTCTTAAATACCAATTAGTATAAAAATAAACTTAGTCAAAAACAAAAAAAAAATGGATTTAAATAGCTAGTTTTTCATGATATTCAATAGGGTTCAATATTAAGATTTTGTGAATTATTGTAATTAAACTATTTCACGATGAGATGGAATAACTCACTAACTTTGATAAAATATGATCGAAGCCTACTAAACAACATTTTAACTACAAAATAGTCCTTTAATTTGACCAAAATGTAGGTAGTATTTATGATAATATTGTTTGATTTATTTTTAATGTAAGTACTACTAATACTATTGTAGCATAATCATGGTCTTATATTGTATGTAGCTTTGTGACAAGTAAACACTTTTTCTTTCTTTCTTCTTTCTTTCTTTGAATAGACCAAATAATGATTGTGGTTGAAGTGGGTCTCTCTCCTTGTTTGTTCTTTTTTAGGGTTCCGTACCCAAAGGGTCAAACGCGACCACATTACTAAGACTCCACTGTCCGTCTGTCTGTCTGTCACCAGGCTGTATCTCATGAACCGTTATAGCTAGACAGTTGAAATTTTCACAGATGATGTATTTCTGTTGCCGCTACGACAACAAATACTAAAAACAGAAAAAAAAAATATTTAAGTGGGGCTCCCATACAACAAGCGTGATTTTTTTACTGTTTTTTTGCAATAATGGTACGGAAACCACATGCGCGAGTCCGACTCGTACTTGGCCGGTTTTTTTACTATTCTTCTCTGTTACTTTGCGATTGTTGTTGTAGTGTTGTGTCTATATCAAATTAACGTTTTCTATTCTATTCTTTATATTTTTAACTCCATACCTACTCCATCTCAACAGTCATAATGGTCTGTTTGTCATCGACACGCTAAGAAGAAGAAGCTTTAAGCTACTCATAAAGACCGATACTTAACCTCAACTTAAATCTGTAGCATTCTATATATAACTTTGATTTATGACGTTCACACTACCGTTTCATGTCTACATGTAAATGGAGAAACAAATAGATACGCATGACCCAATTAAGTAAAATTTCCCTTTGTTCGCCAGAGCTACAACAAAATAAAAACAATATTAAATTAGTTCAAAAACCTGTACGAGTATTGCTGTTGCAGTGACTATTCTATTGCGTCTCATGGGAGCGAATATCCGCTCTTTTTTATTTTTATACTTGCAATCTAACGCAGACCGTATGAGTCGACTGAGGCAAAAGGGAAACCTGGGTCTTTTCGGTGGACCAATAATACACAGCCTGTAACCATTCTGGTATCTTGATTGTGTATATCTTTAAAGCAATTACCTGGGCACCTACAAATAATGGTAATGTTTTAATGTAACGTCAAAACTAGATGAAAAAGGTCGGTTAACACAAGCGAGTACACATTCTATCCCCACTCTACCCACATTCTTTTTTTGTGCTAACAGGGATATATATTCTTACTTTGGTTTTTTCTATAATAGAACTTAATTTTTAGGGTTCCGTACCTCAAAAGGAAAAAACGGAACCCTTATAGGATCACTTTGTTGTCCGTCCGTCTGTATGTCTGTCAAGACCCTTTGTTTTAGGAACGCGTAGAGGAATCATAATGAAATTTATAACAAATACTCGGGTCTACTGCCCCTTAAAGCTGTGAAAAATCAAACTTCTAAGCCAACTCAATCAAAAGATACAGCCGTTTGTGCCGCAAATTGCCGTAAATTTTCGACACTCGCAAGGGAATCAAAACCTACAGGATACTTCCCGCGAACTCGGAATCTTTAAATTTGATACAAAGCAACTTCTTATAGCACAGATAAAGTAAAAATTGCGAAAACCGTAAATTTTCAGTTACATCATATAATAAAAATATTTTTAATAAATTTAAACACACTACCCTACTATACACACTACACTACTATAATTGAAATTCATATCAAATACTTACTATACCTTTGAGCTGAGGTTTGTACGGAACCCTCGGTGCGCGAGTCCGACTAGCACTTTTAGTGGGATCATTATTACACTATTGTTACGTCTTGTTACTCTGCAATCTTCGTCGTATGTGGCGTCGTTATCTATCTACCCTCTAAAGGCATGTAAACTTGATAAGATGTATGTTTAGACGAATCGATGTATTTATGTTTGTAAATTTATACTACCTACTCCTTTTTAGGGTTCGGTACCTCGAAAGAAAAAATCGGAACCCTTATAGGATCACTTTGTTGTCCGTCCGTCCGTCAGTCTGTCTGTCTGTAAAGACACTTTTTCTCAATAACGCGTGGTGGGTACCAAGCTGAAATTTATATTAAATACTCTGATCTACTGTCACTTAAAGCTGTGAAAAAATAAAAAGATACAACCGTTCATGCCGCAAATTTCCGTAAATTTTCGACACTCGCAAGGGAATCAAAACCTATAGGGTACTTCCCGTGAACTCAGAATCTTGAAATTTAGTACGAAGCAACGTCTTATAGCACAGATAAAGGAATAATTGCGAAAACCGTAAGTTATTAGTTACATCGTATAATAAAAATATTTTTAATAATTTTAAACTTACTACCCCTTTCCTCATGAACGCGGTATTAAATTGAAATTCATATCAAATTCTCATGTCTATAATAACTTTAAGCTGAGGTTTGTACGGAACTCTCGGTGCGCGAGTCCGACTCGCACTGCAGGTTTTTTTTTTAAATTCAGAATCAATATAATAGCAACCCTAGTGAGTCCGGTAAGTTTAGCTGTCAATTTTCGAGGATGGCGGGAGTGGTCCTTCTGTATACTTTTTATTTTGTGTCTAAACCTACTTATTCATCCACCTAAATATTTAAAACCTAAAGGTTACGGTACGGTCTTCTAATTACTGCTTTATACAGAAATCGGTATTCAACTTGTTAATTAGTTCAGTAACCATGATCATTTTCGTGTAAGGGAACTAAGGGAAGGTTTTTTTTGCCAAGAATACTTGTAAGTACCCTATAAATAAACCTAAAAATACTCGATAAATTTTAAGGAAACGTTTAATAGATGTATAGAAGGAAATGTTTTTAATAAAACCAACAAGGGTTTTCCTAGTAACAGTCAAAAGTTCAAGTTTCTAAACAAATAAATTACGAGGATTTCATTATTTAAAAAAGTTAGATAATTAGGCATTCAAGTGCCTAACGGTTAGGTTATTTCAACGAGTGCCTATGTTTCCTTATGTATAGATGTTGTGTGAAAGAAATAAAAAAAAATTGACCTACCTTTGTCACAATGTGACGTTTGAGCTACACCAGTGATGGCGGGTTGGGTCAGATTTTATTTATGTGCTGACTCATTCAACTGAAGTCCCAGTAGCCGGAGTTGTATTCTGTAATTTTGGTTATTAGGCTACCTACATAGGCAGGGGCGACCTAGTACATAATGTCGTCTGTTATATCTAAATATTTGTAAGGGCTAGCCTATTTATCATCAGCCTTTTTAATGTTCCCACTGCTGAGCACGGACTCCTCTCTGTGAGAGTTAAAGGGTCGTAATCCACCACGCGGGCCTTTAGACCGATAGCGCTAGGTTTTGAGGTTTCAAAAATATTAAAGTTGTTTGTTTTTCGCATATAGTTGCCGGACCATTTGCCCAACCTAATACCTTAGTTTGTGTCATCCTAGGTATTTGCATAGGTAGAAATTTAGCTGTTTGTCTTTTCGACCAGTATCGGACGAAAAGAAAATTAGAGATGAAAATTTTACTTTCATGATAATAACGAAGTAGTAACTGATGTACATAGGCATTTTGTGTCATCTCTGTCCACGGGAATCCTAATAATTAACCAGTACCTAACACGTAGCCAACTAGCTCTAAAAGAATATTACAGTCGGTTAAATAGGTATTACGCGTTTTAGAGTACTGATATCTGTTGTTTAAAATATTTTGTGTCGAATTCATCCACGACTTTTAAAGATATTTTATTTTTTTACTACAACACCCTGTAAAATCCACAAAAGAAAATACAAGTTATTAGAGTTTATGTGTTTTTCATTATTATGGTGAGACAAAACACTATTCATAATTTGTGTCGTTTTTATCCACGAAATCGTATTATTTAAAAAAAAAAAACTAGACTTCTTCGCACGAAGGGCGAGCGCGGGGATAAGCGCGGGCACAAGCGGCGCGGGTGCCGGCAAGCCATACGCGCGGCGCGTTTATTTGTTTACATTCGGTCTTTGCAAGTTGCAACAAAAAAGTGCGTGCGTTATTTATGATGTATTTGATTGATTAAACTTGCACGAAAAACTTAACTCTGAATTAGTTGCTAACATGAGATGAAATTGACAAAGGTCAAAGACAAAGGTTAAATTGACAATATTGTATAACAAACTGTCAATTTAACCTAGTCTTAGCAACTGAGTTAAGTTTTTTGCGCAAGTGGGCCTTAAAAGTTAGTTATGTATGAAGCTGTGAAAGACTAAAATGGAGATTGAATTTAATAAATGTGTTATGTCGACACCCAATATGAATAACATAGTAACTCAACATTGCATAGTTTTCAACACAGCTATTTTCTTTTTTGTAAAGTTTATTGTTTATTTGCTTTATTTTAGGTTTCATGTTACTAATTTTAATTGCTCTTTCAGTTTTGATAAAACTACTGCAAGTATGATTTTCGCAATGTTACAATTTACAGATATTTAGCATTTTTAATATGAAAAACATTGTAACTACAGTTACAATAGAGTCTTGAAAACATTTGAAAGATTTTTTCTGTGAATATTATGTACGATTACGAATTATACCCAAAAAATAACTTTGTTAAATATTATTGTAAGCAACAATTACAATGTGTGTCAATGTTAGATTTAGATAAAAAGACATGTAAAGTACTATGGAAGAGCTAATAAAACTCGTTTTTTAATAATTATTATAATTCAATTAATATTCACAACGCTTTGGGCTCTGGTGGACACAGGTAAAATTATCTATGCCCGTGTCTACCGTTCGCACAGCGGCGATCAGGAGACAAGCAGGCTCACAGATTACCTCAGTTAAGCGGCTGATGCGGCACAGTAGTGGTACCCTTCCGCCCTATTAGTGATCCGGGGGGACTTTAATGCTCACCATCAGCAGTAACGTGGTTCTTCCCATACCAGTGCAGTAATCATGCTGGATGGGAAATGCATAAGCTTACGTTAGCGGTAATCCGCCAGCTGGTTCAGGGGGCAACAGCAACGGGGGATGTTGATTCGCACACGGCCAATTGCTTGGACCTTCTGCTGACAATAGATCCAGGCCGATACTCGGTGTCGATAACTTCACCTTGGGAATGCGAGTGACGTATGTCAGAAAAAAGGCCTTCAACAGTGATGCCAAGTCCTGCAAGAAGGTGTTGCAAAGGGCTCGGTTCGACCACATTGGCCGAATAGGGACATAACTTGCTTCTTACCCAGAAGATAGTAAAGCGTTTCGGTCCCTGGGTAAGTCGGTTCAGTCGAACTTCTGCCATCCCTCACGACCACCACTGCTGAAACCCGACAGGTCGCTGGCCCGCTTCGTTAAGGAGAAGGCAAACTTTTTTGCCTCTTTTTGCATAATTTTCGCGTCATCATTCTGGTGATGAGCGGATGTATTCTTTCTCCTGGTGGATGTGAGACATAAAATATCCATAAAAAGGATGTTCGTAGCAACCTCTACTTGAACAAAGCTAGTGATCCCGACGGGATGGGATGGGATACTTACACTTGTCCTTAAAACTTGTGCGCTCGAACTATCACCGATTTTGACACGTCTATTTCGCCTTACGTGTGAAACTGTGAAAGAGTCGAATGCTTGGAAGTAAGCTACCGTACAGCCCGTGTCCAAGAAGGAACGTTGAGCTGACCCTGCCAATTATAGACCCATCTCTTCGTGTGCTTAATATTAAGCTCGTGGTATACCTAGAAGCTAATGACATCCTGAAGTGATTGCCAATACGGTTCTACAGGGGATCTAGCTTATGCCGTTCACATCTGCAGTAAGGCCATCGAGAGGCCCGGGGAGGTGCTTGCCATCTCCTTCGATAACTCGAATGGTTTCGATAGGGTCTGGCACGGAAGCCTTATTAGTAAGCTTCCTTCATTCGGTCTGCCTGGTGATGGTATGCGTGATTGGATTGCAGATTTCTTGTGGGATCGGTCCATTCCAGTCGTTCTCGTCTGACCAATTGGATATTTATACCGGGGTCCGCTGCACATAAAATATCTGCTTGAAACTTGGGTATGCAGACGACAGCACTGTTGCTGAGAAGTACTGTTCCATCCTTGTCCTTTGTGAGGCTGTGGTGGAGCGTTTAAGCTTATCCTTGAAGCCAGTCTCCGAATGGGGCGATGCCAATTTGGTCTGTTTCTAGGCTGCTAAAACTCAGGCGTGTTTTTCTCTGTTAAAATGTTACAATTCTACTCGGCTCTTTCCTTCCGAGGTGTAAACGTGCCGATAATGGACCATCTTGTGCTTCTTGGCGTTACTTTTAACACGATCCTCAATTTTGATCCATACATTGAGGCAAAGGCTCAACTGGCTGCCATAAAATTGGGGATCCCCACAAAAGTGAGACGGTTCTTCACGCCAGAACAATTGCTCAAGTTGTGTCAAGCTCGTCAAGCGCTAGTTAGATGATGCATGGAGTACTGTTATCATTTCTGGGCCGGATCTGCCAAAAACCAGCTTCATGCACTTAAGTTGATCAAAAAACGGACCAAGAAGATCGGCAATGGTCGAATCATAGCTCCAGAGCCTTAAACAACGTCGCCGAGTTGCGAGCTTGTCGGTTTTAAATCGGTTAAATTTTGGGAAGTGTGCAATGGAAATGTACGATCTAATTCCACCTAGCCCGTTCCATAATCGGACTATAAGACGTACGGCGATGTGCCATTGGTACATGGTGGACATCCCACCCATACACACTAAACATTTTGAGAATACGTAGATTGTACGTACAGCTAAAGAGTGTCATTCCCTGCCGGAGTTTGTGTTGCTCGATAGAATAGAATAGAATATAATAGAATAGAATAGAGTAGAATACTCTTTATTATATACACCATATAAGTTACAGAAAGTATAGATGAAGAAAAAATTACACTGGGTGACACAATGGGCGGCCTTATCGCTAAAAGCGATCTTTTCAAGACAACCTTTGGATGGATTTTAAAAAAGAAAGGAAAGAAATTACTGTAGGTAGTCTATTGGTGTGATAGCTACAACTTAGGAGTGCTTATGTCAAGAGTGAATAGGTAACTTTTAGGCAAGCGTGTTTAATCGTCAACCACGACATCGCTTACCATCAGGTGAGGAAGTGGTCTAGCGCAAGCCTACCAAATATAAATGAAATGCATTCCCCCTATTGCAAAGCTTACCACGCAGTGGATAGTAGATCCTAGAGCAGTGATGGCCCAGTGGTAACGGAAACAATTTACAAGTATGGTCATGGATTCAAACCCAGGCAAGTGCTTTAATTTGTGTAAATTAATTCATCACTATTGCTCTCAAAACACTGAAGTAAAAATGCATTGCATTGCAATGCAAATCTAAGACATGTAACTTCCATCAAACCACATTGGTCCCACGTGGTGGATTTCGGCCCATTACCTCTTACAGAGAGGAGGCCTAAACGCACAATAGACCAAATGGGAGTGTAAGTTCAGAAAAGGGGGTCCATCTATCCTGTCCTATCCTAATGCTTACGACGCCTATCGTTTGCAATTACTTCTACACATTTTTTTGTATTATTCTCCTTACCCACATATCTGTAATATTGAATGAGTCTAAAAACATGTTTATTAAATTCCTACACTTAGTTTTTCTCCAAGACCATTTATGCTGATACTACTATATTCAAATGATGTACTAAAAACCTATTCTCGATGTCAACACTGCATCTTTCTTTACAATGATAACATTTAAATTAACTGTTTAGATTTAAGAAGAAAAGCATTGTAACTTAAAATTACAATATAGTAAAATATAAATAGAGCAAAATTTAAAATGTATTACATTGTATGTCAATTTCAATTACTTTAAAACAAAGAAATCCTTGTTACCAAAACTTTTGTGTAGGTATTGGAACTTGATCGACAAGTATACTTCAGTAGAAACAATGTTCATTTTTAATTACAATGTAATTATTCCATTTTACAAAAGTAGTTCTTATCCTTTATTTCTGCCTCTTAAATACGGTTAAGAGGCAGAAATAAAGGTCTGTCCTTGCTGATTTCATAAGACATAAAGTTGTACCAATGTGTAACTAAAGTTATAATGTTATTCAAATTGGGTGTTGATATGTGGATACTGGACGTTACATACAGTGATTGTCCTTTATGAAAGGGGATTATTAAAGTTCATAGAATCAAACATTGTAAGTAATGACTGAAAAGCAGACTGTTTTAAGGACCGTGCTGAAAGAAAACTACACCAATAATCACCACACAACAAAAATATATAGTATTTTTTTTATTTCGTGTATTATTTGTCTTACTGACTGTAGGTACAATCGGCCAAAGCTATATCTGATCACCGTAAGGACTATTTTAGCTTGCAGGGCTCGCCCGCTAAATTAACGCTTACATAGGTACTCATCAACCAATATTATCGCAGCATCGGGTGACTGTTTCTCTAGTACCTGTCAGCCCCTTGTTTTTGTAATTAAAAAAAGAAGGCAAAAAATCAAACAAGTCATTTGGCTATGGTCGACGCAAAAAGGGCGGTACCTAGTACACTACCTAACCGAAGCGGGGCGCGGGATATCGAGATGCAGTATAACGAAAAAGCGGTAGGTAGTTAGGTGTCGGCATACCTACCAACCTACCGCTTTCAGGTTTAAATTCGAAGCGAATCGAAGCGTCAATCTAAAATAATATTGACCACATTAACCGTCTTCTAAGCATTGACTATTGACATTCGTAGGTAATGAGATTGCAGACGCGCTGTGTACAAAATTAGCACTTCATTATTTTTATCTCTATTGGTTACACATTTGTTCATTACGTAGCGAAGATGAGTCAATCAATACTCAATATGATACGAGTAGGTATGTTATTTATTTATGAACGCTTCGCATCTAAGAAGAAATTGTACCGAACGAACGAGTTTGCGTGCGTTTGCCGCCGCCGCGTCCGCCCGCTTCGACCGCAACCATTGTTTTTGTGTTTTATTCATTTTAGTACTTATCGTGAATGAAAATGACACAAATTTACAATGTCGATTTTTCATGCATTTATGATATTAAATAAGTGAACTCTAATGATTGTAATATTTTTTTGAAACGTTTGTAGCTTAGAAAAACAAAATAATTAAAAATCTTAAAATTGCGTGCCCTAATTTGGCACAATTTTTTTTAATAGGCATATTTAAGTGATCTGATAAAGGAAATAGTTATTTCATAAACTGTAATTTTTTTTTTGCACTATATTTTACATATTGACCCTATGTCAGTTTGCATTGGACAATTATGACACAAATTGGGTTTGCACACTCCGCAAACTATCCTAGATATGATACCATAATTATTTTAAACTTTAAATATTTTTTGCCCGTTTTGATTTGAATAAAAATTATCAACCACAAATCAGCGAATTACTGAAAATGCAAGTATCAGATGTGACACAAAACGCAATAATAACCTTCATAGGTACGACTGTATCCACAGGCAAGAAATAAGCAACTTTAGAATTTTTTAAACTTATGGCATCAAAATAGCCTAGCGCTATCGGTCTACTTGTGCAGGTTGGTGTATGTCACATGTCTTCGAATTTTTCGTTCTAGGACATGCCCGTTTCCTCAAGATGTTTTCCTTCACCGTTTTGAGAGCAGTGGTGATGAAACAATTTACACGAAGTAAAACGCCTGCAAGGGTTCGAATCCACGACCTACGACACGTAATTTACGGCCATTACCACTATTGAAAGAAAGAAGGAAAAAAAATAAAAATATCATCTAGAATATTATTATTATTTATCGTTATGTTTATTGCCATTCACCGGGCAAAAATCTAGGCTTCTGATTTATACTGACAAATTCGTGATGGAAAAACCCAATGCTACTTTGCTTGACCTGATAACTTACTTACTACAACATGACCATCAGCAGTGCTTGACCTGTACACCAAAGAGACACAGGATGGTTAATTTGCAGTTAACATACAACCACGAAAAATGCGAGCTACCATGCTTGCTCCTTTTTTATTCGTACATGTCTATAAAAGCTCACAGAACCATTACTTACGTTACTTACATTATTATTGTACCATTTTAAATGAAATATCAAAGTAAATAAATAAAGTAGTGTAATGTAAAAGTCTTCCCGCAGCCACCTGGAGTCAGACGGGGCTGGGCGCCGGGCGACTGTCTCAGCGCTTGTGAACCCACAGCCCGCAGTCCCACAGACCCGCACCCAACTCTTAATTCTTATTGCTCACAATCTGATCCGTGTTCTTAATTTTTATTGTTTCTATCATTAATTTCTTTGTCATCAAAACTTTTTATTGGTTCTTCGAACTTGAAATTACATCTCAAAATGAAGTGAAATTGTTCAATAAGGAAATAGCCGTAACTCAATCACAAGATTTATTACATTCAGTATTTTGTAACGTAATAAGTGACGTTTCTTACCGAGAAAAGCCGAAACAAACTTTGTCTTGAAGGTTTCGTTCTAAAGTTTAGACATTTGAGCTAAAATTTACACAAAAAAGCACAGTACCAATCGATTTGGAGAATACAAAAGAAATGATGAAATCCAACTCGAATTTAATATTGAAATGAAAGAACTATAAAACATTTACTAAAACAATATGAGCGTTAACGAAAGAAAAAAGTAGAATTGAAATTAAGTTAATAGTCAGCAGCAGCAGGCGGAAGCAGAAACCGCAGCAGTGTAGGGATTGGCTATGAAATAAGCGAACAGTCGGACACCTGGATCAAGCAGGTTTTAGCTCAGGATTACACTGGCGGGCATAGACACAGAACATATGAGACCACCGCAAACTACTCGGCGTGTTATGTGCAATTATTTCAGTTGTAGATACCGCACTGAGAAAAATTTCCTCTGCCGCACTACGTAAAATAAGGACAAAAATCGACCACAATGACGTGTGTAACCCGGTCCATTACGTGTAAGTAGTCAGTCATACGTAGTCGGCATACTGACGCTCATCATGAAGCGGGTTACGTAATTTACTCGTGGTCGATTTTTGTACGTACGTACGTAGCCCGACATCCGGCTACGTAATACGTAGTGCGCCAGTCGCACTGAATACTCCTGAAACTACGAATGCAACACCTGTATACTATTGTTGCGGGCACAGTAGAACACGGTGAACCTTACGTGTGTACCATGGCGGCTTACGTACGATACTGTAGCGGGCATAGTAAATAATGATGAGCCATATGTGTGCACCGCGGTGGCATACGCACTATACTGTGGCGGACACAGTAAATCATGATGAGCCGTACGTGTGTACCACGGCGGCATACGTACGATACTGTGGCGGGCACAGTAAATCACGATGAGCCGTACGTGTGTACCACGGCGGCATACGTACGATACTGTGGCGGACACAGTAAATCACGATGAGCCGTACGTGTGTACCACGGCGGCATATGTACGATACTGTGGCGGACTCAGTAAATCACGATGAGCCGTACGTGTGTACTACGGCGGCATACGTACGATACTGTAGCGGGCTTAGTAAAGCACGGTGAGACATACTTGTACACCACGGCGGCATACTTACGATACTATGGCGGACACGGTGAATCATGGTGAGACATACGTTTACACCACGGCGGCATACTTACGATACTATGGCGGATACAGTGAATCATGGTGCGTCATACGTGTTCATCATGGCGGCATACGTAGTATACTGTGGCAGGCACAGTAAAGCATGATGTATCAGACGTATTAACTGTCGTAGTAGAGGTAAGGTACCGTTGCCGGTACAGTAAGGCATGATGAACCGTGCGTATGTACGACGGCAGTGGACGTACGATACTGGTGCGGGACCAGTAAAGCACGGTGAACCATACTTATGTACCACGCTAGCGTACGTACGATACTGCTGCGGGTATAGTAAGGCATGGTGCACTATACGTGTTACGTATGGCACACCATGCCTTACGATACTCGCACCTGTACTTTCCTTATGCTGGCGCATGGTACATACAAAGGTGTTCAGATACTTATTTTGAATATTGAACACTCAAAGTCAATGCAATTTAGAAATGTATAGTTTAAATACTGCAGGGAGTTTTGAATAAAAATATGAAAACCCCCTGCAATATTTAAACTATACATTTTTACGAAAATGTAATAAACCACAGACCTAGATATTAGTTTCTCGATCGTGTCTACAAAATTTCATTGACTTTCGAGTGTTTAATATTCAAAATAAGTATCTTAACACATTTGTATGTACCATGCGCCAGCATAAGGAAAATACAGGTGCGAGTATCGTAAGGCATGGTGTGCCATACGTAACACGTATAGTGCACCATGCCTTACTATACCCGCAGCAGTATCGTACGTACGCTAGCATGGTACATAAGTATGGTTCGATGGAACTCCTCAAATATTATAGGCAAACGGTTTGCGTGCTACATCGCCCGGTTCTTGAGCAGGCGGTCGAGCGATGCGGGGCAGAGGGGATGGGACGGGGCAAGGAAAGAACGCTCGCTGACTTGCCGAGCTTTAAATTTGCTGTTAATTACTTTTAACGACGATATCTCTAAAACTAATACATCTGATTGATATAGTGTAAAGGGCAATTTTAAGTAAATAGACATAAAAGATTCATATTATTTATTTTCAATCGTAAAATTGAGACATACAAAAAAAAACACAAGCTTAATTATTGTCAGTCACATAATTAATTGTCAGTCTCCGGGTAACAAGCTCCTATCAATTGAAATACTTTAAATGCACAGACTACAGCTGTTACTAATTTGTTGAAACTATACAATGTGTCATTTATTACCACATATGCTACTTTTACCTCAGTAACGGTAGGGCCAACAAAAATTACGTAGGGTTGAACTGTGCGGCCTAGCCTCTGCAGGTTCTCCTTTTTTTGAATGATCTTGTTGGTAACGTCGGCTTCAGAAGCAGCTTGCGATATATAGCCGTCGCATACCTCTGCTCTGGATGGCTTCCACGCTGGCTTTCCTTTCATTTTCCGTGCAGGTGAAATATTGATGACATAAGCCAGCAACATCAAAGCAACATTGCTAGATGTCTCTGGTTCATCTTCTGTATTCAAAGAAAAAAAAAGATTCGGTTAATTTTTGAGACTTAATTTTACGAAGGTTTAACCTTCAACTAAAATAAAAATAAAAAACACTATGGACGTCATTTTTTCAATACACTAACTGAGCGGCTCAGTGCTGAGGGGAAGGGGGAAGTCACAAATCTGTGCGATTTCTAGAATGGGCGGGGACTGAGACTCCACTCCATAGTTAAAGGTTAATAATAAGAACTAATATTAGAGCAAAACTTCTTACCGTCAGTCAGTGCAACTATATTTGCTATTTTTGTTCTCGTGTCTTGGTCTCTAATTTTTCGTAATTTTAATGAAGCATATTTTATAATTTCTTCTTTTTTGAGGGTGATGGAGGAAAATAATTTGTTTTCCTTTCCCGGATACAGACGACTGAAATCGTTCATTATCTGAAAAAAAGAATGCAATAAATGTACGGTATGTTATTTACACTGGTGAGAAAGGTCCGGATCGCTACCACAGAGGTTATTGGGTTGTTGAGCGAGAACTAGAATAGCTTTAGCTTGTCTCTTTTAGTGCCTGCACAATATCTCGTTCTGCTATGTCGGCAGCGCGCGAGTGTTGCAAGTGACTAGAGTCTGTGCGAAAAGAGAGGAATCGTGGCAGATACGGTAACAAACATTATGAATTTTACATGGCAATCGAAATTCAGATACTTGTCTTATAACCCATCGTTTTCACCAAGGTATAGTACATGTATTTTACAAATTGAATGCAATGTTTTCGTTTTTGCATGTATTAAATATGTTTTATACAAAACATGTTATGAAACTATATTACATGTATAAAACTTTTTGTAAGTATAAAAAACTTGTATGAAACTTATTGGTTGAAAACTTCTAGTCGCCTACATGTTTATGATCTCATGTACAGAAATTGCAATAAAATAAACAATAATTGTCTAAACCACGTTTGTATTTTGTAGGTGAGAACGCTGTCAATGTGTCAGACGAGTTAATACATGTCACAGACTTCATTGTAAACGCAAATGTGTTTTATACTTGTAAAAATACTTGTTGGCTACACAGTTGAACGAAGTAATGTTTGAGACAGTTTTGACAAGTATTCTACAAGTTTTTTATATTTGATTATGTAAAAAAAAACTTTTTGCAAAAAAATACTACCAACTTCCAAATACAAAACTACAAAGTGAAAAATAACTTAATTTTTTGAAGTCGGTGTTTTTCGTAGGTACCATTTTTTTTGCGTTTTGGACACCGACTTCAAAAAATTAAGTTATTTTTCACTTTGTAGTTTTGTATTTGGAAGTCGGTAGTATTTTTTTGCAAAAAGTTTTTTATTTTTCACTTTTTTGTTGTACGTACCTAATAGGCAAGTTAGTAAGGGAACTATTTCGACAGAATAGATTTCATGAAACTTGAACATGACCGGTGAAATGAGAGATCTGCTTACCCCATAAGAGCGAACTGGCGTGATGTTATGTTATGAAATGTTATAAACAACAAACAGACATGCGATTGCAGCAATCCCAAGAGATTTGCCGTTATTTATTGAAGAGTTCTGTTGTATATCTCCGAAGTTCATCAACAGATCTTCACAAAATTAAAATGTGACCAATTTCGGAACATACTCTTTCAAACAAAAAAATAATTTTCAAAATCGGTTCACAATTCACGAAGATATCGATGAACACACACACAAAAAAAAAAAAAAAACAAACTTGAAGTCGAACATAGAACCTCCTCCTTTTTGGGAAGTCGGTTAAAAAATAAGCGGCTGCGGTATATGCTTACCAAGGTATAGCCTTGCGATTGTTTTAAGGCTGGGAAATCCTTGAAGTAATTCGCTATGTCACCTTTTCCACATTGGATGCGATTTAGGCGGTGATCTGCAGTTTCTGCCCACTTTTCTTCAACAGATTTCCATGGATCAAAATTGATTTTCAGCCATAGTAATGTTTCTTCATAGACAACACCTGTAATTTATGTGTATGGTGGGATGAGTCAACAAGAGGAAGGGCACCATAGTACAGTCGCCCGTGGTACATTTAAATCACGAAAAAGGTGACTAGCGATTATTTGCTTACCACTTTCCAGAAATTCCAGGCTATAAATGTCATCATCTGTGATAGTTGGCGTGGATCTGAGCGATGATCTGGACGACTTCGAGGATGAATGGCTAGTTCTCGGCAACTGTCCACTTTCTCGCACTTTCTTCTTCGAGCTATACAGCTCTCGTAGAGCTTTCCGCTAGCATTTTTTTTAGCTACTTTATTTGTAGCTGATAAATATGCAGAATAATACACCACAACGCGTTCCTTGTGGAATATTGCCACAATTTCGGTAGCTAATTTATAAAATTCTTCACTGGAAATTTTCTTCGCACAATTGTTTTCAAGTTGGTGGTGTATTAGCAGCTGGCTCAATTTCCTTCGGGAACCCTCCGTGAGTAAGCCTCCTTTTCCCTCTTTGAGTATTGCTCTGCCGTCTAAACTTTCCTGTATGTAAAACACAAACACAATAAGTTGTTGAACAAATTGATAAATGAATGAGTAAATGGTCCAGTTGGAGTATAGCCTTCGGGGCTCTATGAGCAGTCAATAAAACAAAAAAAAAATAGAATTGTGTAAGGTAAATGTATCAAACTTATTACGACACTCATCTGCCGTGTGACCAAACTTTTTGCAAAAAGTGCATCGAGGTCGAGTTCGCTTTAGTTTTGTATTTTCATACGAAATAGGGTCAGATGTAGCACATGAAGGGTTAATATTGGATACTGTCGCAGCTGAAGGGTTAAATATGGAACTACAATTTTTAGAACTTTGTGTTGTTATTTTGTGATTATTAGCATGACTTTTATTATTATCGAATGGACAATCGGATCGCGTTGCAGGTTTAGTTATAGGTAAACAAACACTTACCTCCGCCAGGGACTCTTCTACAAACCTTACTTTCTCGATCAATTTTTCTCTCTATATCTATCTCATTGCGGGCGGCGCCGTCGAAGCGTGCCGTACACTTCGCGAAGTTGCCGGGGCGTGGCTGGGGCATCTCGAACGGGTTAGGTGTCGAGCTACTTGCGCTGGCGTCTGGTATGTCGGAGTGGTTGGATGGACGTCACGAGGTGGTTCACCTGCTGGTCGGTGAAAGTCATACCCGTTGGCGGCGATTCGTCTTCCACACTGCATTCGTCTTCGTCGTTTTTTCTTGCTCGTGTTTTCCTCGGCGACGGCATCATGTCGGGCCGGCGGCAAAAGGACGGCGAACTACTTCAGCACGGGGTTCACACGCACACTGGATAGGTATTTCGCGCGTACGCGTATCTCGTTTTCGTATCGTTTTATATGTCACCCACTGAGTTTAATAGTTAGTTATCTATTGTACACGAAGTTGGCTCCACGAGTTGGGCGTCACTGTAAGGGCTTTTTCTTCGGGGCACGAGATAAATAAGGTGAAAACTTTAGTTCAAGCCAAACTTCGTATATTCAAAAACATTATCGTCACATACACTGATGACAAACACGAACATTGGTTGGAAAGGTATATATAATAGTTTAACAGTGGGGAAAAGATACGCGACTGAGCGAGTTCGTGCCGGTGGCGCGGAGGCGCAGAAGACGTGTGTCGCGGTGCGCAGCGTGCGAGTCACTCTCTGTTTCAATCGCGAGCGGCGCGCGGGCCTTTTGGTGTTGTAGAATGAGGAATGATGTCCACATTGCGAATTTAGGTGTTGTAGTATGACGAGCCGATGTCCAATGTCCATAATATTATTTTAAGAAGATTATTTTTTTTTTATTAAAAATTTATGAAAGCATAAGTTCGCGTGCTACAATTGTAAAATTATTTTTTTTCGATTACCGATGATCCCTCCTTTTTTGCTCTTATTTAATTAAGGATACCCGTAAAAACAATTTAGGCTTTGTACACTTCTTTCGTAAAATGCATATTTTTCAAGTAATTTAACTTTGAAGATTTTTTTACTTTTTTTTAATAATTAAATATATCGTGATAATAATTAAATAACTGTGAGTAGGGGACACATCATGCCCATGACATAAATTAATGGGGACAATGATCGAAAAACGATCAATATGTATTTAACGAAAAAAGAATTATAAGTTTAAACATGTTCCTATATGTGCCCTAAATCGAATAAGAGGACAAAAGTCATCGGTAACCGATTTTTTTTTTTAATTTAAAATGTTTTTAAGTCTTTTTTCCCATAGCATCCTACAGGCAACACTCCAACTGATTCCGACGAATTGAGAACTTCCTCATTTTTAGAGTCGGTTAAATGCCGCGCAGTTATCGATGCCATACACGTTCGATTCGATCGTTCAATTGGCATGATACTGCTGATTGGATCCAATCTTGCAGTTCGTCCATATACCTACACCATACACGATTAATTCTAACTGTCCAATCGGACAAATAAAGAAATTTGGGATCGCCTACTACGATTGTCTACGATGGTGCGGAACCCTTCATGCACGAGTCCGACTCGCACTTGGCCGGTTTTTCAAGCCAAGCCACAACGCTGGCGAGAATAGAGCGCCCGTCTATTTTTCAAGCCAGTGAGACTGGCAGTATCGCTAGCCAGCGATGGTCCATATCACAAACATAAAGTACCTACCAAATTAAGCTACAAAATGAAAAATTACAAAATGAAAAAAGGGTAGGGCCGCCTGTCAGTATTGTATTACAATTACTGTAAACTATGCAAAAATGGACTTAGCAGGTTAACGAATTAGGCCGACGAAATACGTTTTGTTATCAAGCTGAGTAATGTTATGATTATGAGTAACTCACAGTGTTATTATCTGCAATAGTACAATCTGTAGAGATTTTTGCATTATCACTGACATCAGTGTCCCGTACAGCGTTTTGAGTTGAGTCGTTTAGCTCAGCATTCTTAATTTCAAGGTTCTAGAAAAATAATTTAAAAGCTTTATTACAATGTATTACAAAAGTATGTGGCATTGCATCGGTCCAAGAGAAAAAAACCAAGAAAACATTTTTATTTGCTAAAATACAAGTAAACAAGTAGGTATGTACATTGACACCGGTCGCTTTTTGGTGTTGTAGTACCCAATTTTTAAATTTTATTCTGAGGCCAATCTTTGGAATCAGTTCTTTCAAATCTTCATCGTTTAACAGAATGGCAGTTTCAAGCGTTGTTATACGATTGTCTGAAAAATACAAATACAAACATGTACAAAACTTGTTATATAGGTTGGTACTACATGTAATTGCCTACATGTTCAGTCGGAGAGTCAGGTTCAACAAAAACAAAACCTTTTTAACAAAAAATTGAACCGACGAAAAAGTAACAAAAAAGCAAAAAATGAAAAATTTACGTTTTAGTCCAGCTAAGCTCCACATGTATTTCGAGTTGGCGCCAAAGTTTGTATGGCGCCGCCTGTACACTGTTGAGGACCTCTTGGAACTGACTTCACTACAACATAAGGGATCTGGAGTTGATCTAATGATAGAGACTCCATCATCGGATCCGTGAGTTGTGGTGTCATCATACATCATAAATGTTTGGTTAATTTCAACAGAATCGGTTCACAATTGAAAATTTAGTAGGAAAATTATCAATAATCAATAAAAACAAAACCTACTAAAACTAAAACAATAAAAGTACCTACCTACTTGTCAAAAATACGTCTGTCTGTTGTTTGTGGGTGAAAAAGCTATCAAACAAGTTTAAACATGCCACACCAGAGAAAAAAATCTTGACTAAATAAAACCGAGAAACTGGCTTACCTACCTTCAAGGAATGGTATTATTTCATCTAAACCGGCGTTTAATATCTCTTCCATAAATTCCATGATGCTCCGACGCGTTTTAGCACAAAATCACTCCGATTTTGAAAACATTGTGAAATAATGGTATCTTTTTTTATTTGTGTACACAAACCTGAGAAAATTTCCCTTACACTGACTTTACACAATATTTACAAATAAATTACAAGGTAAAACTGGGTAAATCTCTATGAAATCTGATAGCTTATTTCATAACAATTCTAACAACATAACATTCATACATGGTTCCCATACAAAAGTTCCGATAAATCGGCGTTTTTCTGAGAGCGGGGCGATCGCGAAAAATGGCGCCGGGGGGCTTCGAGGGAAGTGTCGGCGAGGCATCTGGGGCCCCCCGGGTTGGACCATTACCTAGTGAGACGGATTCAGTACAATGATTTGGCAAGCAGTTACTGTTTTAAAGAGCCTGGATACTGAAATAAGGCGGCTGTATAACGTCGTACGTATAGCGCATACATATTTTATGTTACGGGTTAAGTAAATTACGTATGCTGCTCTGTGCGGAATCAATGAATCGCATACGTAAATGTTAAGAGTGCGCCACAGTCATTTCATGATGCGGCTGACGTCATAAAGATTATACGCACCGAACACAGTCAGTAAGTAAACGGAGTTCGTGAAATGAGCCAGGATACGTAATAACTGATGATGTAGGCGGAGACATTATTAATTATCCAGTGTGCGTAAAATGTATCGGCATATCCCCTACTCTGCTTGTACATTATGAGTACGTAACCGGGACCATTACCTAGTGAGACGGATTCAGTACAATGATTTGGCAAGCAGTTACTGTTTTAAAGAGCCTGGATACTGAAATAAGGCGGCTGTATAACGTCGTACGTATAGCGCATACATATTTTATGTTACGGGTTAAGTAAATTACGTATGCTGCTCTGTGCGGAATCATAAAACCGCATACGTAAATGGTAAGAGTGCGCCACAGTAATTTCATGATGCGGCTGACGTCGTAAAGATTATACGCACCGAACACAGTCAGTAAGTAAACGGAGTTCGTAAAATGAGCCAGGATACGTAAATGATTATGTAGGCGGAGACATTATTAATTATCTAGTGTGCGTAAAATGTATCGGCATATCCCCGACGCATGCTCGTACATTATGTACGTAACCGGGACCATTACTTAATGAGTCGGAGTCAGTACAATGATTTAGCAACCAGTTACTGTTTTAAAGAGCCTAGATACTGAAATAATGCGGCTGTATAACTTCGTTCGTATGGCGCATACATTTTTCCTGTTTCCGGGTACGTAAATTACGTATGCTGCTCTGTTAATACATATGCGGCATCATTAAACCTCATACGTAAACGTTAATAATGCGGGCACAGTAATTTCATGATGCGGCCTCATTACAAGTAACTTGTTTACATTGTCTTTACAGAGCATTATGCCGCATACTTACTTAACATGGTGTCGTTTCATTATAAGTATGGCTCTTATAATTTTCATGTGAAAAGTACATTATACGTATCTGGCTGCCAGTACATTACAAATTTGCCAATTTTAAGTAGCCCGTTTTTCTCAGTGCGTGCGCTTGGCTTTTAGGTGACCTTTTAAATGGCTTCGCTTGACAGGTCACTTAGTAAGGCATGTCCAGTGTAAGATTTTAGTTTTAAAACTACACAAAATACACGTAGTACGTATGTTTTTAAAATATTGATTTTTATAGCGCTTCAGTTTGGATTTTACTCGAAAGAACCTTATGCAATTCGGCTAATTAGTGAATGGCCTATGACTTTTTATTGTTCTTTAACTATTTTAATTTATACTGAACCCCAATTACCTACACTAATTATAAAGAGGTAAAGTTTGTTTGTGGGAAGTAATCTCTGGAGCTACTGAACCGATTTTGAAAATTATTTTACTGATTGAGGGCTACACTTTCGCTGAGTGTCACATGCTACTTTTTATCCCGAACGATATTGCAGCTGGATTGACATATTATACTGAAACTCTTTTATCTGTATGATTGTAATCAATTAAACAAACGTAAGTCCACGTTAATTAATGTTCATAATATTTTGCCATTTCGTCGCTACCAGCACGTGTAAAATAATTCTCTCAAGTAAACTTTAAGATGTGCGTAGGAAGATGACAACAATATCTATTTATTTATTTAAGAATCTCACAGCCTCACACATCAATTGAATTTGCTGGTTGAGTGCAAGGAAATTCAATTTCTATGTTCAGTGAGCTAAAAATATTATTGTCTGATCTAATGATTGCGGCTATCCGAACCGTTGAAGTTACCAATTGCTGGAGCTTCCATGATTACCAATTCATAACGGTATTCGTCCATTCAGAACCTAGAAAACGTATTGAACTTTTGAGAATATAATTTTAATATAGAATTAGTTTAGTTGCATCAATATAGGTACAACTGAATAAACACCGTCCAAGTGCGTGTCGGACTTCGTACATTTAGGGTTCCGTACCAAATGTGAATATATTGCAATTTTTTAGTGAAATATACCTAAAATATTATCACCTAATTTCAAATTCATAGGCCAATGGTAAGTTAAAAATTCTTCGCAACATAATTATGTGATAGACGACGGACAGACAGACGGACACGTGAGTGACAGCAATAGAGTTCCGTTTGTACCTTTCGTACGGGTACGGGACGGAACCCTAAAAACTACGGATTACTTATACAAACGCCAGACTTATAAAAAACGAACCTCCCATTCGCCGAAATTGATTCATCCACTCACAGAGAAATCGTAACCAATAAACCTAAACAGCTTCATCTCGCGACACATCCCTTGAATCGTGAATAAAACCAAAGAACCCAATTCATTCTCACAATTTCTCGGTCACCGTCCCGCCTATTTCATGGCTCATAACAAAGAATTAAATGTAGCGTCGGCCGGATCCGGGATCGCTGAGTTAGTGCCCCGTCGGTGGCCGGAAACAGGTGCTGCCGCCCCACCCGCTCTTACAACTCACTAATTTTATATAAATGTACGTACACCGTACATATGTACCGCCCGACGCGTGTGTGGTCGAGTGATTTGTCATGGAAAATTTAAGCACCTGAAAATGAGTAATTTTCCAATCGATACTCCATGCATTTGCAGCTGAATTTCAGCTAGTATTCGAAGAGATTTGGCTCATATTGTTTGCCACATTCAACGAACCTTTTAATTTAGGACGCTTCATTAACTTTGCTCTAGTTACATGAATCAATGAATATCTAATTATGTTTTCGTAAGACACACGTTCTTGGCGTCATAAACTAAGAAAATATTTACAACACAAATGTTCATTTGTTATGCTCTTAATTAAATTACACGGCATTTTTGTGAACAAAAGCTTTCAAGACGCTCTTTGGCCTCGCACACATAGAACGGTACATACATAAATTATCACCTGTCACCGCTCAAGGCATTATTCGCAAGTGCTGACGCGACAGGCGCAGCGACCTCGTTTGATTTGTGTCCTGTCTGCTGACCCGTTTGATGAAAACAAGACACACAATACCAGCCTACAGAGGAGTCACACCCAGACACAATTGAAACAAATTAACCACTGAAAGAAAACAATTAATCACAATAAAGTAGAGAGGAGTGACTCTTCCTATTTTATCGTGCACCTTACTCAGCCAAAAACGCAGTAAAACCAACGAGTTTTGCAGCTGAAACACATATCCAAATTGAATTTGACTGGTTATGTGCTCGTACGGCCACACCTCTACACCTGTAATCGTACCAATCGAATTCAAATTTTAAAAGATACATATAAAATTGCTGGACTATTGACCGAAACAATCTCTGCAACCATCAACAGACAATACAGCATATTTCGGTGTTGAATCGCGTATATTTCAAGCTTGACACATTTTATGTTTACAAAACTATTTTAGACCACAGGTTAAAATATTAATAACGATTATTTTCAATTTTAACGCAGACACAAGTAAAATTTTTGATATCATGAATTGAAAACGCGTTATTTTATGTTTACCGTGGTGTATACGCGTGCACTGGCGGATATTGATTTTTTATTTGTTTGAAGCTGTGGATAATGGACGCTTTTATGCAAATGCAGCATCCGCACTGCATCATATACCGAGCGAGGTGAGCAAGAAAAACAAACAGGATGAGCCCGTTGTCCATTATACTCTCATACCAACGTATAGTGATGTGGCATAGCGATCACTAACTTTATTATGTGCAAAGGGTAACGTTTATTACAAACAAGATAACGGTAATTTATTAGTGTATACGTTTCAGCAGGTTCTTTAATAATAAAATTGAACAAAGTCAACGATCCGTACGGCGTCGACGTGTAGTGTTTGATTCTCGCTGCGCACAAATATTGTATGAGCTACAGATATTTGTTTTGAGTCTGTTTGTGCGTGTGATTTGTGAATGTAATAGAAAGAATGATATAGGGAATGCAGTGGTGGGCAGCATGTATCGCTTTTATTTATTAAATTGCACAAGACATATATATATATATATATACTCAATGTACCTTGTTGGTGGAAAGATTAAGTTTAACCATTCAAATAGACCGAGAATTATAATGAATGTCTTCAGTAGCTGCATGTTTATCTCTCTCAATAGCAAAACAGCTATACCCGGTGATACATAAGCTGCTGGAAAGGTGCTCCCAATCTCTAAGCTCTGCAGCCGACAGCATGCGGCATGCTGCTATTAGAACACGACTAATAGTTATTGCCAATCCATTTGCCTTTAGATGGTATGATTCCTTTGCTATAGCAGTTTGCTGTGAAATCAATATCAAACAAGAAACCCGTAATCAATGTATAATAATCACAGCCCGAAGAGCAATATAACACTCCTCACAAAGTCTGAAGTAAAATCACAATTTTTGAAGCACACTTCAAAAATTTCAAACGCCACTGAAAAGTCTGCGGGGTCAAATTAATTTAAAGATATTGAGCGATTAGAACAGTTTCAAAGTTGCAGATTACATTCGGATTGAGACAAAGATGTTTGTAAGTATTCGCCCCCCAATCGCCTCTTTGATCTGGCGCGACGTTGATGTTCTTCAAATAAGTAGCGGCTTATGTTGATCATTAGATAAATACGGCACATCAATATTAAATAATGGCAAAATATGTAACATCGTGTAAGGAACATTTTTCTTTTTCCCTCTTCTTTTGTTATGAGAGCTATACACAAAGAAAAGAGCGACAAACCTAAATGAGATTACGTTTTCCTACATTCGTTATTTCTGACTAAATAGATCTTTACAAAATAATATTTAAGATTGGGGGCTTTGTAAATTACAGGGCGGAGGCCATTTTGCTAATAAAACCAAATACGATACATTGACTCGATAAACGCACCGTAACGAATTTGTGGTGAGGTTGTAAGTAGCACAAAAAAATCTTCGACAAAGTATCCATCCGATACAAAGGGGCTGCTTTGGGGTCGTTTAAACTTGATATAATGAAAACTGAGTACAGTTAATTTAATCGTTTTAGTAGATATGTTAGGCTCAAAGAACGAAAACGCTCATTGAGCGAAAACAATGCGTTGTGGTTTCTTTCAAAAGGCAACGACGCGAATTTCGATTTCTGGCACTTTTTTGACCAGTCATAATGACAATTTTGGTCATGGTGTCATTTTCGTGGTTTTTGGAGTCTCCTAATAAGAAGAAGACAGATATACCACTTTTCGTCATGGGTGTCATTTTCATGGTTTTTGGGGTCGCTAATAACAAATATGGGGTCAAAACCAAAATCCAAGATGGCGCGGACAAAAATTTGTTCTACGTGCGCCTTAATGTATGACATTAAATGCATTAAGTGCACGTAGAACATACTTAAATTGTTTTACGTAGGTGACGCGTGTATATCGGATAGTCTAGACCGCGTCGAACGAACTTCATAGGTAATTATTTTGAGTGGCCCAGGCTCACTATGATTTGAATTGGTGATTGCAGTAATTTCTACAGAACGCTCGAGTGGGCTTGGATCTAAAGAGATCACGAATTAAACCATCAGACCTCGAGTAATTAAATTACTCATTTTAAACAGAATTAAACGAGTTCAGCGACTGAGCAGTATACACAGTCGTCGGCAGAATGATAAGCTTCGCTCAGTTAGTATTTTTGCATTGTTTTAGCATTTTATATTACCGTGTTTACAGTTACAGCCACTGAAGTTTTAATTATTTATTTAAATTTTAAGAAATTTACATTGTTGAATACAATAGTAGTTTTTAAAACCTTTATACCTGTAACATTTTCTTAGCCAAGTGCCGTGTTCCATACCGTACCAAGATAGATTTACAAAGAAAATTCGAAGTGCGCAAGGCCACCTATTATTTCAAGTAAAGACAACCAACGCACAATCAACCGACAAGCAATTACCACACATTGTTCGAAGCTCTTCAACTACCTTCCATTCGCAAAGAAACGAAAAGGTTTTCTATCCCACTGATGTTTTATTTCATTATACTTATTTAAAGGCGACTTATTGTTAGCATCAGACACATTAAACAGTTCCCAGTAAATGTCCTTTGAAAATAGATTAAATTAGGTTAGAAAGGAAACGACATGGCTTAAATGAACAAAGAAAAAGAATAAAAATGTGTACCTATTTGTGTGTGCTCTGTTATAGAGTGGGGACGTGTTTGTATTATTTTATTTATACTTATGAATAATATATTAGAATGTTCACAATCGAAATTTACTGTACGAGTACATGGGAGTTACAGTGATTGATAAATTTCCATTAACCTGTTTCATCTAACATTTTTGTCATTGATTTCGAATATTACTGTGTCTTTAGTACTAGCGACCGTTTTTGGGAGCCATTAATTAAGAGTGCAGTCACCCCCTGCCATTTTGTAGCCGTGTAGTTCAACAGTGGTCAGGCAGGGGCCAAATAAATAGTTTATTAGAATGTTCACAATCAAAATGTACTAGGGCGTTACAGTGATTGATAAATTTTCATTCATTCATTAACCTGTGTTTCATTTGACATTTTTGTCATTGATTTCGAACATAACTTTTTTTTTATCTATAGGCTGGCGCTTGACCACTATCTCACCTGATGGTAAGCGAGGATGTAATATATTTTACTATTTCGTTACGTGTGGTAGCAACACGCTCTCCGTGAGAAAGCTGGTACATATTTTCAATATTTTACTACGTTATTGCCTATGAAAAGCTTTTGTTTGAGCCACTAGAGGCTAATAGCTTTTTCCGTTAAACTTATCTATCGAATATAATCACTAGACTACGGCAAAGCAACGGTATCCTCACACGATAGCCTAGCAAGCTAGCTAACATAATTTCAGTTCACTTTAGAATCAAAGCCAAAGCGATACATCTCCATCGGTGGTTGACTGGTTTCGTAGTTACCTGTTCGGGCGCCGGCAACGTATATGTATCGGGGAGAACTTGTCTTCCTGGTGCAGTACTTCTGCTGGGGTACCCCAGGGTGGCGTTTTATCCCCTTTACTTTTCGCAGTTTTTATAAACTCAATCTCGAATGAACTTATTTCTTCCTACCATCTTTATGCAGACGATCTACAGTTGTACTCGCGGGCACCCCTCGGAAAGCTGTCCGAGGCTATAGCAACCATAAACCTTGATCTGGCTCGCATTTGTGATTGGAGCAGGAGGTATGGGCTTATGGTCAACCCTATTAAGACGCAGGTTATTGTAGTGGGCAGTTCTAGAATGGTTTCAAAGATCGACTGGACGTCTCTTCCCCAAGTACTTTTTGACAATTCTGTTATTCCATTCAGTGAGAAAGTTAAAAACTTGGGGATATTCATCGACAAAAACTTTTCATGGACTGCCCAACTGCAGGAAGTTAGCCGCAAGTTGTTTGCATCTGCTGCAACTTTGAGGAGACTGCGGCATTTTCTTCCGACTGCCACCAAGATTGCGCTTGCACAATCTCTTCTTCTTCCCATCCTTGATTATGCTGATGCCAGCTATCTTGACCTTACTCAAGAACAACTAGATAAACTTGAGCGACTTCAAAATGTTTGTATAAGGTTCATATTTGGTTTGCGCAAATATGACCACGTTTCCGAATTCCGTGTAAAGATCAAGTGGTTGCCAATTCGCCTTCGCCGGAATACTCATATTCTTTCTCTTTTCTACAATGTCCTCTTTTCTCCTTCCACCCCTCTTTACCTCAAGGATCGTTTTCAGTTTATCTGCGATTCCCATACGAAATCTCTTAGGTCATCAGAAAACTTGCGACTTAAAATGCCTATGCATTCCACTACATTTTTGGATAAATCATTCACTGTCCAGGCTGTTCGTTTGTGGAATGCATTGCCTGACCCAATAAAACGTGCTCAGTCGTTGCCTGTCTTTAAAAAACTTATAAAGGAACATTACCTCTCTCTGTGATTATGTCCTTGTTTAAGCTGTATTGTTTTCTTGTTTGTTTATTTAGATGTATGTATGTATTTATGTATCCATTTTAGTAGGTTGTATTACCTGTATAATTTGAAATTGGCACCAAGTGCAACCCCATGTCGTGTCCAGGCTATCTCTATCCATTCAAGGTTGCCTGGAAGAGATCGCAGAGCGCGATAAGGCCGCCTATTGTATGTTTGTTTTAATTTTTAATGTTTTTTTTGTATTGTCTTATCTTGGTGTACAATAAAGTATATATAAATAAATACATCCTGATAACTACGTACCCAAACAGGTAACGACTATCGATTTGTGGGATTCCGTTTCTAGAAACGGGTAAGAACAATTTATTTATATAGGTAGCATTGAGGCGGCTGCAAGCAGGTACGACGGCGACGACCGAGTAGATCAACTGCCAAAACCAGAGTCAGGCCCGCGGATATTACGCGAGACATTTAATTTTCTACGTGAAAGGATAAGGCAAGTAGAATTTCCTGGAGCATCCTGGGCTGCTCAAACTGTGTTACGACTTTACGAGTTTACGGCTGCCTTAAATAGGCGCGGGACATAGAGTAAGCATGACAAGCATATGTTGTACTCACTTGTATTCGATTCAATTTGGACCGTTCCGCCGGTAGAACATCTATAAAAGTACGACGATCGATTTCTAGTTCCGATTGTTGTGCGAATAATAAATGCTGGTTTATTCTTGCACGTTTAGGTTTATAAATAAGTTAAGCATTCAAATATTAAGTCTTAATTGGTTTAGATAGGTAACTTGGGTAACGATAGAAAATACAGTTGTTCAATCCATTTATTTATTTTAAATTTCTATTTCAGGTACGCGGCATCCAAATTCTGGAACAACATGCACGTTCATAGGAAACTTTAAAACTATTCAGAAATTTAAGTCAATTTAATAAATATTTTCTAATATAAAGCAACTATAATGGTTAACAAAGCAATACATTAAATTGTACTATCAATAATTAAGGCATTAATTTATTTGTACGTACCTGCTCGTATATATAATTTTGTAGCCATAATTATTATTAAATTGTTAATTTGAAATTACAAATACACAACATAATAGTATTTCGCGTTAACGTAAACACTCATTTGTATTGAAACTGGATTAGCGCCGCCTGGGGACGGTAAGGAGAAACCGGTTTTTTGTATACATTTTGACAAAAGAGATCGTTTACGTTATCACTAGTGAGTAGGTTTAAAAACTCGGCATAAGCACACAGATAGATCTAATAGCAACTTTCTGGCTGACTAGCACTAAGCTACACGTATTTAAAATACCGTTCTATTTCTGCCAATTTGTCAGTGACAGATTGATGTTTTTTAAATGAATTAAGCGATTAGTGATGCGAGTGGGATTTAGTAATTTGTGTGCAAGTGGGCCTTTCGTGTGCTTAAGACGTGGATCCACGCGAGACACAATGGCTTTTGTATTGCTTCGGTAATTATTACGGGCACAAGACCGTTATGAACGAATGACGGTAATAATGAATGAACGCTGGCGCTGAGCTGACTGCTGTGTGTACCCCGTCGTCCCTTTCCTTATCTCAAGATTCGCATCAAATGTGCGACGTGCATCGTGTTCGGTGTGCCAGATATCCTACCTGATGCTGATATTTTTCTGAATCACAGCACGTGTTGCAACATACGGACAGACGCGCGCAATTGGTGTAAATAGCAGTTTGAACAAACTATTACGAGTAGTATATGGAAATAGTAATATGTTGTGTATTTATAATTTCATAAACTAACAGTTTATTAATAATTATGACTACAAAATTATATATACGAGCAGGTACTTACACATAAATGAATGCCTTAATTATTGATAGTATAATTTAATGTTTTGCTTTGTTAACTATTATAGTTGCTTTAATTACGAAAATAATTATTAATTAAAAAAATTATTAAATTAAACGAATAGGTTATTTCTAGGCAAGCGTGTTTCACCGTCGACCACATCATCGCTTACCATCAGGTGAGATAGTGGTCAAGCGCGAGCCTATAGGATATAAGAAAAAAAAAAAAAGGTAATTTCCTGTTGTGAACATCTTAAAATTATTCCATACATACGCAGGAGGTATATTCGTGTTGCCAAGCTCTCAAGAAGCCCCCTGACCCAGTAAAGCAAAACTTTGCGCATTATTGTGGGTATATTCAACAACACATTCATCGTGCGACCGTTGCTTTGAGTGTACTGTGTCAAAATCAGTCCATAAAATTGAGTGAAATAAGTGGTAATTTGCTGCTAATCTCGGCAAATTTTTATTGTGACATATACAGTGACTCTTGTGGAATCCAAATATATATGGTTATCATCAATTAAATTCAGTTTAATACTAGTATTTGCCAAAATACTTAAAAACTTTAACGTTTCTGAGTGTTCAAGGTGACCTTGTTTGTGACTTTGAGAACAAAGGACCTCATTATTCGAGCTTATCGCAAGTCATTCACACAGAGAGACTCTAATTACTGGTGCAGAATTTCGAGACACAACTTAAAGTCACCGTGGTCGAGTGGCCGGCGGGTGTGCTTTTTGTATCACTAGAGCTACTCGACGCAGTGTGCCGCTGGTTCGATCCTCACAAGACGCAGTTCTTTTTCCATTTTTAAAAATATTATAATTTGAACAAAGATTGTTAAATTGAATATTAACGGAAACAATACTATGTCCCATTCACCCGACAAGAAAAAATTCCATTCGGATACCGACTTAACGGTTGGTTCCAAGGTTGATTCCCCATTGAGCGGCGATCAAAATGTGTCAGTCCGCAATAAACGTAAACAGCCGGATTCTAAGTGGACACAAGCTATAAATGACTTGTCAACGGAGTTGAAGATTACAATCAACGAGTGGCGACGGGATTTGGAAACAAGTATTAATAAAATATCGGAGAGTATGGTATCAATGAAAGTCGAACTTACTTCACTCAATCAAGTGACGTCAGAGATAAAAAATGACTTTAATTCTCTCCGATCGGAGCAATCAGCCCTGCGTCGGAGAGTTACGGAGTTAGATGTGAAGTGTTCTAGTACAACTGAACGAATTGACTCCCTCGAACGCTCGGTCCAGTTTGCTGCTGAGGAGCAAGCTGATCTCAGTAAGAAAGTTACCAATATTAATAAAAATATTCAAGAGACCATTGATCTAAAGCCAATCGTTACAGAGCTTGTGGCAAGGATTGATAATTTGGAACAGAGTGCCCGCAATTGTAACATTGAGATATGCAACATCCCTGAAAGGCGTAGTGAAAACCTTGTCACCATGATGCAAAATATTGGGGCCATAATTAAGTGCAGTGTGCAACAAAGTGACATTATTTCTATTCACCGTGTCCCACATGCACACCAGCAAAACAAGCCCAAAAACATCATAGTTAAATTTGGATCACGTATACTACGTGACAACGTCCTTAGTGCCCAACGGTTGTGCAAAGGATTTACCACGGCCCAAATTGGCGTTTCAGGAACATCTCTGCCGATTTATATGCATGAACACCTGACACTAAAAAATAAACAATTATTTCGTGAGTGTCGAGACGCTGCCAAACAACACAATTATAAATTTGTTTGGGTTAAGCATGGAACAATCCTTGTCCGTGAAAAGGAGGGGACAAGGTCTTTTGCAATTCGGAACGCGCACGATATCTCTAAAATCAAACCTGGCTACGCGGCACCGATTGACGGCCAAGGCGCTGTATCCATCGAAAAATAACTCGACAGTGAATAATCCGTCATTCTTCGGTTTGCTGCGTAATCGTTGCGCACAGCTTTGGACTTTTTTAATAGTTAGTTTATTAATGACTTTAGTTGAACACTGCATAATATGCGGCCTTGTGAGTTGTTTGTTAATGTTAATCCATTTCTCTAAGTACTATGTTATGTTTCTTGTATTTTGTTCGCATTTTTTTAACGTCCTATTGTACGATAATGCCTTGCTAGTTGCGGTTGCGTTAGTAACGGTAAATGCATCTATGACCATATTCTATATAGTTTTGCGCTATAATGCCAGATAATCTAGTTATATATTACCAAAATTGCAGAGGATTCCGCACTAAATTGAATATCTTATATATGAATATTCTAGCCAATTGTTATGATGTGATAATTTTGACTGAGACCTGGCTGACATCCGAGATATCAGATAACGAGTTTATTGATGAGCGTTATGTGGTGCATCGCTGCGATCGTGACCGTGTTGCCACCAATAAAAAAGACGGAGGCGGTGTTCTCGTGGCTGTACTGAAGAGTCTGCATTCAGTTAGATTGGCTCCGCAAATCGCAACCCATGCCAGCGTTGAGCACATCTTAGTGCAATTGCCAAGCTCAAGTGGAGGTAAGTGCCGAATTATTGCTGCAGTATATATACCACCAAAAACGCCAGAGTTTGCGTATGCTGAATATTTTGAACTTTTGCAAGCACTGCTTGGTGGCACAAACATTGATAATTTCTATGTGGTAGGAGACTTTAACCTTCCGGAAATCGACTGGATCACTTGTACAGATAGTACTTCATTATCGGCTCATGTTTGTAGAGGTAACTCCCCCGTTAGTGATCATATGCGTGCACTTTTGTCGTTCCTCGACGCTCATCAATACAATACAATACGCAATGCGGGTGGCAAAATATTGGATTTGGTTATTGGTAACGGTGAATGCAATGTTTCTAGAGCCACAGACTGTTTACTGCAGCTTGACAGCCACCACCCACCACTTAGTGTTTTTATTTCTCTAAGTGTACCATACGATTCGATGGCCCGCAAGGTGATTAAAAAATATAATTATTACAAGGCAAATTATGATGACATAAATGCGGATTTAAAAGACATTAATTGGGAGGAATCTTTAGGTAACCAAACCGTTGACGATACCTTGAACACGTTTTATGACGTTGTTTTCAGCATTATTAAGAAACACGTTCCATTCAATAACTGTAGATCGTTAAAGTTTCCGGTATGGTTCACAAAATCGCTTATTCATATTTACAAAAATAAAGCCAAAGCTTGGGTAAAATGGAAGATGTATCAAAATATCTCAGACTACGAACAGTTTTCCATTTACCGCTCCAGATTCCAAGTTGAGAGCAAAAATTGTTACAGAAAGTACATTGCCTCTGTAGAAGACGGCATCCGAATTAATGTTAAGCATTTTTGGACGTTCATTTCTTCCCGCAAATCCTCTACAAGCTTCCCCTCTATCATGCACTATAGTAATCATTCAGCCAACAACCCTGAAGACATCTGTAATTTGTTCTCAAGCTTTTTCAATTCGGTATATGAGCCATCCACTTCAAGTCACAGTGCTTCGTCGCAGTACGGAGATTACTCGGAAACCTGTTCTCTCCTTAGTAGCATTCAGTTTACTGCCGATGAAATATTAAGTGCGCTGGAAGCATTGGATCCGTCAAAAGGTCCGGGACCAGATGGCTTACCAGTCGTGTTCATTAAAAAGACCGCTGTTAATCTGTGTGTGCCATTACAAATTATTTTTAATCTATCCATTTCAAAAGGAGTCTTTCCCCAAGCTTGGAAACTCGCAAATATAACTCCTGTTCACAAGTCGGGACCTAAACAGGACATCGAAAATTATCGACCTATTTCGATATTATCTGTTTTTTCCAAGTTATTTGAGAGACTTGTTCATGATAAAGTTTATCCTTTACTGCATAATAGCATAATTCCGCAACAACATGGATTTGTCAAAAAAAGATCAACTACCACTAACCTGATATCTTTTGTTGACTATTTATTTAATAGTATGGACTCTCGTATTCAAGTTGACACTATATACACGGACTTCCAAAAGGCGTTTGACAAAGTGGACCATCAACTGCTTTTGAGTAAAATTGCCTTTAATGGCATACGTGGCGACCTACTGAGATGGTTCTCTTCTTACGTTTTTAACAGATCTCAGAGAGTTGTGATAAACGGTTTTAATTCTGCGACCCTAAATGTTACTTCCGGTGTTCCTCAGGGCTCTATACTGGGTCCTCTTTTGTTTGTTATGTTTGTTAATGATATAGGTACGTGTTTTCTAAATTCTAAATTATTACTATATGCAGACGATTTAAAAATTTTTAGACCAATAACTAATTTACGCGACTGTTTATTGCTGCAGGAAGACTTAGATAGATTCTCTGCATATTGTGTAAAAAACAAGCTAAAATTGAGCATATCCAAATGCCATTGCATTAGTTTTACTAAAAATAAAAACTTAATAAAGCATGCATATACCTTGCATAATACAGATCTAGCAAGAGAGACAGTGGTTCGTGACCTTGGTGTTTTGCTGGATGACAAACTCCATCTAGATGCTCACGTTACTAAAATTGTGAACAATGCTTTTCGTATGTACGGGTTTGTAATGAGATCGGCTCTGGAATTTAGGCGTCCTAGTACTTATTTATACCTATATAAAACTCTGGTCAGGTCTCAGTTGGAATACGGGGTCCCGGTGTGGAATCCCTTCTATGAAAAATATTCTGGCATGATAGAAAGAGTACAACGTAAATTTTTAAAGGCCATGCATTACCGTTGTTTTCGCAAGTATGCATCTTATAGCGACTTGCTAAATAAATTTAAACTTCAAGATCTTAAATCTAGACGTATAATGTTGGAATCGATGTTTTTGTTTGATTTATGTAACAATAAATTTGATTGTATAGATATGAACAATAGAATTAGTTATGTAGTACCCAGAAAAACTATATGTCGGGGTGTGCGCGCGCGACCACTGTTTGCTGTAACCTCTTGTCGATCAAACGCGGGCTCGCGAGCACCCCTACGTCGTCTTACCACTCAGTTCAATAAAATTTTCCAGGATATTGAGTTCTTTGCTGTCTCGGCTGGGAAATTTAGAAGTATTGCTCTTAAAACCATAGCAGACTTAAGTACATAATAATTTAAAATCATATTTCAATCTTTCTCTGTTTTTTTTTTTTTTTTCTTTTGCATGTATAACTTTCAGTTTAGTTTTATTTTAACATTTATTCATACCTTAAAGTCTACCTTACATCGCACGATGTTCATGTTAGTTTAATTTTTTTTTTGTATTATGTGGAAAATGTTGTTGGTTATACATTTATAATACCATTTTAGTTTTAAGTTCTTAACCATACTGTAATGTGTAACCGTTTATTTTCCCAAATAAAATAAAATAAAATAAAATAAAACACAAGTGAGCTCTGTAAAATTTCACCCTTTCACATATAATAAAGTTTGCAGGAAATATTGCACGTGACGTTTCTATATTTATGCTGCATGTGAATATGCATTTGATGTTGTCGGAGTGAAGTTGTTTGCTGCATTTATTTTGGTTTTGTTGTAGACTGTACTCATCTGTTGGGTACTCTACAAACATAAGGCTGTCACCCGACCCGTACCGTTATTAAGTTCGGGGTTTCGCCATATTATTTCCCAAGAAATCATCTGAAGGAAAATTTTCAGCCTTATGGTCCTACTTACCCTGGTTGTTAGTCATAACTGTTGTTCAAACTAACATTAATAGGAGAGTAAATATTCATACAAAGTTTGATACTATGTTTGCTTATAATATCTATTCGACGCTCTCAATCTCCTTCAAACTTTACAATATCAATGTTAAAGTTTGGAACAATAGATTTGATAATATGTCAGGCGGGATTTAGATCGCCTGAAGAGCGCATAATAAATTGAATGACACCATCAATTATCAAATAACCATTGTAATTTTACTTTACACTCAAGTAAAGAAAGCTACATTTTAAAGTACGGTTTAAAAGAAAAATGTATATCCGCCAGATAATACGAAAGATAAAATAGAGGAAACGGACCACCTGCCCTCACATTTCTCATCGGGAGATTTGGATTGCTATATCCAGAGATTCGAATATGCCGTGAATGACAAGTGAGTGATCATCGAGGCAGTCCGGAGGGCACAGATTATCGTCATCGCTCGTCCGGCAATCGTCCGGCGCCGGACGTTATCCGAGAGAGTTCGGCACGCATCATTGCCGTATCATTGCACCGTCAATGAACGCTCATGTTGAAGCAAGCCTCTTTTATAAAAACATGTTTTCCTGACAGATAATTAAAATATGTAAGATGTATGTAAAATATTTGTACGTCGGTGTATCTCGTTTAAGCACGTTATTTCGTCTGTGGCACAAAGTACTTAAGCGGTGGAGCGCCGCAGACAGAGATGCCACTACGAACAAAGCGTCATTATGCACACGCACTTTGACATTGCGATTTTACAGGGAATATTGGGCACTATTGGACCGAGCTCAGTCGCGGCTGTCACGAGTGCTTTGTGCGGGCGTTTGTCACGTCATTCATACATTAAGTACTGTAACGAGGTTGCATTGGCTGGGTTACCTTTATTAAATGTTACAGACCGAATATACTTCAAATTAATTCTTCAATTTAGTTCTTTCATCCATTTTTATGTTATAAAGATCATTAAATTTTTCAAGATGACAAGTTATTCAATATCTAGAAAAATAATAAATTATTTTAAGTCCATAGACGAAATTGGAAAGGCTATGAAAATTGACATAATAATATGGTTTAAGTCATCCAGCTCACAAATATGTTTCCTCCGACTGCACAACATACTTTTCTTCTTGTTTAAGTACATCTTTGTTTTTTGATTTTATTTAAAAAGAACACATTTTAATTTGTCGGGCTTGGTGCTTTTCACATTATAATGGTTTTAGTGGGATCATTATTACACAATTTTTACGTCTTGTTACCATTCAATCTTCGAAGTACGTGGAGTCGTGATCTTTAACGGATATTTGATGCTTTGTCTACCCTCTAAGGCATGTAAGCAAGATTTGATCTATGTTTAGACGAATCGATGTATTTATGTGGGTTATTCGGTTTAGGACAGATTCTGGTTTGTAACTTATACAACCTACTCTTTTTTTAAATTCGGAATCAATATAGTAGCAACCCTAGTGAAACTGTCAATTTTAGCTGTCAATTTTCGAAACGGTGGGAGTGGCCCTTCTGTATACTTTCTATTTTGTGTCTGTGGTTTCTGACGTTATTATTCGACTGAAGAGTTCACTATTAAATAAATTTATTAAACTTTCTAAATCACAACAATTCTAGTCGTACCGGCTAGATTGAGTTGACAAACTTTTGTCATTTATGAATTATAATATGATTAAGTAATAAATACCTTGTAATTATATTTGATTACTATGCGAACTTTTTCTCAAATAACTGTATACTTAGCTTACCAATTGAATAAATAGTGAATTTTGCAGCAACACTAAATCGGAACAAATTAATTTCGTGGCCCACTGCATATCCGTCCATATAAACCTTTTATACTGATTGTTATTCATTTGCAAGTTGAAAAATAAATCCAATTATATTGTGAGTGTTGTGCCAAAAATTTTATTGGCACTCATTTTTATTTTTTGTTTTGTACAAAGTGATGTTTTAAAGCTAATTATCCGGTGTGGGGACATCCTCAGCGGGGGTCTAGGAACCATGGCCCCCGCGGGAATTTTAGGCTTTTACTAAATATTACACCAAAACTTTGTAGAGAACTTTGTACCTTTCGTTGTACAGCCTCTCCCTATAAACTAAAGCTATATGCGCCCTTAGCCACTACGATCTTAATTTGGAAACTTTAGAAGCTTGACTATGAGACCTTATACTACTCGAGATAGGCATCTTCCTAAACTAGTTTCATAATAATTAACAAAATAGTAACTATAGGTTCAGATTGCCCTAAAGATAAAATTTCTGAAATATTGTTATTTCTGTGTTCAAAGATATTTTATTTCAACTAGGCCACCAAGCGGCACTTTTGAACGTTACAATTTAAATTAACATGGAATAAGAATTGATTCTACCGTGCATTCGGAAAGTAGCTTGTTATGGAGAAGAACGCACAGGAAACTCTATAAATACTCTTTAATAAATAATAGTTTTTTTTTACAATATTCAGGTACATAAATTCATATATGTGAGGACAATGCACCAATAATCACTACACACTAGGTATACTACGTACAGGTATAAAGTATTAAAAGTACTCACACATGCACTGTGCAGTTATATAATAGGTACTAGAGAAACATTAACATAACATCCGAAGCAGTTAAGTTATGACCAATGCCAACTGACGGCGCCTGTTCACAGACATGACGCATAAATCGGCACCAACTAGCTCAACCATCATGAAGGGAACCGAATGATCCAACATACGTGCCACCATCAGAGAGACACTTGAGAGAGCATGAAACACTCTACTGCCAGGGCACACACAAGTCAACGAACGACAAAAAGGTACAGCAAATGGTAGATATACAGTTGGCTACATAGTACTCACACACGTGCTGTGCAGTTATATAATACTAAATGAAATTGAGTTTATACTAGTAATTCTTTTTTGAATACCTGTATATTGCCAAAGAAACCAAATTATATCAAAACACTCAATAACTCTGAAGAGCAAACAATGCCTTTTGTTACTATTCCAAACTTGTATATTAACAAAATTAGTTCATATTTAAAGTTTCACGCTCTAACATTTAAAGTTTATGCTCTCTAATGTGATATGATGATTATCTCAAAGACAAAGTATTACCACGAAGTCGGTACAGTTAACACTGCTATGTGACGTAAGCACTCAGTTTGACGAGTAACTCTTGAACACCGTGTCAAATCGAACAGATTATGCGAAATTAACCTACGTGGTACAAAATGTATTGAACAGAAATACGTACGTAGGTTGCACTTGTGTAGATGCACGTAAATGTTGTCACCGAGCACTATCGGATCGGCTCTGAAATTCTGTAT
The DNA here is from genome assembly GCA_964057195.1 of Orthosia cruda. NCBI lineage: Eukaryota > Metazoa > Arthropoda > Insecta > Lepidoptera > Noctuidae > Orthosia > Orthosia cruda. Next base: position 16,587,396 of record OZ059838.1, on the reverse strand, counting down.
TGCATGTACAATATGTTCCTCTGGCGAGCTATCGCTGCGACTCACTGTACCTTATCGCTTCCTTATTGACGCATGACCAGACGGCCGATGAAACATGAATAATCATTGGTCAAGAGAAGAACTCAATCACTATGTGTCGCTCCGACGATCTCACACCCTACCACCACTATTTATGACTACGGAGCTGGATTTAAACGTATCCTGCGTAAAAGTCAAATGAATGAGATTGATAGCCCTATTAATGGATTGCCATTGCAATAGTTTTAGGATTACAGTGTGTTGATAGCAACACAAAGTTATTATATTTCTTGGTTAGTTTGTGACTATTTTTTATCTGTGTAAAATACTGTCATCGCTCTCTTCCTCTGGTCGATGTACGACATGTTTCATTTGTTCATGTTTTGTTTATTCTGTTTTTTGAAAGAAAAACTCTCAAGAACGTGTTTCAAAAACTTTAATTTAATCAAATATACGTACGTGAACACTTGATTTACTACTCACTGCTCGAGAGCTAACGGAAAATCCCAATTTAACAAAATATAAGCCATTCGTTTCAAAAACCGTGACCAAAAAGTGAGGGCTGGCGCGTGAATGTAAAGTCAATTGATGGACGTTTATTAACCATAAAATATAACTTGTTTAAAATTGTGTAATTAAAATGGTTGTAGTTATTATCAAGGTAATTTTGATATATTAAATCATATTCTAATATTTAAACAAATTATCAGTGATTTATTTTATTAAAGTAAGTGGTAGCGCCATCTCTTGTAAATGTCATAAATCAATGACCAAAAACACATAGACAAACGCATTTGAGATTTCGCGGGCGATCGATATCCTAATTATCTCGTTCCTTCCTCATTCCTTTTCCCTTTATCTACGCCTTAATGACAGATCGCCAGAACGAACCGAAACTTCAACGTGAACGGGCCTCGTATCTCAACCGCCAGCTTTCCAAGCCACCTGGCTGGAGACTGATGCATCTAATTAGTTAGATTGCAGAGAACCTTGTGAACCGTGTCTATTAACCCGCCTCGCGGATATAAAACAATTGTGTGAAGTGTGTGGATCCTGAAGGAGCCATTTTGGAGTAGAAGAACACCAGCTCGCTGCCACACGTGGGCTGGCATCGACCACTACAAGGTAAGGCGTACTACTTCCCTCATTTCCATACTAGATCGCCCGAATTGAACCGTGAATATTTTCCCGCTTATTTTCAACGCACTATTGCCAGAACCCTTCAAATACAGTCCACTTTTCATGATAGACACAAGGATGAAGAGGTTTCTCAAACCGCTATAACATTTTTGGTCCTTCGTAGCCCGATATATTACTATAATATATCCATTTTCCTTTATTTCTTACGTAGGAATCAATCATAAATTCCTACTAGGGTCGTGGCACCTAGCCGCCTACCCACATAATCAAGTTGTAAACCCAATACGTGGTTCCATCAACGCCGCTATAGCAGGTTCATAATTACGTATCTGCTATTATTAAAAATAATTCTTATTTAAAACTAACTTGTCGTATTGTAAATTTCCATATTTCAAGCGTCTTTTAGTTTAACCGCCCTTGTAGGAATCACCTACCTCCAATTATAAAGTGTTAGGAATAAGTTACTTTCCGAATACCGCGGGGTAGACATTCATTCTATAAGAGAAAAATAAAATAGGTGTACTACTTGTAGGTACCTACCCAGTATAAATATCATAACTTTACCGAATACGTTTCGACGATTGCGGGCTATAGGTTGCATATTTATACCTATTCATTTATCAAACAATGTTCAAACTTAGCAATAAAACTGGTTGGGATAGTAATGCTATTAACATTTTGTACTATCTAATTACTTTGGTTAGTGGGTACTACGAAAAAACTTATTTCGTTACTACGCAAATATTGCGAAACCCGTTGTCACAGTACAGTCACAATCAGTAGTATTACTTTTCTACATATAGTTGTTCGTTTAAATAATTACCGTACATTGTTTTGTTTGTGTGGTTATTTGTAACTACATAACATAACAATGCCGCGTGATGCGAAAGCAATCGCTTCTTCGGAAGATCAACAGTTAGTGATTTTAGAAGCTAAGCGTAATATACTTTTCGAGCGTATTCAGTCAATTTATGATCGCTCTAAAGTCGCTAATACTTCCGAATCGGTGAGAGAAGGCTTTCTCAGTTCTTGTGTAACAATAGATGATATTCGAACGGACTTTCATAAATTATTGGATGATTATAATGCTAGGTTACTGGCTATATATCCCGATGCGAAGCCTAGCTATCAAGCCTACGCCTCATTCGAGGATATGTATTGTTCCGTGAAACGTGTGATGTCTCAATTGGAAGATAAGCCGTCCGGGAGGCACAGTATGAGTGATTCCGCAACATGTAGACCAAGGTTGCCGCCAATCGAACTCATGTCGTTCGACGGTGATATACGAAACTGGCCATTATTTTATGCAAGTTTTAAATCTACAGTTCATGACAATAAGTCGCTGACGGATGCAGACAGGTTGTACTATTTAATAGGTAAGCTGTCGCCGAAGGCACAGTCTGTGTTCGCGGGAGTCACACCGTGTGCTGAGAATTACCAAGTCATGTTCCAGGCACTCCTCGATAGGTACCAGGATATTCGTGTCCTCGCGTCTACCTACTTGGATCAAGCTTTAAATCTTAAATTGTCCGGTCCCGCGTCTGTTTCGAATTACCAGCTATTTGTGGACAAGTTCGTCACCGCAATTAATTCCCTAAAGAATCTAAAATTAGTTGACCTTCTGGATTTCATTTTATTGCACCTCGCAATAAAAAAGTTTGACACTGAAACTATTCGCGCTTTCGAGATGACAGAACGTAATCGTAAGATTCCCACTCTAGATAGTTTTGTCACCTTCATCAATGATCAGTGTCGGATATTCCGTAATACCCAACCACCCTTAGCTAACAATAATAAGCCGAATAGTTCAGACAATTCACATAAGTCTAATAAATCGCGTAGTTTTAATAATAAAATGACCGCCCCTAATCCACAATCCTATGTAGCTTGCTCTGAGTTAAATAATTCAAACAAGTGTCTGTGCGAAGCATATATCCATGAACACTTATATAAATGTCCCGCTTTTGATAATTTGACTCCGACAGCTCGTTTCAAATGTGTGAAAGACAACAATGCTTGTGTCAATTGTTTGAGTATTAAACATAAAACGGTTAACTGTTCTTCTAAATTAAAGTGTCGCGCATGTAATCAACGTCATCATACATTGTTACATTTTAATAAAAACTCGCAATTATCAACTGTAGTGACGTCACAGCCGAATCCGGTCCCAACGCCTATGCCGACTGTACCTTCTATTACCTCACAGTCTGAGGTATCGTTGTGTACGACCTCTGTCGCTGGCGCCGCTCGATCGCGTTCGATTGACACTCGATGCGTTGCGGCGTCGCCGTCGGCGAGAGATAGCCCGCAATGTACGGCGTACACAACCGTTCTGCTCGCTACTGCTCAAGTCGTAATTTACGATGTAAATGATAAGCCGCACATAATACGTTGTTTACTAGATAGCGCATCTCAAAGTAATTTTATTACTTCTGAATATTTTAAGCGTCTAGGACTTTGGAAGAACTTTCATACTTCTAATTTAATAGTTAAAGGAATCGGTGGGTCGGAAAAACCAGTTAAAGGTTCCGTAGATATTAAATTATATTCTCGTTTTAGTAATGATATTAATTTTAACGTCTCTTCGCTTATTGTTGAACGTATAACGGAGACATTGCCGACCGCTCTCGTCGATGTCTCTAAACTTACACATCTCAAAACATTACCGCTCGCAGATTCGAAGTTTGCGGAGCCGAGCGGTATCGATGTTTTGATTGGTGCTGCTATATTCCCGCGCTTGCTTTTGCCTAACATAGTGCATAGCGAGCAATATAATATACCTCCCGCTATTGAAACTGTGTTGGGGTATGTGGTTATGGGTTCCGTACCTACGGCACATACTTCACACTGTACGAGTACAACTTCATGTTGTTCTGTTCTTCAAGATCCCAGTTTAGATTCGCTTCTCAAGCGATTCTGGGAGCTTGAAGAAATTTCCGCCTCGCCCTCGCAGAGCCGTAAGGATCTCGAGTGCGAAGAACATTTTCGCGCTACCACTGTTCGCGATGACAGTGGTAGATATATTGTGTCGCTGCCATTTTGCGACGACCCTTATTCGCTAGGCGACTCATACGCTGCCGCACTTAGGCGTTTTCATTGTTTGGAGCGCAAACTTGATGCGTCCTTAGGGTTACGCAGCGCTTACAATGACGTCATGCAGGACTACATAAATAAGGGATATTTGAGTCCGGTTTTAAAAGATGACAACGTTTCTAATCTGTCATATTACATTCCGCATCACGGTGTCGTTCGCGAAGATAAGACTTCCACTAAACTTCGCGTGGTTTTAGACGCTAGTAGTCGAACTACATCGGGACAGTCGATCAATGACATTCTACATGCAGGCCCCTCTACATGCAGGCCCCAATCTACAGGGTGATTTATTTAATATTATAATTCGTATTCGACTCTTTCAAATAGCCCTGTCTGCTGATTGCCGCCAAATGTTTCTCAATGTCGGCGTTCGTGAATCGGACCGTAGATTTCAACGCATCTTTTACAGATTCAGTAAACATGAACCTATAATGGTCTACCAATTTAATCGTGTTTGCTTCGGATTTAAGTCTAGTCCATATCACGCGTTACGTGTAGTCCGCCAGTTAGTCGCTGATGAAGGCGATAATTTCCCTGCAGCGTCTGCTGCTGCTTCTTCCGCCCTATATATGGATGACATTGCCTGTAGTGTCATGTCCATACCGCAAGCAATTTCGCTTTGTGATGAGCTTATTCAGCTCTTCAAGCAAGGCCAGTTCGACCTTGTCAAATGGACAAGTAACTCGAAAGAGGTTCTCGCACACATACCTGATATTCATAAGGCTTCGCCCGATATCGAGTATGAGAAGTCTATACCGCATAAGGTCCTGGGTTTACGCTGGGAAAATTCTTGTGACAGTTTCCGCTTTGACGTCACCACACCAGATGATAAATGTACCAAGCGAACCATGCTTTCCATAGTGGCTCGGCTATGGGACTTAATGGGTTTTGTCGCCCCCACTATTCTGTACGCTAAGCTCTTAATTAAGGAACTTTGGCTAGCAAAGTGTGACTGGGACGACATACCACCTGAACATATAGTCACCGCTTGGAAGCAGTTTTGTACTGAGCTTTCTACGCTTAATGAAATTATTATCCCGCGTCATCTGGGGTTGGTCGACGGATGCACCATGAATTTAGTAGGTTTCGCTGACGCCAGCGAGCGTGCTTACGGTGGAGTCGTATACATGCAAATATACAATGGTTCTAACTACTCCGTGCAGTTAGTTAGTGCGAAGTCTAAAGTCTCACCTGTGAAAACCATTTCGGTGGCTAGACTAGAGTTGTGCGCGGCCCTACTGTTGTCTAAGTTGCTTCGCAAGGTACAAGACACAATATCGCCCCACTACCGCATCCATAAGGTATACGAGTTTACTGACTCTAAAATAGTGCTCGCCTGGATAAATTCCTCACCGCACCGCTGGCAAACTTTTGTTGCCAATCGGGTTACTAAGCTGATAGAGCTTATACCCGCTAATTGTTTCAACCATGTCGCAGGTACTGAGAACCCCGCTGATTGTCTGTCTCGTGGTGTCACGCCAGCTAAGCTCTTGCAGCATCCATTGTGGTATCGTGGACCATCGTGGGTTTCTCATGACCCAGCTGAGTGGCCCATACATACTTTCGAACACAATGCACTGCATGAGGGCGTACCCGAACAGAAATCAGTCGCTCATGCCGTGGTTTCTGAGGTTACGGAATCACCAATTTACGCGCTAGCACTACGTGTTTCGTCGTGGTCTAAGTTGCTACGCGCTATTGTTTACGTCTATAAGTTTTTAAGACAACTGCCTAGTGCACGTACTGTATCAAGCTCTGATCTGAAATATGCAGAAATTAAATTGCTGCGAGCTGTACAGGATGTTCATTTCCGTAACGATATTTTAAATTTAAATAACAATAAACCATGTACTCCCGCCATCCATAGCTTAAGCCGTTTCTCGATGAGCACGGCATCATACGAGTTGGTGGTCGTCTCACAAATTCGGACGAACCCTACGAATATAAACATCCCTGTATTCTACCACGTCATGACCATATTGTTGATCTTCTTGTTGACTTTTGTCACAAGAAACATCTTCATGCCGGTCCGGAGTTGCTTATGTCCTTACTCAGGCATAATTATTGGATTTTAGCTGCACGTCGAATAATTCGTCACAGAATCCACAATTACTGTAACACTTGCTTTAAGTTCCGCCCGCGTCCTATTCTTCCACTTATGGCAGATCTACCTAGCCAGCGTGTTAACCAAGTCGACAAGGCGTTCACTCACACCGGCTGTGACTATGCAGGCCCGCTACAGTACACACCATTTCGTGGTCGAGGTGTTAAGAGCCGTAAGGCTTGGCTCTGCATTTTTACGTGTTTGACGACGCGTGTCACGCACATTGAAGTGGCAACAGATTTAAGTACAGTGACTTTCCTTGCAGCCTTAAAACGCTTTCTTTCGCGACGCGGTCCTATTAAATGCTTATATACCGATAACGGTACTTGTTTCGTAGGTGCAATTTCTTATTTACGCGACCTTCACAAATTTCTTAAAGATTTTCGTCCTCATCTTGAGGAAGAACTTTTCTTCAATCATATAGATTGGAAGTTTATTCCACCTGCTTCCCCACATTTTGGAGGATGTTGGGAAAGTATGGTTAAGGTAGTTAAAACTCACCTTTTTAAAGTTATAGGTCAACAAATCCTCTCCTACGAGGAACTTATAACTGTCCTTAGTCAAGTTGAGGCTCTAGTTAATTCGCGGCCACTTACTACTTTGAGTAGTGACCCTACTGAACCATCAGCACTGACCCCTGCGCATTTCTTGCACACCGCGCCATTGTTGTCCCTTCCCGCTCCTGAAGCAGACTCGCTCAGCTTGCTTCAGCGACATACTCTACTTGACAAACTGGTGCAGTCGTTCTGGCAGCGCTGGCGTTCAGAATACTTACATCAACTTCAGGCTAGATCCAAATGGAATAGTCCTGCACCTTCTATACAAGAGGGTACTATTGTAGTTATCATTACTGATAACTCTCCGCCCCTTTCATGGCCGTTAGGCATTATTGATAAATTGAATACCTCCAAGGACGGTACAACCCGTGTTGTTACTGTGAAAACCGCAAAGGGCAGCTATGTGCGCCCTGTTGTGCGTCTGTGTCCATTACCGACTCAATAAGGCCTGGCTTGATAGTTAGGTCTCTTAGTTTTAGTTAGTTAGCGACGCAACATAATTTTCTATTAAAATTTAACTATAGGTATGCAACTTAATGTATTATGCAACTCGCAGTATTTATCTTAAATCTTAATAATTGAAATGTAAAAATCCGCATCTTAGTCCGTATTGCTGAATAGGTATACGGAAGTACACCTCATAGGGCTAAGTTTAATTTTCATTAAAGGTGACCCTTTAAGGCCGGGAAAATGGTAGCGCCATCTCTTGTAAATGTCATAAATCAATGACCAAAAACACATAGACAAACGCATTTCAGATTTCGCGGGCGATCGATATCCTAATTATCTCGTTCCTTCCTCATTCCTTTTCCCTTTATGTACGCCTTAATGACAGGTCGCCAGAACGAACCGAAACTTCAACGTGAACGGGCCTCGTATCTCAACCGCCAGCTTTCCAAGCCACCTGGCTGGAGACTGATGTATCTAATTAGTTAGATTGCAGAGAACCTTGTGAACCGTGTCTATTAACCCGCCTCGCGGATATAAAACAATTGTGTGAAGTGTGTGGATCCTGAAGGAGCCATTTTGGAGTAGAAGAACACCAGCTCGCTGCCACACGTGGGCTGGCATCGACCACTACAAGGTAAGGCATACTACTTCCCTCATTTCCATACTAGATCGCCCGAATTGATCCGTGAATATTTTCCCGCTTATTTTCAACGCACTATTGCCAGAACCCTTCAAATACAGTCCACTTTTCATGATAGACACAAGGATGAAGAGGTTTCTCAAACCGCTATAACAGTAAGTATAATATATTCTATCATTACATAGAACTAAACTACCGTAGGTACTACTCAAATTGAATACTAATAAACTCTTTAATCATCATCATATTAGCCGAAAGACGTCCACTGCTGGATATAGGCCTCCCCCAAGCGTCGCCACTTTGACCGGTCCCGTGCGTCTCGCAACCAGCGTATTCCTGCAACCTTCACCAGGTCATCGGTCCACCTGGTGAGAGGCCTTCCAACGGAACGTCTTTTGGTTCGCGGTCGCCATTCCAGAACCTTTCTGCCCCATCGGCCATCCGTTCTGCGAGCAATGTGCCCCGCCCCCTGCAACTTAAGTTTGGCAATTCTTCGGGCTATGTCGGTAACCCTGTTTCTCTTGCGGATCTCTTCATTTCTGATTCGATCACGCAAGGAAACTCCGAGCATAGCTCTCTCCATTACCCTTTGGGTCACTGTAAGCTTTCTGATGAGGCCCATTGTAAGCGACCACGTCTCAGAGCCATATGTTATCACTGGCATCACACACTGGTCATAGACTTTCGTCTTGAGACACTGTGGTAAGTTGGACGAGAAGATACCGCGCAACTTCCCGAACGCTGCCCAGCCAAATCGGATTCGACGGTTGACCTTTCTCGAAGTTGGCCCTACTCAACTGGATCGTTTATCCCAGGTAGACATAGTCGACCACAACTTCGAGTGTAGAGTTCCAACCTTAATAGCATTGGGTGTAACATGGGCACTCTGCATCACCTTGGTTTTGTCCATGTTCATCCTAAGACCCACTCTTTCGGAAGCTCTACTGAGGTCATCGAGCATTGTACCGAGGTCATCCATGGTCTCATACATAACCACTATATCGTCGGCAAACCGAGGGTGAGTGATGTGCTCGCCATTGACGTTGATGCCTAGCCATCTCCAGTCCAGAACCTTGAAGACGACCTCCAGTGCAGCGGTAAAGAGCTTCGGAGATATAACGTCTCCCTGTCTCACACCTCGCTACAAATATTCGGGTCCCGAGGTCTGATCCTGAAGTCGAACTGACAAGGTGGCATTTTTGTATAAACACTTCAACACCTCGATGTACCGGTAGTCAATTTGGCACCGTTGAAGAGACTGCAGTACAGCCCAAGTCTCGATCGAATCGAAGGCTTTCTCGTAGTTCACAAACGCTAAACAGAGAGGCAGGTTATACTCTTCGGTCTTCTGTATAACCTGCCGCAGCGTATGTATGTGGTCTACGGTGCTAAAGCCTTTACGGAATCCGGCTTGTTTGGGAGGCTGGAAATCGTTAAACCTGCGCGCGAGACGATTCGTGATGACTCTTGAAAACAGCTTGTAGACAAGGCTAAGAAGTGAGATTGGCCTATAGTTCTTCAGTAAGGCATTGTCACCCTTCTTGAAGAAGAGTACCACCACAACCCTGCACCATGCCTGTGGCGTCCTTCCCTCGATTATGACGGAATCAAACAGCTTCTGAAGGGCCTTAAGGACCGGTTTCCCACTCACTTTCAGGATTGTGGCCGTGATTCCGTGATCACCCGGCACGTTGTTGTTCTTAAGCTGTTTCAGAGCCATCCTAATCTCATACAGGCTGAAGTCCGGAATGTCTTCGGTATAGTGTCGGGTCAATCTAGCTCTAGGGTCATTCGTTAGATTTGCGACGGGTTTACTGGTTGACGTGTACAACTGCCCATAGAAGTACACGGACTAGTGCCCCAATGATGGCGTCCTTTCAGTGCGTTTCTGTCGGTTAGTAGCGTGGAACCTCATCTCACTTCCTTCTCCTCTCCTTTCACTCTTACTAAAATGGCAAGAAACAAAAAGAAAACTGGAGTAAAACAGCGGCTGCACCCTCTCCCCCACAAAGTGCACCTCACTAATATTAGAGGTCTGCACTCCAATCTCACCTCAGTCCACCATCACCTGGAGACTGAAAAGCCAGCACTGTTTTTCCTTACGGAGACGCAGATAGGAAGTCCGTCAGACGTGTCGTACTTGTCCTACCCAGGGTTTACCCTGAAGCACAACTTCAAACCACGCGCGGGTGTATGCATGTATGCCCGAGACGACACTTGCTATTGGCGTCTCCATAACCTTGTGTACTCCAGGTTCTCAGTGCTGAGGGCTCTGGTGGACACAGGGCTGGATAAGATTATCTACGCCTGTGTCTACCGCTCGCACAGCTGCGATCAGGAGACAACCAGGCTCACAGAGTACCTCGGTGAGGCGGCTGATGCGGCACAGCACCGGTACCCCTTCGCCCAATTAGTGTTACTGGGGGACTTTAATGCCCACCACCAGGAGTGGCTCTTCCCATACCTGTGCACTGATCAAGCTGGACGAGAGATGCGCAAACTTGTGCTAGCACTAAATCTCACCCAGCTGGTCCAGGGGGCAACGAGGGTACCAGCCAAATGCTTGGCAAGCAAGCCAACGTACAGCCCGTGCCCAAGAAGGGCAGTCGAGCTGACCCGGCCAACTACAGACCCATATCTATAACGTTCATCCTCTGTAAGAGTATGGAATGTGTGCTCAACGGTAAGCTCCTGGCATACCTAGAAGCGAACGACATCCTCAGTGACCGCTAATACGGCTTCCGCCGAAATCGGTCCACTGGGGATCTTCTAGCGTATGCCATTCACATCTGGAGTGAGGCCATGAGAGACACGGGGAAGCGCTAGCCGTCTCCCTCGACATCTCGAAGGCTTTCGACAGGGTCTAGCACGAAATCCTCATTGGTAAGCTTCCTTACTTCGGCCTGCCTAGTGGTCTATGTGATTGGATTGCGGACTTCCTGAGGGATTGATCCATCCGAGTGGTTATCGACGGCTGCTCGTCCATCCAGTTAGATATCAACGCCGGTGTCCCTCAGGGGTCAGTGCTCTCGGCAACATTATTCTTGCTGCACATTAATGATCTGCTAAAACCCGGAACCTTTGGGTACGCAGATGACAGCACTGTTGCTGAGACATACGTATCCAGCGCACGGGCTACTGGGTCTCAGATTCGGTCTCTCCGGGAGGCCATGGTTGAACGCTTGAACCTGTCCTTGAAGGCGGTCTCCAAATGGGGTGATGCCAACCTGTTCAGTTTCAATGCTGTTAAGACCCAGGCGTGTCTTTTTTTCGTTAAGAAGAGCCAATTCCACCCGGCTCCATCTTTCCGTGGTGTAACCGTGCCGTTGACGGACCATCTCCAACTTCTCGGTGTTACGTTGACAGCGACCCTCAACTTCAGTCCATTCATTGAGGCGAAAGCTCAGTTAGCTGCAAAAAAGTTGGGATTCTTGCAAAGGTAAGACGGTACTTCACGCCTGAACAGCTGCTTACTTGCTTGGATGCAGTTGAGTCGATTGACAGACGGGCCAAAAGGCTTATCGGCAACGATACACTGGTCGCCTCAAAGCTCCAGAGCCTCGAACATCGACGCCGAGTGGCCAGCCTGTCGGTTTTTTATCGGTTACATTTCGGGGAGTGTACGACGGAACTGCACAATTTGATTCCGCCTAGCCCTTTCCATCATCGGACTACAAGGCGTACGGCCATGCGCCATTGGTACATGGTGGACATCCCTCCAATACGCACAAAGTGATTTGCTAATACTTTCATTGTGCGCACAGCTAAGGAGTGGAATTCCCTTCCAGAGTCTTTGTTCCCTAATAGCTACAACGTTGGGGTTTTTAAGTCAAGAGTGAATAGGTCTTTTCTAGGCAAGCGTGCTTCACCGTAGACCACATCATCGCTTAACATCAGGCGAGATAGTGATCAAACGCGAGGCTATACGTTATAAAAAAAAAAAAAGAATCTCTCGATCTCCCTCAGAAGCTCCGGTTTGGCGAATACGATCCTGCCATCATCGGTCTTCAGTTTCGTGAGCTGGCTCGGCCCAATAGACAGATCTCTTGCAAAGATCTTGGAGCCCTTACTCCGCTCAATCGCGTCTTTAATACTTTCGGTATTAAAGCGGCGGAGGTCGCTTTTCAAGGACTTTGAGATCCGTCTATTTAGCTGCCGGTATTTCAACGCATCGTCTGAAGACTGCAGGATCATCTCACGCCTCTCCTTCATGAGTTTGAAAGTAGGACCAGAGAGCTTTTTGTTCCTATCTGTACGGCGGGTATTGAAAAACTTAGACCCGACCGTATGGACAGCTTCCACGAACCCGTCGCTTTATTCGTCCACGGAGCTCCCTAGGCACTCGAAACAATTCTGAAGTTCGATTTGAAAGGTCTCAGGGTTTTAGACCTGGATTTGTGCTGGACGGAGCGTGGACTTCATAAGTCGAGACCTTTCAAGCTTGACATTAATGTTCAATGTGCCTCTTACCAAGCGGTGATCGCTCCCGGTTTTCACCGAGTTGATCACAGAGACATCATTGAACATTTACTTCTTGGTTGACATGATGAAGTTGACCTCGTTTTTAGTTGCACCATCGGGGCTTTGCCAGGTCCACTTCCTGTGCTTACGCTTTCTGAAGAAGGAGTTCATCATGTAGAGGCCCTCCTTCTCCATAAAACTGGCCAGTAGGTGACCTCGGTGGTTCCGACTTCCAACTCCAAATTGCCCCACATGCAGCTCATCCTCGTCTCGTTTGCCCAGTTTCGCGTTGAAGTCCCCCATGACAATGGTGAAGTAAGTTTTGAAACCATGCATGGCTTTAGAGATATCCTCATACATGGTCTCTACCTCATCGTCAGGGTGTGCCGAGGTCGGGGCGTAGACCTGTATGAACTTCAGCGAATATCTTGCGGATATTCTGAGTATAAGGTACGCCACCCTGGTCGACACACTCTCGATCTTCACCACGTTGTTCACAAGGGACTTGTGCACGATAAAGCCAACACCACCCTGGGACTGCCGGTCACCCTCTCGGAAATAGAGCAAGTTACCGGATTTGAGGATTATCGAGTCCTCCCCCTCTCTTTGGACTTCAGATAACCCTTTAATGCTCCATTGTAATCTGCTCAATTCTTCATCGAGTTCGGCTATCTTCTCGTCGGTCCGGAGTGTTCGCGTGTTATATGTTCCCAGGTCCAGTCGTCGGTGTTTATTGGGGTAGCCGGGTCCACTCCGGAGATTCTTTGCACCCCTTGCCACGCCATCGCCTAGACCGCTACCGTAGCCGAGGGTAAACGGGCTGCCGGGCACTCGGGGCCGTTTTTTGTTGAGCTATTCATATTGGTTTGGAGGGGTTTGCCACAATCGCCACGGTTGGCAGACGGGTTGGCGATTGCAGTTTGTTGGTAAAGTGCACAGAGAACGCTGCTGCCCATTCTCTGGTGTGTCCCTTATTCGCCTCTTACGACACCCACGGAAAGATATGGGATGGTGAAATTCTTTACGTTCGTCACCATACGGTACCTAAACTCTTTATATGTCTGTATTTACATCAATTGTGACGTTAAATTATTTAGATGTATTTTGTAATTGCTTACACTTTAAACGAGCAATTTTTGTATATATATAAATATATACGCTGACGTTGGTGGAGAGCGAGAATTATATGTTTTGTGAGAGAAACGTTAGCTCTCGTTAGGAAGCAGAAATTTACAAATGGAGCAGGAATCATTAAAATAAAGAGAACAAACTCAATGTAATTTACAAAAGATTTCCTTCGTTATGAATAGTGACATTACTCTTTATTCTAGCTAAAGTTCATTAAAATGAAGTTTTAGTCTCATCAATATATATATCATAAATCATTAAAATCTACCAAAGTTTGTGCTATTCTCTGTTCTTCCTAAATAAAGCACCCCAGTTTGGCTTTCTTGGAAAGTTCTCTAGAGCAGTTTTGGACTTTGGCTACATCGAATATTAAAGAATATGTCATTACTTCCATCTTTTATTATATTTAGTGAAAATATAATAAAAGATGGAAGTAATGACATAAAATATAGTTTTTAACCGCGTTGATCACAGATACATCATTGAACACTTGCTTCTTCGTCGACATGATGAAGTCTATCTCATTTTTCGTTGCACCATCGGGGCTCTGCCAGGTCCATTTCCTGTGCTCACGCTTTCTGAAGAAGGAGTTCATCATAGAGACGCCCTCCTTCTCCATAAAACTGGCCAATAGGTGACCCCGGTGGTTCCGTCGTCCGAATCCAAATTACCCACTCGCAGCTCATTATCGTCTCGTTTACTCAGTTTCGCGTTGAAATCCCCCATGACCACGGTGAAGAGAGTTTAATGACAGAAATCAAAATCAAACTTTCTTTATTCTATTAGGCCATTGAGCTGCACATTCGAACGTCAAAAAAAAAAAAGTAATGATAATTGATTCTACCGTATATTCGGAAATGTAGCTTGTTATGGAGAAGAACGGACAAGAAACTCCACACTTACACTTTTTTTAAAAAAATGTGTAGGCAACTCATTCTGCATTATCTGTGCCTTTTTAGTCTATGTCTATTATTGTGTTAGCAGTAGTTTATTGTTATCTGTGGCATGCGAGCTGGCAGCCTCGCATGCGCCACATGTTGCTGTCCTTGTCGCCCTTGTGCGGGCGTGCCCTATTGTCCTTGTCGCTCTGTAGCCAGCGTTGCCGTTCTTGGCAACGCCATGACCTGTGCGGGCGCAGAGGTCAAGGCAGTCGCCAAATATTCTACCTGGGAGTAGGACGCGCGCGGCCCCGTTAGCCCCATTGTCGTTAAGGGAGCCTTTTTCACTTCTGCTCTTCTGCGTGTACTATGTAAGTAGCCGTATTTGTTCTGTGTATAGTTATGTGATTTAAATAAATTACACAAGTTTGCCAGTAATTTGGTATTGAGTTTCCATTGTGTTTAAAATAATCCGGTCCTAATCGCAAAAAAATGTGTTTTACAAGTATTTGGTTACAATAATCTTGTTGGAAAATACATACATATATGTGAGAACGATGTAAAAAAACCGCACTTAAAAGTAAAACAAACAATTAAAAATACAATAAATAGGTAATTAAAAACAGGCGGAGGCAGCTAAGATATGACCAATCCCAACTGATGGCGCCCGTTCACGAACATGACACATGGATCGGCACCACTCAGCTCAACCATCATGAAGGGAACCGAATGATCCAACACAAAAGCTAAGTACGGCGCTATAAATAAATGATTATGAATTATAGTCTGAATAATGGAGGTACAAACTTTGATGGACATTCCTCATAGATCTTCGGTCAACTTTATCTTTATTTGCTTAAAATCTTTTATTACTGTTATTGGGTTTATATGTGAAAAGTTAGATTCAGTCGGGCAGGCTGAAACGTTAGCGTGTAATTAACCATAAGCGAGCGATGGCGAAGAATTCAAGGTTTCAGTAGTTTTAATTGGGATGCTGGTAAAGAAATTTACAAATTCTTGAGCAACTTCTTTGTTATCTCTAATAAGTCCATGTGTCTCAAGCGTGTAATCAGTATTATTTCTTTTGTTCCTGTTTGTTTCATTGTTTATAATTTTCCAAACCGTCATAATTGTACGGGTAAGGTACATTTAAATGATAAACGGATTTAATTGCAAATAATGTATTGATATAAACACCCGAAAAACTGATATATGATCGACCCGCGGCGAATGAGTCAACCCAACAAAGATGCTATGCAACTACTACTTTTACTCTAATGTGTGATTTTTATTCATTCGCTGCGCGTCGATGTCAGCATAAAAATGATACTATTGATATGTACGGGTTTGCTCGTACATGCTCCCCGAGGAAAAGATATAAAGACAATGTGAGAAGAAGCAAATAATTATAATAAATGATTTGATATTAATCTAATTTCTTAGTGTCTCTATGTTAACACACTGTTCACAAATTTGAAATGCTTGTGAAGAACCTAACATAGGGGAGGTGGCTTTATCTAACACTCGCGCACTTGTTACCACCTTCGCCCTTTCATTGTCACACTGGTACACTACACTATCACCAACACACGCACGTTGCGTGGCCGGGCATGCGCCGCCGCCGGGCACGCCAGCTGCTGCGGGCATCGCCGGCGCAGGTGCGGGGGCGCAGCGCGTGCGCGCGCGCCGCCACACGAACACTCCGAGACATGCTGCTACCACGCCGATCGTAGAGTAGATCGCGGTGTAATGGTGAATGTCATGAGATGACAGATTGTCAAATAACAATCCACTCTCTTTCATGATTCTGATTTTTTCCTCAATCGTTTTAAGCTCTCGATCGCTCTCTATGCTGGAGTCGTTCAAGACATCTTGAGGAATAGACACGTTTATAACGTGGTTTATGGATGCAATGACTGGTGAGTATAGGTTAGCACTAATACTAACATCGCTCTTTCTTTGTTGATGCGCAATTACTTCAAAATTATCTGATTTGATTATGCAGTCGTAATCTATAGTTATAAGTCCGGAGTGAGTCAGCTGATGCGCGGTAACTTGATCTCCACATACTGTTTGTAGGTTACATTGACCGCAGCAAAAATAGATATAATTGTTGATAGAATGGCTTTCCATCCATAGATTTTTACAGGGATCGACGTTGACTTCACACGCTGATGACTTTGATTGGCAGAAGTCTTTATCTCTGCTTAATTTATAGATAGGAGAATGAATATAGCACAGATGTACATTTGTCACTAGACATGAATCTATGATATTTTCTGTTATCATAATGTATGCATCCTTTTTCAGGTTCACAGCTATGAAATCTGACACTGGTTTAATTGAAAGCATTGTGTCGTTGGGTTTCTCTGTAGGAATTGGTATAAGCTTGAATATTTCATAGGTGTCCCTGCTAATCAAGGGTATTTGTACTTCAAATATTGAGTAATTTTTAAGCATTCTTGCTTGTGCAAGATCTGCATGAATGTTTTCTACAGGTAACGTGACGTCATTAGACAAATGACTAGCAATAATGCTCAGCTGATCCTGTAATTGTTCTGCTGTTATTAAATGTGGATTAAATCGACCATGATAGATGTCTGTGATTGTGTCCACTAAAGCATTCTGTAAATCTTTCAAGTCGCGTAATAGATTGCTGGCGACCACAGCTCCCATAGAAACTTCACTTACTCTCGAAATGTTTTGAGTTGCAGCCTTTAATACTTCTAATGTATTTTCGATGTTTGCAAACTGCTGATGAATCATTTTATGTTGTTTATGCATTGTAGCCTCCGTCCTCTTTAAGAGGTTGAATTCTGCTTCTATGACCGAAGTTTGATTTTGCCAATATGATACAATATGCTTTTGATTTTTGCGAAGAAGAGTGATATCTTTCTCGTATTGTTCTGCGAATCGAGCGTCCAATACACCGAAGAGGCCGTTTGCTATGTAACCGACACCGTCGATAAGACCTCGCCGCCACCTGTTCGCTTGCTTTGCAAAATGCTGACTGAGTAACATATGATTATTGTAATCGAGTTCATTGTACCCACGACGTAGTTGCAATAATATTATGTCACAATATGTTTGCTCTTGGATCGTACTGCATGTTTGTTCCAGGGCCATTATACTTTTGTTAAGTGCGGTAATTCCTTCCCAATAAGGATCTAAATCGTAATATATGATTAATTTCCAGTCGTCGCGTATGATCTGCATGTTTGTTAGTTTGTCGAAGTAAATATGTTGATTATTTCTGAATTGTGTGACGTTAAGTGCGCATTGGGAAGTTGTTATGATACTAAAGAATAACATGATTGCTGCAAATACTGCAGCTGTATTGTAACGAGTGCCTCCTTTCCTTGTTTCAGAGCGCTTATTTATGTTAGAAACTCCCAACCGCGCGGTATTTGCTTGCTTGATTTGCGAGGTTTCATTGTTAACTGGGAGTTTTGATAATTTTGTGATAGGACGTTTAAGTGTTCCGTTTTTGGTTTTCACTGTAACCACGCGAACTTTGCCGTCGGAACCGGGATGTAGTTCGATGACTCTGCCCATCAGCCATTTTCCCGGCGGAAGATTGTCATCATGAATCATGACAATATCATCAACATTGAGGTTGCTTGAAGCTTGTCTCCACTTACTTCTTTCTGTTATTTGTACTAGGTACTCATTCCTCCATTTTTTCCAGAGATCCTGTACAATTTTTTGTGTCAACTGCCAACGGGTTCTCAAATCCGTTTCAGTCTCATGTATGGAAACCTTTGACCCACCTGTTAGGAAGTGAGCAGGCGTTAAAAAATCCACATCGTCTGGATCTTCTGATATAGCACATAAAGGTCTCGTGTTGAGACAAGCTTCAATCTGTGTAAGCACCGTATATAGTTCCTCAAATGTAAGAATCTGGTCACCAATAACCCTCTTGAAATGATATTTGAAGCTTTTAACTGCCTCCTCCCATAGACCGCCTGCAGATGGCCATGAGGGCGCATTAAAGCTCCACTCGATTTCCATATTTAATACTTCTGCCTTTAGATCTTTGTCTTGCATGATATTCATTAGTGCTTGATATTCCTGTTGTAGTACCTTGTTGGCACCTACAAAATTGCGAACATTGTCACTATAAATATGACTAGGCGTCCCTCTGCGAGCCGCCATCCTTCTCAATGCTGCGATGAATGAAGTTGTGCTTAAATCACTAACTAGTTCTAAGTTTGCTGCCTTCGTTACCATACACACAAAGACAGTCACATATCCCTTTGTGCTCTTGATGCCTCGTCCTTTGCTTGATTTGACGTAAATATGACCGGTAAAATCTACGCCTGTGTGTGAAAAGGGACGGGATGGATTACTTCTGGCCTCCGGCAAGTGCCCCATAATTTGCTGTTGGCAGTGTGGATTTTGTTTTCTACATGTTAAGCACCGACGAAGCTGCCTCTTTGTAGCGACGTTCCCTCCTAGAATCCAATATTTTTGTCTGATAAAACCCAATGTCAGCCGGGCTCCGGCATGTAACATGGTTAGATGTGCGTCCTCTATTATTAATTCTGTCAGACGTCCACTGTGCGGCAGAATAATAGGGTGCTGCATGTCATGGCTGATATGTGCCTTTTTTAGTCTCCCTCCGACTCTTAAGATATCATTTTGATCGAGGTAAGGGTTTAATTTTAACAATTTGCTTTTTAAATTTAGCTTTCCCTCTTGCTTTAAACATCTTATTTCATTCGCGAACTCTTCTTGCTGTACTTGCTTGAAATTTTTTTGCTTTGTTTGACTGATTTCTGATAATGATAGATAATGCTTTTTTGCTTTTCTTTTGTACGTCGTAATCTTCATAACTAATGCTAGAATACGTGCAATTTTGTTGATTGATTGATATTTGTTTAACAGGTCTGTAATGATGCTTGATTCATGCTTTGTAACAATATGAACGTCTTCTTGCTTCTTTATTTCCTCGTTTGTTGATTCATAGATTGCTTGATATCCTTTCGTTGCTTCAAAGGATTGTAACCATGTTGGTCCTTGCCACCACAAACGATACTCATTCAATTGAGCCACTGTGAGTCCTCTGCTTCCACAGTCAGCGGGATTTTCGCTTGATTTTACATATCGCCAAGATTCTGGTTTGATGCTATCTGTTATTTGTATTGTTCTATTTGCTACGAACGTTTTCCATCGACTTGGATTTCCTTGAAGCTATCCCAGTACGGCAGTAGAGTCACTCCAACCAAATATATGTAGGTCATGACCTGCTAAACATTGCTTGACTTTGGTCATAAATTTGGCCAGCAACAGTGCTCCACATAGTTCCAATCGAGGTAGTGATATTTGTTTTTTCGTAGGAACTAATTTTGATTTAGCTGCTACTAATATTGTTGATGGATTGTTTCTTACTCTGCAGTAAATGACGCATGCATATGCTTTTGTTGATGCGTCACAAAAGCCGTGTAACTCTACACTACTCGCTGTTTCCGTACCGTACCATCTTGGTATATTGAACTGATTGATACTTTCTAATTCTTCCCTGGTTTTGATCCATTCCTTGCTGATTTTATCTGGTACTTGTTCATCCCACTGAAGATTGGATAACCATGTTCGGCATTCCTAACTTTATTCAGGGATCCTTCTTCTCAAGAAATAATCGTCGAGGAGGTTCATGTATCTTAGTTCGTAATAATCATGCATTTAAACCAGTTACTACACTTAAACAATATTGCATCGAAGGCATTCTGGAGTGCTCAGGCATCGAACTTCTAAGTCATAATATTATAATACTTTGTATATACCGACCACCAAGGTCAAAAATAGATGAGTTAAACACATTTTTTGACACTTTAAATCGACTACTTGGGAAGTTCTGCTACAGTAAAAAGAAAATAATCGTTTGTGGCGACTTCAACATAAATGTATTAAATAAAAACAAGATGAGTACAATGTTCATGGAAACACTAGCTTGTCACAACCTACAGTTAGGGTTATTTGAACCAACAAGGACTATTAGTGGAGCATAGATAATTTCATGTATAACATTCGTGGATGTAAATGTAAAACTATGGAGTTTGCCTTATCAGATCACACGGCACAATTACTAACTTGTCCCGTAAAACTTAGCTGCTCTCTAAAACATTGGTATGTAAAAAGACGAGATTATAGTAAAGATAATATTAAGAAATTTAATAATTGCATAAATTCGATTTCTTTTAGTGACGTGTTTGAAAATAATGACCCGCAGGAAGCTTTTGACATTTTTTATGACTTATTTACCTTATTTTATTATCTATGTTTTCCATATATTCGAATTAAAATATATTCTCAAATACGACCCCGATGGATGACTAAAGGTATAAGAAAATGCTGCATGCGTAAACGGCAATTATTATGGAATTATCGTAAAAATCGAAATGACATAAATAAAACCAGTTTTAAAAACTTTGCGAGTAGATTGCAACGTGTTATAAAATTGACAAAAAAGTCTCAGAATAATTATTTTATCCATACAGCTCAAAATAAATGCAGGGCTACTTGGAATGTTATTAATAAAACAATGTGTAATGTGCCAAAAAGCCAAATCAATCAAATTCATATAGACGGTAAACATTGTACGGATGATCCGCAGACCATTGCGAACAGTTTCAATATTTTTTTTATAGACCAATTAAAAGGGAATACAAGTTGTGCTAATAAAACAGGGACCTTACCTAATCACTCCAAAACATTATTTATGTATCCAACTACACCCGATGAATTACACAAAATAATTTTAAACTTAAAAAATACTAACAGTACTGGATATGATAATATATCGACTAAAATTTTAAAACAAGCGCCAATTAAATTATACTACATATTAAGTCATATCATTAACCTGTCAATCCTAAATGGTCACTTTCCTGATAGACTTAAATTAACAATCATTAAACCTCTGTTCAAGAAAGATGATACCTACAATATGAATTGTTATAGACCCATAGCATTGGTACCGGTGCTTTCTAAGGTCTATGAAAGAGTTATTTATGTCAGGATAAATAACTATTTTGAAAACTTTGATTTATTTGCTAAAGAGCAAATAGGTTTTAGGAAAAATAAAACCATTAATATGGCAGTCTTTGATTTTCTGAGCACAGTTATGAGTAGCTTAGACAAT
Organism: Orthosia cruda; assembly: GCA_964057195.1. Taxonomy (NCBI): domain Eukaryota; kingdom Metazoa; phylum Arthropoda; class Insecta; order Lepidoptera; family Noctuidae; genus Orthosia; species Orthosia cruda. Next base: position 16,565,786 of record OZ059838.1, on the reverse strand, counting down.
AAAATGCCGGCGTGTGCTTTGTATATGGATCTAAGTAAAGCCTTTGATTACGTGGATCACCAAATACTGTTAAATAAATTATGTAGTTATGGAATTCGGGGTACTTCATTAGATCTGATAGCTTCTTATCTTACCAACAGAAAGCAGTCCACATTAGTTACTCGAGTATGCACCAAAACCAGAAAAGAAATTAAGTACGCATCGGAATACAGGGAAATTAAACAAGGCGTCCCACAAGGAAGTGTTTTGGGCCCTCTGCTATTCATCATTTATAAAAATGACCTTCCAAAAGTAACCAATCATCCCTCTATACTTTTTGCTGATGATAGTACTGTCGTTTTTACGAGTAAGGATAAGAAATCCCTAGAAAAAGATATAAATGGCACTCTAAGTGATATTATAAAATGGCTGACTAATAACAATTTGAAAATTAACTTTGACAAAACTAAAATTATGATATTTCGCAATCGTAAAGCCCAATTTACTGACATTAACATACATTATGCAGGAAATAAAATAAATGAGATAGCAACTACAAAATTCTTAGGCGTGTCAATTGATTATAATTTGAATTGGAAAACACATGTTGATACTTTGAATCAAAAATTGAATAAGCAATCATACGCCCTACATATGCTGGCAAAATCGGTGAACACCTCTGCTGTACTTGCAGCATACCATGGCTACGTGGGATCCTTGATAAAGTATGGTATTATATTCTGGGGTCATTCCACCAATAAGGATACGGCATTCAAGGCGCAAAAGCGGTGCATTAGGGGTATGTTTAATATCAACCAGACTGATACCTGCAGACCATATTTTATCAGGCATAATATATTAACATTGCCGTCTGTCTACATTTATGAGATTGCTAGCTTTGCAAGAACCAACAAACATCTTTTTGATAAGTACAGAAGTAGGCGGCATAGAGATAAAATTTGTTGCAAATCTTACAAGACAGCCTTATATTCCAAAAGCATTTTCAGTATGGCGCCGCGTGTGTACCAAAGACCATATTAGAAACTCCATCCATCGATGAATTCAAAAAGAAATTAAAAAGATTCTTGCTATGTAAATGTTATTATAGTATTCAGGATTACTTAAAAGATAATGTAAGGACATATTGTTGATGTGACTGGTGCGCTAATTTTTTTTTTTTTTTTTTTTAATATTTATTACTTTGACATTTAATTACGAATATATCTTGACATTCTCATTTAATATATGACATTTTAAAATTAATTTCTAGTGACATTATTGATAGCTTCATTTGTTATGTTTCATTGTTATTTGCCACACGGTGAAATTAACAAAACAAAACTAAATTGAAATTGTGTTGTTAAATATAAATTATTATTTTTTTGCAAGTAAATGTGTGTACTTGCTTGTGATTTGCATGCCTCAAGGTGTAATATGGTCGGATTGTGCTATATTTTTTAACAACTTCATGTAATTACCCATATTAGCAAATAAATGATTATGAATTATGTTTCTTGAAATAAAATCTTCAATTTTGTTGTTACTGGCACGATCCATCCCAATGGGTCAAATATTTTAGACATGTCTGATAGTATGATTCTTTTAGTGATTAATATCACTAAAAGAATCATGTCAATCAAAAATTGAACCATCAAGTGCTTGATGGTTCAATTTTTGATATAAATGTGAAGTTATCATGTGTAGGGTTCCAACGAAGTCCTAATGTCTTAGTTAATCCTGCTTGATTAAAACTCTTGCTTTCTTGTTTATAATAATCATGATCTTCTAGTTGCAGCAGACGACTGTCGTTTGATGTCCACTTTCTCAAGTTGAAGCCTCCTAATTTCAGCAGATTCATCAAATCTTGCTGCAACTGTTGTGCTGTTGATAGGGAGCAGGCTCCATGAACCAGATCGTCCATGTAGAAGAATTCTTCGATGGCCTTGGCGGCTTCTGGGAATTTATCCCGTTCATCAGCCGCTAATTGTCTCAATGTCATCATTGCAAGAAATGGAGCAGGTTTTGTGCCGTACGTCACGGTTGTCAATTGATATTCTACTATTTTTTGTGACGGGTTATCTCTCCACACAATTTTTTGTAAAGGTTGATCTTCTGGGTGTACCCAAATCTGCCTAAAATTTTTTTCTATATCAGCCGTGAATGCGAACTGATATAGTCTCCATTTAATGATAAGAGACTGAAGGTCTTGCTGTAAATTGGGCCCCGTGTACATGAGGTCATTTAAACTTTTATTTGTAGATGTTTTTGCTGAAGCATTGTAAACAACTCTCAATGCAGTCGTTGCACTTTCTTCGTGCAATACGCAAAGATGCGGTAGGAAGTATTCCAGTGTCTGGTTGCGAGGTGAAGGTTTCATGTGACCTAAGTTTTTGTATTCGGTAATGAATGACTTGTATGCGTTGAATAAAGAATTGTTTTTATGCAATTTCTTTTCTAAATGTATGAATTGAGCAACAGCCTTATTTTTGGACTGCCCCAATTTCTCCTCAAATTGTGGTATAAGTGGAAGCCTTACTTGGTATTTTCCGTCTTCCAAACGATTTGTTGTTGCTTTGTAGTACTGAATGCACTCTTGATCTTCTGATGATAGTGATTTTTCTTCTATAACATCTTCCATCTCCCAAGAAATTGCTCTATACTATCCAAGTCAAATTGCACGACGTTGCATATTAGTTTAGTTTTGATATTTCCACATAATATCCAACCCAGATACGTTTCTTGAACAAGCGGAAGTGATTCGCTTAATCTGCTCATGCCCGTTAAAAGAATATTCGAATATACGTCCGCACCCAATAAAATGTCTATGGGTCGGCTAATGTTGTACTCAGGATCTGCTAATTCTAAATTATCCAGAAATGTGTATACTATTTTCGGGAATGAATATGATGGTAAATGTTTTGTTAGGTTATTCATGATGATATTAAATTGATATAGTCTGTTTTTTGAGTTTGACATACAGTTCAGGTTCATAATTCCTTTGCAACTGTTTTCTTTTTGCCCTATGCCTGTGATAATGCCGTCACACCTGGATCGCTTCAAACCTAATTGCTGAGCAGCGTTTTCTGTGATAAGAGACATTTGTGAGCCCTGATCAATAAGTGCTCGCAGGATCAGATATGTGCCATCTGCTTTCTGAACCTTTAGCAGTGCAGTTGAAAGCAAAGTTTCTTGCATCATATTATTATATTGTTGTGTCACGTGCGTGTTGCCTTAATTTGCACGTTCCTGATTATAACGGATGTTGTTTTGCTGTGTAGAAGGCGTCGAATTACTTCCATGTTTTGATAATTCCTTTGAATACGATTCATGAAGCAATGTGTTGTGAAATTCATTGCATTCGAGGCAACGCTTTTTTGATAAGCATTCTTTTCAGTTTTGACAATAATTCAAGTTAGTAACACATTGCTTTTTCTTCATTGGGGAAAAGTCAGCAAATTGTTTGCATATAAATATTGCATGGGCATCATTGCAGACTGGACAGTTTGGCCGATTGTTTTGCAATTTCCTGTAACTTGGTGATTGCGAAATAGCCTTGTTGCTTGAATATGACTGCTTGAAATGATAATGTTTTGATTCTGATGGTTTATTGGTATTTGAAGAAAAGGGTTTTTGATGATTGATCTCCTGTTTTCTTCTACTTGCTTCCATGCTCGTGAACTTCCCCTCTAGTAAGGCTAGAAATTCATTCAATTCGAGTAATTCTCGAGGTTGTTTGATAGCTGCGTTGTATTCGCTGAATGTGTCCGAATCCAATTTCTGACACAGGATCTGCACGATCAACGGATCCCATGACTTCACGTCTACGCCGAGAGTCTGTATGGCGTTCATCGTTTCAAGTGCAGCATCATGGATTCGTTTGATATGATTAATTGATGCTTGAGTGAAATGGGCATATTTAATAAAATGTTAATATGCGATGTAAATATCATCCTTTTGTTGTCATAACGATGGCTCAAGATGTCCCAACTTATGATGTAGTTGTTCGAGCTGATCGGGAGATGCTGTATGAGACGCTCTGCTTCACCTTTTACTTTCGATTTGAAGAACTGCATCTTCTGAGCTCCAGATAATGATGGGTTGCTATGAACTGCTTCTGTGAAGAGATCCTTAAAAGATGTCCGCTGATGGTAATTACCGCTGAATGTAGGTATTTCTATTTTTGGCGTAGTATGCCCTCTATGTGAAATGGACGACATCTTCTTGTTGATTGCTTTGATAGCAGCGTTGTATGTGCTTTCGTATTTGAGGTACATACGATGATACTCTTGATTTCGGTCTCCCAGCTCACTGTCTAAGTCCCAGTGCTGAGTGTCAATCTTCGCCCAGCGAGACATTACCATGCTCAACAGATGATCGAATTCCCATTTCTCCGTTACATTATCCATGTCGATACTTGAAACAGTATGTTCAAAAGCCTTGAAGTTGGTCATCTGTTTCGTCATCATCTCATCGGTCTTGCTGTTTGATCCCTGAGACTTTAAAGATTGACCCGAAGTTTGCTGTACGGTGCTTGAGGTAGCTAAAGGAGTAGCAGGCTTTAGAAGCGGTGATGATGGTCTTTCCTCTGTTGGCGGATGATTCTGAATAACCGCTCTGATTTTCACATATCTCTCCTTCACAGTGTCAAATTGCTTCGAAGTGAAGTAAGTATGCGATCTGGCATATTCGATGCTACACAATCTTATATGATTCGATTGATACTCTTGCCAGCATGCATCCAAATTCTCTAACCTTCGGCGTATGTAGTCCGAGGTTTTGCGATCGGAGCCATCCTTTTTGAAGTTGGTGTAAACTTGCTCTATCTGATTGAGTAGCTGCTGTTGTTGGGCAAGAACGTCCTCCATTGAAGACATATTGTTGATGGAAATGATAGTTAATGAAACGATCTTACTTGATTGTCCAAGCGGGAGCTTTGTTGCTCACGAAATGCGGATCCCTGTTGATCCCTGCTGATTGCTGTTGCTGCTGCTACGTACTGCACTATTGCTGGTAGTACAAAACATCCTCACTGCTAGTTCGTTTGACGTCACTAGTGAAACACCTTACAGTACTTGATTGCTACACTGTAATGTACACACGCGAAATCCGGCTCGAAGGACCAAAAATGTACGGGTAAGGTACATTTAAATGATAAACTGATTTAATTGCAAATAATGTATTGATATAAACACCCGAATAACTGATATATGATCGACCCGCGGCGAATGAGTCAACCCAACAACGATGCTATGCAACTACTACTTTTACTCTAATGTGTGATTTTTATTCATTCGCTGCGCGTCGATGTCAGCATAAAAATGATACTATTGATATGTACGGGTTTGCTCGTACATTAATTTTATTTTCTGCGAATTTAACCTTATTCCTAATGTATAAAGCCTTAGCTAGTTTACACGTATTTTAAAAAATTCTTGGGTAAGTAGCAACATATACTTATTAAAAGTTTCAGTGTTAATATAAGGCTTAAGGCCATACAACTCGTAAAGTCTTTCCCTACTTTTCCTGATTCCTTTAGTCGCCCAGTCGCTGAATAAAAACTTAGGGCATATAGTTTTAGTTTTCTTCTTAAAAGTGTTATTGAATTTTGTTTGAACAACTGAGAAAACTTTTTTGTATTAAATATTACCATAGTTCACTGTGAGGTCCTGATAACTTAACTTACCAATTAAAGTGCTGTTAAATTTATTTAATTTACCGGATGTTATTGGTCTGGATTGAATCTGCACTTGTTGTATTGGTATGCTGGACTCAAATGTTACCAGTAGCCCACTATGATCTGAAGGCAGACAATTCATAATGGCTTTGTTTAAGTAGTCGCAGCAACAAAAAAACATTATCAATACATGTAGCAGTAGTCACAGTTGTTCGGGTTGGTTCCTCAAACACATGCGACAAATTAAATGATTTGAAGAGATTTAATAGTCTACTGCTATCTGAATTATTTTCTAAAATATTTATATTAAAGTCACCACAGATTATGACTAGTTTATTACCAGTTGCAAGTTTTGCCAAAACATCTTCTATCACTGACTCAAATATACAGTAGTTTTTATAATTGGGGGGTCTGTAAACGCACACTATAATATGCTTATCCAGCTCAACACAGGACAGTTCAACACTATGTTCAACTGATAGATCTACAATATCTTTACGAGGTTTTGATTGAATACCATTTTTGATTAAAATAAGTGAACCTCCACGCAACATAACATTTCTGTTAAAACAGCTGCCCATAGTATAATTTTCATAATTAATAAGCATTGAATAATCTTTCAGCCAATGCTCAGTAAAACAAATAATTTCAAACATTGTCTTTTCTAAAAACAGTTCTATTTCCAATTGCTTTGCAGAAAAACCTTGAATGTTTTGATGGAATAATTTTAAAGAATTCTGCTCAGCCCCTTTTTTTAAATTAACTAGGTGAGAGCAAGAAGGTACCTTCTTGTTGGTGGATGTATTCCTAACTATTTGGTTATTGGTACCCTCCCTTGTCCTACAAACTATTTTAAATAATAAATATTAAAAGCAGAATTGCTAACGTTATTAATGTTATTGGAGACCTGTAAATTAGTATTACTACTAATATCAACTGCAGTACATGACTTCGACATACTATTTACGTCTGAGTTTAAAGTAAAAGATAATAGCCTCGCTATTTGAAGTCTTACCCTAATAGGCAGATACACTGTATTGCCTGTCGACTTTAATTTATCAACAAAAATGTTGATGTCAAAGTAAACTAATTTGTCACTGTAATGGCTGACAAGGAAATGAACATGTTTATTCAGCATGTGAATATAATTATTTTGTCTACTAGACAATTTTTCCAAATATGGAAAGCACACAATATGATTTTATTACAATTTAATTTTAGTAACTTTGTTACACACTCAGTGATGTCATCTTTTTTACATCCAAACTGTTACCTATAAAGGCAGTTACATTGGTGTCTGATTTATATACATTGTTCGTTACAGATTCCATGATATGCTTGTAAGATGACCCAGGCATACAATAATTAAAAGTCGAATAACCCTGATTGCTATTTAATAATTTACCTAAACCTCTTTCAACACTATCTGCAAACATAACCGAATGAGACCCATGATTACTATTACTAGATGCAAAGGTAGTAGTCTCAGGCTGGTCTACTAGAGACTGACTATGCATGGCTCTGGAAATGTTCTCATACATAGTCTTTACTTCGTCGTTTGAGTGTGCCGAGGTCGGGGCGTAGACCTGTATGACCTTTAGCGAATACCTTGAGGATATTCTGAGTATAAGGTACGCCACCCTGGTCGACACACTCTTGATCCTCACAACGTTGGCCACAAGGGACCCGTGGACGATAAACTCGCCCTGGGGCTGCCGGTCACCCTCTCGGAAGTAGAGCAGGTTGCCGGAATTAAGGATTATCGAGTCCTTCCCCTCTCTTCGGACTTCAGATTACCCTATGATACTCCATCGTAACCCACTCGACTCTTCCTCGAGTTTGTCTATCTTCTCGTCGGTCCGGAGTGTTCGCGTGCTGTATGTTGACAGGTACAGTCGGTCGTCGGTTTTTATTGGGGTAGCCGGGTCCACTCTGGGGATTCTTCGCACCCCTTGCCACGCTATCGCCTCGACCGCTACCGTAGTCGAGGGTAGACGGGCTGCCGGGCACTATGGGCCATTTCGTGGTTGCGCTATTCATCGGTTTGGGGTGTTTGCCATAATCGCCACGCTTGGCAGGCGGGTTGGCGATCGCAATTTGTTATGAAGTGCACAGAGAACGCTGCTGACCATTCTCTGGTGTGTCCCTTAGTCGCTTCTTAAGACACGCACGGGCAGATATGGGATGGTGAGATTCTTAACGTCCGACACCATACGACACAATCAAATGCCATTGCTCTGATCCAACATCTTTAATTTTATGTTGTGTTGCTCTACTTGACAAAGTTAATTTGAGTGTACATTGAAACGAAGTGAAATTATAGAAAATTATTAATAAAAATTGGTTACTATATTATATAGCGATTTTTACATATAGTGTACATAGTGCTGGCCCAGACTCCATACATTTCTGGAACATCTCCTTTCAACCAGATCCGTTCAGTAGTTTTTGAGTGGAAGAGTACTTACATATAGACATACCGGTCAAAAACATAATATCAAAAACCCTTTTGCTTCGCCGTAGTCGGGTAAAATTGTTAATAATGTTGTACGATTACTTGTAAAATAATTGAAAAAGGTTATATGTATATGGCGCTCGTTATATTTTAAGCATTTCATTTACAATTCCAACAATATAGGCAGCCAATGTCTATGTTCTTCTTCAGCAGTGAAATTAAAGCATATGTTTTGTTGTACAATTAAACTATTCAAACAAGTCAATTCCGAATTTTACATAGTACCTGGGTACTATGTAGGTATGTGGTTTCCTGTGAAAACACTCTATTCATCGACTAGGTCGAAGGTAATAAACAAACAATCCCGCTTCTATAATTACATAAAGGTAGGGCGTTCTATATAAGGATTAACAAGCTGAGTTAAAGTTCAACGAAGTACAAAGAATCAAGGATAAGACATGTCACTAATTCTGCAGAAATTAACTATTTATTCGCTGACTGAGAGAAAGAACGGAAATAAGATACATTAAGTACGCAGTGGGTGAACAAACGGTTATCTAATTGTAGTGTTGATGCACGGCGCGGGGGCGTGCGATGCAGCGTTTGTATGGCGTTCAACGTGCGGTGCAACAACGTTGGCGTGGCGTGAGCGGTCCGGCTGACGTCACAGCGGACATGTTGCACTGCTCACTAACATACTAATGTGGGGAACTAATGTACTGCTTTATTCTATAACATTCATTTGGAAACACATATAAATAAATCACCTAGACACAGGCCATTGACATTTATTATTCAACAATATACGAGACATTGTGTGGCTAATCCAAATAACTAATAAGAAAAACGGATGTTTAATAAACACGAGACGAGAAAGTCGAGACGCCGAGTTACTGACAAACACTCTTTAAAGGGCGGAATTATTGATTTGATTTCATTATAACGACGGGGTCATTGAATCGTATTACTAAGTTACGTATTCCATAAAAAAAGAAACTTTCTGGCGTTTAAGTTATAAAAGTCGATAAAGTTAAAATTAGTTATAAAAGAAATAGGAGTAATAGGTAAAAGGGAATTAGAGTAAACATAAATTATGTGTGTAATAACTACAACTAATCAGGCCTATATATTGTATGTGACCCATGTTTCGGCACAGAATAAGGGAATCCGCAAACAAAAAGCGTTCGGGCGCGCGCGGGATCTGGGGCCGCAGCTGCAATTACCTAATGATGCGCAGCGGTTACCCAATTACAGCGACTACCGCTGCATTTACGTTTTTAGTTCCGCTGATTCAGCCACTTTGCTCGATAATTTACTGAGCACGAGTGCTGAAAACTCGCGGATTGGCACGACAAATGTGTATTTTGAACGTGATAAAAATGAGTACGTAGTGTTAAGTCATGAAGTTTGTGAGACATCTATGCTGAAACTTATATTGATGCTTGAAAGTCCATAGTATTGATGACCCTTTGAGTTTCCATAACTATAATATGCAGCTAGTGCGAGCTTTTTATCATCGCAAATTAGGTTCCGTCGGTGTAGCCTTCGCAAACAAAGTGAGAGAGATGTTAATTTAATGTACGTCGGTGTCACTCGAAGCGGACCCGCAGCTCCGACTTTCAAAGGACTAGGGCAGCCACGGATTCTCTATTATGTAAATTTTCGGGTAATTTTCTCGGTGGGAGTGCGCCGGCCAGACTTTGTAACACGAGTGGCCTCTCATTAATACTTACCTGAACTCTTAAATTTTTGAAGGACAACGTAAATTTACAAATGCTGATTCAGTTTAAACGGTCACAAATTAAAAAGCAAATCAACCTTTGCTGGCGCAATTAACCTGAAACCCTTGTAAACGGCGCCTCGTTAATTGCAGTCAGAAAAAATGTCTCTTCAAAAAAGTAAACTCGTACTGAATAATACAGAAATAACAACGATACTTAAATGATAGCCGTCTGAATGTTTCCGAGAGCTCCATTTGTAATGTAGGACACATAATACGAAAACCTAACGGGTACTAATCCGTAGATGAGCCGTCGGTTTCGTAGGAACATCTGCGGCCGCGACAACAACGATGCGAAACGAAACAAAAACGAAATGAGAAAGGTTTGGAAAGTCGTATTGTGGCAAGTTGCGATGAAGCAGGAGCTTGCAGCCCACATGTAATGTGTGCGCGAGCCTCGCCCGCCTCGGCCCGCGAGTACAACTTCACCTGACCTCGCCTTTTTGGCAAAATACTTCTTTACATGACTCTTAAACTGACAACACAACTAATTACTATGAGTTCCTTTTCCTTACATTACCCAGTAAAGTTTTGTTTTAGTTAAACATTTACGTATAACAACTATTTCAGCAATACAATGGTACACGAATTCAAATTAAATCTTACGTGTTTCTTAGTTGTGAAAACGTGTTAAATTAAAAAATGAATTAGCCTGTAAAGTATCTCTACGAACGAGATGGACTTACTTACGTGTCAGTTTATTTTCTGAATGGGGTATTAAAGATGTATCTTTAATTTTAGTAACTCGTATATTTTATGTAAGCGAATAAACGTTTTACGACAAGCACCAGACGTGAGTTGCTTAAATATCAATACGGTCCGTTCATTAACTATTTCTTGCGAAGACTGCGATTCTCGTCTCCCACGAACGCGAATGGCTTGGTAACATACAAAGAATAAGAACATTTTAACAAAAAAACTAAACTGACTTCCAAAACAAAACGTTATAGTGTTTTGTTTATTATTTCTATTTTTTAAGTTTTGGTATCTTTCATTAATTACCATGAAAATCATTCATAGCCAGAGGGCTTCTCATAACAATTAAATTGATGGAATTATCAGTGAACATTTACACAAAAAAAGACGAACATAGAACCTCCTCCTTTTTGGAAAGTCGATTAAAAATAGTTAATGAACATTATCAGCTGTAAACAATACTTACATAATTTTACCTCATATATTATAGATCCGGTCAGTTTAAGGTTCGTGTTTCCAGATTAATTTTCTGACCGTTTATCAACGTTCGAACTTAATTGAATACGATATTGAACATGTTGAACAGTTTAAATTTTTGCTCCAGTTTCTCCGGCCGGTGATAAAAATGTTGGTGGCACCAAGAGTTTTCTCTCCTCCGTTCTGTATCTATGTAGCACCTCCGTGAAAGTTACCATCTCTGGTGCGGGTGATAATACTTTGATAATCTAGCTCGGGAGGCACATTAACATGATGCGGCGGCTGCGAGTAGCGATCTGTGAACGAGCCGCCGCGCCGTGACCGGACTGAATACAATTACTGGAATAGTGTAATTAAATTGCAAAGTTAGAGCTTCATAGCTGCATATTTGGGGGCCGAGTCACCCACGTCCGTAGGAGTTTACCCTCTGATTCCCTACACGTGGTCCCCGGGTGGTGCAAATCAGGTGACATCTGGTGGTAGGCTTCGGCCGAAGGCTTGCGAACACCCACCGGGCAAAGACGTACCGCCAAGCGGCCTAGCCGTGTTCCGGTACGATGCCCGGTGTAGCCACTAGAGGAGTTGGGTCGAGACAGCTGTTCCACTGCAGGCTGACTAGCCTGACGCGCACTGTTATGGACGTATCGGGAGACTAGTCGCGGAGGGTAGCGGGATCCGAGGCACGGTGCGCCGCTGGCCGACCGCAGGTAGTTGGGGGCCCAAGTAGTATGCCAGCCACACACGAAAGGCTGCCCCGCCAACTGTCGAAAAATCCCGGCATGCACCATCGTGCATGTTGGCGACCAGATGGGGAGGGCCCGATGGACATTCCGGGGGGGCTCGGGCGTCCCCGCAGTCTCCAGACTAGTGCCCCAATGATGGCGGCCTTTCAGTGCGTGTCTGTAGGTTAGCAGCATGGAACCTCGTCTCACTTCCTTCTCCTCTCTTCCATTCATTCTTCAATCATAATGAAACTGACAAGCAAAAAGAATACTGGATCTAAACAGCGGCTGCACCCCCTCACCAACATTAGAGGTCTGCACTCAAATCTCTCTGCAGTCCACTACCACCTGGAGGCTGAGAAACCAGCGCTGTTTTTTCTTACGGAGACGCAGATAGCGAGTCCTTCAGACGTTTCGTACTTATCATACCCAGGGTTTACCCTGGAGCACAATTTTAGAACACGCGCGGGTGTATGTATGTACGCCCGACGACACTTGCTATCGGCGTCTCCGTAACCTTGAGGACTCCAGATTCTCAACGCTAAGGGCTCTCGTGGACACAGGTCTGGATAAAATTATCTACGCCTGTGTTTACCGTTCGCATTCAGGAGATCAGGAGACAACCAGGCTCACAGAGTACCTTAGTGAGGCGGCTGATGCGGCACAGCAACGGGGGTACCGTTCCGCCGAATTAGTGTTACTGGGGGACTTCAATGCCCACCACCAGGAGTGGCTCTTCCCATACCGATGCACTGACCATGCTGGACGGGAGATGCGTAAGCTTTCGCTTGCGCTAAATCTAACCCAGCTGGTCCATGGGGCAACAAGGGTGCTGGATATTGATTCGCACACGGCCAATTGCTTGGACCTTCTGCTGACAACAGATCCAGACAGATACTCTGTGTCGATAACTTCACCTTGGGGTAGTTCCGACCACTGTCTGGTGAAGTCTGTGTCCATCTTCTCCCCGCCCGATCCCAGCCCAAGAGGCACCCGGCGGGTTTGGCGGTACAGGTCAGCAGATTGGGATGGCATGCGATCTTTCTTCGCATGCTATCCTTGGCAGCCTACTTGCTTTTCTTCGGCTGATCCTTCGTCGTGCGCAGACGCCGTGACGGGTGTGTTGCGTCAGGGAATGGAGTACTACATTCCGTTCTCTGACGTAACAATGTCCAGCGATGACCGGCCATGGTTTGGCGCCGAATGTCATTGCGCCGATGCCCTTAAGCATGAGACATACCTGGCATGGGCCGACGCACGATCGCGCAAAGCGAGTGACGTGGATCAGAAGAAGAGAGCCTACAACAGGGCTGCCAAGTCCTGCAAGAAGGTGTTGCGAAGGGCTCGGTTCGACCACATTAGCCGAATAGGCACCAAACTTGCTTCTTACCCAGCAGGTTGTAAAGCGTTTTGGTCCCTGGCTAAGTCGGTCGAATCGAACTTCTGCCGTCCCTCACTAATCTTCGCGTCTGAATCCTGGTGATTCGCGGCCCCCTCCTTCTCCTGATGGATGCGAGACGAGTATGTCGGACATTCGCATCCATCAAAAGGACGTCCGTAGGGTGCTGCGAAACCTCGACGTGAATAAGGCTAGTGGCCCTGACGGAATACCAGCTATAGTTCTTAGAACCTGTGCGCCTGAACTGTCTTCGATCTTGACACGCCTATTCCGCCTTTCATATGAGACTGGAAAAGTGCCGAATGCTTGGAAGCAAGCCAACGTACAGCCCGTGCCCAAGAAGGGCAGTCGAGCTGACCCGGCTAATTACAGACCCATCTCTGTAACCTCCATACTCTGTAAGAGTATGGAGCGTATACTAAACACTAAGCTCCTGGCATACCTGGAAACTAATGATATCCTTAGCGACCGCCAATACGGCTTCCGCCGAAATCGGTCTACTGGGGATCTTCTAGCGTATGCCATTCACATATGGAGTGAGGCCATCAAGAGGCACGGGGAAGCGCTTGCCGTCTCCCTCGACATCTCGAAGGCTTTCGATAGGGTCTGGCACGAAAGCCTTATTGGTAAGCTTCCTTCATTCGGTCTGCCCGGTGGTCTATGTGATTGGATTGCAGACTTCTTGAGGGATCGGTCCATTCGAGTGGTTATCGATGGCTGCTCGTCGGACCAATTGGATATTAATGCCGGCGTCCCTCAGGGGTCGGTACTCTCGGCAACATTGTTCTTGTTGCTTATCAACGATCTGCTAAAACCCGGCACCTTTGGGTATGCAGACGTCAGCACTGTTGCTGAGAGTTACTTGTCCAACGCACGTGCTACCGGGCCACTGATCCGGTCTCTCCGTGAGGCCATGGTGGAGCGTTTGAACTTGTCCTTGCAGGCAGTCTACGAATGGGGTGATGCCAATCTGGTCAAGTTTAATGCTGCTAAAACCCAGGCGTGACTTTTTTCCGCTAAAAAGAGCCAATTTCACCCGGCTCCAACTTTCCGTAATGTAACCGTGCCAATAACGGACCATCTTGAGCTTCTTGGCGTTACGCTGACATCAACTCTGAATGTTGGGCCATACATTGAGGCAAAGGCTCAGCTGGCTGCCAAAAAATTGGGGTTCCTTGCGAAGGTGCGAAAGTACTTCACGCCGGAACAGCTGCTCAACTTGTATCAAGCGCAAGTTCGATCGTGCATGGACTATTGTTCTCTTCTCTGGGACGGATCTGCCAAATATCAGCTAGATGCACTAGAGTCGATCGAAAAGCGGGCCAAGAGACTCATCGGCGATGAAGCACTGGTCAAATCAAAGCTCAAGAGCCTTGAACATCGTCGCCGAGTTGCCAGCTTGTCGGTATTTTATCGGTTACATTTCGGGGAGTGTGCGATGAAATTGCATGATTTAATTCCGCCCAGCCCGTTCCATCATCGGACAACCAGACGCACGGTGATGCGTCATCGGTACATGGTGGACATCCCACCCATACGCACAAAACGTTTTGGGGACACTTTTATTATGCGTACAGCTAAGGAGTGGAATTCCCTGCCGGAGTCTGTGTTTCCCGATAGCTACAATCTAGGGGTCTTTAAGTCAAGAGTGAATGGGTTTTTTCTAGGCAAGCGTGCTTCACCGTCGACCACATCATCGCTTTCCATCAGGTGAGATAGTGGTCAAGCGCAAGCCTATTGATAATAAAAAAAAAATAAAAAAAATACTAAGAGGTATAAAAAGCATCGCGCTATGAAGTTTTAATGATATTACTTTTGCATACATGGTTTGAGTGTTTATTTTAATTCTAAATCCAAATTGCAAAAGCCCGTCGCCTCTAATTATCAAAAGTTGTTTTCAACTTGAAATTATTACGAACGCAAAGTTTTAAAAGCCGTTTATCATTGTCAATCATGCACCTGTCTATCTCTCAAATGTAAACTTCGTTCTCATAAATTATTGGAGGAGTCTTTCGAGAGCTTTTACGTTTATTAGATCATCAAACAATTCATCCGTGATAACTGTACAGAAGTTGTGGACGCGGAAAGCTGCCTGCCGCCATAAATAACCCACAATGGCGAGTAGTCAAAGAACCGAATTTTGTTTAACACATATGTGTATGTAATATCGGTTTAGTTGGAACGTCAACAAATAGGATAAAAAAAGCCCAAGTAAGTACCTACCTATCGTTGTTTGTTTTATGTATGTGTGAAAGAAGGTATCGTGAAATAGGGATATTGAATTCTAAGCGCGTCTCCGACGAGCGAGCGTACGTACCACACGTTCCACAGCATCAACAAAAAGGCCAAATAGATGTGTCCCCGCAAAGAGGATAAGAAAGGAGCCATTGTGCCCGATGCACTGGCGAGCTCCTGCAAATCTCAAAACATCTCCAAAGGACATAAAAAAGTTGAGAGAGAAAAGTTGTGTGCGTTCGCACCGTCGTCGGCGCCGCCACCGCCGCCGCCCGGTCCGACTCTCAGATTCTATTATTATTTATTGCTCAATAACCATCCAACAATTTTTATTGCTTGTAAACATCTGTCTCTCAGCAGGAATATCCTTTTCCTACCGTTTCTTTGCATTTTATTATGAAGTGGTTCAAGTTGGAGCAATAAATCTGATTGTTAGCACAACTAAGTTATGTACGTAGTCGTAGGAATAAGAAATATGTTGAGAAAGTGTTCTTTCTTTGAGAGCAGTTACATTTAGTTGTAAGAGAGAAATATTTTTAATGATGTGTTATGTGGTATTTCCAGCACATAATCAAAGTAATACATTTCAGAAGAGGGTAAACAGGATACCTATAGAGAGAAAGGCAAATAGTAGAGTAGGGAAAACTAGAGGGTGCTTGCACGCGGTCGGCGGCCTCGCCCGCCCGCGCTGGTCTCCCTTCACAGAATCCACATTGTGTACTGCACTCCCTCCGGCCAAAAAATGTATGGCATGGCTACATTGCCACAAATTAATTTGTAAAACATGTTATAGAAGGTGCAGGTATTGTACTTTTTCGTGGATTTTATTTGTTAATATTATGCCAGAAAGCAAGAGTAAAAACGAATTTTGCAACTTTGTCGCCAGTTGGAAATACGTGTAAGTGATGTGTTACTGAAATTGATATTCAGAATCAGAACAAAAAGGTACCAATTTGTATATCAAACACTAGTTTTTATTAAAAACCAAACTCTTGTCAATCATCCCGATCATGATCAATAAAGTTTTTCTCTCGAAAGGAAATGTAATAAATAAGGGACACAATTAATATGTTATAGACAATCTCGCAAGAAATATTTTGGATAGTCACGTAAATTGCTATTTGCGTATCCCACTACCGCTACATAGTACATATATACGAGTATCTTTACAATACAGCACTTAAGCTAATCAAATCATCCATTAGATACTCGGCTATATCCTCGAAGCGGCGCCGGGTAATTAAGATGCGTATAAAATATAGATTTTATCAGTTGTTAATATTCTATCGACGTTCTACAAGTTTACTGATTGTACCCCATGAAACAGTCCCAGTTACTTCAGCTGGATTCATAAATTTAAAAACACTTGTACACTTTTCTTTCTATCGCAAAATTGAAGTCGATTTTCTAAATTCCTTGGGGTTACCCAGGAACAAAAGTGGAGGCCATCAATTCCACTTTTCTATACAATTATTCAACTACCATCATAATGTGGGTTTCCTTCGAACCTTTGTCTGTAATCGAAACACTAAGCCGAAGTGATTTAAGATTATGGTGTGGGATAATGGCGTTCATTTTCGTTTCTACATGGCACAGGTGCGATACCAATTTTTTCTTAAAATCGAGAAATTTATGTTCGCTGTAATTTCGTTTAGCGGAATTACTCTTGTTTAAGTAGGTACGGCTGTGTTGAGTCAGCTACTTTTCATCTAGAAGTGGGCACTGTTTTTAGTTAAAGTGTTTATTCACCCCAAGAAATGCCAGGGGTCTTTTAGGGATAATGATACCACACACAAAAGTTTCTCGTTTACATAGAGGTAATTTCCTGTTGTGTACATCTCAAAATTATTCCATACATACGCAGGCGGTATATTCGTGTTGCAGAGCTCTCAAGAAGCCCCCTGACCCAGTAAAGCAAAACTTTGCGCATTATTGTAGGTATATTCAACAACACAAGTGAGCTCTGTAAAATTTCTCACTTTTACATATAATAAAGTTTGCAGGAAATATTGCACGTGACGTTTCTATATTTATGCTGCATGTGAATATGCGTTTGATGTTGTCGGAGTGAAGTTGTTTGCTGCATTTATTTTCTTTTTGTTGTAGACTGTACTCATCTGTTGGGTACTCTACAAACATAAGGCTGTCACCCGACCCGTACCGTTATTAAGTTTGGGGTTTCGCCATCTTATGTCCCAACGTAATCATCAAAAGGAAAATTTTCAGCCTTATGGTCCTACTTACCCTGGTTGTTAGTCATAACTGTTGTTCAAACTAACATTAATAGGAGAGTAAATATTCATACAAAGTTTGATACTATGTTTGCTTATAATATCTATTCAACGCTCTCAATCTCCTTCAAACTTTACAATATCAATGTAAAAGTTTGGAACAATAGATTTGATAATATATCAGGCGGGATTTAGATCGCCTGAAGAGCGTATATATTGAATGATACCATCAATTGTCAAACAAACATTTTAATATTTTTTTACACTCAAGTAAAGAAAACTACATTTTAAAGTACGGGTTAAAAGAAAAAACGTATATCCGCCAGATAATACGAAAGATAAAATAGAGGAAACGGACCACCTGCCCTCACATTTTTCATCGGGAGATTGGGATTGCTATATCCAGAGATTCGAATATGCCGTGAATGACAAGTGAGTGATTATTGAGGCAGTCCCGCGGGCACAGATTATCGTCATCGCTCGTCCGGCACTCGTCCGGCGCCGGACGTCATCCGAGAGAATTCGGCACGCATCATTGCCGTATCATTGCACCGTCAATGAACGCTCATGTTGAAGCAAGCCTCTTTTATAAAAACATGTTTTTCTGACAGATAATTAAAATATTTTGGATGTTTGTAAACATTTTTGTACGTTGGTGTATTTCGTTTAAGCATGTTATTACGTCTGTGGTTTCTGACGTTATTATTTGACTGAAGAGTTCATTATTAAATAAAAATATAAAGCTTTCCAAATCACAACAATTCTAGTCGTACCGGCTAGATTGAGTTGACAAATTTTTGCCATTAATGAATTATAATATGATTAAGTACAAAATACCTTGTAATTATATTTGATTACTATGGGAAATTATTATCATATAACTGTATACTTAGCTTACCAATTGAATAAATAGTGAATTTTGCAGCTACTGTAGAACGGAACAAATTAATTTCGTGGCCCACTGCATATCCATCCATACGACCTTTTAAACTGATTGTTATTCATTTGCAAGTTGAAAAATAAATCCAATTATATTGTGATTGTTGTGCCAAAAATAAAACAGGACATATTTTTTTATACAGAATCTTTTTTGTATTGTACAAAGTGATGTTTTAAAGCTAAATATCCGGTGTGGGGACATCCTCAGCGGGGGTCTAGCAACCATGGTCCCCGCGGGAATTTCAGGCTTTTACTAAATATTACACAAAAACTTTGTAGAGAACTTTGTACCTGTAGCCTCTCCCTATAAACTAAAGCTATATGCGCCCTAGGCCACTACGATCTTAATTTGGAAACTTTAGAAGCTTGACTACGAGACCTTATACTACTCGAGATAGGCATCTTCCTAAACTAGTTTCATAATAATTAACAAAATAGTAACTATGTGTTCAGATTGCCCTAAAGATGAAATTTCTGAAATATTGTCATTTCTCTTTTGAATATCTGTATATTGCTAAAGAAACCAAAGTATATCAAAACACTCAGTAACTCTGAAGAGCAAACAATGCCTTTTGTCACTATTCCAAACATGTATATTAGTTAATATTTAAAGTTTCACGCTCCAACATGTTTATGCTCTCTAATGTGATATGATGATTATCTCAAAGACAAAGGATTTCCACGAAGTCGGTACTGTTAATACTCATGAGTGACGTTAACACTCAGTTTGAAGAGTAACTCTTGAACACCGTGTCAAATCGGACAGATTATGCGAAATTAACCTACGTCGTACAAAATGTATTGAACAGAAATACATACGTAGTTTACATTTGTGTAGATACACGTAAGTGTTGTCACCGGGCACTATCGGATCGGCTCTGAAATTCTGTATTACATGTGCAATATGTTCCTTTGGCGAGCTATCGCTGCGGCTCACTGTACCTTATCGCTTCCTCATTGACGCATGACCAGACGGCCGATGAAACATGAATGATCATTGGTCAACAGATGAACTCAATCACTATGTGTCGCTCCGACGATCTCACACCCTACCACCACTATTTATGACTATGCAGCTGGATTTAAACGTATGCTGCTTATTCCTGCGTAAAAGTCAAATGAATGAGATTGATAGCCCTATAGTAATGGATTGCCAACGCAATAGTTTTAGGATTACAGTGTGTTGATAGCAACACAAAGTTATTATATTTCTTGGTTAGTCTGTGACTTTTTTTTTATCTGTGTAAAATACTGTCATCGCTTTCTTCCTCTGATCGATGTACGACATGTTTCATTTGTTCATGTTTTGTTTGTTCTGTTTTTTGAAAGAAAAACTCTAAGAACGTGTTTCAAATACTTTATTTTAATCAGATACACGTACGTAAACGCTTGCTTTACATATCACTGCTCGAGAGCTAACGGAAAAACACCATTTTGCAAAATATAAGCCATTCGTTTTTTCCAATCAAAAACCGTGACCTAAAAGTGAGGGCTGGCGCGCGAATGTAAAGTCAATTGATGGACGTTTGTTAACTATAAGTTATAACTTGTTTAAAATAGTAAAATTAAAATGGTTTTAGTTGTTATCGAGGTAATTTTGATGTATTAAATTTTATTCTAATATTTAAACAAATTAACAGTGATTTATCTGAATCTCAGAAACGGCAACAACGATTTTCATGATATTTAATATGCAGGGAGTTTCGGGGGCGATATATCGATCTAGCTCTGTTTAATTTTTAGAAAACGTCGTTTTCTCTATTTTCACCCGAACAGTGCTCGGTTGCCCAGGTATTAATTAAAATAGAAAATTGTATCAATTACCAGCCTACATCACATACAGTCCATTTAAAGCTTGTAACATAGTGTAGATTAAGCGCATCAGTTGCAATATTTGTTTGCCTGAAACAGTTTCCAACGACTCTAATTGTGCAATTTGAAGCTCTAGCCCATCACAAATAAAAGCATGAGTGACTCTGAATGCCACCCACTTTCTGAAGACGCGAACTCGGAAGGTTATGAAGTAATGTGAAGGGATGCGAATAAAATATTAAAATATATGAGTACGACATTTTTATCGTGTAATTGAGACGCTGACGCTGACGTGGGTGGAGAGCGAGAATTATTTGTTTTGTGAGAGAAACGTTAGCTCTCGTTAGGAAGCCGAAAATTACAAATGGAGCATAAATCAATAAAATAAGTAAGTTCAAACTCAATATTATTTACTAAAGATTTCCTTTATTATGAATTGTGACATTACTCTTCATTCTAGCTAAAGTTAATTAAAATCCTACCAAAGTTTGTGCTAATCTCTGTTCTTCCTAAATAAAGCACTCTAGTTTGGCTTTCTTGGAAAGTTCTGAAGACCTGTTTTGGACTTTGACTACATCTAATATTCATGAAGTTATCTATTTAGTGAAAACATAATAAAAGATGGAAGTAATGACATAAAAGATATTCTGGCGTAATTTTAACTGTTGCCGAAATTGGTGTGGTATGTAGTCGAGTTCATGCGTTTATGTGGTCATGAATAATACGGCATAATACATAAAGAGGTGTAATATAAAGCATATTATATGATGGCACTTTGGGTGCAGTAGTCAGAAGCTGTAAAGTATAGGTATAACTCTATATTAGTGCTCCGTTTATGAAAGACACAAAGGAAATTATTTACACTCCTATATGAATATGTACAAACATAATATAAATTATGTAGGTAGGTAGTAATTTTGTTGGAATGAATGACGTCAATATAGGTTCACAGTATATATGAGTAATTTATTTCCTAGAATATGGTTCATGTCGAGCAGCGCGCGGGGGTTGCCCTCCCTTCGCGCCTCCGGTTTTTATACATATACACTCTAGGGATAATAGTCAAAATACTACATGCAGTCAGGGTGCCCAAATTCAGTTTTGGAACAGTTTCGACCTTTTTAACTTTTAACTATTTAATGAGTTTCATTTGTTTTTTGCCCGACTGCCGAAGGAGGGTAATGTGTTTATCAGTCTATGTATGTATGTATATATGTATGTTTGTTCCTATGTGGTGTTCTAGAGACCAAACGCGTTGGCTGATTTATTCGAGCGTAGTGTAAAAGTTTCGAGTGGGCGTAGTGTTTACATGAATTTTAATTAATTCTTTATAAACATTGCAGTTAATACAAATATTTATAAATAAGAGTGGCTGAGTATCGAAATGGCGATAGCGGTGGCATACATACAAACATAAATCAAAGTCTTTTCCCATGTTGGCAGATACTATACAGCAGTGTTCCGCAAACTTTTTGTGATAAAGGTACACCTAGGCAATCGGTATTTTTTCGGAGGAACACCATAAAAGAAAAATCAAATTTTACATAATATTAATCAATATTTAATAAACAACAAAACAATATTTATAAAAAATCAACAAACCACATTTTTTCACTTAAATAAGGTTGTTGCATATGGCAAAAGTATAGCAATAGCATGCTTAGAAAGCAGAGGATATTCATTTTACACACTTACTCAAAAATGTTCTAAAGTAATTCCTGAAAATGTAAAATTTTAATGCGCGATCCGCCGCAGGCTTATTACGTATCTTTTGCCAGAGCAAAACGAAAGCGATCAAACGATTTATGTCATAAAAATTGGAATTACCTGCAGTGTAGGTATGGTAGGTCCTACACAATCGTTTGCTAATCGCCCGCTGTTTGTCAAATGCACTTGTAAAAAAAAACCGCCATCAACTCTAAAACTTTTGTATTGAAGAGCAATTATTGCGCAAAAATCGCTTTCGTTTTGCTCTTGCAAAAGATACGTAATAAGTCTGCGGGTTTCCATTCCAACAATTCTTCCTACTCGTTAATTGTTAAGTGTCCAAAAGGTATCCTCTCAGAGAATGGATTTCTAGTGTTTTGCGGCTGTTTAACTAGGTGTTTTTCCGTGGTATACCAACCAATGACCAGGGTACACTAGTGTGCCGCGGCACACACTTTGCGGCACACTGCTATTCGCAACGCCATCTGTTACAAAATATGTCATCTGCTGTCCATCTTGTGCGGCCTTCGCGCGCTGCGTCTTTAGGAACGCGGTTTCCACTCCAGGACTTTCCGGCCACATCAACAATTCTCATCAGAAGGCTTTAAATTTGAGTGATTTAAAGCCTTCTGATGAGGCCCATTGTGAGCGACCATGTTTAAATTCAGTTCACTTTCGTCTATCCGCTGACTACGAGACGCACAAAACCGGTCGATGTGGCAACACTTGTGGGAGACTTATACCACAGATAATATAATGCTATACTCAACAATGGAAGTCTTTCGTCTGAAATGATGTTAGATAACGTGCCCACTGATGAGGAACAGGCCTCAGTGGGCACGTTATCTAGGTTTGTCCCTCAACTTGACAAAATTAGGTCTGTCTAACTGCCTAACTTAACTCTGTTTCGGCTAATAACAATATAAATGCATCCGATCTAATTGGAGGTACACTCGGCTACGACGTTAGCGGTGGCGGGTTATCATGTATGAAGCATCTCCGTAGTTAACGTAATTAAATCAGTTGCCATGTCTACCTCCAATTCTAAGCTCTGTTTGAGGGGAAGAGATTTTATAGGAGAAGATGTAGAAGAAACATTACGGTACAGCCGGGTGAGCACGGCCTTTGGGATAGGTTTGCGCCACGCATTTCATTACGGTTTTTGCTCCCAAACTGTGATAAAAATGTGAGAGTCAAGCCTGAGTAGGCCGTGCTCGCCCGGCTGGTGAGTTTGATGTGATATACTTTTTGCTGGAGAGTTACGAGTAGTAGCGCAATTTCTTCTTACCCACCAAAACCGTTTTGAGGAAGTGTTTTTTGTCATTGTTGAAGTCCAAAAGGTGCTGATTCTCAATCTAACTTCAATAAATTATTAAGATTTTGGTGTATTTACTAGTCAACGGGATGTGTGATTACCTATTTACTGAAACATTAGTTACAAGAAACATATAACATAGCACATTGAGTTTTGGAAACACTTCGGCATTGTAGAGTATTTTATATTTCACTCATTCCTCTCTCTGTCACATCTTATTCTCGTATTTCTTATTATTGTACTTAAAATCAATATTTTTCTTATTAATTATAAAAAAATCTGTACCTATTGGACGGTTGGAAAGATTCTCTAATTCTTCTTTGTTGGTACCAATTCGATATTGTTTTTTTTAATTTGCGACAAACACAATCTGTTTCCAATTATTTTCCAGTATTGCCTGGCTACTTATTTCTGCTACTCTAACTAAAAGTTTGCTCACAATATTTCCTTTTAATTATACTGAGAATGTTTATATTATTTAACTAGGTTCCCTACCTATTTAACAACTTCCAGAACATCGTAATCATTTGTCGATGAACTTCTCGCCCATAATGAGGTACTCACTTACAAGTACGTATTTACGTTAACTTACTTTTTGTAAGTAACTTTAAAATTCATTCTGGGTAATTAAACGTTGTAAAGTTTAGTGCCCGGAACTGACGCCTTTGTAAAAGATAGGTGAGGTCAAAGAAATTTATGTTAAACCACGTCTGAGAATATATTCATATAGCCCACACCTGACACACCATATCACCTTGTCTTTTAATGACGTTCAAATTAATTCATATCTTTGCTGTACGGTCCATTAGTGAGAAAGGAAATATTAAAAAGAGTTATTTCAAAAACCACTGACCAAAACCAGATCCTCCGACGGCACAGCATGGTTTTCTTCTTGTTGACGTCTTTTTAGTTTGCTTCTGTTTTTTTCTTATGCAGTCGATTTTTTTAGATTTTTAGAATTAACTTTTTAACCGACTGCCGAAGGAGGATAATGTGTTTATCATTTTATTTATAACTTTTTAGCTATTTTTTTTCTAAGTAGGTTCATTTAAATATATAAGTGATTCAAATATATATTTTTGAAATCACTTCTTTAAAATACCCCACACGAAGGGTTTGGAATAAATAAAAATTGGGCCCCCACAATATGGCGCCCAAATGCCGCCATTTTTCTAATTTGAATGTAGCCAATGACACTCGCAAGTTGAAGACGAATCGATTGACGAAGGAGTCATCAAAATCGGCCAACGCGTTTGGTCTCTAGACCGCCACATAGGAACAAACATACATAGATAGACTGATAAACATATTACCCTCCTTCGGCAGTGGGGTAAAAAAAACAAACAAGAATTTAAGTGTAGAATGTGTTGGTACGGTATGAACCTATAATTTATATCTATTTCCTGCCTTGGAAACATAATAATAATATCATAATCGCCTTGTACAGCCACCAGAGCCCCTAGCACAAGTTTCTAACGTATTCGTATCGTCATCGTGACATTTTACCAGACGAAAACGTAGTCGATGCTGCGACAAGTTATTTTGGCAGCACGAGTTCAAAAAAACGTCTTGCGACAACTCGGAAGTAGTAATTGAACTATGGTTAATTAAGGCCGAGAATCCAATAGCGTTTGGATTGGTTTTTAGTGAATGGTGCGTTCTGAAAATCGAAGACAAAAACGGGTAACATTGTCTTAAATAATTTAGAGACTAAAACTTAACAAATATTTGTTATAAACACACTTAAAAACATATTTAACATTTTTATTAATTCTTTTTTTTACAAGTCATTGAAAATTTCAGTTTATTGGAGTTTTAATTTATGATAAATTGTTCGATTTCGAACGGTCCCGTACATGACGTTTGACAATTGTCACTTAATGTTTGACGGTTTCCTTCAAATTACAAAAATATAAAACCGTTAGCACACTGATGCAAACGCGTGTAGAAGCGAAATTCTTCCGACGAACTTCCAAACTCAGTGATTTGTTCCAATAGGTATTTTGCATGTCCACACCTAAACGTTAAATACCTTATTATACTTAATTATTAATTAATTTATTAAAGGCAACAGAGCCTACAGAATTGCATAACCTAAATATATAATACATACATAGTATTAGTAACACTATAAACTTATCAAAGTCAAAATACTTTATTTCAACTAAACCATTTAAAGGCATTTTTGAATAGACAAACAAAAGATGAAACTAGTTGCACATTTACAAGCGTCAGTAGGTCTCTATGGAGAAGAACTTGCAAGAAACTCCACGGACACTCTTTTCCATCAACGCAGTACAATTACAAGTATTTGGTTAGAGGAAAATTACATAGATATGTGAGAACGATTTAACAAAAATGTAGTTAGTTAATATAGTTAACTGCTGTCAGTTACATGTGTCACCGTTTCGTGTTGTTTACTAACACTTAGTTTTAAGCACATTGTTACTAACCCTATATGAGTTTTCGCTCGAAATAAAGTTTTTGAATTTGAAAAAGACTTATACCTATTTTAGCAACACAATAACAACAAACAATATTTATACACACAAACATTTAACACTTACACACAGGTAACCATCATTGCTTCAATATTCCAGCTGAAATACTGGATCAACGATTCTATACAACACAGCCTGTCAGCAATCATGCCCAGAATGCTAGACATAATAAATATACCTCAACTATTACTCACCAGGATTGTCCACATAATCATTCACATTTTACGTATAATAATATTATGTATATAAATATATGAATAAATAGATTTCATCAGAAAAGTTATGACTGAGCAAACTGAAGTTAACAACGCCACTTACAAGCCTAAATACAAACGCTAGAAAGCATCTGTTACTCCAAAAGAAAAACATAAAACAGAAATAATAGAGGATGGAGACTTTGATCACTTTTTTAATTTTAAATTCCGCGCGGTTTATATGTATTATCGCATTGCGTCTCAGTGTGAGCAGACCCTAAGATGTAAACGAATGTCGATACGTATGTCTATTGTTGTTTGTTGTCATTTCAAATAATTATTTAAATTTACCAAAAATTTCAGACGTAAATCTGTTATGTACGATGGTTCTGTGATTTTAGAATTAACGAATCCAAAAAGAACTTGCTTCACTTAGGTCATAATCATGGTGAACTTCATAAAGAAGCAAACAAGTAAGTTTATTGCACAGATTCATACAATTATGCAAAATGCGCCTCATCCGCTTAATCCTATGAGGTCTCATGTAGTAAGAGGCGGGCCGGGCCTATTGCCGTGCACAGCACTTAGAGTGAGACTCCGGGTTGCCACTAAGAAATTCCTAATGGAAAATTGCTATAACACTGCACGACCGACAATGTTGTATTTAGTTACATAATCTTTGTATTTTGTTCTATATCAACTTCTTTTGCCAACAGGAGATGATGAATAAAATATTCCCGGTACTAGCCAAAAGCCTTTGTCGGCACCGGAACAATATAAGCCAGCATTGCCACTTAGAAAAGACAAGCCATTCCAATCGCTTGCACCACCGTCTACAAGAGTGCAGCCGTGATTTCTTCAAAGCCCACGGCAAGCTATACGTCTCTTCGTGCAATAGTGACATCCAACGAAGGAATTGGGGGAATATTTTGTAACTTACGATGATGTTAAAAGTATCTACTAATTCACAACCGTTTTGGTACAAATGATCTTCATGCTATTTCAAGCGTTTGGAGCAGCTATGAGCTATGGTTGGAATCTTAGAAGCTCTGTCAATTCATTATGATGCGAATGTGAAAGAACATTATGTAATACAAAGTTTTGTTCATTAAATCTGCATTTTATTTCATCAATGCATTATATAGATTAGTACCACCTACAACAGCTATATATTCTATTACTTATTCTTAACGCATTATCAGCCCATAAAGTTCTTACTGCTACAGCGGTAGGAACGGCAGGCGTTTCCTTCCAGAGATTACCTTGTACAAATATAGTTAAAACATTTTTACAATATTAGTTTAGAATAGGAAGTACCAATGTTTGGTGTAATTTTGAATGATAGATTGAAAAACGATGATGAGAAAAATGTGTAATTATTATTGTCGTATGCCAACAAGGGCCCGTATGTAAAAAATCAAACATTGTAATGATTATACACATACATACATACATAAACTGACGCCTTTTTTCCATGGGGGTAGGCAGCAACTACAGAACGCCACCTGCTACGATCCTTACATACTTCTTTTGCTTCACTCACATCCATACATCTAGTCATACATACACGCCGGTTATTAGTACTGTAATGATTATATTTATGTATTAAGGTTTATAAATAAGGTTCTTAAGATTTCGGCTAAGTAAAGATGAACGCAAAAATGGCCTGAAACACATGCAACAATATTTTTCATGAAAAAGCCCGCTTTTTATTTTTGTGGTCAAAACTTGGTTCTTGTATGTGGGTCTTCCTAGTACCTACCACCCTACATACGCATTCAGGGGTGCGTGGTGGCGAGTGCCACCAGCAGAGTCGCTTGACTCAGAGCGTATGGAAAGCACGTCAAACAATAGTGGGATACTGTACCAGGGCGACCGCGGGTACTTATACTACCAGGGTATGTCCGCAACTGATCTTATTGTGATGTTCTTCAAAAAGGCCAGCGTGCGTGCATGTCATAACCCGCGTGCGTGTGGAAGTATGAACGTGAATATAACGTAGCAGGTGGCATTCTGTAGTTTCTACCTACTTACCCCCATCCGGCAAAAGCGTAAGTTTATGTATGTATGTTTAGATTAGGAAAAACATAGTTTCTGTTTATTTAGGTTTTTATTATCACATTAATAGCTTAGTTATTTACTTATTCAATTCACGTATACTTAGTACATGTTAGAAATATAATAAATTCAATAAACATCAACAACAAGTAGGAATTTTAAATAATAATAGGCTGAGTCAACAAGGTTTTCCATGTACGAAGGAACGATATGACTTAGGATTCGATTAGTTTTGAAGGAGAGTCCTATCACAGTCCACTATCTGCATCGATTTCTCGTCTCATAAAGATTACTCTGGATTCTGGAACATTGGCTGTCAGGTGGCAATAACGATGGAAGGTCTTTATAATAGACCGTTCGTCACGCTGCGAAGGGATTCTGTTTAATTTTTGTCCTAGTTTTCTCTCTTTCGTTGTACATCTGTCTCTGTTTATCATCGACAGACTAGCTAGAATTGTAGAATGGCTTACGGTTTTTGCTACTTAAAATACCGCAACCATTCCCATAAGACCTGCTGAAGAAAATGTATATTAATACGTTTAAGATTTGTATTGTTGTTAATAGGGTACCTACTCAAGAACATTTTAGCTGCCGATAAATGCTTCAGTTGCCTTGAAGCAACTGCCAATGTTGTTTATCCCAAATTCTAACCCATATGCCCAAACTAACTGTAAATACCGGTATAAACCGGTTGCAAAATATATAGGCATACGTGCATACTAGTATTATAATCTCTAATTTATAAGGCATATCGCCGTTTTCTTCGATTCTTGAATCTTTAAATGAGTAATGATAATTATGGAGAACCGCAAGTAAAACGTAGAGTTGCGAATAACGCGCTAGAGACCGTACTCCACCACGGCAGGAAGATAGAGCGGGCGATGCGCGGGCCTGCCGCGCCGCTCTATGTGTGGTTAGTATCAATAACTTATAGAAATGGTTTATTAAAAGAAACTACTACTACATTTGTTTACAAAGAAAATGAAAATGTTGTCTACCTCGTTTAACATCTCCTCCTAGCCTCTTTATTAAATTAGGAGGTAAGATAATCAATAGACAGCATGCCTGCCCCTTTTATTCATGATTAAATAGCATTTTATTGCAAAAATACCCAAATCAT
Organism: Orthosia cruda; assembly: GCA_964057195.1. NCBI lineage: Eukaryota > Metazoa > Arthropoda > Insecta > Lepidoptera > Noctuidae > Orthosia > Orthosia cruda. Next base: position 16,536,492 of record OZ059838.1, on the reverse strand, counting down.
TACGGAAAATTGTTTGACGTGAAATGTCTCACCGAGAAAATGTCAGTGAGATAGTTTTCGACGTGCTTTCGTCACACCTAGCGTAAAATTCGATACTACATGTCAAAATGAAAACTCGTGCTACCGATTCCCATACATTTGGAGCGTTAACGCAACGTAAATACGTGAACTCGATACGAAGGCAATTGTCAAAAACTTGTGCTACCGATTTGTTAGTTCCAAATACGGACACATGGCGCTGATTAATTTTGCATACAAAAATTGTCGGAGGCGATACGTTAACGTAGTCGATCCAATTACGCAGAAACTCGTGCTAGGGGCTCAGTAGGTACATACAATATCAAGGTAGATCATTAAACTCATTCGTTATTATTCTAAGGCCTTCTTCTATCATTTTCTAAATCCAATAACTAAATATTCTACTCTTCGAAATTTCACTCGACTGTAGCTCGGATAAGCCTCCCTCAATCAAATCGACAGTTGTATTGTTTTCTATTCATTTATATTACCTTCCTCGATTCAACAGATTTTTTTAATGTCATAGCGTCTGTGAGTCTCAAATACTTATCAATTTCGCTATATCCAGAACATCTTCAATGAAAATCTTCAGGACAAAGAATTAATGTCAAGTAATATTTTACCTGTTTCTCTACACGTCTCAACCAGCGCTAAGGAATTACACCGACCAACGTGTAGAGGCATATTGTGGTGCTGTGTTGTGGTGGCCGACGTGTTGGTATGCGACGGCCCGGCTATTTGTAATGAAGGTTGCTACTTTGAACATATACGGTTATGATGTTTTTGCCATACTGCCCACTGTAAATATCCCTATCTGTACGACCCGAACAGATGGGGGCTTTCGCAGCTGGAACTACGGGTCCGGCTGTTTGGATCAGGGTACGCGGGGTCAGGTAGGCCCTCCACCATTGCAAGTGCAAAGGTGGTACCTGACATTGAGGTTGGACTCGCGGTGGTCTTTGTGGTGGTTGCAGAGGAGTGGCATGTTGTCTGCTCGGCTATGTGTGGGCCGAGCGTCATTCCTCGCGCGCAACAAGTGTCTGAAGTTACCGGCCCAAGGCAAAGGGCCACCTGGTGGTCAGACGCGGGGTTCGTGAGTAACCCTCAAGCAAGTGAGCTCCTGTGAGCGAGCTGCATCTCCGGCACTTTCCTGGATAGAAAGAAGAGGACTACCCGTTGGATTAGTTTTCCGGCAACCCAGCTGTAGGCATTGGGTAGATGCGATGATTTGTATTCGAGAGGTGAGCGTGCTTACAGCTCCGGGACCATTCTGGAGAAATGGGAGCCAGCTTCTCTGGCGTCCTTAACGGGGATTGAATCCGCTAGCACCAACTGCGCTGGTGCTGGTGCTTGCACTAGTGCTGGCGTGCTGGGGTGCGTGTGGTGAGCGGCTTTATTGCTCCGGTACCATTCTGGACAAATGGTAGTGAGTAATCACGGTGCAACTCACATTTTCTCTTGAGTACCAGGGGCGAGTGCTCTCGGAGGCGTGACCTACCGAAGATGGTCCCAGACACCTCGTAAGGGGTTGCCTGGTATAGTGTGCCGCTTTCCATAACGTAAGGTTGGTGAAGGAGGCCACTATAGGAAAACTCAGTAGACAAATAGGGGTACGTGCCCACTGTAAATGTGCCTACAGTCCAGTTGATTCCGCAATATATTAAAATTAGGTCCCGTGTTAGAAACAAAATTATTTATACAGAAAGAAAAACACAGCTATCTGCTTGAATGGGTTTTATTAAAACTAATCGTTCCTGAATATCCGATAGAACGTTACGAGTAAATCTAAATTTTCTCAATATAGACAGAATGTTTGACTTTACCAATTTTGAAACTAAACATTTATCAGCCATCGATTCGGCTGACCTGTGTCTAGTTTTGACGTAACGAGCCTATGCAAACTAATATAAAACAAGACGTAGGTATCGTACGGTTGAAAAGTCAACGCAATCTTGGCAAAGGGTCCCTTGTGACTCTCACCAAAGAAATTACCCGAGATTTGCATAAAGGAGACTCAAGGGATCGTCTTTGAAACTCGCCCTAAGTTTGTGGACATCCCAACATGCTTTATATTAAGTTACGCTTTGCTTTGTTCTAAGTAGTGTACTTTGGCACTAAATAACGGGGATACGTGTGAAGATAACAGGTTGTATCTATATCTCGGGTCTAACGTTGGGAGATATCCACCCTAGTCGCAAACCATAAGGAATACGAGGGCGACGCGCGACGTGAGAGCTCTAGTTAACAATTATATCGCGCGAGTGTTCTCCTCCTCCGCACTTAATTACGGCCGCGTTAGTTTGTTATCAATCAAGATTGACACGCCGGTAGTTGTAATAAGTTACATTATGCTCTAATTAATAATGTACCTATTCTTAAATGTCAATTAGTGTTCAGGCACGGTATTGGCACGATGTTATTCAACGCAAATATTTCCGTTCGCTAAACATTTGGGCGTGACGCAACAATTGAGTGTGCGGATTGTAATTTAAGATTATCTCTCGGGCTAATGGCGGCAGTTAGACTGACTATCTGGCACATGTCGGACAGCACATTTGTCCACGCGACAGGTACAATTACCGGGAACCGGTCTGATTCGTTCATATACCTAACCGATTTACCTTTATCTGGTCCTGGCACACAATTATTGTTTTGTGTTGCGCCACTCTATGGTACTCGATCAAAACATAGTCTAGTCTCAACGTAGAATACTCTTACAGATAGTTGACTATACTTATGAAATTCTTGATCATCAAAACTCTAAACAAAGACGTCCTAAAAGTTTCGCGAGTACATAAGCACAAAGCTCGTAATTTCCCCGGAGATGTCTAAGGCCCCTAGTTAAATTAGCTTGACTAAACATTCCTTAATGAGCTATATTTTTCAACTGTAGACGCTTCTTGGATGTTTTCGTCTCTATATTTTATTCGTCTATAGACTTTATTTCGAGGGCTGTTTATTTATTCAGTTATTATTTATTTAAATATGTGCTATTCACATTGCAACTTCTGCAAAGTAGCTCTATAGTGTGGTATACAGTATTACAGAGTAACGTAGAATAAATCAACGGTACAAAAGGGAAAAGCTTGCAGCGTTGTTCGGCTTTAGGCATTCGAGGTTTTTTTTGGGTTTAATTTCGTATTTTGAGTAAATGAAAAGCATTCACAGAATAAATCACGATTAATAAATCTGCGAAATACATTTTTTGTATTTTAATTAAGTTAACCATTTTGTGTGATCAGTTGAATAAAATAACAATATAATAATGTTTAATATATCTTATTAGTTGACATAACATTTAATTACACATTATATCGTATAAGCGGCGCGAATACCGGGAAGTACCATTGCGTAACCTTTGACACTATAATAGATGTTAATAATAATTAACCTTGCAATATTAACGGCAAATAATACCCTCGTATATAAACATGAGAGTGCCGTGCAAATGGCGTATGTGGGGCAAATGTTAACCGTGGGTAATGTGGGCACATTAACGTGCCCAGCGATCGAATACGCGGGGCGTGTCACGGCTGGCAGCGACATGGATGCACGAACGTAATTTCTTCGAAGATGAGGGTCGCGATAACAAGAAACCTGACAGATGTCCAACGTCGCATCGACGAGGCAGATTGACATGTGTCTCGGACCAGCTATTACTCACGTAGCTTTTAGCTGATTGTAAAGCCATTTTTGTTGGCCTCTGATAGGATTTTTGATTTTGTTTGCTTTCTACAAATCTATATATTAATACGTGAGGAGATAAAAATGAATCCCTTCTCAAGTATTTGCTTAAACAGAGGAGTGTCTTTTAAGGAAAAACAGTCGAATGACCACTGCGACCAGTTAATATAAAAGCTTCAACACTTATTCACCAGCTAAGCATCCACTTCATTTGAAAATAAAATAAACCTCATGTGGTGGAACTAAAGTAATTAATTACGCAACCGTTTAGACTCGCAGGTATTTTGTAGTCGGATTTATGCGTCAGTGTTACTAATATCAATTAGATATAATCGTATTAAACTACTCTGACGTTGGTTGTGGGTACCTAATACGTGTATAATATCATTTATTCACTTTTACCTAAAGGGATACTTTACTAAGGCTTATAAAAGAAAATAAGATATATTCTAAAAGCCGACTGCGCCAATAAGAACTTATTATCACACCGTCAAAGAAACTGTGGCTACATGAAATCTCACAAAGAAGTGGTACTAGCAGTTTTCTCACATCAACAAATATGATTTTCTTTATGTATTACCATAGAAATGTGTAATAAGATCACACATAAGTAAAAATATTCCAAATCATAAGAAAAATAACCTGGTTCTGGAGTTGTGTCATACTCACACATCACATCGGTGCTAGAGGAAAATAACGCGAGTAAATGTATCTATATGTTTCTATGTGAACACTTTTCTCCGAAACTTTCCACCTACTATTTCAAGTATTTTATTCAACAACTGTCAAAACGTCTATGGAGTGCGCACACTATTTTGTGTCACAATAGAGTATTCCCGGGGCGCAGGGGCGTAGGCCGCACTTGTGAAATTTAGTTAGAAACTTAAGGAATTTACTTGGCCGATCTCTCGGAGGTGAAGTAGTGTTGGAAGTTATTATAAGGCTTGTATTTTTTGGTACGTTTGTAGACGAATCTTTTGTTATCTGTCCTATTGAAAGTTTTTAACGGGTAAAAAGAAATACTTGTCTTCTTACTAAATAGTATTAGGAACAACAACGTAGTTCTCAGATACATCCAACTTACAAAATCATTAACAGTACAGTGTTAAACAGCTCTGCAAGCAGCTTGCTCGAGAATGTTTAGCCCGTGTGACATAGACTATTGATTGAAGAGAAATTCTTTATCGAAATAATTTATCATTTTCAGGCAGAAATACTTCCAGCTTTTTCTTGATCTCAGCGCAATTCTTAAGGCCAGAGGAAAATCTTATTTTATTTTCAGTACTTACCTGTCCATTCCATTTCAGATTTTTACCGCTTACATAAATCACTCGTCATTGACATTTAAATATGATGTGCGAATACGGTGCCAGTAATAATTTAAGCCGATCATTTATTCCCCGCAGTATATATATATATAATAACAAACTAAATGTACAAAATACTTGGAGCTTATCAGAAAGGCCTCATCTACATTTCATCGTTGGTCGCTCGCGAGATAAATGAATGGAGGATGGTGGTTTGATTACTATCCATAAAGTGGCGAGTTGTGCGCAAACAAAATTGTTACGTCGGCGTCGCCTAACACCGCACGACGCGGTACGACGCGGCGCGGCGTGGCTCGACCCTGCCTCCTGCTGGTCGACTGTTGCTGCAAATCAAAAGGGCACAACACCAAACTTATAATCCGGTTCCACGGTCTCATATTTACATAACAGATTTAGACGCCTCGCTAAAATGAAGCGCGGCTTTTTAAGTACAAATTCTGGAAAATGTTCCAATCCGCCACGTTCTTTGTACATTATTACGATTTTTGTAAACGCGGCAGCTGATTTTAATAATCTACATTACACGCTTATTACGATTTTAACGATTAGGCAGATGTCTTGAAGTTGCCGTCAGTGTTAATTTACCCTATCCTTTTTGTAGAAAGTTATGCTGAAGTTTTGGCATTAATCCCATTATTTTATTTTAATGTTTTAATTCTAAATTTCTATTGTTTTGAACTTATATAACAGTCGACATTGCTACTGTATGACAAGTCTTCATTGGAGTCTTATCCTGTAGTCAATATCCAGCTTGTTTGAGCCTTGCGCTGCTAATTTAATGAAGGATAGCATTGCTCATTTGCTGTTGCGTTGAATTAGCGCTTCAAAGAGCCTGAGCACCTGTATGCACCTCGTTATGCAAATTGCTGTGTGATTTCTCCGAGTTACTTGGGTGTCAGTTGCTCTATACAAATTTTCGAGAGTGTGACACGGCTTAGTGGAAGTTCAGGCAAGTCGGCGTATTCTGCTCATTACCGCCAGCCATTTCTGACAATTAACTTGACACAAACATTGAACTATTTTTCCCCTACATTACTTCCGTACCCGACTTAGCTTAAAGCCGTTTCAAGTAACTTGCCTATCATAGCTAATTGAAGTTTAGTTCTCATTATGCGCCATTTCTTCTTAGATTGCGAGAAATCCTCCGTGAAGATGAAGCTCGTTGCCGCTGAACTCCATTTGATACGATTACTGGGTTACCGCTTCGTGGCATATCGTTTACACGCCTGAATCAACAACGTTAGGATTGTCGTATTGATAGAAATATGTTATGACTAACTGTGAAATACTAAATAATCTGATAAATTGGTAGGTACTTCTGGTTCCTTTGAAATATTGTAAATGTTTTAAAGTATCTATAAGTTCTCTCCGTGTGCTAATTTACATTTTAAATCTCTTGAGACCTCGTGGTTTTTATTAAGAACACTCAAACGTCCAAACAAATAAATAAATAATACAACACATTCGATTGTTTAAGACAAGAATACAGCATTCTAGAAATATATATTTTTTAATTTGATTTTCTTTTTCATAGGTATTTAACTATTTACATTCTATCAGATCAGATAATTTTCATAATCAGATCTCTTTAAAATCTCTCTCTAAAAACAAAGCATTTCATATTTTTATTTAAGTATAAGTTTCTGTTTAGATTCAGATGAATTCAAAGTTTTAGAGCATGCCAGGTGCACTTACTCTTATTAGTTAAGAGTTACCATAAAATTATATCAACTGACGTATAAGCACTTTCGCATTAAGTCCACTCTCATTTAACTCTATAAATAAGGAAGGCTCGAGAACCTGCTTAATAAGTACGACTTCGTTATTTCCTATAATAAGTTGTGTTAATATATTCCGAACACGTATTTAATAATTTAACAAGGACTCGGGAAAAGATTTATATATTGCAGAATTACTTTAACCTAATTGTTGGAGAGAGTTCGGAATGCTCAATTCGTAGCATCTACTTGTATCAATACTTTGCTTGATAGGTACTTTTGTCGATATTTTCAGTTATGTTGCGAATAATATTTTTATAAACCTTATTTTATCTTATCTTGTGGAGGCGCCGAGAAATAACTCGGACACTTTGAACTATTGGTGTCTTTTGTGGTCCCCTAGATAACTTACTTCTCCCCAATCTCGTTGAAAACCTTCCTCATGAGTTTTACAACTAGATTAGGAGATATGTGCCTATAGTCTTTTGATCTTGGATATCCCAACCCCTTTTTTTTAAGCCGTTAGCGGATTTGCCCCCTGCTCATATTCCAAATGCATTCGCGTGACTTGAACGTAGAGTCCAAGAATTTCCTAGAGTGTTCCAGACCGGTATTAGAAAGCCAATGTGTTTGTTAACTGTGTGTGCAAACTCCCTGAATGTGGATTTCACGAGGCACGTCGAAATGCCTACACATGGTTCTGGACCCACAAAATCATTTGATTCATCTGCCGTTTTAATACCATGGACCCACATCAGTTTTATTCTGTTATGCTTCCCAAGCCTGTTTAGGGTTTGGATAGCATCCAGATCATGTTTGGACTCCACTTTGTAAGATGCCATGGCTTTGATTGCAGCCTGACTGTCACTAAGAATATATATGGATATTACCTCTGGTTCCTCTATCTATTTCCTCTTGAGCACGGTTTATTATGGTATATGTTTCTGCTTGGAATACAGTTGCCATCTTTCCTAAGTTCTTATATTTGTACCCTTTTGCGAATATTACCGCTCCTGTACCTGATTCCATTTTGAATCCATCAGTGTACCACACCAGACTATCTTGTTCTGGTGGATCAAATCCCTTCGTCCAGTCCTTTATTGTTGGGATTTAGACCTTGAAAAACCTTTCAAATACAAAGATAGTTTGCATTTTATCGGATATCATGCTTGTTACCCGATCGATTTATAACCCTACCCTTGTTCCTACCTGTTAACAAAGTTGTATAGAAATCACATCCACTAAATCCAGAAGTCGAACTATAGTATGATTATGTATTTATTTTTGTATGGATTTCGTAACTGCAGAGTCGGGCCGAATTCTGAAACACAACTTCAATGCCAGAGTTTGACTGATTTTCAGGTTAAAGTAGAGTTGTCAAATAATAAAATTCTACATTCAAATAAAAAAGGAGATAATTATGACACTTTCGGCCGTCATTCAGGCAATGATGAATTTACATAACAGTAATCCGAAACGTAAGTTCTTAACATAAATAACAATACTGGCAATCTGGCAATGAAAGAAAAACAAAGTTTATCAGGTGCTCCTTATCCCACGCAAATTGTAAGTCAACGAGGGAAATGGGGAGAAATGGCAGCCGCGGGCATGAAGCCGGCAGTCTTAATAGATTGTGTACATTATGTGTATAATTGAGCGATGAATGTCAAGGATCCTTAATTATATGTGTATAAGAACCAAATTTTCTAACAAAACATTAATCTTCAGAGCCTTTTCTCAACGTTCTTGCTCTATAGAATGGAGAAATTGTATGCAAACCGACTGCTTTCCCACTTTCGCAATCCCTAGAGATTGCCGATACCGTAAGCTTAGCTCCTTTCTCTGGGGGTCGTACCTTAGGGGTTCTAACCCTTACTTGAAAAATATGTTTAAAATGTCTACCGATAAACATGTACGACACACTTTTCGTGAGTAGGCACGGGCATTACGAGAATAGCTCGTGCCAAGTCGTGCTCATGTCATGATTAAGTAGTCTGCAAGAATAGTGGGACTAACTTCAAGGTGCGCCAGACGTACAGATGGGCTGTTCTAATATTAGAAGGACTAGAGACACACAGGTACCTATCACAGGGGTTTCCGAAATTTTTCAATTCTCGTAAAATCTGTGACTGATTTTGGAATCCAAACTTTAACTCATTGGCTATAAGGACTATCCTAGCTTTATGTTTTGATCCCATATTAGTTATAGGCGATCCTAAAAACCACAAAAACGACCCCCATGATCAAAATTCGACTAATATTTGATTCAGTGCCATCTTGGATTTTGGTTTTAACCCCATATACACTCAAAAACTCACAACGCGATTTGAACCATTTTTTCGTATTAAATACCATACACTTCTGGTTACCTTTTCAGAGAATACAAGCGCGATGTTACATCTTAAAATACATAGTAAAATATGAAAAAGACTGTGATAGGATTATTTGTAGAAAAGGCTGGGGTACATTACATTGAGCAATCATTTGCTTTAGCTATAGTTAAAGTAGAAAGTTAAGCCGATCTTTTAGAGTGCATCTCAGAAGCTGAGCAAACATTTATGAATATCAAAGGTAAGCTGAAACTGGAGACAGTGAGGATAAAATATATGTTATAATTCATCTTATTCAAGTTGGTGTGCTTAAGAGATGTTACGTGAATACATTTAGTAACAGAGTTATTATAACTTTGTTCTAACTCTTAATGGAGTTGCAATCAGTTTTTTGTTGTATTCTGTTTTAATTTCTTTGAAGTTAGGGACTGTAAAAGCAAAGCTACAGAACTTATTAACCAAAAACTTATTAGCTTTGAATTTTGTTAAAAGTGGTGATATATTTTGTCACAGTAAGAGTGTGACAGCAAAAATAATACCTAGGATTTAATACCCAGATGCTAAGGTCTGATAAATACGCCCTTATTCTTAACGATTGCTACGAGGAAAATGGAGACACCTACGAGCAGTGCGCTACGCCGTAGCACTACTACGGCGTATAGACCACATGACGTCACATGATTAATTACTTGCATCTGTTACAAATACGAGAAATGTTCCACACTTTGTTTGCTACTAAAATAAACTGAAGGAACTTCAATAGCATACAGTATTTGTAACCTGAACATAAGAAGTACGAAACTGTGATCAAATCAGCTTAACTAGTGTTTGTACCCCTCTTGGAACTAAACTTAGCCTAGCTAACAGACAAGATACTAACTTAGTTCTTCCTACTGGATTTGTGGAAGGGCAACTTAGACTTACAATAGACGACAAAGTACTTCATTTGATCCGAAGTCTTGGACTAAAAATATTGCTTTTGTAATAGCGCTCTTTCATTCTTGTTTCAGTTTTGTTACTGAACGTAAGTTAGTGCTATATTAATATTCTATGAACATAATGTTTTTTATGAAACATGCAATACAAAAATCTACGCATACATATTTATGTTATCAACATGTATCTCGCAAATAACCTCACCAGGCGTGTGAACACGCGGGAAAATTGATAGCTTTTCTTTCTTTTCATAGTAAAAGAATTGTGTGAGTGGCGCATCGGGCGCGACAACGAGGTTTCCGCACAAATAGCAACACGTGTGTAGTGGCTAATGGAGCGGCCGCCTGTCGGATTCAGCCGGCCGATCCGACCAACCGACATCCGACCGTCCGTTATGAGCCGACATTACCTACCGCATGTCGGCTCATAACAAATATTACAAACAATTCACCTGATATTTGATTTATAAGTTGGCTAAATTGCTGCGGTATGAGCTGGAATAGTAATGTTATGGCAAATTGTTTAATGCCAGACCATATTGCATCAAACGTTTTCCGAGTAGACAGAATTGAATGACATATCTGTGGCTACAGAGCACATCCAAATGTCGCCGCCAGACTGTAATGGTCCTTATTAAATAGTTAGGTATTTGCAAAAAAGGTGAGACAATGAAGCAGAACTCGTTTGACAGTTACTTGCTAATTGTGTACTACATCAATCAGAAAACGATGCAAAGAGCAGTAGCTACTTATCATCGTTAACAAGTGATAACATTCGGACGTAAACTGAGTCATTGCGGTGATTGGACGCGATCGTTCAAAAATTATATTTTTAATTCATCCATAAAATTTTCACCGAATTAATAGCCGTGCTCATTTCGTCGTCATTTTATGATTATGGCAAACCGATAGGCGGACGATTGATCGGAACGGGATAAAAATATGTTCAATATGTTTTACAGACAAGTTAATGCGCTGCGGGATCATGGCTCGTTGTCTGCCAAACAGGTAGATGTTACCTTCCCCGCACCCCCGCGCTTTTCCGTTTTGAGAACAGCCTAATTTCCTGTGGGTGCTCATTACGCTTCCTACTGTACTATTAACAGTTATTTATGTATAGGTTATCATGTTTTCTCATCGCTTGATATGGACAATGAACTTTTGAAATACGCGTTCAAAATTTCTCTACATTTTTAGGCAATGTAATAAATAAAGGTTGTTTAATCAGAAGTTGGAAAATTATTAACAATGAAACAAACAGGAACAAAAGAAATAATACTGATTACACGCTTGAGACTACACATGGACTTGTTAGAGATAGCAAAGAGGTTGCTCAAGAGTTTGTAAATTTCTTTACCAGCATCCCAATTAAAACTACTGAAACTTTAAATTCTTCGCCGTCGCTCGCTTATGGTTTATTACACGCTAACGTTTCAGCATGCCCGACTGAATTTAACTTTTCACATATAAACCCAATAACAGTGATAAAAGCTTTTAAGCAAATAAAGATAAAACTGACAGAAGATCTATGGGGAATGTCCATCAAAGTTTGTACCTCCATTATTCAGACTATAGCGCCGTACTTAGCTTTAATTTTTAATTTGTGTATAGATCAGGGAGTCTTTCCGGATCTAATGAAATATAGTAAGGTTATACCACTTTTTAAATCCGGGGACAGTAAAGACACAAATAATTATAGACCAGTATCCGTGTTGCCGGTTTTCAGCAAGATATTTGAAAAGATAATGCTAAATCAAATGCTCATTTATTTTAATACGAAAAACATCCTACACGAGAAACAATATGGTTTCACCAAAGGACGTTGTACAACCGACGCTGGTGTCACCTTAATAAAACACATCTTTGATGCGTGGGAGGAGGGACAAGATGCCATAGGTATCTTTTGCGACCTGTCGAAGGCGTTTGATTGCGTTGATCATGAAACATTGCTTTTGAAACTTGAGCATTACGGGCTAGGCCAATCAGCATTAAATTTAGTAAAATCCTATTTGAATGATAGACAGCAATTAGTTCAAATAAACGGTGTCAATTCGTCGGGGTTGAACGTGAAAATGGGGGTACCCCAGGGCTCAATTTTAGGTCCTTTCTAATTTTTAGTATACATTAACGATTTACCCCATCTATTGAAAAACAAACTGAACATGGTGTTATTTGCTGATGACACTTCTTTGATTTTTAACATAAATAGACGTACGAGTAACGTTGCCGACGTAAATAATGCATTGCGGCAAGTTCTAAATTGGTTCACTGCTAATAATTTAGTTTTGAATGCTAAAAAAACTAATTGTGTAAAATTTGCCTTGCCGAATGTCAAAAGTTATGATTGTGACATTATATTAAACAACGAGAAGCTAGAATTCGTCGACAAAACCGTTTTCCTGGGTATCACGCTAGACTCAAGGTTACAATGGGGTCCTCATTTAATATCACTTGCGGGGCGGTTAAGTTCGGCGGCTTATGCTGTTAGAAAAATTCGTCAATTTACTGATGTAGATACCGCGAGGCTGGTCTATTTTAGTTACTTTCATAGTATAATGTCTTACGGCATATTACTATGGGGAAGGGCTGCAGACATTCAGTCAATTTTTGTTCTACAAAAACGAGCCATCAGAGCGATATACAATCTTCGCCGGCGCGATTCTCTAAGGGAACTGTTTAAAGACATTAACATCATGACGGTACCTTGTCAGTATATTTACGAAAACATCATGTACGTTAGAAAGAATTTACATCTTTTTAGTAAAAACAGCGATAGACATAGTTATGTTACTACATAGAAATAGGGACCTATTAATTCAACCAGGTTTCAGGCTGGCTAAAGTAGCGTCATCTTTTAGGGGGTACTGTATAAAATGTTACAATAAAATACCGCCACACATTCTAGAATTGAATGAGACGAAATTTAAAACTTGTATAAAACGCACACTATGCAGGCAGGCATATTATAGGTTGGGGGATTACATCGCTGATAAAAATGCTTGGCCCAACGCTATTCCAGCTCCACAGCCACTAGGGCACAAAAACAAGTGATAAGCAGAAAAGTTCTGAAGTATTGTTGGACCTGCTGAAGACTGTACGAATAATTATAATGTATATTTGTGTTGTATAAACTCAATTTATTTTTTGGATTATATAACTGCACAGCACATATGTGAGTACTATGTACTAACTGTAAATCTACCATTTACTGTACCTATGTGTCGTTCGTTGACTTCAGTGTGCCCCGGCAGTTGAGTGTGTCATGCTCTCTCTAATGTCTCTCTGATGGTGGCACATGTGTTGGATCATTCGGTTCCCTTCATGATGGTTGAGCTGAGTGGTGCCGATCCATGTGTCATGTTCGTGAACGGGCGCCGTCAGTTGGGATTGGTCATATCTTAGCTGCCTCCGCATGTTTTTAATTACCTATTTATTGTATTTTTAATTGTTTGTTTTACTCTAGACGCTTTTAAGTGCGTTTTTTTTACATCGTTCTCACATATATGTATTTTTCCTACAAGATTATTGTAACCAAATACTTGTAAAACACATTTATGTTTTTTTAAAAGAGTAAGTTTGGAGTTTCTTGTCCGTTCTTCTCCATAACAAGCTACATTTCCGAATGGACGGTAGAATCAATTATTATTACATTTAATTTTTATTTTTGACGTTCGAAAGTGCCGCTTAATGGCCTAATTGAATAAAGAAATTTTGATTTTGATTTTGATTTTGATTTCAGAATTGTCATTGCGACTTCATATCTCGAACGTTTTTTGTATAGAACTCGAAGCTTGGATAAAATCTGGCAAAAACGTTCAGCTAATACACTCACTGTAGGTAAGTGTAGGTGATGAAATAAACTTGTCATAAACTTTTTTTATTTTGACACTTATTACGAATTACGAGGCCCTAAAGTGGTTCATAATGTTTCCCCTTTCCCTCATGTAATTTTCCGCCCAGAAAACTGAAAATAAAAGTATAGGAATAAAATTTAGTTGGACGTAAATTCCGACTGCCTGAAGTTGTTCAACTTTGGACAATAATGAGCAGTTCTAGTTTATGAGTGAAAATATTGTATTTTCTGTCTAGAGATTTGTCATAGTCAAGTGAATAGTCCACCGGATAATGAGGATATTTGTATGTAAGTAGCAGTAGCACTCGTTCAGTATCCGTTCATGTTCGCGGTCAATTATAAACGTAGAGCATAACAATTTGGCACTGAGCGTACAGTGGAAATACGTAGCAAGTACCTCGAGTACTTGTACATGGCACGTAGATGTTTGCGTGTGTTATATGATGGTGTAGTGTGGGGAACAGGCCGCGTACGACCGCACGACATGCGACAACCGCAAACACGTCGCATGTCGCGTGTCGCGGCCTGTCCTGCCCTGTCGACCACTTAGCATACCGTATATCGAAAACTGTTACAGGACGGGCTTAACCTTCGAACATTGAATTGTTGAGCTCTCTCTTCATTTACGTGTTGAAACTCCATTTATATTTTATGATAACTAAGTTTGTTTGTTAACCTTTGTCGTGTCCTTCTAAACATTAATGAAGATTTAATGAGGTTCTTAATAAGATTTTCGTCTGGATATTTTGAGATAAACTAGTTTTTCTAGTAATTTGTAGAGATATTGGATGGGTGCCAATGCGCCAATGCCAATGTGCCAAAAAAAATGCCAATGTGCCAAAAAAAATGCCAATGGTGCACCAATCATTTTACGAAACATAATATCATCACCGTATTCATGGTAGAGTTAGGCAGAACTATACAGAACAATAGTACCAGTAGGTACTACGTAGGTAGGTAGGTAGGTAGATGTCCGGCCCAGATTTACCCAATAGGGACATGTCCTGCATAGAAAAATGATTATTCTATTTATTTCGTCAGTGAGGTTATCAAATAATATTGAACCCTTATTTTTTGCTTTATCGAATAAATAAAAATTGACAAAGATAAAGCGCATCAAAGTTCAGGAGTGGCGGATTGTGACGTCACTTTGTCAGTATATAGTGTAGCACACCGTGACGTGACACGATATTTCAACGCACTGTAACGTCGTAATTTTTTTTTTACGTTGCAAAAGAAAAAATACCTGTCCAATATTTTTTTATGAATCTGCCTGACGGACTTAACAATTAGTTTTAGTCAACATCCCTATTGTGTTAAATTCCAATGTTATAAGGGACGAGCTCCCACTCCATTGTAAAAGTTACACAGATACATCGTACAGATGAAAAAACTCAATCACACACTGACCAACTCGGGGAGGGTATCTAGGACCTCACGTTCAGTTACTGCGGCCACTAAACCAACAATGTAGGTCAATCATTGTATTACGTTAAGAATGTATTACATAGGTAAACACATACACTTACTGGAACCACAAAGTATGTATAAGCGGCGGCGGGGTTCTATTTTGTGATGGTTCCATGATGTATGATAGAAGTTGACAAAGGCGTTAGAACCTGATATTTTTAGCATGACCACTCTCGTTGTGAATATAGTATAATAGTAGGCGTTCGTATTGTCGTATTGTTATACAAATTCAATCCACAGCCTTGTCGTCGAGTTTTTTTCGAATAAAAGCCAGCGCATGTTCGCTTTAAGCTGGGTCATGAACTATGTCTATTGTCTGTATCAAATTCCATACAAGTTATCAAACCATTTGGTTGCAACAAACAATCCAGCTTTATTTTGATATAACTTATTTGAGGTTTAACAATCCAGCTTTGTTTTGATTTAACTTATTTGAGGTTTCATTCTTAATTCTTTATTGTACACCAAAAACAATATTCAATACAATGTGATAACAAAGTACATGTACAAAGGCGAGCTTAACTCAATGTTTAGTTCTCTTACAGAAAACCCTAGAGAGTGACAGAGAATGATGACAAAAGAGGGTAGGATCCAGTGTACAATTTTAAAATAACATAATCGTTTAAGTACACACTTAACCCAGTTCCGTGCACCTTTAAATTATCCCAGCGATATCTTTATGTTATCGCTTAGTTAATTACCCATGGTGTTCTGTAACATTTGCGCTAGCGTATATTACAAGCAAACATTCATGGTTCGACCTGGATCTCAGTAATTGTGCTAGGATTTATGTAGGTTTGACGACGCGTAGCGCCCGCGGGCTAGGGGCTACCGCAGCATCGCCGGCACGACGCCTTTGATTAACGGAGCCATTGGACGGACTCCGCCGCCAATAAACATTACTATAATACGTCTGCACGTTCGCTAGTACCGTTTGTATAGCCGCTGGGACCCAAGTAACAGCTACACCGCCACTACCGCCAACCGACCGGCAAACGACAATAAATTTGTCTTAATAGCTAGGGTGTGGCTTTTAGCGTCCGACAGCGAGAACGATCCCTACACGTTAGCTTCGTACCGGTGCAATTCAACAGCTCATCAAAACGATACAGACGAATGATGTTTACTTGAAAGAGGAAAATAATAAACAGCTTTACAAACATCTTTTCAGCTTTTGATCACTTTGTATATTTCCCAGTAAACAAAATATTAATAGCTGGCGAATTCAGTACACACAAAATAAATTTATTTGTGAAAGAAGTTCAAAGTAAAGAGCCGATAATATAATAAATTATGCGTAGTCCCCGTTCGATTTCATCAGGGTCCGCGAAGAACTCGAGGGCTAATTAAATTGGAAGCTAGTTGAGAACAAAGTGACTCGTTAATGTGATAGTGTCACTGAAGCAGTACCTGACCCAAAACTTTGTCTTACACCTCAAAGGAAACACTCGCCGAACCCACATTATGAGAATTGTTTTAAAAGTTTTTTACATTTGCTAAATTGCTTCTCTAAACACAAAGCTAATTACTTGGACTTATTTTTGACGTGGTTTGAAAGTTTTTATTAGCTCTTATTTTTAGAATCCAGAGCGACGCGAGTGATTCAAGCCCTCGATATAAATCCGTTATATTCAAGAGTTGCATACTATACTTTATACCATGACTACGAGAAAAAAAAAGATTTAAGCGAAAAGCACAAGGAGTTTGTATGTCGAGTATTCTTTGCACAAGGAGTTTGTATCGAGTATTTTTTGCGCAAGGAGGTTGTATAGCATTGAGACGTAGGTCGATTATATTGCTGTGTTCTTAATTCAAACACCAAAACACTTATTAAAAGTTCTTTATATTCACTGTTTTCAGTGAATAAAATAAGCTTTTCAGAGGGGAAATAGAATAATAGTGCATTATGGTACAAGTGTGTAATGTTGGTGATTACCGCTGAGGCGCCATTGAGACCCGAGCCGCTAGGAGAGGGTCTTAAGAGAGCCGAGGACGGTAATCATCAATACACACGTTTATATTCCGACGGTTTTCAACACACTTGTGTAGAAAATAATACTAAAAATCATTTCCAACAGTGAAAACGAGTTGTGAATTTTGTTTCGCAATGGTGGGCAAAATTAATCAGTTTTCTTATGCGCGCGCATCTAACAATGGCCATCTGCCATAGACTAAAAAAATGAGTTTTCTTTTTTTTGTCTTTTCGCGGTTAGCGTTTTAGCCACGTACAAATGGGGCATTTCAAGTTTTCTTTATTACAGACCAAAACAAAAGTTATATTTGAGTGAAAGTTTTATGTATTAAACACGTACAAGTTGAATTTACCACTCGCTCGCTCGCACTCAACGCGAACAGACGGGGTAAAATCATTATAAACTATATATAACAAACTGGAACAAAATTAGACCTTATCGTGAGGTATTTACAGCTAGGTTAGTATACTATGCTTATTTCCACAGTATTATGTCTTATGGCATTCTGCTGTGGGGATCAGCAGCAGACATTGACTCAATTTTCATCCTACAAAAGAGGGCAATCCGCGCAATCTATAAAATGGGTCCTCGCGAGTCCCTCAGAGAAAAATTTAAAGAGATCGATATACTGACTCTACCTTCACTTTATATTTTGGAATGTATTTTGTATGTCCGTAAAAATCGGGGGCTGTTCAAAACTAGAAGCGACTTCCATAATTTAAATACACGCAGTAAGCACGAAATTGTAATACCCAAATTCAGATTAACGAAAACTAGCAAGTCTTTTCTTATAAACAGTATACGCTTTTATAACAAGTTGCCAAAGTCAGTTATAGAACTGACCGATGGAAGGTTCAAAAAATACATCAAACGTATCCTTATTAAAAAAGCATATTATAAAATCAAGGACTACGTTGAAGATAAAAACATTTGGCCTTAGCTCCTTCTGCGCATGCAGCTTCCCTGGTAACTTGTAAACGGCACAAATATGTGGATGTCTCTAACTATTCTCAATCTCATTTTTCTTTCCTTCTTTTAATTAGACTTTTTACAATGGTTATCAAACATCTTTATAGCCCTTTGCTAAGAATAGTTACAGCACTGATAACAAAATTTGTGCCACATGTTAAATTTAGTCTTGTTATACTTATTTTTATTTACAATGTATAGATTCTTTTACCGATTGTTTTGTGAATGTGTGAACATTGTAGGCCTTCTAGTTGCTAGTTAACATTTGTTAACTTTTTTATAAAATATATAATCCTTTTATTTTATTTTTTTAGTTTTTACGACTTATTGTCATAAGTCGGGCCTACGTTGTCCCCACATGTCTAAGTACTAATGCTGTAACATGGAAATATTGTAAAACCAAACCATTTTTAAAAGAGTAACCATGGAGTTTCTTGCCGGTTCTTCTCCATAGGAAACGACCAACCCGAACCGTGCACCTTTTGTCGACGTTTTATAAGTGCCCATGTAGGCCTATGTGAAATAAAAATATTGATTGATTGATTGATTGATTGATTTAGAGCTGAGTTTGGGTTGCTGCTGGTGCGAATGACGCACCAATTAAATTACTGCACGTCATAGTATAAGCAAAATTGTCAGAGTAAATTAAGTATAAAAAATTAAGTATGTTGAATTCACCGTCCGCTACAACTTTTGGATCGGAACCTGATCTCTCTTCGAGAATAATAAAAAGGAAGACTCACCCTGATGTGGAGGAAATATCGCAGCTTCGCATGGACATGCAAGAATGTTTTAAAAAGCAAGATTCAAAATTCTTTGATTTAAACAAAATTTTCAGTGAGCTTAAAGAGCAAAATAAGGAAAACACTGAAATCCTGAAAAAAACTCTGGAAGAGACTACGGGTTTCTACAAGGATCTAAGACAAAAATATGATACTTTACTCCTGAATAATAACGCTGCGCTCACCAAAATTGAATATCTTGAAGAACAAGTAGAAGCACTACAGCGAAAACAGTTGGAGACTACAGTAGAAGTTAATAATGTCGCTGTTACTGATAACGAAAATTTAATTGAGGTTGTGAACCAACTACATAGCTCCCTAAAAGTTCCTTATGATCCAAATCATATACGTCAAGTGTAAAGGAAAAAGTCTGGACAAAAGAAATCCATACTTATAGAGTACCAAACTGCAAAAATGCGTGCGGACACTTTAAAAGCTGTCAAGTCCTACAATATGAACAATAGAGATGACAAATATAATACTAACGTACTTAAAATAGCTGGAGCTAAGCAACCGGTCTACATCTCAGAAGCTCTTACACCAACAGCCAGAAAACTTCTCTACCAATTCAAAGAGTTAAAAACGAAGTACGACTTCAAGTTCTGCTGGGTTTCTAATGGAAGGATATTTTTAAGGAAATCGGAGGACCAGCCAGCAATACTGATTAAGTCTACCGAATAAATCCAAGGTATTGCTAAGAATATTGCTGCCCCCCCTTCGGAATTTTGACTAATAATTATAACTAAGTTGCATTTGTGCCTGATTCGCTGCTACTTTTTCTATTCCATTTTTATTAACTTATTAACTATTAACTATGTAAGGGTCCTAATTTTACTGCTTATCAACTATCCTAAAAAAATCTGTTCACATACATATAATAATCACAATATTTACACTCTACAATTTAATCTCACACACAATTTTCTTACACACACGATACTTTATACTGACGATAGTACGGAATATCAGCTTTGTGCTGCTGGCATGACTAATATAATCAATTATTACAAACAATATGGCTGATTTATCACATATTTCGGAAGACATCGAGAAAACTGCAAATGTCGGCATGGCACAAGGCGTAGATATTCCTGAAAACTGCAAAAAAGTATTTAGTAAAGGTAACACATTCAAGATACTGACTCAAAACATAAGAAGCTTGAAACATAACTTTGACGACTTTCAGGTCTTACTGGGTCGGCTAGATTTGGAATTTGATATTATTGTTTTGACTGAGTGCTGGCTTTCAAAACTCGCGGCACTACCCAAGATTGACTCATATAAATCGTACGCTACCGCTAAATCGATTAATCAAAATGATGGGGTAGTGATATACTTCAAAAATAATCTGAAACCTAAAATTTATGAACCTTTAAGTAATGATGATGAAATGTACTGCCTTGTTTCTACTATTGGAAAAGAACTCGCACTAATATCGATATATAGATCACCCGCTTTTAAAAATATTAATAATTTTCTAAATGCTCTGGATAATATACTGAGTAATTTAAAGATATATAGGAATGTAATTTTGATAGGAGACATAAATATTAATATATTAGATAATAGCAATCCTAATTCTTTGGGATACTTAAACTTACTGGCCTCACACGGTTTATTACCCTCACATACCCTCCGGACCAGAAAAGAAAATTGCCTGGATCATATCTTTCTTAAAAGCTCGTCTTCATCCCAGACGGTCGTTTGCGATTCCACAGTCACAGACCATTCCTCTGTTATGATGTCGCTGTCTAAAAAAGTTAAGTCTCAACCTAGTAAACCTAAAACTTACAAAAGAATTGACTATCAGGCAATAATCGAGGACCTAAAGCAAATTAACTGGCCTACTATTCTAACAGCCGACGACTGTAACGTAACGATTGATATGTTTTTGACGGCTATAACAAACGCATTGAATAAGCATACAACCATATATAAACCTTTTCGAAGGAAACGTGCCATTAGACCATGGATAACACCTGGTCTCTGCAGATGTATTAGAAATAGAGATCAACTCCATAAAAAGCTTCGGCAGGATCCAGAAAATATAATTTTAAGTGTAACATATAAAAGGTATCGCAACACCTGCAATAATCTTTTGAAAAAACTTAAAAGCAACTATTTAAGATCTGAAATCAACAAGCACAACAATAATCTAAAGAAACAATGGTCATTAATTAAAAATGTTTGCAATTTTGCGGATTTGAGTAATGACAACGAAGATCTCTTAAAAATCAAACCTGATCCGCAGAGTTCAATTAATCATGTGAACAGATACTTTGCAAATGTAGGATCCCAATTAGCCAATAACATACTAAATAAAGGACGGAGGTTGTCTGAGGCACCCATTATTGGACCCTCCAATCTCAAATCTTTCGTCCTTCTGCCAACGGATAATGATGAAGTAAAATCTATCATACTGAATTTAAAACAGTCCAATGCTACTGGTTGTGATGGGATACCTATTACAATATTAAAATTAGGCGTGGATGCACTGGTTTGGCCCATAACAATGATATGCAATCAGTGCATGTCGATGGGTGTTTTTCCCGAAGCCCTCAAGAAGGCTTTAATAATTCCTATCCATAAGGCGGGGGACAAAGACTGTGTCTCGAATTACAGGCCAATATCGCTTCTCCCTTCTTTATCTAAGGTTCTTGAGAAGGTTATGAACAGTAGGCTAATTCGTTACCTTGAATCTCAGAAACTACTCTCAAACAATCAGTTCGGTTTCAGAAAAAACAAGTCCACTAACGATGCTATAAAAAACCTAACTTCTGCCATTGTTGATGACCTGGATTCGGGGAAGAAAACCATAGGGGTGTTCCTGGATCTAGCAAAAGCATTCGACACGGTCTCAGTTCCCTTGCTCCTTGCAAAAATTGAACATCTGGGAATCCGTGGCATAGCTCTTAAACTTTTTACAGACTATATGTCTAATAGAACACAATGTGTTGGGATAAACAACTACATGAGTGAGCTGGAGAGCGTAACTTTCGGTGTGCCCCAAGGGAGTGTTCTGGGACCCACGCTTTTCCTTATATATGTGAATGACTTGTGTGATTTAAAGTTAAGGCAAGGCCAAGTCTTCGCGTACGCAGACGAAACAGCTCTTTTATTTAGCGGCAAAACATGGCAAGAAGCAAATAAAATGGCTGCAGAGGGCATTGGAATTGTCTCAGACTGGTTACACTCAAATCTTCTTACCCTAAATACACTCAAAACTAAATACATAGCATTTAGTTTAACAAAGAGCAGTCAACCACCTCCTAACATTATTCAAATAAAGGCCCACACATGTAATATCTCGGGGAACTGCCCTTGTCATGTACTCTCCAAAACATCTGCAATCAAATACCTGGGTGTGAGCATTGATCAGCATTTAAACTGGAAAGAACATATCTCTACCCTTACATCTAGAGTTAGGAAACTTATATACGTCTTTAAAAATATACGTAGTTTTTGTCCACCAAACTTATCCTTGTTAGTATATTTTTCCTTATGCCACTCCATTATAACTTATGCTATAACAGCATGGGGAGGTGCTTCCAAGACTGTTCTTATTAGTTTAGAACGAGCGCAGCGTGCAGTTCTTAAGGTAATGACTCACAAAAGATTTAGGTACCCCACCCAATTGTTGTACTCAGAACTACCAATCCTTACAGTAAGACAGCTATTTATTATGGCCACATTATTAAGTCAGCATAAAAATTAACCCGACTTTGCGACAAGAAGAAGGCAAGATATTGTATATTCCGTGCCTCGCTGTAAAACTTCTTTTGCGCAAAGATTTGTAAGTTTCCTTGGACCATTCCTCTATAATAAAATATCAAAGACCATAAAAGTTCGCCATCTTAATAGTAATGATTTTAAAACCGAACTCTTTAAACTTCTAAAATCAATGAACTATGATTTTACTGAATCAATTTTAAAAGTCGATATTTAATGAGTTACCTTATTACATCACACACACAAACAACAACAAAACAAACACACACACACTCACACTCGCACACACACTCACACACTCAAACACCCACACACAAGTACACTCCGAATTTTAAGATAAGCGATACATTTCCGACCTAAAAGTCATTTTTCACTATTTTAAATTAGTTTTAAGTAAATTATAATGCAAACAACTATATTTTGTGTAAACAAATAGAGCATCGAAATATTTTACGTATACCATGTCAATTTTAAGAATTACCTTCAAAGACAGAAATAATAAACTCCATTTTTTTTCGTATACCCTAATTTTTTTTTTACATCTGCTATAATTTGTTCTGTCTACGAAATGTTTTTTCTAAAATAATATGTTTTTTATCACTTGTGTAACACTAAAGGTACCTGTGCGGTGATCGAGGCAAACTGTTCCACCGTAGTACAGTTTCAACTAGTACGGGGAACAGGATGAATCAGTTCCGTTTTTCAACCTTTTAGTGCCTACCTACATAACTGTTTAAAACTGTGCAAGCTTGCAAACTTAATAAGTGCCAAACTGTAAATCTATGGAATAACTGTGCAAGGTTGCAACCTTATGACGTGCCTGTTTACGAAGCTTTTTTATATTGTGCAAGGTTGTTTGTTGTTTTGGGAAATAAAGGTATTTTTTTTTTTTTTTATCTATTTAAATACAAAGTTGCATGAAATGTGTTGCATTTGTACTATTGAGCACGATCTTTTTTGTATCGAAACATTTTTAAGAACAAAGCAACTCATCCAATAAATTAAAAAAATACTCTTTAACTCACTTGTGAATAATTATAATGAAAAAGTCACAGTTTGATAACAGGTGTTATTATATGCCTAATTGCGGTGAAATTAGAGCCACTTTATGAGCAACTGTGTTGAATTTTTTTTTTCTTGGCATATACAAGATATCACAAAGAACCAATTTACACATTTGAATAAAATGAACGAGATAACCCAATGGAATTAGTCATGGGTCCAAACACGGAACACCTGTATCTGGGTGGCCCAGAAATGCATCACAACGTTTTATTAATAAAATGTATTGTAATACTATAAAGTATATACCGTACTGGATCGTATATAAGTGTAGGTATTATTACCGTTATGGATTTAATGAATTGATTCCGATATGACGTATATGATAAAGCAATTCAATTGAACGCGCTTGGATTGAAACAAAGTGTATTGAAAATCTAGTGCTACGGGCAGTAACGGTATCAACGCTGTTTGGCCCCAGGCGGTATTAATATGAACAAATCCACTTATTACCACGGCGCACAATACATCCACTACTAATTACTATACATTAACGTAATGGGACTTTAATATAAAACTGTTAGTTTTATATCCATCATTTTCGCTTCCATATTTAACTTTATAATCGCAAGGTCTTCTGTAATGGGCTTTTTTAAATTACACTTATGATTATATTAGTTATTATTTCTGCTAACATTATTATTCCTGATTATACAAGTAATTAGATAGTTATCACTTCGTAGCTCTTATTGTGCGTTGCACTTAATGTGAGTAGCACTTATTGTGCATTGCACTTATTATGCGAAGAATTTATTGTGCGTAGCAAATATTGCACGTAAATCTCACTGCGTGTAGCACTTATTGTGCGTAGCACCTAACGCTCGTAGCACTTTTTATTCTTGTAGCTCTCAAGCGGTACGCACAAAAAGTGTTTTAAAGCTTGTTTAGTTGTTTTTAGAAACTCAATAAACCTCATCCTGAACTCGGTTCATTTACAATAAAGAAATGAATTTTAACGAATTGTTTTCACAACTCTTGTAAAACAATTCAGTAATAGATACTTAATGCCTGTAATATCATCGGTATGAATGTATTAGCCAATATCCGTAGAATTTCCAATTATTTTCTTATTAGCTAATTGGATTGCGCAGTCAGAATCGCGTAATGCCGTAAGCGTGCACTAATAGAAAATACTTGCTTTTGCTACGGCGGATTACTTTGTATCATAGCATTGAACTGTAGCTTCTTTTCTGATGCATTTTCTCTTAGCTGGGAACCTGACTAGCATTTGAATGTAAACACGAGTTTTATTAAGACTGATATTAATAAAATTTATAATCAATGGCAGAAACCAAATTATACTTAATGTAAATCTAACATGCAGATACAACAAATGACACATATTCATATACTGAAAATAAAATATAACCGATGGATTCTCTACTAAAACTATTTTAACCCTCGGCAGACAAGGTGGGGTTATCTTAACCCGAACAATTTTAAAATGCGTTGATTGTATATATATTAAAACGTAACGTAACGTTGATTTTCTCAGTAGCTGGAGTTAAAACATTGCTGCGTCGAAAAACAGCGTCGGATCCATACTAGGTACCCCAGCGACGTGTGTACATTCGCTTAACGTAGTTCTGGGGTGTTTATAACCCCACTTTGTATGATGTCGTAAAAAAGTATGTGAAATGTTGCATGAAAACGTTCCAGGATCATCACAAAAGCAACCAAAAAGGACCCAGAGATGAACAATTTTCTAAACTTACTACTTAAAAATATATACTTAGATACATACATATAGATATAAAAATATATACACAAACAATGTCATTGAAAAACCGAATCCAACAAACTAACTGTGAGAAGATTCTGCAATTCTTTCCTTTTTTCTTATACTATTTATATGTTCAAAAGTAATCTCGAAAATAAATTATTACTAAAAAGTTGTAAATAAAAGAAGTTAATTTAAATATCATAAACCCGACTGCATGAAGAAAAGGAGAAGAACATCATGCTGTGCAGTCGAAGGATCAGGTGATCAGCCAGCTCGCGAATATGTATCCTCCGACTGCACGGTATGATTTTCTTCTTATTTACATCTTTTTAGTTCGTTTCTTAAGCAGTCGGGTTTTTGATTTTTAAATTAACTTCTTTTTTAGGGTTCCGTACCAAAAGGGTAAAAACGGGACCCTATTACTGAGACTTCGCGATCCGTCTGTCTGTCTGTCTGTCACCAGGCTGTATCTCATGAACCGTGATAGCTAGACAGTTGAAATTTTCACAGATGATGTATTTCTGTTACCGCTATAACAACAAATACTAAAAATAGAATAAAATAAATAGTTAAGTGGGGCTCCCATACAACAAACGTGATTTTTTTGCAGTTTTTTGCGATAATTGTACGGAACCCGTCGTGCGCGAGTCCGACTCGCACTTGGCCGGTTTTTTATAATTAATGTTAAATTTGATAATTGATAAAAAAAGCTGAAAACAATATTTTCTTTAGCTTTGTAATTTACCTAACACAAAAACGCATTCAAACTTGATTCGCTAGACTCAAGTACAAAGTAGAGACGATGCCTTGTGGGGTTAATTTAACCCCACGTTGTATGGGGGAGAAGTTTTTGTCACCTTGTAAGCCGAAGGTTAAGAACTCAGAAAGGAGCATATATTTAAGAGAACTTAATCTGTAACAGATTTATGTTCAAAAATACAAGTAAATACTTTATAGAGTCGTAATAAATAGCCCAAAGTAACATGTTTTGTCCTTCGAAGTAAATCCAGACGAGACAAAATAAAATACAATAAGGTATGTGATTGAACACCGGGCGTCGGTTACCTTCACGACAAAGTGACTTTTATGCTCTCCGATTTTGGTAAGGTATTAAATACCAATTAGTATGAAAATAAACTTAGAAAAAAACAAAAAAAAAATGGATTTAAATAGCTAGTTTTTCATGATATTCAATAGGGTTCAATATTAAGATTTTGTGAATTATTGTAATTAAACTATTTCACGATGAGATGGACTAAACTCACTAACTTTGATAAAATATGATCGAAGCCTACTAAACAACATTTTAACTACAAAATAGTCCTTTAATTTGACCAAAATGTGGGTAGTATTTATGATAATATTGTTTGATTTATCTTAATGTAAGTACTACTAATACTATTGTAGCATAATCATGGTCTTATATTGTATGTAGCTTTGTGACAAATAAACACTTTTTCTTTCTTTCTTCTTTCTTTCTTTGAATAGACCAAATAATGATTGTGGTTGAAGTGGGTCTCTCTCCTTGTTTGTTCTTTTTTAGGGTTCCGTACCCAAAGGGTCAAACGCGACCACATTACTAAGACTCCACTGTCCGTCTGTCTGTCTGTCACCAGGCTGTATCTCATGAACCGTGATAGCTAGACAGTTGAAATTTTCACAGATGATGTATTTCTGTTGCCGCTATGACAACAAATACTAAAAACAGAATAAAATAAATATTTAAGTGGGGCTCCCATACAACAAGCGTAATTTTTTTGCTGTTTTTTTTGCAATAATGGTACGGAAACCACATGCGCGAGTCCGACTCGTACTTGGCCATTTTTTTTTTGTATTCTTCTCTGTTACTTTGCGATTGTTGTTGTAGTGTTGTGTCTATATCGAATAAACGCTTTCTATTCTATTCTTTATATTTTTAACTCCATACCTACTCCATCTCAACAGTCATAGTAGTTTTCAGCTACTCATAGATACCGATACTTAACCTCAACTTACTCTGATGCATATCACGTTGATTTATGACGTTCACACTACTGTTTCATGTCTACATGTAAATGGAAAAACAAATAGATACGCATGACCCAATCAAGTAAAATTTCCCTTTGTTCGCCAGAGCTACAACATAATAAAAACACTATTAAATTAGTTCAAAAACCTGTACGAGTATTGCTGTTGCAGTGACTATTCTATTGCGTCCCATGGGAGCGAAATTCCGCTCTTTTTTATTTTTATACTTGCAATCCAACGCAGACTGTATGAGTCGACTGAGGCAAAAGGGAAACCTGGGTCGTTTAAAGCAATTACCTGGACACCTACAAATAATATCTGCCTACAAATAGTATCGTCAAAACTATATGAAAAAGTTCGGTTAACACAAGCGAGTACACATTCTATCCCTACTCTACCCAAATTCTTTTTTTGTGTTAATAGGGATATATATTCTTACTTTGGTCTATTCTATAATAAAACTTGATTTTTCAACTTAGGTTCGTTTGGTCTAAACCACTACGTACGTAAGCGGCGGCGCGCCGCAGAAAAAGAGGCCGCTACGAACAAAGCGCCATTTTGCACGCTCACATTGACATTATGATTTTACAGGGATTCTTGGGCAATATTGGACAGAGCTCAGTCGCGGCAGTCACGAGTGATTTTGCAGGCGTTTGTCACGTCATTCATCTAGTACTGTAACGAGGTTGCATTGGCTGCGTTATCTTTATTAATTGTTACAGAGCGAATATACTTTCAATTAGTTCTTTAATTATTTTTTCTATACCAATATTATAAAGAGGAAAGATTTTTTTGTTTGTTTGTTTTTTTGTACCGAAGAGGCTCCAAAACTACCGGACCGATTTCAAAATTTATTTCATCGTTGGGAAGCTACTCTATCCCCGGGTGACATAGGCTACTTTTTAACCCTGTATTCCCACGGGAACGGGAACTACGCGGGTGAAACCGCGAGGCGTCCTCTAGTAAGTTATAAAGGTCAAGCAACATTTTTCAAGATGACAAGAAAAAAGGACAATACCTAAAGAAATAATTAATTATTTTAAATCCTTGAGGAGCGTCCTTACAGGGGGCATTCTTTCGTGAGCTTGTAAACAAGCAATCGTAGGCGAGCGACAAACGATTCCCAGCGAGCCCAGCATTCACTTTCGAGCAAAACTAAGAAGAGTCGAACATTCTCTTGTGAGCTTGGAGCATTCGAATACGATGTCGTTAAATGTCATTCATTCGATAATACGATTGACCACATTCACAAACACTTAAGATCAAGGAACTGTTTCTTGCTTCACAAGTGTCCAGTAATATTCCTACATACATACTCATTAATTTCATTATCTGAGTACTCGCTTTCGAGCGTTTTATTTGCGTGAACATTCGAATTCGAGCCGTTTCCGCGAAAATCGTTGCGACGTCCAAACCGGCCAAAGTTCGCGCTTGCGTGTAAGCTTTGTAACGTTCGACTCAACGACTACACAAACTTGTCACCCTTCTAGATCTCAACTCTTCTACGTCGAACTCGGCGCCTTTTTAACTGATTGCAAGGAAAGGGTTATGCTTTTCGCGCTTGTCTTGTATGAATATAATATTCTTTATTACCTTCTTATTTATTTTTATGTTTCTTTATTATGTTCTTCATATCTTTCAAACCACTAGACGAATTTCTACTGACAAATTCCTGATGGAAAAACCCAATGCTACCTTGCTTGACCTGATAACTTACTCACTACAGCATGATCAGCAGTGCTTGACCACTACACCAAAGAGGTACCTCTTTGGTGTAGTGGACGGTTGATTTGCAGTTAACATACAACCACGAAAAATGCGAGCTACGATGCTTCCTCCTTTTTTCTTCGTACAAGTCTATAAAAGCTCGACGTACCATTTTAAAAGAAATATCAAAGTAAATAAATAAAGTAGTGTAATATAAAAGTCTTCCCGCAGCCACCTGGAGTCAGACGGGGCCGGGCACCGGGCTACTGTCTCAGCGCTTGTGAACCCACAGCCCGCAGTCCCACAGACCCGCACCCAACTCTTAATTTTTATTGCTCACAATCTGATCCGTGTTCTTCATTTTTTTGTTTCTATCATTAACTTCTTTGTCATCAAAACTTTTTATTGGTTCTTCGAACTTGGAATTACATCTCAAAATGAAGTGAAATTGTTCAATAAGGAAATAGCCGTAACTCAATCACAAGATTTATTATATTCAGTATTTTGTAACGTAATAAGTGACGTTTCTTACCGAGAAAAGCCGAAACAAACTTTGTCTTGAAGGTTTCGTTCTAAAGTTTAGACATTTGAGCTAAAATTTACACAAAAGAGCACAGTACCAATCGATTTGGAGAATACAAAAGTAATGATGAAATCCAACTCGAATTTAATATTGAAATGAAAGAACTGTAAAACATTTACTAAAACAATATGAGCGTTAACGAAAGAAAAAAGTTGAATTGAAATTAAGTTAATAGTCAGCAGCAGCAAGCGGAACCAGAAACCGCAGCAGTGTAGGGATTGGCTATGAAATAAGCGAACAGTCGGACACCTGGATCAAGCAGGTTTTAGCTCAGGATTACAATGGCGGGCATAGACACAGAACATATGAGACCAACGCAAACTACTCGGCGTGTTTTGTGCAATTATTTCAGTTGTAGGTACCGTGCGCTTGGCTTTTAGGTGACCTTTTAAATGGCTTCTCTTGACAGGTCACTTAGTAAGGCATGTCCAGTGTAAGATTTTAGTTTTGAAACTACACAAAATACACGTAGTACGTATGTTTTTAAAATATTGATTTTTATAGCGCTGCAGTTTGGGTTTTACTCGAAAGAAGCTTATGCAATTCGGCTAATTAGTGAATGACCTATGACTTTTTATTGTTCTTTAACTATTTTAATTTATACTGAACCCCAATTACCTACACTAATTATAAAGAGGTAAAGTTTGTTTGTGGGAAGTAATCTCTGGAGCTACTGAACCGATTTTGAAAATTATTTTACTGATTGAGAGCTACACCTTCGCTGAGTGTCACATGCTACTTTTTATCCCGAACGATATTGCAACTGGATTGACATATTATACTGATACTCTTTTATCTGTATGATTGTAATCAATTAAACAAACGTAAGTCCATGTTAATTAATGTTCATAATATTTTGCCATTTCGTCGCTACCAGCACGTGTAAAATAATTCTCTCAAGTAAACTTTAAGATGTGCGTAGGAAGATGACAACAATATCTATTTATTTATTTAAGAATCTCACAGCCTCAAACATCAAATGAATTTGCTGGTTGAGTGCAAGGAAATTCAATTTCTATGTTCAGTGAGCTAAGAATATTATTGCCTGATCTAATGATTGCGGCTATCCGAACCGTTGAAGTTACCAATTGTTGGGGCTTCCATGATTACCAGTTACCAATTCATAACGGTATTCGTCCATTCAGAACCTAGAAAACGTATTGAACTTTTTTGAGTTTTTTATATAGGCACAACTGGATAAAAATCGGCCAAGTGCGTGTCTGACTTCGTACATTTAGGGATCCGTACCAAATGTGAATTTATTGCAATTTGTTAGTGAAATATACCGAAAATATGATCACCTAATTTCAAATTCATAGGCCAATGGTAACTTAAAAAATTCTTCGCAACCTTATTATGTGACAGACTACGGACAGACAGACGGACACGTGAGTGACAGCAATATGTACCTTTCGGGTACGGAACCCTAAAAACTACGGATTACTTATACAAACGCCAGACTTATAAAAAACGAACCTCCCATTCGCCGAAATTGATTCATCCACTCACAGAGAAATCGTAACCAATAAACCTAAACAGCTTCATCTCGCGACACATCCCTTGAATTGTGAATAAAACCAAAGAACCCAATTCGTTCTCACAATTTCTCGGTCCCCGTTCCGCCTATTTCATGGCTCATAACAAAGAATTAAATGTAGCGTCGGTCGGATCC
This sequence comes from Orthosia cruda, assembly GCA_964057195.1. NCBI lineage: Eukaryota > Metazoa > Arthropoda > Insecta > Lepidoptera > Noctuidae > Orthosia > Orthosia cruda. The sequence continues at coordinate 16,504,949 of OZ059838.1, read as the reverse complement.
GGGATCGCTGAGTTAGTGCCCCGTCGGTGGCCGGAAACAGGTGCTGCCGCCCCACCCGCTCTTACAACTCACTAATTTTATATAAATGTACGTACACCGTACATATGTACCGCCCGACGCGTGTGTGATCGAGTGATTTGTCATGGAAAATTTAAGCACCTGAAAATGAGTCATTTTCCAATCGATACTCCATGCATTTGCAGCTGAATTTCAGCTAGTATTCGAAGAGATTTGGATCCTATTGTTTGCCACATTCAACGAACCTTTTAATTTAGGACGCTTCATTAACTTTGCTCTAGTTACATGAATCAATGAATATCTTATTATGTTTTCTTAAGACATACGTTCTTGGCGTCATAAACTAAGAAAATATTTACAACACAAATGTTCATTTGTTATGCTCTTAATTAAATTACACGGCATTTTTGTGAACAAAAGCTTTCAAGACGCTCTTTGGTCTCGCACACATATAACGGTACATACATAAATTATCACCTGTCACCGCTCAAGGCATTATTCGCAAGTGCTGATGCGACAGGCGCAGCGACCTCGTTTGATTTGTGTCTTGTCTGCTGACCCGTTTGATGAAAACAAGACACACAATACCAGCCCACAGAGGATCACACCCAGACACAATTGAAACAAATTAACCCCTGAAAGAAAACAATTTATCACAATAAAGTAGAGAGGAGTGACTCTTCCTATTTTATCGTGCACCTTACTCAGCCAAAAAACGCAGTAAAACCAACGAGTTTTGTAGCTGAAACACATATCCTGGTTATGTGCTCGTACGGCCACACCTCTACGCCTGTAATCGTACCAAAAGAATTGAAATTTTAAAAGATGCAAATACATATAAAATTGCTGGACTACTGACCGAAAAAATCTCTGCAACCATCAACAGACAATACAGCGTATTTCGGTGTTGAATCGCGTATATTTCAAGCTTGACACATTTTATGTTTATAAAACTATTTTAGACCACAGGTTAAAACATTAATAACGATTATTTTCAATTTTAACGCAGACACAAGTAAAATTTTTGATATCATGAATTGAAAATGCGTTATTTTATGTTTACCGTGGTGTATACAAACGCGTGCACTGGCGGATATTGATTTTTTATTTGTTTGAAGCTGTGGATAATGGACGCTTTTATGCAAATGCAGCATCCGCACTGCATCATATACCGAGCGAGGTGAGCAAGAAAAACAAACAGGATGAGCCCGTTGTCCATTATACTCTCATACCAACGAATAGTGATGTGGCATAGCGATCACTAACTTTATTATGTGCAAAGGGTATGAGGTAACGTTTAGTACAAACAAGATAACGGTAATTTATTATACGTTTCAGCAGTTTCTTTAATAATAAAACTGAACAAAGTCAACGATCCGTACGGCGTCGACGTGTAGTGTTTGATTCTCGCTGCGCACAAATATTTTATGAGCTACAGATATTTGTTTCGAGTCTGTTTGTGCGTGTGATTTGTGAATGTAATAGAAATAATGATATAGGGAAAGCAGTTGTGGGTTGCATGTGTCGCTTTTATTGATTAAATTGTACAAGATATATATATATACTCAGTGTACCTTGTTGGTGGAAAGATTAAGTTTAACCATTCAAATAGACCGAGAATTATAATGAATGTCTTCAGTAGCTGCATGTTTATCTCTCTCAATAGAAAAACAGCTGTCATACCCGGTGATACATAAGCTGCTGGAAAGGTGCTCCCAATCTCTAAGCTCTGCAGCCGACAGCATGCGGCATGCTGCTATTAGAACACGACTAATAGTTATTGCCAATCCATTTGCCTTTAGATGGTATGATTCCTTTGCTATAGCAGTTTGCTGTGAAATCAAAATCAAACAAGAACCCCGTAATCAATGTATAATAATTACAGCCCAAAGAGCAATATAATACTCTTCACAAAGTCTGAAGTAAAATCATAATCTTTGAAGCATACTTCTAAAATTTCAACCTCTACCGAAAAGTCTAACCGGGGTCAAATTAATTTAAAGATATTGAGCGATTAGAAGTTGCAGATTACATTCGGATTGAGACAAAGATGTTTGTAAGTATTCGCCCCACAATCGCCTCTTTGATCTGGCACGACTTTGACGTTTCTTCAAATAAGTAGCGGCTTATGTTGATCATTAGATAAATACGGCACATCAATATTAAATAATGGAAAATATGTAACATCGTGTAAGGAACATTTTTCTTTTTCCCTCTTCTTTATATTATGAGAGCTATACACAAAGAAAATAGTGACAAACCTAAATGAGATTACGTTTTCCTACATTCGTTATTTCTGACTAAATAGCTCTTTACAAAATAATATTTAAGATATATTATCTGTAATGCATACAGTTTCACAGGAATTGGGGGCTTTGTAAATTACAGGGCGGAGGCCATTTTGCTAATAAAACCAAATACGATACATTGACTCGATAAACGCACCGTAACGAATTTGTGGTGAGGTTGTAAGTAGCACAAAAAAATCTTCGACAAAGTATCCATTAGATACGAAGGGGCTGCTTTGGGGTCGTTTAAACTTGATATAATGAAAACTGAGTACAGTTAATTTGATCGTTTTAGTAGACATGTTAGGCTCAACGAACGAAAACGCTCATTGAGCAACGACGAGAATTTCGATTTGTGGCACTTTTTTGACCAGTCATAATGACAATTTGGGTCATGGTGTCATTTTCGTGGTTCTTGGAGTCTCCTAATAAGAAGAAGACAGATTGACCACTTTTCGTCATGGGTGTCATTTTCATGGTTTTTGGGGTCGCAAATAACAAATATGGGGTCAAAACCAAAATCCAAGATGGCGCGGACAAATCGAACGACATTACATAGGTAATTATTTTGAGTGGCCCAGGTTCACTATGATTTGAATTGGTGATTGCAGTAATTTCTACAGCACGCTCGAGTGGGCTTGGATCTAAAGAGATCACGAATTAAACCATCAGACCTCGAGTAATTAAATTACTCATTTTAAACAGAAATAAACGAGTTCAGCGACTGAGCAGTAAACACAGTCGTCGGCAGAATGATAAGCTTCGCTCAGTTAGTATTTTTGCATTGTTCTAGCATTTTATATTACTGTGTTTACAGTTACAGCCATTGAAGTTTTAATTATTTCTTTTAGTTACCAGAAATTTCTTTATAATGCAATATATCGACAACAATAGCAGTTTTTAAAACCTTTATATAGCTATAACATATTCAAAGCTAAGTGCCCTGTTCCATACCGTACCATGATTACAATGTATTTTCAAAATCTATGAGTAAAGTGGTCATGATGGATTAACAAAGAAAATTCGAAGTGCGCAAGGCCACCTATTATTTCAAGTAAAGACAACCAACGAACAATCAACCGACAAGCAATCACCACACATTGTTCGAAGCTCTTCAACTACCTCCCATTCACAAAGAAACGAAAACGTTTTCTATTCCACTGATGTTTTATTACATTATACTTGTTTAAAGGCGACTTATTGTCAGCATCAGACACATTAAACAGTTCCTAGTAAATGTCCTTTGAAAGTAGATTTAATTAGGTTAGAAAGGGAACGACATGGCTTAAATGAACAAAGAATAAAAATGTGTACCTATTTGTGTGTGCTCTGTTATAGAGTGGGGACGTGTTTGTATTATTTTATTTATACTTATTAATAATTTATTAGAATGTTCACAATCGAAATTTACTGTACGAGTACATGGGAGTTACAGTGATTGATAAATTTCCATTAACCTGTTTCATCTAACATTTTTGTCATTGATTTCGAATATTACTGTGTCTTTAGTACTAGCGACCGTTTTTGGGAGCCATTAATTAAGAGTGCAGTCACCCCCTGCCATTTTGTAGCCGTGTAGTTCAACAGTGGTCAGGCAGGGCCCAAATAAATAATTTATTAGAATGTTCACAATCAAAATGTACTAGGGCGTTACAGTGATTGATAAATTTTCATTCATTCATTAACCTGTGTTTCATTTGACATTTTTGTCATTGATTTCGAACATAACTTTTTTTTTATCTATAGGCTGGCGCTTGACCACTATCTCACCTGATGGTAAGCGAGGATGTAATATATTTTACTATTTCGTTACGTGTGGTAGCAACACGCTCTCCGTGAGAAAGCTGGTACATATTTTCAATATTTTACTACGTTATTGCCTATGAAAAGCTTTTGTTTGAGCCACTAGCGGCTAATAGCTTTTTCCGTTAAACTTATCTATCGAATATGATCACTAGACTACGGCAAGGCAACGGTATCCTCACACGATAGCCTAGCAAGCTAGCTAACATAATTTCAGTTCACTTTAGAATCAAAGCCAATGCGATACATCCTGATAACCACGTACCCAAACAGGTAACGACTATCGATTTGTGGGATTCCGTTTCTAGAAACGGGTAAGAACAATTTATTTATATAGGTAGCATTGAGCCAGCCGCAAGCAGGTACGACGGCGACGACCGAGTAGATCAACTGCCAAAACCAGAGTCACGCCCGCGGATATTACGCGAGACATTTAATTTTCTACATGAAAGGATAAGGCAAGTAGAATTCCCTGGAGCATCCTGGGCTGCTCAAACTGTGTTACGACTTTACGAGTTTACGGCTGCCTTAAATAGGCGCGGGACATACAGTAAGCATGACAAGCATTTGTTGTACTCACTTGTATTCGATTCAATTTGGACCGTTCCGCCGGTAGAACATCTATAAAAGTACGACGATCGATTTCTAGTTCCGATTGTTGTGCGAATAATAAATGCTGGTTTATTCTTACACGTTTAGGTTTATAAATAAGTTAAGCATTCAAATATTAAGTCTTAATTGGTTTAGATAGTTAACATTTTTAGGCTTAGGTACCGACAGAAAATACAGTTGTTTTATGCACAGCAACTGTGTATCGCATTGGACACTCAAGACCTTTAAAAGGGCAGTGTTGGCGGCAAATTCTGGAACAACATTTCATGTTCATATGAAACTTTAAAACTATACAGAAATTTAAGTGAATTTAATAATTATTTTCATATTTAAAGCAACTATAGTGGTTAACTAAGCAAAACAAGAAATTGTACTATCAATAATTAAGGCATTCATTTATTTGTACGTACCTGCTCGTATATATAATTTTGTAGCGATAATTATTATTGAATTGTTAATTTAACATTATAAATACACACCAAAATAGATAGGTTTGCCATATTGGTACTCGTAATAGTTTTTAGTGGCGTTCTAGGGACCAAACGCGTTGGCTGATTTAGATGATTCTTAAGTCAATCGATTCGAGTGCAGTGTTGAAGTTTCGAGTGGGCGTTGTGTTAACATGAATTTTAATTAATTCTTTATAAATTTTGCAGTTAATACAAACATTTATAAATAAGAGTGGCTGAGGATCGAAATGGCGGTGACATACATACGAACATAAACCAAAGCCTTTTCCCATGTTGCAGAAACTATACAGCAGTGTTCCGCAAACTTTTTGTGATCAAGGTACACCTAGGAAATCGGAATTTGCTTGGAGGAACACCATAAAAGAAAACACAAAATTTAAAAAATATTAATCAATATTTATTAATAATCAACAAAACAATATTTATTAAATCAACAAACCACAATTTGTTCACTTAATTAGGTTGTTGCAAATGGCAAAAGTATAGCAATAGCATGCTTAGAAAGCAGAGGATATGCATTTTACACACATAGCCAAAAATGTTCTAAAGTAATTTCAGAAAATTTTAATGTACGATCCGGTTTTATTTCTAACAATTCTTCCTGCTTGTTAATTGTTAAGTGTCCAAAAGGTATGTTTCAAAGAAAGGATTTCTAGAGTTTTGCGGCTGTTTAACTAGGTATTTTTCTTTATTCTATCTATTTACCTTTAAGAGATAAACTTATTTTACCGAGGCACACCAACCAATGAGCACGGAACATACACACGCTATTCGGAACGCCATCTGCTACATAATATGCCATCTGCTGCTAAGCTTGTGCGGCCTCCGGGCGCTGCGTCTTCAGGAGCGCGGTCTCCCACTCCAGGACTTATCGCCACATCAACATTCCGAGCTGCGAGGAATGTGTTCTGCCTCTGGCAATTCTTCAGGCTATATTGACTCTCACTCTTGGGTGATTTTGAGGCCCATTGTGAGCGACCACGTTTAAATTCAGTTCACTTTCGCCTATCCGCTGAATGCGAGACGCACATAACCGGTCGATATGGCAACACTTGTGGGAGATTTATACCACAGATAATATAATGCTATACTCAACAATGGAAGTCTTTCGTCTGAAATGATGTTAGATAACGTGCCCACTGATGAGGAACAGGCCTCAGTGGGCACGTTATCTAGGTTTGTCCCTCAACTTGACAAAATTAGGTCTGTCTAACTGCCTAACTTAACTCTGTTTGGGCTAATAACAATATAAATGCATCCGATCTAATTGGAGGTACACTCGGCTACGACGTTAGCGGTGGCGGGTTATCATGTATGAAGCATCTCCGTAGTTAACGTAATTAAATCAGTTGCCATGTCTACCTCCAATTCTAAGCTCTGTTTGAGGGGAAGAGATTTTATAGGAGAAGATGTAGAAGAAACAGTATAGTACTGCCGGGTGAGCACGGCCTTTGCGATAGGTTTGCGCCACGCATTTCATTACGGTTTTTGCTCCCAAACTGTGATAAAAATGTGAGAGTCAAGCCTGAGTAGGCCGTGCTCGCCCGGCTGGTGAGTTTGATGTGATATAATTATTGCTGGAGAGTAGCAGCGCAATTTGGTCTTACCCACCGAAACCGATTTGAGGAAGTGTTTTTTGTCATTGTTGAAGTCCAAAAGGTGCTGATTCTCAATCTAACTTCAATAAATTATTTAGATTTTGGTGTATTTACTATTCAACGTGATGTGTGATTACCTATTTAATGAAACATTAGTTACAAGAAACATATAACATAGCACATTGAGTTTTGGAAACACTTCGGCATTGTAGAGTATTTTATCTTTCACTCATTCCTCTCTCTGTCACATCTTATTCTCGTATTTCTTATTATTGTACTTAAAATCAATATTTTACTTATTACTTATAAAAAAATCTGTACCTATTGAAGGGTTGGAAAGATTCTCTAATTCTTCTTTGTTGGTACCAATTCGATATTGTTTTTTTAATTTACGACAAACACAATCTGTTTCCAAATATTTTCCAGTATTGCCTCGCTACTTATTTCTGCTACTCTAACTAAAAGTTTGCTCACAATATTTCTTTTTAATTATACTGAGAATGTTTATATTATTTAACAAGGTTCCCTGCCTATTTAACAACTTCCGGAACATCGTAATCATTTGCCGATGAACTTCTCGCCCATAATGAGGTACTCACTTACAAGTACGTATTTACGTTAACTTACTTTTTGTAAGTAACTTTAATATTCATTCTGGGTAATTAAACGTTGTAAAGTTTAGTGCCCGGAACTGACGCCTTTGTAAAAGATAGGTGAGGTCAGAGAAATTTATGTTAACCACGTCTGAGAATAATTCTCAATAAATTGAAACTTCATATAGCCCTCATCTGACACACCATATCAGCTTGTCTTTTTATGACGTTCAAATTAATTCATATCTTTGCTGTACGGTCCATTAGTGAGAAAGGAAATATTAAAAAGAGTTATTTCAAAAACCACTGACCAAAACCAGATCCTCCGACGGCACAGCATGGTTTTCTTCTTGTTGACGTCTTTTTAGTTTGCTTCTGTTTTTTCTTATGCAGTCGATTTTTTTAGATTTTTAGAATTAACCTTTTAACCGACTGCCGAAGGAGGATAATGTGTTTATCATTTTATTTATAACTTTTTAGCTATTTTTTTTTCTAAGTAGGTACATTTAAATATATAAGTGATTCAAATATATATTTTTGAAATCACCTCTTAAAACCCTTTATTTAAATACCCCACACGAAGGGTTTGGAATAAATAAAAATTGGGCCCCCACAATATGGCGCCCAAATGCCGCCATTTTTCTAATTTGAATGTAGCCAATGACACTCGCAAGTTGAAGACGAATCGATTGACGAAGGAGTCATCAAAATCGGCCAACGCGTTTGGTCTCTAGACCGCCACATAGGAACAAACATACATACATAGACTGATAAACATATTACTCTCCTTCGGCATTGGGGTAAAAAAAACAAACAAGAATTTAGGTTAGAATGTGTTGGTACGGTATGAACCTATAATTTATATCTATTTCCTGCCTTGGAAACATAATAATAATTATCATAATCGCCTTGTACAGCCACCAGTAGGTACATAAAATGTCAAGGTAGATTAAACTCATTCCTTATTATTCTAAGGCCTTCTTCTATCATTTTCTAAATCCAATAACTAAATATTCTACTCTTCGAAATTTCACTCGACTGTAGCTCGGCTCAGCCTCCCTCAATCAAATCGACAGTTGTATTGTTTTCTATTCATTTATATGACCTTCCTCGATTCGACAGATTTTTTTAATGTCATAGCGTCTGTGAGTCGAGTTGAGTGGAGGAAGTTGCCCTCAATAGGACATAGAATATGGGTGATAGATTTCTTCTATCAAATACTTATCAATTTCGCTCTATCCAGAACATCTTCAATAAAAATCTTCAGGACAAAGAATTAATGTCAAGTAATATTTTACCTGTTTCTCTACACGTCTCAACCAGCGCTAAGGAATTACACCGACCAACGTGTAGAGGCATATTGTGGTGCTGTGTTGTGGTGGCCGACGTGTTGGTATGCGACGGCCCGGCTATTTGTAATGAAGGTTGCTACTTTGAGCATATACGGTTATGATGTTTTTGCCATATTGCCCACTGTAAATGTGCCTACAGCCCAGTTGATTCCGCAAAATATTAAAATTAGGTTCCGTGTTAGAAACAAAATTATTTATACAGAAAGAAAAACACAGCTATCTGCTTGAATGGGTTTTATTAAAACTAATCGTTCCTGAATATCCGATAGAACGTTACGAGTAAATCTAAATTTTCTCAATATAAATAGAATGTTTGACTTTACCAATTTTGAAACTAAACATTTATCAGCCATCGATTCGGCTGACCTGTTTCTAGTTTTGACGTAACGCGCCTATGCAAACTAATATAAAACAAGACGTAGATATCGTACGGTTGAAAAGTCAACGCAATCTTGGCAAAGGGTCCCGTGTGACTCTCACCAAAGAAATTACCCGAGATTTGCATAAAGGAGACTCAAGGGATCGTCTTTGAAACTCGCCCTAAGTTTGTGGACATCCCAACATGCTTTATATTAAGTTACGCTTTGCTTTGTTCTAAGTAGTGTACTTTGGCACTAAATAACGGGGATACGTGTGAAGATAACAGGTTGTATCTATATCTCGGGTCTAACGTTGGGAGATATCCACCCTAGTCGCAAACCATAAGGAATACGAGGGCGACGCGCGACGTGAGAGCTCTAGTTAACAATTATATCGCGCGAGTGTTCTCCTCCTCCGCACTTAATTACGGCCGCGTTAGTTTGTTATCAATCAAGATTGACACGCCGGTAGTTGTAATAAGTTACATTATGCTCTAATTAATAATGTACCTATTCTTAAATGTCAATTAGTGTTCAGGCACGGTATTGGCACGATGTTATTCAACGCAAATATTTCAGTTCGCTAAACATTTGGGCGTGACGCAACAATTGAGTGTGCGGATTGTAATTTAAGATTATCTCTCGGGCTAATGGCGGCAGTTAGACTGACTATCTGGCACACGTCGGACAGCACATTTGTCCACGCGACAGGTACAATTACCGGGAACCATATTATACCTAACAATATTCATATACCTAACCGATTTACCTTTATCTGGTCCTGGCACACAATTATTGTTTTGTGTTGCGCCACTCTATGGTACTCGATCAAAACATAGTCTAGTCTCAACGTAGAATACTCTTACAGATAGTTGACTATACTAATGAAATTCTTGATCATCAAAACTCTAAACAAAGACGTCTTAAAAGTTTCGCGAGTACATAAGCACAAAGCTCGTAATTTCCCCGGAGATGTCTAAGGCCCCTAGTTAAATTAGCTTGGCTAAACATTCCTTAATGAGCTATATTTTTCAACTGTAGACGCTTCTTGGATGTTTTCGTCTCCATATTTTTTTCGTCTATAGACTTCATTTCGAGGGCTGTTTATTTATTCAGTTATTATTTATTTAAATATGGGCTATTCACATTGTAACTTGTAGAAAGTAGCTCTATAGTGTTATATACAGTATTACAGAGTTACGTAGAATAAATCAACGGTGCAAAAGGGAAAGCTTGCAGCGTTGCTCGGCTTTAGGCATTCGAGGTTTTTTTTGGGTTTTATTTCATATTTTGGGTAAATGAAAAGCATTCACTGAATAAATCACGATTAATAAATCTGCAAAATACATTTTTATATTTTAATTAAGTTAACCATTGTGTGTGATGAGTTGAGTAAAAAAACAATATAATAACGTTTAATATATCTTATTAGTTGACATAAGATTTAATTACACATTATATCGAATAAGCGGCGCGAATACCGGGAAGTACCATAGCGTAACCTTTGACACTATAATAGATGTTAATAATAATTAACCTTGCAATATTAGCGGCAAATAATACCCTCGTATATAAACATGAGGGTGCCGTGCAAATGGCGTATGTGGGGCAAATGTTAACCGTGGGTAATGTGGGCACATTAACGTGCCCAGCGATCGAATACGCGGGGCGTGTCACGGCTGGCAGCGACATGGATGCACGAACATAATTTCTTCAAAGATGAGGGTCGCGATAACAAGAAACCTGACAGATGTCCAACGTCGCATCGACGAGGCAGATTGACATGTGTCCCGGACCAGCTATTACTAACGTAGCTTTTAGCTGATTGTAAAGCCATTTTTGTTGGCCTCTGATTGGATTTTTGATTTTGTTTGCTTTCTACAAATCTATATATATATAATACGTGGAGAGATAAAAATGAACCCCTTCCAAAGTATTTGCGTAAACAGAGGAGTGTCGTAGTCGGTAAGTTTTTCTAAGAAATTACGGTTGTATTTTGGCCACTGCGACCAGTTAATATAAAAGCATCAACACTTATTCACCAGCTAAGCATTCCTTAATACACTTCATTTGAAAATAAAATAAGCCTCATGTGGTGGCACTAAAGTAATTAATTACGCAACCGTTTAGACTCGCAGGTATTTTGTAGTCGGATTTATGCGTCAGTGTTACTAATATCGATATAATCGTATTAAACTACTCTGACGTTGTTGGTAGCTAATACGTGTATAATAAAATTTATTAAATTTTACGTAAAGGGATATTTTACTAAGGCTTATAGAAGAAAATAAGATTTATTCTAAAAGCCGACTACGCCAATAAGAACTTATTATCACACCGTCAAAGAAACTGTGGCTACATGAAATCTCACAAAGAAGTGGTGATAGCAGTTTTCTCACATCAACAAATATGATTTTCTTTATGTATTACCATAGAAATGTGTAATAAGATCACACATAAGTAAAAATATTCCAAATCATAAGAAAAATAACCTGGTTCTGGAGTTGTGTCACACTCACACATCACATCGGTGCTAGAGGAAAATAACGCGAGTAAATGTATCTATATATTTCTTTGTGAACACTTTTCTCCGAAACTTTCCACCTACTATTTCAAGTTTTTTATTCAACAACTGTCAAAACGTCTATGGAGTGCGCACACTATTTTGTGTCACAATAGGGTATTCCCGGGGCGTAGGGGCGTAGGCCGCACTTGTGAAATTTAGTTAGAAACTTAAGGAATTTACTTGGCCGATCTCTCGGAGGTGAAGTAGTGTTGGAAGTTATTATAAGGCTTGTATTTTCTGGGACGTTTGTAGACGAATCTTTTGTTGTTATCTGTCCCATTGAAAGTTTTTAACGGGTAAAAACAAAAAATACTTGTCTTCTTACTAAATAGTATTAGGAACAACAACTTAGTTCTCAGATACATCCAACTTACAAAATCATTAACAGTACAGTGTAAAACAGCTCTACAAGCAGCTTGCTCGAGAATGTTTAGCCCGTGTCACAGCCAGACATAGACTATTGATTGAAGAGAAATTCTTTATCGGAATAATTTATCATTTTCAGGCAAAAATACTTCCAGCTTTTACTCGATCTCGGAGCAATTCTTACGGCCAGAGGAAAATCTAATTTTATTTTCAGTACTTACCTGTCCATTCCATTTCAGATTTTTACCGCTTACATAAATCACTCGTCATTGACATTTAAATATGATGTGCTAATGAATCATGCTACTGAATATTATCGAATACGGTGCCAGTAATAATTTAAGCCGATCATTTATTCCCCGCAGTATATATATATAATAACAAAGTAAATGTACAAAATACTTGGAGCTTATGAGAAAGGCCTCATCTACATTTCATCGTTGGTCGCTCGCAAGATAAATGAATGGAGGATGGTGGTTTGATTACTATTCATAAAGTGGCGAGTTGTGCACAAACAAAATTGTTACGTCGGCGTCGCCTAACACCGCACGATGTGGTACGACGCGGCGCGGCGTGGCTCGACCCTGCCTCCTGCTGGTCGACTGTTGCTGCAAATCAAAAGGGCACAACACCAAACTTATTTTCCGGTTCCACGGTCTCATATTTACATAACAGATTTAGACGCCTCGCTAAAATGAAGCGCGGCTTTTTAAGTACAAATTCTGGAAAATGTTCCAATCCGCCACGTTCTTTGTACATTATTACGATTTTTGTAAACGCGGCAGCTGATTTTAATAATCTACATTACACGCTTATTACGATTTTAACGATTAGGCAGATGTCTTGAAGTTGCCGTCAGTGTTAATTTACCCAATCCTTTTTGTAGAAAGTTATGCTGAAGTTTTGGCATTAATCCCATTATCTTATTTTAACGTATTGATTCTAAATTTCTATTATTTTGAATTGATATAACAGTCGACATTGCTACTGTATGACAAGTCTTCATTGGAATCTTATCCTATAGTCAATATCCAGCTTGTTTGAGCCTTGCGCTGATAATTTAATGAAGGATAGCATTGCTCATTTGCAGTTGCGTTGAATTAGCGCTTCAAAGAGCCTGAGCACCTGTATGCACCTCGTTATGCAAATTGCTGTGTGATTTCTCCGAGTTACTTGGGTGTCAGTTGCTCTACACAAATTTTCGAGAGTGTGACACGGCTTAGTGGAAGTTCAGGCAAGTCGGCGTATTCTGCTCATTACCGCCAGCCATTTCTGACAATTAACTTGACACAAACATTGAACTATTTTTCCCCTACATTACTTCCGTACCCGACTTAGCTTAAAGCCGTTTCAAGAAACTTGCCTATCATAGCTAATTGAAGTTTAGTTCTCATTATGCGCCATTTCTTCTTAGATTGCGAGAAATCCTCCGTGAAGTTGAAGCTCTTTGCCGCTGAACTCCATTTGATACGATTATTGGGTTACCGCTTCGTGGCATATCGTTTACACGCCTGAATCAGCAACGTTAGGATTGTCGTATTGATAGAAATATGTTATGACTAACTGTGAAATACTAAATGATCTGATAAATTGGTAGGTACTTCTGGTTCCTTTGAAATATTGTAAATGTTTTAAAGTATCTATAAGTTCTCTCCGTGTGCTAATTTACATTTTAAATCTCTTGCGACCTCGCGGTTTTTATTAAGAACACTCAAACGTCCAAACAAATAAATAAATAATACAAGACATTCGATTGTATAAGACAAGAATACAGGGTTCTAGAAATATATATTTTGTAATTTGATTTTCTTTTTCGTAGGTATTTAACTATTTATATTCTATCAGATCAGATAATTTTCATAATCAGATCTCTTTAAAATCTCTCTCTAAAAACAAAGCATTTCATATTTTTATTTAAGTATAAGTTTCTGTTTAGACTCAGATGAATTCAAAGTTTTAGAGCATGCCAGGTGCACTTACTCTTATTAGTTAAGAGTTACCATAAAATTATATCAACTGACGTATAAGCATTTTTGCATTAAGTCCACTCTCATTTAACTCTATAAATAAGGAAGGCTCGAGAACCTGCTTAATAAGTACGACTTCGTTATTTCCTATAATAAGTTGTGTTAATATATTCCGAACACGTCTATACTAATATTATAAAGAGATAAAGTTTGTGGGTTTGTGAGTTTGTGACGTTGTAAGGGGTAATCTCTGGATCTACTGAACCGATTTTGAAAATTCTTTCACCAGTAGAAAGCTACATTACTCCTGAGTGTCATAGGCTATAATAAATTTTCAAAAATATTAGAGATCCTTATGAAAATTGCAATAATGTAACCCAAGGTAGGAAAATGTTGCCTATAAAATTCATTCTTTGGCGTGCGCTGAGAAAAACATTGATGATAGATAAAAATAGTAGGTAAGTAGGGTAGGCAGGGTAGGCAGAGTAGGCAGGGTAGGTAGGGTAGGCAGGCTAGGCTGGCTAGGCAGGGTAAGCAGGGTAGGCATGGTAGGCGGGGTTGGCCGGGTAGGCAGGATAGGCATGGTTGGCAGGGTAGGCAGAGTAGGCAGGGTAGGCAGGATAGGCAGGGAAGGCAGGGTAGGCGCGCCAGTCAGGGTAGGCAGGGTAGGCAGGGATGGCATGGTAGGCAGGGTAGGCAGGGTAGGCAGGTTAGGCAGGGTAGGCATGGTAGGCAGGGTAGGCAGGGTAGGCAGGGTAGGCAGGGTAGGCAGGGTAGGCAGGGTGGGCAGGGTAGGCAGGGTAGGCACGGTAGGCAGGATAGGCAGAGAAGGCAGGGTAGGCAAGTTAGACAGGGTTGGCAGCAGGGTAGGCAGGTTAGACAGGGTTGGCAGCAGGGTAGGCTGGTTAGACAGGGTTGGCAGGGTTGGCAGGGTAGGCAGGGTAGGCACGGTAGGCTGGGTAGGCAGGGTTGGCAGGATAGGCAGAGAAGGCAGGGTAGGCAAGTTAGACAGGGTTGGCAGCAGGGTAGGCTGGTTAGACAGGGTTGGCAGGGTGGGCAGGGTAGGCAAGGTAGGCATAGTAGGCAGGGTAGGCAGGATAGGCAGGGAAGGCAGGGTAGGCAGGGTTGGCAGGATTATCAGGATTAGCAGGATAGGCAGGGTAGGCAGGGTTGGCAGGGCAGGCAGGGTAGGCATGGTAGGTAGGGCTAGCAGGATAGGCAGGGTAGGCATGGTAGGCAGGATAGGCAGGGTAGGCAGGGTAGGCAGGGTAGGCAGGGTAGGCAGGGTAGGCAGGGTAGACAGGGTAGGCAGGGTAGGCATGATAGGCAGGGTAGGCAGGCTAGGCAGGGTTGGCAGAGAAGGCAAGATAGGCAGGGAAAGCAGGCAGGGTAGGCATGGTAGGCAGGGTTGGCAGGGTAGGCAGGGTAGGCAGGGTGGGCAGGGTAGGTAGGTAGATAGCCAGTTGACGGGAGCGAAGCCCCGGGGGTCAGCTAGTATTTAATAATTTAACAAGGACTCGGGAAAAGATTTATATATTGCAGAATTACTTTAACCTAATTGTTGGAGAGAGTTCGGAATGCTCAATTCGTAGCATCTACTTGTATCAATACTTTGCTTGATAGGTACTTTTGTCGATATTTTCAGTTATGTTGCGAATAATATTTTTATAAACCTTATTTTATCTTATCTTGTGGAGGCGCCGAGAAATAACTCGGACACTTTGAACTATTGGTGTCTTTTGTGGTCCCCTAGATAACTTACTTCTCCCCAATCTCGTTGAAAACCTTCCTCATGAGTTTTACAACTAGATTAGGAGATATGTGCCTATAGTCTTTTGATCTTGGATATCCCAACCCCTTTTTTTTAAGCCGTTAGCGGATTTGCCCCCTGCTCATATTCCAAATGCATTCCCGTGACTTGAACGTAGAGTCCAAGAATTTCCTGGAGTGTTCCAGACCGGTATTAGAAAGCCAATGTGTTTGTTAACTGTGTGTGCAAACTCCCTGAATGTGGATTTCACGAGGCACGTCGAAATGCCTACACATGGTTCTGGACCCACAAAATCATTTGATTCATCTGCCGTTTTAATACCATGGACCCACATCAGTTTTATTCTGTTATGCTTCCCAAGCCTGTTTAGGGTTTGGATAGCATCCAGATCATGTTTGGACTCCACTTTGTAAGATGCCATGGCTTTGATTGCAGCCTGACTGTCACTAAGAATATATATGGATATTACCTCTGGTTCCTCTATCTATTTCCTCTTGAGCACGGTTTATTATGGTATATGTTTCTGCTTGGAATACAGTTGCCATCTTTCCTAAGTTCTTATATTTGTACCCTTTTGCGAATATTACCGCTCCTGTACCTGATTCCATTTTGAATCCATCAGTGTACCACACCTGACTATCTTGTTCTGGTGGATCAAATCCCTTCGTCCAGTCCTTTATTGTTGGGATTTGGACCTTGAAAAACCTTTCAAATACAAAGATAGTTTGCATTTTATCGGATATCATGCTTGTTACCCGATCGATTTATAACCCTACCCTTGTTCCTACCTGTTAACAAAGTTGTATAGAAATCACATCCACTAAATCCAGAAGTCGAATTATAGTATGATTATGTATTTATTTTTGTATGGATTTCGTAACTGCAGAGTCGGGCCGAATTCTGAAACACAACTTCAATGCCAGAGTTTGACTGATTTTCAGGTTAAAGTAGAGTTGTCAAATAATAAAATTCTACATTCAAATAAAAAAGGAGATAATTATGACACTTTCGGCCGTCATTCAGGCAATGATGAATTTACATAACAGTAATCCGAAACGTAAGTTCTTAACATAAATAACAATACTGGCAATCTGGCAATGAAAGAAAAACAAAGTTTATCAGGTGCTCCTTATCCCACGCAAATTGTAAGTCAACGAGGGAAATGGGGAGAAATGGCAGCCGCGGGCATGAAGCCGGCAGTCTTAATAGATTGTGTACATTATGTGTATAATTGAGCGATGAATGTCAAGGATCCTTAATTATATGTGTATAAGAACCAAATTTTCTAACAAAACATTAATCTTCAGAGCCTTTTCTCAACGTTCTTGCTCTATAGAATGGAGAAATTGTATGCAAACCGACTGCTTTCCCACTTTCGCAATCCCTAGAGATTGCCGATACCGTAAGCTTAGCTCCTTTCTCTGGGGGTCGTACCTTAGGGGTTCTAACCCTTACTTGAAAAATATGTTTAAAATGTCTACCGATAAACATGTACGACACTTCTTTTCGTGAGTAGGCACGGGCATTACGAGAATAGATCGTGCCAAGTCGTGCTCATGTCATGATTAAGTAGTCTGCAAGAATAGTGGGACTAACTTCAAGGTGCGCCAGACGTACACATGTGCAGTTCTAATATTAGAAGGACTAGAGACACACAAGTACCTATCACAGGGGTTTCCGAAATTTTTAAATTCTCGTAAAATCTGTGCCTGATTTTGGAATCCAAACTTTAACTCATTGGCTATAAGGACTATCCTAGCTTTATGTTTTGATCCCATATTAGTTATAGGCGATCCTAAAAACCACAAAAACGACCCCCATGATCAAAATTCGACTAATATTTGATTCAGTGCCATCTTGGATTTTGGTTTTAACCCCATATACACTCAAAAACTCACAAAGCGTTTTGAACCATTTTTTCGTATTAAATACCATACACTTCTGGTTACCTTTTCAGAGAATACAAGCGCGATGTTACATCTTAAAATACATAGTAAAATATGAAAAAGACTGTGATAGGATTATTTGTAGAAAAGGCTGGGGTACATTACATTGAGCAATCATTTGCTTTAGCTATAGTTAAAGTAGAAAGTTAAGCCGATCTTTTAGAGTGCATCTCAGAAGCTGAGCAAACATTTATGAATATCAAAGGTAAGCTGAAACTGGAGACAGTGAGGATAAAATATATGTTATAATTCATCTTATTCAAGTTGGTGTGCTTAAGAGATGTTACGTGAATACATTTAGTAACAGAGTTATTATAACTTTGTTCTAACTCTTAATGGAGTTACAATCAGTTTTTTGTTGTATTCTGTTTTAATTTCTTTGAAGTTAGGGACTGTAAAAGCAAAGCTACAGAACTTATTAACCAAAAACTTATTAGCTTTGAATTTTGTTAAAAGTGGTGATATATTTTGTCACAGTAAGAGTGTGACAGCAAAAATAATACCTAGGATTTAATACCCAGATGCTAAGGTCTGATAAATACGCCCTTATTCTTAACGATTGCTACGAGGAAAATGGAGACACCTACGAGCAGTGCGCTACGCCGTAGCACTACTACGGCGTAGAGACCACATGACGTCACATGATTAATTACTTGCATCTGTTACAAATACGAGAAATGTTCCACACTTTGTTTGCTACTAAAATAAACTGAAGGAACTTCAATAGCATACAGTATTTGTAACCTGAACATAAGAAGTACGAAACTGTGATCAAATCAGCTTAACTAGTGTTTGTACCCCTCTTGGAACTAAACTTAGCCTAGCTAACAGACAAGATACTAACTTAGTTCTTCCTACTGGATTTGTGGAAGGGCAACTTAGACTTACAATAGACGACAAAGTACTTCATTTGATCCGAAGTCTTGGACTAAAAATATTGCTTTTGTAATAGCGCTCTTTCATTCTTGTTTCAGTTTTGTTACTGAACGTAAGTTAGTGCTATATTAATATTCTATGAACATAATGTTTTTTATGAAACATGCAATACAAAAATCTACGCATACATATTTATGTTATCAACATGTATCTCGCAAATAACCTCACCAGGCGTGTGAACACGCGGGAAAATTGATAGCTTTTCTTTCTTTTCATAGTAAAAGAATTGTGTGAGTGGCGCATCGGGCGCGACAACGAGGTTTCCGCACAAATAGCAACACGTGTGTAGTGGCTAATGGAGCGGCCGCCTGTCGGATTCAGCCGGCCGATCCGACCAACCGACATCCGACCGTCCGTTATGAGCCGACATTACCTACCGCATGTCGGCTCATAACAAATATTACAAACAATTCACCTGATATTTGATTTATAAGTTGGCTAAATTGCTGCGGTATGAGCTGGAATAGTAATGTTTTGGCAAATTGTTTAATGCCAGACCATATTGCATCAAACGTTTTCCGAGTAGACAGAATTGAATGACATATCTGTGGCTACAGAGCACATCCAAATGTCGCCGCCAGACTATAATGGTCCTTATTAAATAGTTAGGTATTTGCAAAAAAGGTGAGACAATGAAGCAGAACTCGTTCGACAGTTACTTGCTAATTGTGTACTACATCAATCAGAAAACGATGCAAAGAGCAGTAGCTACTTATCATCGTTAACAAGTGATAACATTCGGACGTAAACTGAGTCATTGCGGTGATTGGACGCGATCGTTCAAAAATTATATTTTTAATTCATCCATAAAATTTTCACCGAATTAATAGCCGTGCTCATTTCGTCGTCATTTTATGATTATGGCAAACCGATAGGCGGACGATTGATCGGAACGGGATAAAAATATGTTCAATATGTTTTACAGACAAGTTAATGCGCTGCGGGATCATGGCTCGTTGTCTGCCAAACGGGTAGATGTTACCTTCCCCGCACCCCCGCGCTTTTCCGTTTTGAGAACAGCCTAATTTCCTGTGGGTGCTCATTACGCTTCCTACTGTACTATTAACAGTTATTTATGTATAGGTTATCATGTTTTCTCATCGCTTGATATGGACAATGAACTTTTGAAATACGCGTTCAAAATTTCTCTACATTTTTAGGCAATGTAATAAATAAAGGTTGTTTAATCAGAATTGTCATTGCGACTTCATATCTCGAACGTTTTTTGTATAGAACTCGAAGCTTGGATAAAATCTGGCAAAAACGTTCAGCTAATACACTCACTGTAGGTAAGTGTAGGTGATGAAATAAACTTGTCATAAACTTTTTTTATTTTGACACTTATAACGAATTACGAGGCCCTAAAGTGGTTCATAATGTTTCCCCTTTCCCTCATGTAATTTTCCGCCCAGAAAACTGAAAATAAAAGTATAGGAATAAAATTTAGTTGGACGTAAATTCCGACTGCCTGAAGTTGTTCAACTTTGGACAATAATGAGCAGTTCTAGTTTATGAGTGAAAATATTGTATTTTCTGTCTAGAGATTTGTCATAGTCAAGTGAATAGTCCACCGGATAATGAGGATATTTGTATGTAAGTAGCAGTAGCACTCGTTCAGTATCCGTTCATGTTCGCGGTCAATTATAAACGTAGAGCATAACAATTTGGCACTGAGCGTACAGTGGAAATACGTAGCAAGTACCTCGAGTACTTGTACATGGCACGTAGATGTTTGCGTGTGTTATATGATGGTGTAGTGTGGGGAACAGGCCGCGTACGACCGCACGACATGCGACAACCGCAAACACGTCGCATGTCGCGTGTCGCGGCCTGTCCTGCCCTGTCGACCACTTAGCATACCGTATATCGAAAACTGTTACAGGACGGGCTTAACCTTCGAACATTGAACTGTTGAGCTCTCTCTTCATTTACGTGTTGAAACTCCATTTATATTTTATGATAACTAAGTTTGTTTGTTAACCTTTGTCGTGTCCTTCTAAACATTAATGAAGATTTAATGAGGTTCTTAATAAGATTTTCGTCTGGATATTTTGAGATAAACTAGTTTTTCTAGTAATTTGTAGAGATATTGGATGGGTGCCAATGCGCCAATGCCAATGTGCCAAAAAAAATGCCAATGTGCCAAAAAAAATGCCAATGGTGCACCAATCATTTTACGAAACATAATATCATCACCGTATTCATGGTAGAGTTAGGCAGAACTATACAGAACAATAGTACCAGTAGGTACTACGTAGGTAGGTAGGTAGGTAGATGTCCGGCCCAGATTTACCCAATAGGGACATGTCCTGCATAGAAAAATGATTATTCTATTTATTTCGTCAGTGAGGTTATCAAATAATATTGAACCCTTATTTTTTGCTTTATCGAATAAATAAAAATTGACAAAGATAAAGCGCATCAAAGTTCAGGAGTGGCGGATTGTGACGTCACTTTGTCAGTATATAGTGTAGCACACCGTGACGTGACACGATATTTCAACGCACTGTAACGTCGTAATTTTTTTTTTACGTTGCAAAAGAAAAAATACCTGTCGAATATTTTTTTATGAATCTGCCTGACGGACTTAACAATTAGTTTTAGTCAACATCCCTATTGTGTTAAATTCCAATGTTATAAGGGACGAGCTCCCACTCCATTGTAAAAGTTACACAGATACATCGTACAGATGAAAAAACTCAATCACACACTGACCAACTCGGGGAGGGTATCTAGGACCTCACGTTCAGTTACTGCGGCCACTAAACCAACAATGTAGGTCAATCATTGTATTACGTTAAGAATGTATTACATAGGTAAACACATACACTTACTGGAACCACAAAGTATGTATAAGCGGCGGCGGGGTTCTATTTTGTGATGGTTCCATGATGTATGATAGAAGTTGACAAAGGCGTTAGAACCTGATATTTTTAGCATGACCACTCTCGTTGTGAATATAGTATAATAGTAGGCGTTCGTATTGTCGTATTGTTATACAAATTCAATCCACAGCCTTGTCGTCGAGTTTTTTTCGAATAAAAGCCAGCGCATGTTCGCTTTAAGCTGGGTCATGAACTATGTCTATTGTCTGTATCAAATTCCATACAAGTTATCAAACCATTTGGTTGCAACAAACAATCCAGCTTTATTTTGATATAACTTATTTGAGGTTTAACAATCCAGCTTTGTTTTGATTTAACTTATTTGAGGTTTCATTCTTAATTCTTTATTGTACACCAAAAACAATATTCAATACAATGTGATAACAAAGTACATGTACAAAGGCGAGCTTAACTCAATGTTTAGTTCTCTTACAGAAAACCCTAGAGAGTGACAGAGAATGATGACAAAAGAGGGTAGGATCCAGTGTACAATTTTAAAATAACATAATCGTTTAAGTACACACTTAACCCAGTTCCGTGCACCTTTAAATTATCCCAGCGATATCTTTATGTTATCGCTTAGTTAATTACCCATGGTGTTCTGTAACATTTGCGCTAGCGTATATTACAAGCAAACATTCATGGTTCGACCTGGATCTCAGTAATTGTGCTAGGATTTATGTAGGTTTGACGACGCGTAGCGCCCGCGGGCTAGGGGCTACCGCAGCATCGCCGGCACGACGCCTTTGATTAACGGAGCCATTGGACGGACTCCGCCGCCAATAAACATTACTATAATACGTCTGCACGTTCGCTAGTACCGTTTGTATAGCCGCTGGGACCCAAGTAACAGCTACACCGCCACTACCGCCAACCGACCGGCAAACGACACTAAATTTGTCTTAATAGCTAGGGTGTGGCTTTTAGCGTCCGACAGCGAGAACGATCCCTACACGTTAGCTTCGTACCGGTGCAATTCAACAGCTCATCAAAACGATACAGACGAATGATGTTTACTTGAAAGAGGAAAATAATAAACAGCTTTACAAACATCTTTTCAGCTTTTGATCACTTTGTATATTTCCCAGTAAACAAAATATTAATAGCTGGCGAATTCAGTACACACAAAATAAATTTATTTGTGAAAGAAGTTCAAAGTAAAGAGCCGATAATATAATAAATTATGCGTAGTCCCCGTTCGATTTCATCAGGGTCCGCGAAGAACTCGAGGGCTAATTAAATTGGAAGCTAGTTGAGAACAAAGTGACTCGTTAATGTGATAGTGTCACTGAAGCAGTACCTGACCCAAAACTTTGTCTTACACCTCAAAGGAAACACTCGCCGAACCCACATTATGAGAATTGTTTTAAAAGTTTTTTACATTTGCTAAATTGCTTCTCTAAACACAAAGCTAATTACTTGGACTTATTTTTGACGTGGTTTGAAAGTTTTTATTAGCTCTTATTTTTAGAATCCAGAGCGACGCGAGTGATTCAAGCCCTCGATATAAATCCGTTATATTCAAGAGTTGCATACTATACTTTATACCATGACTACGAGAAAAAAAAAGATTTAAGCGAAAGGCACAAGGAGTTTGTATGTCGAGTATTCTTTGCACAAGGAGTTTGTATCGAGTATTTTTTGCGCAAGGAGGTTGTATAGCATTGAGACGTAGGTCGATTATATTGGTGTGTTCTTAATTCAAACACCAAAACAGTTATTAAAAGTTCTTTATATTCACTGTTTTCAGTGAATAAAATAAGCTTTTCAGAGGGGAAATAGAATAATAGTGCATTATGGTACAAGTGTGTAATGTTGGTGATTACCGCTGAGGCGCCATTGAGACCCGAGCCGCTAGGAGAGGGTCTTAAGAGAGCCGAGGACGGTAATCATCAATACACACGTTTATATTCCGACGGTTTTCAACACACTTGTGTAGAAAATAATACTAAAAATCATTTCCAACAGTGAAAACGAGTTGTGAATTTTTTTTCGCAATGGTGGGCAAAATTAATCAGTTTTCTTATGCGCGCGCATCTAACAATGGCCATCGGCCATAGACTAAAAAAATGAGTTTTCTTTTTTTTGTCTTTTCGCGGTTAGCGTTTTAGCCACGTACAAAATGGGGCATTTCAAGTTTTCTTTATTACAGACCAAAACAAAAGTTATATTTGAGTGAAAGTTTTATGTATTAAACACGTACAAGTTGAATTTACCACTCGCTCGCTCGCACTCAACGCGAACAGACGGGGTAAAATCATTATAAACTATATATAACAAACTGGAACAAAATTAGACCTTATCGTGAGGTATTTAGAGCTGAGTTTGGGTTGCTGCTGGTGCGAATGACGCACCAATTAAATTACTGCACGTCATAGTATAAGCAAAATTGTCAGAGTAAATTAAGTATAAAAAATTAAGTATGTTGAATTCACCGTCCGCTACAACTTTTGGATCGGAACCTGATCTCTCTTCGAGAATAATAAAAAGGAAGACTCACCCTGATGTGGAGGAAATATCGCAGCTTCGCATGGATGTCCATGCAAGAATGTTTTAAAAAGCAAGATTCAAAATTCTTTGATTTAAACAAAATTTTCAGTGAGCTTAAAGAGCAAAATAAGGAAAACACTGAAATCCTGAAAAAAACTCTGGAAGAGACTACGGGTTTCTACAAGGATCTAAGACAAAAATATGATACTTTACTCCTGAATAATAACGCTGCGCTCACCAAAATTGAATATCTTGAAGAACAAGTAGAAGCACTACAGCGAAAACAGTTGGAGACTACAGTAGAAGTTAATAATGTCGCTGTTACTGATAACGAAAATTTAATTGAGGTTGTGAACCAACTACATAGCTCCCTAAAAGTTCCTTATGATCCAAATCATATACGTCAAGTGTACAGGAAAAAGTCTGGACAAAAGAAATCCATACTTATAGAGTACCAAACTGCAAAAATGCGTGCGGACACTTTAAAAGCTGTCAAGTCCTACAATATGAACAATAGAGATGACAAATATAATACTAACGTACTTAAAATAGCTGGAGCTAAGCAACCGGTCTACATCTCAGAAGCTCTTACACCAACAGCCAGAAAACTTCTCTACCAATCCAAAGAGTTAAAAACGAAGTACGACTTCAAGTTCTGCTGGGTTTCTAATGGAAGGATATTTTTAAGGAAATCGGAGGACCAGCCAGCAATACTGATTAAGTCTACCGAACAAATCCAAGGTATTGCTAAGAATATTGCTGCCCCCCCTTCGGAATTTTGACTAATAATTATAACTAAGTTGCATTTGTGCCTGATTCGCTGCTACTTTTTCTATTCCATTTTTATTAACTTATTAACTATGTAAGGGTCCTAATTTTACTGCTTATCAACTATCCTAAAAAAATCTGTTCACATACATATAATAATCACAATATTTACACTCTACAATTTAATCTCACACACAATTTTCTTACACACACGATACTTTATACTGACGATAGTACGGAATATCAGCTTTGTGCTGCTGGCATGACTAATATAATCAATTATTACAAACAATATGGCTGATTTATCACATATTTCGGAAGACATCGAGAAAACTGCAAATGTCGGCATGGCACAAGGCGTAGATATTCCTGAAAACTGCAAAAAAGTATTTAGTAAAGGTAACACATTCAAGATACTGACTCAAAACATAAGAAGCTTGAAACATAACTTTGACGACTTTCAGGTCTTACTGGGTCGGCTAGATTTGGAATTTGATATTATTGTTTTGACTGAGTGCTGGCTTTCAAAACTCGCGGCACTACCCAAGATTGACTCATATAAATCGTACGCTACCGCTAAATCGATTAATCAAAATGATGGGGTAGTGATATACTTCAAAAATAATCTGAAACCTAAAATTTATGAACCTTTAAGTAATGATGATGAAATGTACTGCCTTGTTTCTACTATTGGAAAAGAACTCGCACTAATATCGATATATAGATCACCCGCTTTTAAAAATATTAATAATTTTCTAAATGCTCTGGATAATATACTGAGTAATTTAAAGATATATAGGAATGTAATTTTGATAGGAGACATAAATATTAATATATTAGATAATAGCAATCCTAATTCTTTGGGATACTTAAACTTACTGGCCTCACACGGTTTATTACCCTCACATACCCTCCGGACCAGAAAAGAAAATTGCCTGGATCATATCTTTCTTAAAAGCTCGTCTTCATCCCAGACGGTCGTTTGCGATTCCACAGTCACAGACCATTCCTCTGTTATGATGTCGCTGTCTAAAAAAGTTAAGTCTCAACCTAGTAAACCTAAAACTTACAAAAGAATTGACTATCAGGCAATAATCGAGGACCTAAAGCAAATTAACTGGCCTACTATTCTAACAGCCGACGACTGTAACGTAACGATTGATATGTTTTTGACGGCTATAACAAACGCATTGAATAAGCATACAACCATATATAAACCTTTTCGAAGGAAACGTGCCATTAGACCATGGATAACACCTGGTCTCTGCAGATGTATTAGAAATAGAGATCAACTCCATAAAAAGCTTCGGCAGGATCCAGAAAATATAATTTTAAGTGTAACATATAAAAGGTATCGCAACACCTGCAATAATCTTTTGAAAAAACTTAAAAGCAACTATTTAAGATCTGAAATCAACAAGCACAACAATAATCTAAAGAAACAATGGTCATTAATTAAAAATGTTTGCAATTTTGCGGATTTGAGTAATGACAACGAAGATCTCTTAAAAATCAAACCTGATCCGCAGAGTTCAATTAATCATGTGAACAGATACTTTGCAAATGTAGGATCCCAATTAGCCAATAACATACTAAATAAAGGACGGAGGTTGTCTGAGGCACCCATTATTGGACCCTCCAATCTCAAATCTTTCGTCCTTCTGCCAACGGATAATGATGAAGTAAAATCTATCATACTGAATTTAAAACAGTCCAATGCTACTGGTTGTGATGGGATATCTATTACAATATTAAAATTAGGCGTGGATGCACTGGTTTGGCCCATAACAATGATATGCAATCAGTGCATGTCGATGGGTGTTTTTCCCGAAGCCCTCAAGAAGGCTTTAATAATTCCTATCCATAAGGCGGGGGACAAAGACTGTGTCTCGAATTACAGGCCAATATCGCTTCTCCCTTCTTTATCTAAGGTTCTTGAGAAGGTTATGAACAGTAGGCTAATTCGTTACCTTGAATCTCAGAAACTACTCTCAAACAATCAGTTCGATTTCAGAAAAAACAAGTCCACTAACGATGCTATAAAAAACCTAACTTCTGCCATTGTTGATGACCTGGATTCGGGGAAGAAAACCATAGGGGTGTTCCTGGATCTAGCAAAAGCATTCGACACGGTCTCAGTTCCCTTGCTCCTTGCAAAAATTGAACATCTGGGAATCCGTGGCATAGCTCTTAAACTTTTTACAGACTATATGTCTAATAGAACACAATGTGTTGGGATAAACAACTACATGAGTGAGCTG
Source organism: Orthosia cruda (assembly GCA_964057195.1). NCBI lineage: Eukaryota > Metazoa > Arthropoda > Insecta > Lepidoptera > Noctuidae > Orthosia > Orthosia cruda. The sequence goes on along the minus strand of OZ059838.1, from coordinate 16,477,900 downwards.
GAGAGCGTAACTTTCGGTGTGCCCCAAGGGAGTGTTCTGGGACCCACGCTTTTCCTTATATATGTGAATGACTTGTGTGATTTAAAGTTAAGGCAAGGCCAAGTCTTGGCGTACGCAGACGATACAGCTCTTTTATTTAGCGGCAAAACATGGCAAGAAGCAAATAAAATGGCTGCAGAGGGCATTGGAATTGTCTCAGACTGGTTACACTCAAATCTTCTTACCCTAAATACACTCAAAACTAAATACATAGCATTTAGTTTAACAAAGAGCAGTCAACCACCTCCTAACATTATTCAAATAAAGGCCCACACATGTAATATCTCGGGGAACTGCCCTTGTCATGTACTCTCCAAAACATCTGCAATCAAATACCTGGGTGTGAGCATTGATCAGCATTTAAACTGGAAAGAACATATCTCTACCCTTACATCTAGAGTTAGGAAACTTATATACGTCTTTAAAAATATACGTAGTTTTTGTCCACCAAACTTATCCTTGTTAGTATATTTTTCCTTATGCCAGTCCATTATAACTTATGCTATAACAGCATGGGGAGGTGCTTCCAAGACTGTTCTTATTAGTTTAGAACGAGCGCAGCGTGCAGTTCTTAAGGTAATGACTCACAAAAGATTTAGGTACCCCACCCAATTGTTGTACTCAGAACTATCAATCCTTACAGTAAGACAGCTATTTATTAAGGCCACATTATTAAGTCAGCATAAAAATTAACCCGACTTTGTGACAAGAAGAAGGCAAGATATTGTATATTCCGTGCCTCGCTGTAAAACTTCTTTTGCGCAAAGATTTGTAAGTTTCCTTGGACCATTCCTCTATAATAAAATATCAAAGACCATAAAAGTTCGCCATCTTAATAGTAATGATTTTAAAACCGAACTCTTTAAACTTCTAAAATCAATGAACTATGATTTTACTGAATCAATTTTAAAAGTCGATATTTAATGAGTTACCTTATTACATCACACACACAAACAACAACAAAACAAACACACACACACTCACACTCGCACACACACTCACACACTCAAACACCCACACACAAGTACACTCCGAATTTTAAGATAAGCGGTACATTTCCGACCTAAAAGTCATTTTTCACTATTTTAAATTAGTTTTAAGTAAATTATAATGCAAACAACTATATTTTGTGTAAACAAATAGAGCATCGAAATATTTTACGTATACCATGTCAATTTTAAGAATTACCTTCAAAGACAGAAATAATAAACTCCATTTTTTTTCGTATACCCTAATTTTTTTTTTACATCTGCTATAATTTGTTCTGTCTACGAAATGTTTTTTCTAAAATAATATGTTTTTTATCACTTGTGTAACACTAAAGGTACCTGTGCGGTGATCGAGGCAAACTGTTCCACCGTAGTACAGTTTCAACTAGTACGGGGAACAGGATGAATCAGTTCCGTTTTTCAACCTTTTAGTGCCTACCTACATAACTGTTTAAAACTGTGCAAGCTTGCAAACTTAATAAGTGCCAAACTGTAAATCTATGGAATAACTGTGCAAGGTTGCAACCTTATGACGTGCCTGTTTACGAAGCTTTTTTATATTGTGCAAGGTTGTTTGTTGTTTTGGGAAATAAAGGTATTTTTTTTTTTTTTTATCTATTTAAATACAAAGTTGCATGAAATGTGTTGCATTTGTACTATTGAGCACGATCTTTTTTGTATCGAAACATTTTTAAGAACAAAGCAACTCATCCAATAAATTAAAAAAATACTCTTTAACTCACTTGTGAATAATTATAATGAAAAAGTCACAGTTTGATAACAGGTGTTATTATATGCCTAATTGCGGTGAAATTAGAGCCACTTTATGAGCAACTGTGTTGAATTTTTTTTTCTTGGCATATACAAGTTATCACAAAGAACCAATTTACACATTTGAATAAAATGAACGAGATAACACAATGGAATTAGTCATGGGTCCAAACACGGAACACCTGTATCTGGGTGGCCCAGAAATGCATCACAACGTTTTATTAATAAAATGTATTGTAATACTATAAAGTATATACCGTACTGGATCGTATATAAGTGTAGGTATTATTACCGTTATGGATTTAATGAATTGATTCCGATATGACGTATATGATAAAGCAATTCAATTGAACGCGCTTGGATTGAAACAAAGTGTATTGAAAATCTAGTGCTACGGGCAGTAACGGTATCAACGCTGTTTGGCCCCAGGCGGTATTAATATGAACAAATCCACTTATTACCACGGCGCACAATACATCCACTACTAATTACTATACATTAACGTAATGGGACTTTAATATAAAACTGTTAGTTTTATATCCATCATTTTCGCTTCCATATTTAACTTTATAATCGCAAGGGCAATGGGCTTTTTTAAATTACACTATATTAGTTATTATTTCTGCTAACATTATTATTCCTGATTATACAAGTAATTAGATAGTTATCACTTCGTAGCTCTTATTGTACGTTGCACTTAATGTGAGTAGCACTTATTGTGCATTGCACTTATTATGCGAAGAATTTATTGTGCGTAGCAAATATTGCACGTAACTCTCACTGCGTGTAGCACTTATTGTGCGTAGCACCTAACGCTCGTAGCACTTTTTATTCTTGTAGCTCTCAAGCGGTACGCACAAAAAGTGTTTTAAAGCTTGTTTAGTTGTTTTTAGAAACTCAATAAACCTCATCCTGAACTCGGTTCATTTACAATAAAGAAATGAATTTTAACGAATTGTTTTCACAACTCTTGTAAAACAATTCAGTAATAGATACTTAATGCCTGTAATATCATCGGTATGAATGTATTAGCCAATATCCGTAGAATTTCCAATTATTTTCTTATTAGCTAATTGGATTGCGCAGTCAGAATCGCGTAATGCCGTAAGCGTGCACTAATAGAAAATACTTGCTTTTGCTACGGCGGATTACTTTGTATCATAGCATTGAACTGTAGCTTCTTTTCTGATGCATTTTCTCTTAGCTGGGAACCTGACAAGCATTTGAATGTAAACACGAGTTTTATTAAGACTGATATTAATAAAATTTATAATCAATGGCAGAAACCAAATTATACTTAATGTAAATCTAACATGCAGATACAACAAATGACACATATTCATATACTGAAAATAAAATATAACCGATGGATTCTCTACTAAAACTATTTTAACCCTCGGCAGACAAGGTGGGGTTATTTTAACCCGAACAATTTTAAAATGCGTTGATTGTATATATATTAAAACGTAACGTAACGTTGATTTTCTCAGTAGCTGGAGTTAAAACATTGCTGCGTCGAAAAACAGCGTCGGATCCATACTAGGTACCCCAGCGACGTGTTTACATTCGCTTAACGTAGTTCTGGGGTGTTTATAACCCCACTTTGTATGATGTCGTAAAAAAGTATGTGAAATGTTGCATGAAAACGTTCCAGGATCATCACAAAAGCAACCAAAAAGGACCCAGAGATGAACAATTTTCTAAACTTACTACTTAAAAATATATACTTAGATACATACATATAAATATAAAAATATATACACAAACAATGTCATTGAAAAACCGAATCCAACAAACTAACTGTGAGAAGATTCTGCAATTCTTTCCTTTTTTCTTATACTATTTATATGTTCAAAAGTAATCTCGAAAATAAATTATTACTAAAAAGTTGTAAATAAAAAAAGTTAATTTAAATATCATAAACCCGACTGCATGAAGAAAAGGAGAAGAACATCATGCTGTGCAGTCGAAGGATCAGGTGATCAGCCAGCTCGCGAATATGTATCCTCCGACTGCACGGTATGATTTTCTTCTTATTTACATCTTTTTAGTTCGTTTCTTAAGCAGTCGGGTTTTTGATTTTTAAATTAACTTCTTTTTTAGGGTTCCGTACCAAAAGGGTAAAAACGGGACCCTATTACTGAGACTTCGCGATCCGTCTGTCTGTCTGTCTGTCACCAGGCTGTATCTCATGAACCGTGATAGCTAGACAGTTGAAATTTTCATAGATGATGTATTTCTGTTACCGCTATAACAACAAATACTAAAAATAGAATAAAATAAATAGTTAAGTGGGGCTCCCATACAACAAACGTGATTTTTTTGCAGTTTTTTGCGATAATGGTACGGAAACCGTCGTGCGCGAGTCCGACTCGCACTTGGCCGGTTTTTTATAATTAATGTTAAATTTGATAATTGATAAAAAAAGCTGAAAACAATATTTTCTTTAGCTTTGTAATTTACCTAACACAAAAACGCATTCAAACTTGATTCGCTAGATTTAAGTACAAAGTAGAGACGATGCCTTGTGGGGTTAATTTAACCCCACGTTGTATGGGGGAGAAGTTTTTGTCACCTTGTAAGCCGAAGGTTAAGAACTCAGAAAGGAGCATATATTTAAGAGAACTTAATCTGTAACAGATTTATGTTCAAAAATACAAGTAAATACTTTATAGAGTCGTAATAAATAGCCCAAAGTAACATGTTTTGTCCTTCGAAGTAAATCCAGACGAGACAAAATAAAATACAATAAGGTATGTGATTGAACACCGGGCGTCGGTTACCTTCACGACAAAGTGACTTTTATGCTCTCCGATTTTGGTAAGGTATTAAATACCAATTAGTATGAAAATAAACTTAGAAAAAAACAAAAAAAAAATGGATTTAAATAGCTAGTTTTTCATGATATTCAATAGGGTTCAATATTAAGATTTTGTGAATTATTGTAATTAAACTATTTCACGATGAGATGGACTAAACTCACTAACTTTGATAAAATATGATCGAAGCCTACTAAACAACATTTTAACTACAAAATAGTTCTTTAATTTGACCAAAATGTGGGTAGTATTTATGATAATATTGTTTGATTTATCTTAATGTAAGTACTACTAATACTATTGTAGCATAATCATGGTCTTATATTGTATGTAGCTTTGTGACAAATAAACACTTTTTCTTTCTTTCTTTGAATAGACCAAATAATGATTGTGGTTGAAGTGGGTCTCTCTCCTTGTTTGTTCTTTTTTAGGGTTCCGTACCCAAAGGGTCAAACGCGACCACATTACTAAGACTCCACTGTCCGTCTGTCTGTCTGTCACCAGGCTGTATCTCATGAACCGTGATAGCTAGACAGTTGAAATTTTCACAGATGATGTATTTCTGTTGCCGCTATGACAACAAATACTAAAAACAGAATAAAATAAATATTTAAGTGGGGCTCCCATACAACAAGCGTAATTTTTTTGCTGTTTTTTTGCAATAATGGTACGGAAACCACATGCGCGAGTCCGACTCGTACTTGGCCATTTTTTTTTACTATTCTTCTCTGTTACTTTGCGATTGTTGTTGTAGTGTTGTGTCTATATCGAATAAACGCTTTCTATTCTATTCTTTATATTTTTAACTCCATACCTACTCCATCTACGATACGCATGACCCAATCAAGTAAAATTTCCCTTTGTTCGCCAGAGCTACAACATAATAAAAACAATATTAAATTAGTTCAAAAACCTGTACGAGTATTGCTGTTACAGTGACTATTCTATTGCGTCCCATGGGAGCGAAATTCCGCTCTTTTTTATTTTTATACTTGCAATCCAACGCAGACTGTATGAGTCGACTGAGGCAAAAGGGAAACCTGGGTCGTTTAAAGCAATTACCTGGACACCTACAAATAATATCTGCCTACAAATAGTATCGTCAAAACTATATGAAAAAGTTCGGTTAACACAAGCGAGTACACATTCTATCCCTACTCTACCCAAATTCTTTTTTTGTGTTAATAGGGATATATATTCTTACTTTGGTCTATTCTATAATAAAACTTGATTTTTCAACTTAGGTTCGTTTGGTCTAAACCACTACGTACGTAAGCGGCGGCGCGCCGCAGAAAAAGAGACGCTACGAACAAAGCGCCATTTTGCACGCTCACATTGACATTATGATTTTATTTTGCCCAAGAATCCCTCTTGGGCAATATTGGACAGAGCTCAGTCGCGGCAGTCACGAGTGATTTTGCAGGCGTTTGTCACGTCATTCATCTAGTACTGTAACGAGGTTGCATTGGCTGCGTTATCTTTATTAATTGTTACAGAGCGAATATACTTTCAATTAGTTCTTTAATTATTTTTTCTATACCAATATTATAAAGAGGAAAGATTTTTTTGTTTGTTTGTTTTTTTGTACCGAAGAGGCTCCAAAACTACCGGACCGATTTCAAAATTTATTTCATCGTTGGGAAGCTACTCTATCCCCGGGTGACATAGGCTACTTTTTATCCCTGTATTCCCACGGGAACGGGAACTACGCGGGTGAAACCGCGAGGCGTCCTCTAGTAAGTTATAAAGGTCAAGCAACATTTTTCAAGATGACAAGAAAAAAGGACAATACCTAAAGAAATAATTAATTATTTTAAATCCTTGAGGAGCGTCCTTACAGGGGGCATTCTTTCGTGAGCTTGTAAACAAGCAATCGTAGGCGAGCGACAAACGATTCCCAGCGAGCCCAGCATTCACTTTCGAGCAAAACTAAGAAGAGTCGAACATTCTCTTGTGAGCTTGGAGCATTCGAATACGATGTCGTTAAATGTCATTCATTCGATAATACGATTGACCACATTCACAAACACTTAAGATCAAGGAACTGTTTCTTGCTTCACAAGTGTCCAGTAATATTCCTACATACATACTCATTTATTTCATTATCTGAGTACTCGCTTTCGAGCGTTTTATTTGCGTGAACATTCGAATTCGAGCCGTTTCCGCGAAAATCGTTGCGACGTCCAAACCGGCCAAAGTTCGCGCTTGCGTGTAAGCTTTGTAACGCTCGACTCAACGACTACACAAACTTGTCACCCTTCTAGATCTCAACTCTTCTACGTCGAACTCGGCGCCTTTTTAACTGATTGCAAGGAAAGGGTTATGCTTTTCGCGCTTGTCTTGTATGAATATAATATTCTTTATTACCTTCTTATTTATTTTTATGTTTCTTTATTATGTTCTTCATATCTTTCAAACCACTAGACGAATTTCTACTGACAAATTCCTGATGGAAAAACCCAATGCTACCTTGCTTGACCTGATAACTTACTCACTACAGCATGATCAGCAGTGCTTGACCACTACACCAAAGAGGTACCTCTTTGGTGTAGTGGACGGTTGATTTGCAGTTAACATACAACCACGAAAAATGCGAGCTACGATGCTTCCTCCTTTTTTCTTCGTACAAGTCTATAAAAGCTCGACGTACCATTTTAAAAGAAATATCAAAGTAAATAAATAAAGTAGTGTAATATAAAAGTCTTCCCGCAGCCACCTGGAGTCAGACGGGGCAGGGCACCGGGCTACTGTCTCAGCGCTTGTGAACCCACAGCCCGCAGTCCCACAGCCCCGCACCCAACTCTTAATTTTTATTGCCCACAATCTGATCCGTGTTCTTCATTTTTTTGTTTCTATCATTAACTTCTTTGTCATCAAAACTTTTTATTGGTTCTTCGAACTTGGAATTACATCTCAAAATGAAGTGAAATTGTTCAATAAGGAAATAGCCGTAACTCAATCACAAGATTTATTATATTCAGTATTTTGTAACGTAATAAGTGACGTTTCTTACCGAGAAAAGCCGAAACAAACTTTGTCTTGAAGGTTTCGTTCTAAAGTTTAGACATTTGAGCTAAAATTTACACAAAAGAGCACAGTACCAATCGATTTGGAGAATACAAAAGTAATGATGAAATCCAACTCGAATTTAATATTGAAATGAAAGAACTGTAAAACATTTACTAAAACAATATGAGCGTTAACGAAAGAAAAAAGTTGAATTGAAATTAAGTTAATAGTCAGCAGCAGCAAGCGGAACCAGAAACCGCAGCAGTGTAGGGATTGGCTATGAAATAAGCGAACAGTCGGACACCTGGATCAAGCAGGTTTTAGCTCAGGATTACAATGGCGGGCATAGACACAGAACATATGAGACCAACGCAAACTACTCGGCGTGTTTTGTGCAATTATTTCAGTTGTAGGTACCGTGCGCTTGGCTTTTAGGTGACCTTTTAAATGGCTTCTCTTGACAGGTCACTTAGTAAGGCATGTCCAGTGTAAGATTTTAGTTTTAAAACTACACAAAATACACGTAGTACGTATGTTTTTAAAATATTGATTTTTATAGCGCTGCAGTTTGGGTTTTACTCGAAAGAAGCTTATGCAATTCGGCTAATTAGTGAATGACCTATGACTTTTTATTGTTCTTTAACTATTTTAATTTATACTGAACCCCAATTACCTACACTAATTATAAAGAGGTAAAGTTTGTTTGTGGGAAGTAATCTCTGGAGCTACTGAACCGATTTTGAAAATTATTTTACTGATTGAGAGCTACACTTTCGCTGAGTGTCACATGCTACTTTTTATCCCGAACGATATTGCAACTGGATTGACATATTATACTGATACTCTTTTATCTGTATGATTGTAATCAATTAAACAAACGTAAGTCCATGTTAATTAATGTTCATAATATTTTGCCATTTCGTCGCTACCAGCACGTGTAAAATAATTCTCTCAAGTAAACTTTAAGATGTGCGTAGGAAGATGACAACAATATCTATTTATTTATTTAAGAATCTCACAGCCTCAAACATCAAATGAATTTGCTGGTTGAGTGCAAGGAAATTCAATTTCTATGTTCAGTGAGCTAAGAATATTATTGCCTGATCTAATGATTGCGGCTATCCGAACCGTTGAAGTTACCAATTGTTGGGGCTTCCATGATTACCAGTTACCAATTCATAACGGTATTCGTCCATTCAGAACCTAGAAAACGTATTGAACTTTTTTGAGTTTTTTATATAGGCACAACTGGATAAAAATCGGCCAAGTGCGTGTCTGACTTCGTACATTTAGGGATCCGTACCAAATGTGAATTTATTGCAATTTGTTAGTGAAATATACCGAAAATATGATCACCTAATTTCAAATTCATAGGCCAATGGTAACTTAAAAAATTCTTCGCAACCTTATTATGTGACAGACTACGGACAGACAGACGGACACGTGAGTGACAGCAATATGTACCTTTCGGGTACGGAACCCTAAAAACTACGGATTACTTATACAAACGCCAGACTTATAAAAAACGAACCTCCCATTCGCCGAAATTGATTCATCCACTCACAGAGAAATCGTAACCAATAAACCTAAACAGCTTCATCTCGCGACACATCCCTTGAATTGTGAATAAAACCAAAGAACCCAATTCATTCTCACAATTTCTCGGTCCCCGTTCCGCCTATTTCATGGCTCATAACAAAGAATTAAATGTAGCGTCGGTCGGATCCGGGATCGCTGAGTTAGTGCCCCGTCGGTGGCCGGAAACAGGTGCTGCCGCCCCACCCGCTCTTACAACTCACTAATTTTATATAAATGTACGTACACCGTACATATGTACCGCCCGACGCGTGTGTGATCGAGTGATTTATCATGGAAAATTTAAGCACCTGAAAATGAGTCATTTTCCAATCGATACTCCATGCATTTGCAGCTGAATTTCAGCTAGTATTCGAAGAGATTTGGATCCTATTGTTTGCCACATTCAACGAACCTTTTAATTTAGGACGCTTCATTAACTTTGCTCTAGTTACATGAATCAATGAATATCTTATTATGTTTTCTTAAGACATACGTTCTTGGCGTCATAAACTAAGAAAATATTTACAACACAAATGTTCATTTGTTATGCTCTTAATTAAATTACACGGCATTTTTGTGAACAAAAGCTTTCAAGACGCTCTTTGGTCTCGCACACATATAACGGTACATACATAAATTATCACCTGTCACCGCTCAAGGCATTATTCGCAAGTGCTGATGCGACAGGCGCAGCGACCTCGTTTGATTTGTGTCTTGTCTGCTGACCCGTTTGATGAAAACAAGACACACAATACCAGCCCACAGAGGATCACACCCAGACACAATTGAAACAAATTAACCCCTGAAAGAAAACAATTAATCACAATAAAGTAGAGAGGAGTGACTCTTCCTATTTTATCGTGCACCTTACTCAGCCAAAAAACGCAGTAAAACCAACGAGTTTTGTAGCTGAAACACATATCCTGGTTATGTGCTCGTACGGCCACACCTCTACGCCTGTAATCGTACCAAACGAATTGAAATTTTAAAAGATGCAAATACATATAAAATTGCTGGACTACTGACCGAAAAAATCTCTGCAACCATCAACAGACAATACAGCGTATTTCGGTGTTGAATCGCGTATATTTCAAGCTTGACACATTTTATGTTTATAAAACTATTTTAGACCACAGGTTAAAACATTAATAACGATTATTTTCAATTTTAACGCAGACACAAGTAAAATTTTTGATATCATGAATTGAAAATGCGTTATTTTATGTTTACCGTGGTGTATACAAACGCGTGCACTGGCGGATATTGATTTTTTATTTGTTTGAAGCTGTGGATAATGGACGCTTTTATGCAAATGCAGCATCCGCACTGCATCATATACCGAGCGAGGTGAGCAAGAAAAACAAACAGGATGAGCCCGTTGTCCATTATACTCTCATACCAACGAATAGTGATGTGGCATAGCGATCACTAACTTTATTATGTGCAAAGGGTATGAGGTAACGTTTAGTACAAACAAGATAACGGTAATTTATTATACGTTTCAGCAGTTTCTTTAATAATAAAACTGGACAAAGTCAACGATCCGTACGGCGTCGACGTGTAGTGTTTGATTCTCGCTGCGCACAAATATTTTATGAGCTACAGATATTTGTTTCGAGTCTGTTTGTGCGTGTGATTTGTGAATGTAATAGAAATAATGATATAGGGAAAGCAGTTGTGGGTTGCATGTGTCGCTTTTATTGATTAAATTGTACAAGATATATATATATACTCAGTGTACCTTGTTGGTGGAAAGATTAAGTTTAACCATTCAAATAGACCGAGAATTATAATGAATGTCTTCAGTAGCTGCATGTTTATCTCTCTCAATAGAAAAACAGCTGTCATACCCGGTGATACATAAGCTGCTGGAAAGGTGCTCCCAATCTCTAAGCTCTGCAGCCGACAGCATGCGGCATGCTGCTATTAGAACACGACTAATAGTTATTGCCAATCCATTTGCCTTTAGATGGTATGATTCCTTTGCTATAGCAGTTTGCTGTGAAATCAAAATCAAACAAGAACCCCGTAATCAATGTATAATAATTACAGCCCAAAGAGCAATATAATACTCTTCACAAAGTCTGAAGTAAAATCATAATCTTTGAAGCATACTTCTAAAATTTCAACCTCTACCGAAAAGTCTAACCGGGGTCAAATTAATTTAAAGATATTGAGCGATTAGAAGTTGCAGATTACATTCGGATTGAGACAAAGATGTTTGTAAGTATTCGCCCCACAATCGCCTCTTTGATCTGGCACGACTTTGACGTTTCTTCAAATAAGTAGCGGCTTATGTTGATCATTAGATAAATACGGCACATCAATATTAAATAATGGAAAATATGTAACATCGTGTAAGGAACATTTTTCTTTTTCCCTCTTCTTTATATTATGAGAGCTATACACAAAGAAAAGAGTGACAAACCTAAATGAGATTACGTTTTCCTACATTCGTTATTTCTGACTAAATAGCTCTTTACAAAATAATATTTAAGATATATTATCTGTAATGCATACAGTTTCACAGGAATTGGGGGCTTTGTAAATTACAGGGCGGAGGCCATTTTGCTAATAAAACCAAATACGATACATTGACTCGATAAACGCACCGTAACGAATTTGTGGTGAGGTTGTAAGTAGCACAAAAAAATCTTCGACAAAGTATCCATTAGATACGAAGGGGCTGCTTTGGGGTCGTTTAAACTTGATATAATGAAAACTGAGTACAGTTAATTTGATCGTTTTAGTAGACATGTTAGGCTCAACGAACGAAAACGCTCATTGAGCAACGACGAGAATTTCGATTTGTGGCACTTTTTTGACCAGTCATAATGACAATTTGGGTCATGGTGTCATTTTCGTGGTTCTTGGAGTCTCCTAATAAGAAGAAGACAGATTGACCACTTTTCGTCATGGGTGTCATTTTCATGGTTTTTGGGGTCGCAAATAACAAATATGGGGTCAAAACCAAAATCCAAGATGGCGCGGACAAATCGAACGACATTACATAGGTAATTATTTTGAGTGGCCCAGGTTCACTATGATTTGAATTGGTGATTGCAGTAATTTCTACAGCACGCTCGAGTGGGCTTGGATCTAAAGAGATCACGAATTAAACCATCAGACCTCGAGTAATTAAATTACTCATTTTAAACAGAATTAAACGAGTTCAGCGACTGAGCAGTAAACACAGTCGTCGGCAGAATGATAAGCTTCGCTCAGTTAGTATTTTTGCATTGTTCTAGCATTTTATATTACTGTGTTTACAGTTACAGCCATTGAAGTTTTAATTATTTCTTTTAGTTTCCAGAAATTTCTTTATAATGCAATATATCGACAACAATAGCAGTTTTTAAAACCTTTATATAGCTATAACATATTCAAAGCTAAGTGCCCTGTTCCATACCGTACCATGATTACAATGTATTTTCAAAATCTATGAGTAAAGTGGTCATGATGGATTAACAAAGAAAATTCGAAGTGCGCAAGGCCACCTATTATTTCAAGTAAAGACAACCAACGAACAATCAACCGACAAGCAATCACCACACATTGTTCGAAGCTCTTCAACTACCTCCCATTCACAAAGAAACGAAAACGTTTTCTATTCCACTGATGTTTTATTACATTATACTTGTTTAAAGGCGACTTATTGTCAGCATCAGACACATTAAACAGTTCCCAGTAAATGTCCTTTGAAAGTAGATTTAATTAGGTTAGAAAGGGAACGACATGGCTTAAATGAACAAAGAATAAAAATGTGTACCTATTTGTGTGTGCTCTGTTATAGAGTGGGGACGTGTTTGTATTATTTTATTTATACTTATTAATAATTTATTAGAATGTTCACAATCGAAATTTACTGTACGAGTACATGGGAGTTACAGTGATTGATAAATTTCCATTAACCTGTTTCATCTAACATTTTTGTCATTGATTTCGAATATTACTGTGTCTTTAGTACTAGCGACCGTTTTTGGGAGCCATTAATTATGAGTGCAGTCACCCCCTGCCATTTTGTAGCCGTGTAGTTCAACAGTGGTCAGGCAGGGCCCAAATAAATAATTTATTAGAATGTTCACAATCAAAATGTACTAGGGCGTTACAGTGATTGATAAATTTTCATTCATTCATTAACCTGTGTTTCATTTGACATTTTTGTCATTGATTTCGAACATAACTTTTTTTTTATCTATAGGCTGGCGCTTGACCACTATCTCACCTGATGGTAAGCGAGGATGTAATATATTTTACTATTTCGTTACGTGTGGTAGCAACACGCTCTCCGTGAGAAAGCTGGTACATATTTTCAATATTTTACTACGTTATTGCCTATGAAAAGCTTTTGTTTGAGCCACTAGCGGCTAATAGCTTTTTCCGTTAAACTTATCTATCGAATATGATCACTAGACTACGGCAAGGCAACGGTATCCTCACACGATAGCCTAGCAAGCTAGCTAACATAATTTCAGTTCACTTTAGAATCAAAGCCAATGCGATACATCCTGATAACTACGTACCCAAACAGGTAACGACTATCGATTTGTGGGATTCCGTTTCTAGAAACGGGTAAGAACAATTTATTTATATAGGTAGCATTGAGGCGGCCGCAAGCAGGTACGACGGCGACGACCGAGTAGATCAACTGCCAAAACCAGAGTCAGGCCCGCGGATATTACGCGAGACATTTAATTTTCTACGTGAAAGGATAAGGCAAGTAGAATTTCCTGGAGCATCCTGGGCTGCTCAAACTGTGTTACGACTTTACGAGTTTACGGCTGCCTTAAATAGGCGGGGGACATAGAGTAAGCATGACAAGCATTTGTTGTACTCACTTGTATTCGATTCAATTTGGACCGTTCATTCGATAGAACATCTATAAAAGTACGAGGATCGATTTCTAGTTCCGATTGTTGTGCGAATAATAAATGCTGGTTTATTCCTGCACGTTTGGGTTTATAAATAAGTAAAGCATTCAAATATCAAGTCTTAATTGGTTTAGATAGGTAACATTTTCTGACTTGGTAACGATAGAAAATACAGTTGTTCTATGCAGCAACTGTGAAGGCAGTGTCAGTTACGTGGCAAATTCTGGAACAACATTTCACGTTCATAGGAAACATTAAAAATATTCAGAAATTTAAGTTAAATTAAAGCAACTATAATGGTTAACAAAGCAAATCATTAAATTGTACTATCAATAATTAAGGCATTAATTTATGTGTAAGTACCTGCTCGATATATGGTGGACATCCCACCCATACGCACTAAACGTTTTGGGAATACTTTTATTATGCGTACAGCTAAGGAGTGGAATTCCCTGCCGGAGTCTGTGTTTCCCGATAGCTACAATCTAGGGGTCTTTAAGTCAAGAGTGAATAGGTTACTTCTAGGCAAGCGTGCTCCACCATCGACCACATCATCGCTTACTATCAGGTGAGATAGTGGTCAAGCGCGAGCCTATAAAAGATTAAAAAAAAAAAAAAAAAAAAATGTAGTCATAATTATTAATAAACTGTTAGTTTATGACATTATAAATACACAACATATTACTATTTCCATATTGATACTCGTAATAGTTTGTTCAAACTGCTATTTACACCAATTGCTCGCGTCTGTCCGTATGTTGCAACACGTGCTTTGATTCAGAAAAATATCAATATCAGGTAGAATATCTGGCACACCGAACACGATGCACGTCGCACATTTGATGCGAATCTTGAGACACGAAAGAAGGGCGTAAAGGGACGACGGGGTACACACAGCACACACCACAGCGTTCGTTCATTATTGCCTTCATTTGTCATTGTTGCACAGATCTAATAACCGATCGTGTGTGCTTATAACCGAAACAATAAAAAGCCATTGTGTCTCGCGTAGATCCACGTCTTAAACACACGAAAGGACCACTTGCACCACAAATCACTAAATCCTACTCGCATCACTAATCGCTTAGTTAGCCTATGTATTTAAAAAACATCATTCTGTCACTGATAAATTGGCAGAAATAGAACCGATGTTTTAAATACGTATAGCTTAGTGCAAGTGAGCTAGAAAGTTACTATTAGATCTATGTGTACTTATTCCGAGTTTTTAACGTACTCACTCGTGATAACGTTAACGATCTCTTTTGTTAAAATGTATACAAAAAACCGGATTCTCCTTATTGTCCCCAGGCGGCGCTAATCCAGTTTCAATACAAATGAGTGTTTACGTTAACGCGATTGAGCGTGAGTAAAAACTCGCACTAAGGCCTCTGTATTAGACAGTCCGTTCACTTGGATGAGAGCCTTCGCAAACTACAGACTTTTTAACGGCCAATAGTTTGGCCGGGCCGTTAATCGGTATGAGGAAGTATATAACTGAGCAGATTACAACGATTCGGTAATGGATGTAATTTTTAATCCGACCAAACTATCGGTGGATAAAAATCTGTAGTTTGCGGAGGCTCTTAGCGTCGACGAAAAAACTGCATTTGCATTGAATACATAGGTGTTTCATTTTTTGTTTTCTTTAAAGAATGGTTTTAGTAATAAGGTAATTCCCGTGTAAGTATGAGCAAGCTTAACTTGCGCTCCGGTTCTGAATCCGGATGCGAGGCGAGCACGGCGCGCCGGAATACACCCACCGCATTTCCGTATTTAAATTGCGTGGATCTTCGCAAACATGTTTTAGTTAAGTGAGAAAGCCTCCGTGACTTCTGACTTTACCTTCAACATTATAAACAATAGGCAAATTATGTCCTCAGTGACGTCACATGAGATGTTCGTGAAATAAATCCATTTGAATAAGTAAGAAGCATTCGTTGGAAACCATTAACTTAGGCAAGCTTATTACACCAAAAAAGACGAGCATAAGGCAGATCAACCCGCTATTTTTCTTTCTGAATTTCAATCGGTAACCTTTTTAAATGGAATCTTATCGTCTTAATATAGAAAGTATAACCAACCACTTACCAGGTTTTCAGTAACCGCTGAAGGGGTACAATAAAATTCAATATCGCGGTTTAACTTTTGACTCGACGGAACTTGAAAAAAAAAACGTTAAAAGCCATTTCGCTGCAGTTTTTCGCCGAAACGGTTGATAATTCTATTTCGCCGCTATCCGAGAGAGTGCTGTGAGGTGAAATTATGAAGTACTATCTTTTGATAAAAAGTGAGTTTTTGATGTTGTTTGTCGGTTTGGAAGTTAAATTTTGAGGACGGAAATAAACATACAAATCCTCAGAGCACCTATAAGGTATTAACTTTTAGGAATACTGCAGCATGTTAGGCAGAAATCGGCAGAATGATGTGGGGAGGACAGATCTTGAAAAATAAAACACTATTGCACAGTTATTTGTCTATACTAATATTATAAAGAGGTAAAGTTTGTGAGTTTAGTAGAAAGCTACAATATTCCTGAGTGTCATAGGCTATCATATAATTTCAAAAAAAATAGAGATCTTTATGAAAATTGCAATAATGTAACCCAAGGTAGCAAAATGTTGCCTGTTAAATACATTATTTGGCGTGCGCTGAGAAAACTATTGATGATAGATAAAAAATAATAGGTTAGTAGATAGGCAAGGTAGGCAGGGTAGGCAGGGTAGGCAGGGTAGGCAGGGTAGGCAGGGTAGGCAGGGTAGCCATGGTAGCCATGGTAGCCAGGGTAGACTGGGTACGTTGGGTAGCCAGGGTAGGTAGGGTAAGCAGGGTAGGCAGGGAAGGCAGGGTAGCCAGGGTAGGCAGAGTAGGGTCAGGGTAGCCAGGGTAGCCATGGTAGCCAGGGTAGACTGGGTAGGCAGGGTAGCCAGGGTAGGCAGGGTAGCCAGGGTAGCCAGGGTAAGCAAGAGTAGCAGGGTAGGCAGGGTAGGCAGGGTAGCCAGGGTAGCCGGGGTAGCCAGGGTAGCCAGGGTAGCCAGGGTAGCCAGGGTAGCCATGGTAGCCATGGTAGCCAGGGTAGACAGGGTAGCCAGGGTAGCCAGGGTAGGCTGGATAGGCAGTGTAGCCAGGGTAGGCAGGGTAGGGGGATGGTAGGCAGGGTAGATAGGGTAGGCAGGTTAAGCAGGGTAGGCAGGGTATGCAGGGTAGGTAGATAGTTAGCCAGTTGACGGGAGCGAAGCCCCGAGGGTCAGCTAGTATGTTATAAAAAGCTGCAGTTGGGTTAAACCTATTTATTTCAATAGCCATAATAAAATAGACTAAGTATTGTAAATCAAAATTGGTATGAGCATGATTTTAGCAGGGCATGGTTTTAGCGCGGTTGCATAACTTAACGTTATTAACAAAATATTGGTGTGCTTACTTGCATCAAAGAGATTGGGTAGTAAATGCATACAAGCATGTTTACATCCCAAACACTGAGACTACCTCAATGTATAACACAAGCAAAAATTACTTTGTTTAACCTTTGCCTTTACGGCACAAGCTTCTTTATGTTTAGACTCCCAATACCTGTGTTTTACTTAGATTTAGGCATCAAAATATTGTGTGTAGGAATTCGATGCATGTTACAATATTATTTCTTACCTAGGTCTAATAACTAACACCGTAGGCGCGGGCTTGCGGACGGCGAGTAATCGGTAGCTCGCCGTCCGATAAGGACCAGGCCCGAGTCAAAGGCGCGTAGTGTTCCACGCGCGCCTCAAACAGATGTCAGCAAAAAAATTACGGGGTCCGCTAGGGCCGATGCCTGTCTGGTTCGCGAATAAATTTGAAAGAGAGGTACCGCGGCCCTGGCACGAGCAACTGAAGGAACACTAGTGGGTTTTAGTCAGTAAAAGTCTGACACGCCCTCCCGCTCCACCCAGAGCGGGAGAAGTCATTGGATGACTTCCCACCCAAAAAAAAAGTTCTAATAACTAAAGACCAACTCGACTCCACCTCGAAACACAAAATCGACAGAAAACAGCTCATTATCGGTATTTATTGACACTAATCTAGGTCTTTCTTCCGTTGTCATGGTGACTGATTCGAGTGAATGTCCTTCAAACTCGACGAAACGGTTGGCATAGTAGTCTAGCTATCGACTACTGCGCTGAATGTTGCGGATTCAATTCCCGCACGGAACAAATATTTGTATGACCTACAGATAGTTGTTCCGGTCCGGTTGTTTGTATTATGTTTGTAAATGCACCCACGATACAGGAGACATTCCTAGGCTGTGGCTAAGTTTAAAAAAACTGACTTGGAATATGGGCTTTAGAAAAAAATATTGCTAATCTATTAGGTGCCTCCCTCAAGGTGCCTATGATGAAAACAGACTGATGGAACTACAATTAAAACTTAATAAAATAAAAATCATGTAGGTAATCTACCGCAAAGTGCTTGCTGACATACACACCAAACTAGAGAATGAAATGGATTAAGGCCGAGACACACGACAAACTCGCTCTAGTTCACATCTCTGACATACGAACAACCTAAGCCACCTCGTTCTTCAAACCATGTTACTTAGTAACACAGCACCAGTTTTCAGAATACTTTATCCTCTGTGTATCCACGTCCTAAAGATTGCTTTTGTCCAACGTGTCAAGAGCACTCTCTACCTACAACATTCGTTACACTTTATTATTCAATGAAATGGAGTTTTCCTTATGTCAACCTTCAGCAGGAGAGAATAAAGAGCTAATTTGTAATTGTAATACTCTTTGGTACCTCGTAAATTAAGTAGTTAATTGTTAGAAAAATACAGACGGAGTACAGCCACATCTACAGACATAGCTGACTATGTATAAAGCCCTGTATATGTAGAAGGAGCTCTTTGTGAAAAAAAGTAATTATGTATCCTGTTTACAGAAAAGAAAATAACGTTACTTTCAGCCTTAAACTCTCAATTTCGTCCGTCAAAAGAGACTTTGGCGGTGTAGAATAGCGACGGTAGGTAGAGATTTCAATGGACATACCCACATAATGTATTTGTATGTTGTGAAGTGCCGTCAATTCAGGCTAAAAAAGGTCAATGGCTACTTGAGTACGTACTCAGTTCGAGAGCTGAACCGTTTCCGTTTATCGATTAAATTTTACACAAACCCTTCAAAGTCACTCATTTTATCGGGAGCGAGATGTTGTAAATAGGTTCGTTTATAACTTGCGTTTTAAAGAAGCGATTGTAAAAATACAATAGATTTGGTCTAAAATAAATACTCGTAATATCAGTTAGCTGCTGTTTGTCTAATCCTTATTGATTTCAAAATGTAGTGTTATTTTAAAAGACATATTTTTCCAGAGTTACGTTTTTCCAGTGTTTTTAAATGCTTAATAAAAGAACCTACTTAGATCTGCCTTAGAATTGCACAAGTTTATCAATCCATTTACTGCTATTAACACTTAATATATTCACACTGTTTTTCTGAGCAAGCTAATCAGACCGATCTTAATACTTCGTCGAGCGACTCGGCAAAACCATTTCCATCTAATTGTTTGACGACAATTCGCTTTTAAGCGACCATTTATCCAGTTACTGGTATCTTAGTTATGTGGTGGTAGCTTGGTTAGGTCTAGGGCATCGGAATCGGAATCTCGGCATCTCGTAATATCGGCATCTCAGAACGAAATTAGCGATATTACAATTCCGATCATGAGTGATCCAATATCGATAGAAAAAGTCTTATTTTATCTCCTTATGAAGCGTTGAGCGAGTTGACTACGGTAATTATCAGTAGTCGGATACTCTGCGCTTATTAACTTAAACTTCAGTTCATGAAAAAATAATATGTGCCTTGATGAATTCTGTATTTACAGTATCGAAAATTCCTAAAATTTTAACCTTTAAGAGTACTAGTAAATACATAATTTCATAGAACCCGTTGTAACGGTTACGAGAATCCGCTAGATTTGAGACTCATGGGATTGGCTAATGTGACGACACTTGGGAGGCTTAGCCGAAAGACATCCACTGCTGAATATAGGCCTTCCCCAGGAGGCGTCGCTACATTGCATACTTATACCGGATTTGTAAATCATTTTTACATACTACACTTATCGGGACTACTTTCAGATTGATCGATAAATAGTTCTTTCTAGATTTTTGCATTATCCTTTTTCAGAAAGACATGCCTTATATTCTTTCTTGGGAACAAATGTGCAGTTTAGGTAAATAAGCAGCTGATTTCCCAGTCACCTTCAAACTTCCGATATTATATGCCCTAGTTAGCTCTCCTGTTGCGTAAACACATAACGAGAGTTATCTTAATACACGTTGGTTTCAATGTCTAGAATTGAACGAGCTTAATCAAGTGGTTTACTGAAATTGTATGGAAAGCTAACTCATACATATTTTGATTTGATTCAAAACGTAGTGTCTATTTCGAGAAAAGACAATTAGGACGAAAAATTTATGAAATTCAAGAGCGAGTCTAGCGATTAATCTTGTATTTGAAGAAAACATTTCCTTCTGTGTAAATTTTGAATTTATTTATTGTTGTTTATTAAATAAAACAACCCGCTTAGTGTGTTAAAGACGTGGGCAGAGTTCGACATTACGCCAAAGTTGAAATGTTGATTGAAATGTTAGCATCGGCAATCCAATGTAATTTCCCCAACGTGGGAGTTGTATCACCTTACTGATAAAGTAATTAAAATTGTTTATTGTGTCTCAAACGTATATTGGTATTTATTGACACTAATCTAGGTCTTTCTTCCGTGGTCATGGTGACTGATTCGAGTGAATGTCCTTCAAACTCGACGAAACGGTTGGCATCAATTCCCGCACGGAACAAATATTTGTATGACCTACAGATAGTTTTTCCGGTCCGGTTGTTTGTATTATTAAATAACCAGTTTCAATGATTATATTTTACTGGAACTCGTAAAATAGACGTTGCAAAGCTAAAATCCGCTTAAAGCACAATTCCGCTGTTCCCTCATTTAGAACGTCAATCACAATTACAATATAGCATTGTGTGTCGCAATTTATTTAGATTGCAAGCAAACGTGAAGCAAATGTTTTGAATCATGTACGTCTAGTCTAGCCTGCAGGGAAAAGGTAGTGAGTGTAGTTTTTACTTGTACAGACAGCATCCACGTAACGACGAGGTGGAACGCACAATGTTCTTTTGTGTTGATGCTACCTGCATTTTGTATGCTGGCATCTGCCATTTCATTCGTATAATAATATCGCACGGAGAAACTGTTGTGTTGTTAATTGACGTCACATTTACTGTCAGATGGTTTTACAAATAATTTTTTTGGTGCACGATATTAGTTTTCTTATGCATTAAAATTTGGGAATTTCTTAAGAGTGCCCTAGTCGTAATTATTTCCATTCAAACGTAGTATGGCGATTACTCCACTGTTTGACGGTGTACGTTCAAAATAGAAAAATATATCAATTTGGCTCATCATTATCTAGCCCTTTATGGCAACCAAAAAGTAAAATAAACATATATTTGAAAGTTATGAGCGTCAAAATTTCCATATTTCAACACTAATTTAAAACAAAAAAATCTTCGACGAAGTATCCATTAGATACGAAGGGGCTGCTTTGGGGTCGTTTAAACTTGATATAATGAAAACTGAGTACAGTTAATTTGATCGTTTTAGTAGATATGTTAGGCTCCAAGAGCGAAAACGCTCATTGAGCGAAAAAAATGCGTTGTGGTTTCTTTCAAAAGGCAACGACGCGAATTTCGATTTGTGGCACTTTTTTTGACCAGCCGTAATGACAATTTTGGTTATGGATGTAATTTTGGTGGTTTTTAGGGTCTCCTAATAATGTTTTGGGACAAAATCAAAATCCAAGATGGCGGCGACGAAAATTTGACCAATTTTCGTCATGGGTGTCATTTTCATGGTTTTTGGGGTCACTTATAACAAATATGGGGTCAAAACCAAAATCCAAGATGGCGTGGACAAAAAAATATTCTACGTGAGTGTAAACGCACGTAGAACATACTTAAATTGTTTTACGTAGGTGACGCGTGTATCGGCTAGCCTAGACCGCGTCGAACGAACTACATAGGTTAGGTTATTTTGAGTGACCAGGCTCACTATAATTTGAATTGGTGATTGCAGTAATTTCTAGAGCACGCTCGAGTGGGCTTGGATCTAAAGAGATCACGAATTAAACCATCAGACCTCGAGTAATTAAATTATTCATTTTAAACAAAATTAAAAGAGTTCAGCGACTGAGCAGTAAACACAGTCGTCGGCAGAATGATAAGCTTCACTCAGTTAGTATTTTTGCATTGTTCTAGCATTTTATATTACCGTGTTTACAGTTAAAGCCATTGAAGTTTTGATTATTTCTTTCAGTTTTCAGAAATTTACATTGTTGACAACAATAGTAGTTTTAAAACCTTTATACCTGTAACATTTTCAAAGCCAAGTGCCGTGTTCCATACCGTACCAAGATAGATTTACAAAGAACATTCGAAGTGCGCAAGACCACCTATTATTTCAAGTAAAGACAACCAACGCACAATGAACCGACAAGCAATCACCACACATTGTTCGAAGCTCTTCAACTACCTTCCATTCGCAAAGAAACGAAAAGGTTTTCTATTCCACTGATGTTTTATTTCATTATACTTGTTTAAAGGCGACTTATTGTCAGCATCAGACACATTAAACAGTTCCCAGTAAATGTCCTTTGAAAATAGATTAAATTAGGTTAGATAGGGAACGACATGGCTTAAATGAACAAAGAATAAAAATGTGTACCTATTTGTGTGTGCTCTTTTATAGAGTGGGGACGTGTTTGTTTTATTTTATTTATACTTATTAATAATTTATTAGAATGTTCACAATCGAAATTTACTGTACGAGTACATGGGAGTTACAGTGATTGATAAATTACCATTAACCTGTGTTTTATCTAACTTTTTTGTCATTGATTTCGAATATTACTGTATTTAGTGCTAGCGATCGTTTATGGGAGCCATTAATTAAGTGTGAAAGTATTCCTACCATTTTATAGCCGTATAGTTCAACAGTGGCCAGGCAGAGGCCAAATAAATAGCTTATTAATGTTCACAATCAAAATGTACTTGGGCGTTACAGTGATTGATAAATTTTCATTCATTCACTAACCTGTGTTTCATTTGACATTTTTGTCATTGATTTCGAACATAACTTTTTTTTATCTATAAGCTGGCGCTTGACCACTATCTCACCTGATGGTAAGCTAAGATGTAATATATTTTACTATTTCAGTACGTGTGGTAGCAACACGCTCTCCGCGAGAAAGCACGTATATATTTTCAATATTTTACTACGTTATTGCCTATGAAAAGCTTTTGTATGAGCCACTACAGCTAATAGCTTTTTCCGTTAAACTTATCTATCGAATATAATCACTAGACTACGGCAAAGCAACGGTATCCTCACAGGTTAGCGAGTTAGCTAACATAATTTCAGTTCACTTTAGAATCAAAGCCAAAGCGATACATCCTGATAACTACGTACCCAAACAGGTAACCGCTATCGATTTGTCGGATTCCGTTTCTAGAAACGGGAAAGAACAATTTATTTATATAGGTAGCATTGAGGCAGCCGCAAGCAGGTACGACGGCGACGACCGAGTAGATCAACTGCCAAAACCAGAGTCAGGCCCGCGGATATTACGCGAGACATTTAATTTTCAACGTGAAAGGATAAGGCAAGTAGAATTTCCTGGAGCATCCTGGGCTGCTCAAACTGTGTTACGACTTTACGAGTTTACGGCTGCCTTAAATAGGCGCGGGACATAGAGTAAGCATGACAAGCATTTGTTGTACTCACTTGTATTCGATTCAATTTGGACCATCTATGAGGTAGAACATCTATGTACCTCTAAAAGTACGACGATCGATTTCTAGTTCCGATTGTTGTGCGAATAATAAATACTGGTTTATTCCTGCACGTTTAGGTTTATAAATAAGTTAAGCATTCAAATATCAAGTCTTAATTGGTTTAGATAGGTAACATTTTCAGGCTTAGGTACCGACAGAAAATGCAGTTGTTTTATGCACAGCAACTGTGTATCGCATTGGACACTCAAGACCTTTAAAAGGGCAGTGTTGGCGGCAAATTCTGGAACAACATTTCACGTTCATAGGAAACTTTAAAACTATTCAGAAATTTAAGTAAATTTAATAAATATTTTCATAATTAAAGCAACTATAATGGTTAACAAAGCAAAACATTAAATTATACTATCAATAATTAAGGCATTAATTTATGTGTAAGTACCTGCTCGTATATATAATTTTGTAGTCATAATTATTGATAAACTGTTAGTTTATGAAATTATAAATACACAACATATTACTATTTCCATATTGATACTCGTAATAGTTTGTTCAAACTGCTATTTACACCAATTGCTCGCGTCTGTCCGTATGTTGCAACACGTGCTTTGATTCAGAAAAATATCAACATCAGGTAGAATATCTGGCACACCGAACACGATGCACGTCGCACATTTGATGCGAATCTTGAGACACGAAAGAAGCGCGTAAAGGGACGACGGGGTACACACAGCACACAACACAGCGTTCGTTCATTATTACTTTCATTTGTCATTGTTGCACAGATCTAATAACCGATCGTGTGTGCTTATAACCGAAACAATAAAAAGCCATTGTGTCTCGCGTAGATCCACGTCTTAAACACACGAAACCACCACCACTTGCACCACAAATCACTAAATCCTACTCGCATCACTAATCGCTTAGTTAGCCTATGTATTTAAAAAACATCATTCTGTCACTGATAAATTGGCAGAAATAGAACCGATGTTTTAAATACGTATAGTGCAAGTGAGCTAGAAAGTTACTATTAGATCTATGTGTGCTTATTCCGAGTTTTTAACGTACTCACTCGTGATAACGTTAACGATCTCTTTTGTTAAAATGTATACAAAAAACCGGATTCTCCTTATTGTCCCCAGGCGGCGCTAATCCAGTTTCAATACAAATGAGTGTTTACGTTGAGCGTGAGTAAGGCTTAGCACGCACTGCGATTTTTATTCGCGCGAATTTTTTTCCGCGCGTTCTATGGAGTTGTATGAAGCTGCACGCACTGCGGAAAAAAAATCGTACTCAAATAGTACTAAAAAATTCGCGCGGAAAATAATTCGCGCGAATCAAAATCGCTGTGCGTGCTATGCCTAAAAACTCGCACTAAGGCTTCTGTATTAGACAGTCCGTTCACTTGTGTGAGAGCCTTCGCTAACTACAGACTTTTAACGGCCAATAGTTTGGTCGGGCCGTTAATCAGTATGAGGAAGTATATAACTGAGCAGACAACGATTCGGTAATGGATGTAATTTTTAATCCGACCAAACTATCGGTGGATACAAATCTGTAGTTTGCGGAGGCTCTTAGGGTCGACGAAAAAACTGCATTTGCATTGAATACATAGGTGTTACATTTTTTGTTTTCTTTAAGGAATGGTTTAGTAATAAGGTAATTCCCGTGTAAGTATGAGCAAGTAGGGGCTGGTCTGTGTTAGCAAACTTACGCTTTGGGCTGTCAGCGACAAGCCCTGTAGGGCTTGGCTTTGTCGATGCAGTCCTACCTTGCCTGGCTCCTTCAGAGCCGGCAAGGTGGCGTGGTCTTGAGGGAGAGCGCTACGGTCGTGTAGATCCTCAAGGCAAGTGCGGTGATTTTCCTTCTCGTGGTTGCCGCCCTGTTATTGGTCTAATTCCCTCTGAAATAGACGTAACTGAAATCACCGGGCAACGTATCACAGGGGTGGCGAGGTCATGCCCCTGGGTGTCCACCATTGAACAAAGAAAATGTTGGATAGCAATGACCTCCCGCGTGTTTGTGCCGTGCGCGGGGACCCGTATGGAGGGATGAAGGGATCCTGGTGATTGAGTGGAGCAGGCTGCACACAACACATCACTTTGGCCCGGATTTCTTCCGACACGGGAGGCCGTAGCCTAGCCAGCTATGGTCAATCGGCTGCGGGGTCCGGTCAGACGGCCCCCAGGCGAGTTCACTCCCATTGGGGGCTTGCAGACGGCGGCGCTCGCTCGCATCGCTAGTGGTAGTAGTGTGAGTTGGTGTCGTGCAGTCTCGTGAGCAACTGATGGGGGGGGGGCTATATCTCTCGGCTAATCCCTGGTGCTACCGTAGCATCGCCACTTGGGCACTCCATGGAGGGTGGGGAAAGTCGAGAGATGAAATTTATATCGGGATTTTTTAAATGGATTTAACATCAAAAAAAAACCACAAGGCGAAAGGACCGGCGAAAGTCGGGACTGCGCTCCAAAAGGCGGGACCGGCGAAAGCTGGGACTGCACACCAGACGGCGGGACCGGCGCAAGCCGGGACTGCATTTTCCATAGCAGGAACGTCCAGAGGCGAGACTGCAGTGGGATCGTCTCGAGGTGGGGCTGCGGCGGGACTGTCAAATGACGGTACTGCTGCGGCACTGCCGAGGGTCGGCACTGCTGCGGGACCGTTGAAGGGCGGAACTGCACACCAGACGGCGGGACCGGCGCAAGCCGGGACTGCATTTTCCGTAGCAGGAGCGCCCGTAGGCGAGACTGCAGTGGGGTCGTCTCGAAGTGGGGCTGCGGTGGGACTGTCAAATGACGGTACTGTTGCGGCACTGCCGAGGGCCGGCACTACTGCGGGACCACCTAAGGGCGAAACTGCAAACCAGCCCACCGGGCACAAAGGTGCTGCCAAAACTGGCGCGACACGTGACCCTTGTGTCGGAGGTCGAATGACCTCGGACCTTGGGGCCCCGGACGCGACCGGCAAAGACAGCACCTCGTCGTCTCCCGGCGGCCGGCATGAACCAGGCTGGCTTCCGGTTGGACGATCTGGGGCGCGCAGAAAGAAGCGCCAAAAGCTGAGACAGCAGGCGGCTCTAGAGGGGACTCCTACGGAGGGCCCATCAAAGAGACCGCGTGCTGCTCTCAGCGGCGACAGCGGGGACATGGCGGCCAAGAGGATGAAGACCCAAGGGCAATCATCCTCAACCGGATCCTTTAGGGATGCGGTGGCGACTGTGAAACTCGCTGTCGTCACAGTCAGGTACCCGGAGGAGTACTTGAGGGCGGAGGACTTGGTGCCAATCCAGGAGCTCATAATTGGGAAACTGGAAGTGGCGCCGGATCCTCTGCCTGTTCTAACGGTTGCTCCCGGAGTTGTCGCAGGTGCAGTTCATGTATCCTGCGACAACTCTGATGCAGCTAGCTGGTTTCGGGGGGCCATCCACAATGTGGAACTTGGCTCCTTGAAACTCAAGGTTGTTGACGCCAAGGACCTTCCAAAGCCAGTCAAAATGGCATGGAAGAGTCGCAACTTGGCGTTGCAGGACTCTGCCCGGGCCATTCGACTGCTCCAGCGGCTTAACCCTGCCTTGAGGACGAGCGACTGGAAGGTCGTGAATACTCTCACAGAGCAGACCGGCATCCGTCGTATCGTCCTCATGGACGGGGTGTCCGCTGGGGTCATCAAGGCCGCGGGCTACTCTCTTCCAGGAGGAATTGAACGGTACTCGTTCAAGCTCCTGGAAGAAGATAAGGGAGAGGCACCCACTGCGGAAGCAGAGGCGGAACCCTCCGAGGATGGACTACACCGACGTGAGGAGGCCATCGAGGAAATCTCTGCTTACGGCGCATCGCAGGAGGCAGAGATTGGGACCAGGGCGTCAGAGGCAGACCACGAGGATGACATCCTCGGGGACTTCGACACCCTGGGGATTCAGTCGCCGATTGCTCCTGAGGAGAGCCAGGCGATGGAGGAGGAGCCTCAAAACTAGGGCCCTCCTATATTGACACAGGCCCATCAAATAATCCAAGATGGAGGGACTAAGGTGTGTACAAATTAATTTGCATCATTGCAGAGCCGCTACTGCCCTTCTGGCTCGGCAACTGAAGCTTAACACATTTGACGTTGCCTTGATACAGGAACCTTATCTGTATAAGGGGACTATAAAAGGCTTAGGTGGGACAGGAGGCATGGTGCTCTATGACTGTCCAACTAATGACGCGAGGACTTGCATCTATATCAGGGGCGGTATAGAGGCAATGCCCTTACGTACTTTCTGTTACAGGGATCTCACAACAACTCTGATCCAAGTGGGGATGGGCACAGAGAAAAGGAAAATTATCCTTGCCTCTGCCTACCTCCCATATGAACAAAAGGAACCAGTAACACCACTAATCAGAAGACTGGTTGACTACGGCAACCAAGAAAACCTCGACCTGATACTTGGCTGCGATGCGAATGCACACCATGTCGTTTGGGGCAGCTCAGATGTCAACAAACGAGGGGAGGATTTGTTGGACTTTGTGGTAAGCTCTTCTTTACAAATCCTTAACGCAGGCAATAAACCTACTTTCAGGACCTCGGCGAGAACTGAAGTTATTGACCTGACACTGGCTTCAAACAAGGCCAGCGCTTACATCGAGAATTGGCATGTATCGGACGAAATCTCTCTGTCTGACCATAATTATATATGCTTTAGGTTTAGGACGGCGGCAGAAGCCGAAACTAGACGAAGGAGAAACCCAAGACATACAAATTGGGACTCGTACAGGAGGGACCTAAAAGTAAATCTAGGGAGCCCTAAAGGTAAGCTCAATTCCATACTAGATATAGAATTTGATGCAGATAGAATCAAGATGGGCACCATCGGTGCATGGGTAGATAACTGCCCAGAGAAAAAGGCCTTTTGCAAAAGGGTACCATGGTGGACTCCTGAACTAGCTAAAATACGTCAGGAAACACGACAGGCCTTCAATGATGCAAAAGTCAGGAAAGACTTCTCTGACTATCATAGCATGCTGACGAGGTATAAGATGGCGGTACGCAAGGCCAAAAGAACTAGTTGGCGGCAGCATTGCACCTCCATCGAAGCTCTGCCGAATGGAATGAGGTTGTGCAAAGCGATGTCCATGACTAAGACAAACCCACTATCATCTGTAAAGGATGAGAATGGGTATCTAATGGAAACTGGACAGGACACTCTGGGCGTGATGTTTAGAACTCACTTCCCGGAATGTATACTACGCGACAGCGATGAAGAGGATCCAGTCACAAGGGACGAGCTCACAAGGCACACGTCCAAAAATAACTGGCTCACGGCAAAGAAAGTGGTAGATGAAAATAAACTGAAGCTTGCCATAGCGGGCTTCCAGCCTCTCAAATCCCCTGGTCCGGATGGCATCTACCCAATACTATTGCAAGAAGGGGCATCTGTTTTGATACCTCATTTGAGTAAGCTCTACAGAGCCTGCATAGCCTTTGGGTACGTACCCAAGGCATGGAGGGAGGTCAAAGTCACCTTTATACCGAAGGTGGGAAGGCCGACTTACGAAGAAGCTAAAGCTTACAGGCCAATTAGTCTATCATCCTTTCTCTTAAAAGCTCTGGAGAAACTGGTAGACAGGTACCTAAGAGAGGGACCACTTAAAATCTTCCCTCTACATAAACTACAGTGCGCCTACAGCCCTGGTAAATCTACAGAAACGGCATTGCACTATGTTGCGAGTCGAGCCGAGGCTGCGCTAGAGGGACAAGAGATCTGTGTCGGGGCTTTCCTCGACATAGAGGGAGCCTTCGACAAGACAACATTTGAGTCCATACGCATCGCTGCAAAGGAACATGGCATCAATGATACCACGTGCAACTGGATTGACTATATGCTGAGAAGCAGAATAGTCAGATCGGAACTGATGGGTGACAGACTTAGTGCAAAAACAACAAGAGGTTGTCCGCAGGGTGGAGTGCTGTCACCATTATTGTGGTGCTTGGTAGTAGACTCGCTACTTACCAAGCTCAATACTGGACCATTCTACACAGTAGGCTATGCAGATGACATAGCTATAATGGTTAATGGTAAATTCCCGAACATAGTCTCTGGATTAGTACAACAGGCATTGAGGATGACAGAGGAATGGTGTACAAAGAACCACCTCTCTATCAACCCAAGCAAAGCAGTCATTGTTCCATTCACGAGGAAGAGACAATTAGGAAACCTAGGAGAGCTCTCCCTCAATGGAATAAAGCTGCCCTGGTCTACCGAAGTAAAATATCTGGGTGTAACGCTTGATAGAGAACTCAGGTGGAAAACTCATGTGGAAAATATTACGACGAAAGCCCTACGAGTGTTCGGCATGTGTCGTTCCACCTACGGTAAAACTTGGGGGTTAAAGCCCAAAGTGATACGATGGCTGTACCGGACAATGATAATACCTATTATCACATACGGCAGCATAGTGTGGTGGCCCAGAACAAAGCTTGCCTCGTGCAAAGCGCCACTCACCAGATTACAAAGAACAGTGTGTCTAGGCATCACGGGTGCTTTCAGGACAACACCTACGGCAGCGATAGAGAGATACCTCAATATCCCTCCTCTGCATATGATGGTTGAATTCGAGGCAAGGAAGACATTACATCGACTTGCTGTGGCTGGACTATGGGATGCCTCTAAGCCTAGGACCAACCATACAAAGTTTGACGGGAATGAAGGCCTGGATCGGGTAACAAGCATGTTATCCGATAAAATGCAAACTATGTTTGTGTTTGAAAGGTCTTTCAAGGTCCAAATCCCTACAATAGAGGACTGGACGAAGGGAATCGATCCACCAGAACAAGACAGTCTGGTGTGGTACACTGATGGATCCAAAATGGAATCAGGTACAGGGGCGGGAATATACGCAAAAGGTTACAAATGTAGCAAAAGCCTAGGGAAAATGGCAACTGTATTCCAAGCGGAAACTTATGCCATAATAACCTGTGCTCAAGAGAATATAGATAGAGGAACTAGAGGTAAATCCATATATATTCTTAGTGACAGTCAGGCTGCAATCAAAGCCATGGCATCCTACAAAGTGGACTCCGGACTTATTCTGGATGCTGTCCAAACCCTAAACAGGCTTGGGAAGCACAACAGGGTAAGACTGATGTGGGTCCCTGGGCACAAAGGAATCCATGGTAACGAAATGGCAGATGAACTGGCAAGAGAGGGCTCAGCAAATGACTTTGTGGGTCCAGAACCATGTGTAGGCATCTCGACGTGCCTCGTAAAGGCCGCATTTAGGGAGTTTGCAGATCACAGACAGCGAACTCATTGGCAATCTAGCACCGGTCTACAACACTCCAAGAAATTCCTAGGCTCTACGTTCAAAGCCCGGGAATGCATTTGGAACATGAGCAGGGGGCAAATCCGCTACCTGCTTGGGGCCTTTACTGGGCACTTTGGAACCAACGACATGCTCATGAAGATGGGTTTAACCGCGACACCCATGTGCAGGTTGTGTGGGGAACATACGGAACGCATGGAGCACCTTCTTTGCACATGCGATGCACTGGCTGGTAAGCGAATGAGTCTCTTAGGGGTTGGATATCCAAGACCAGAAGACTATAGGCTCATATCTCCCAGTCTCGTTGTAAAATTCATGAAAAGAGTTTTCAACGAGATTGGGGAGGAGTAAGGTATCTAGGGGACCACAATAGATCCCAATGGGTCGAAGTGTCCGAGTTAATTCTCGGCCCCTCCACAAGATAAGATAAGATAAGTATGAGCAAGCTTAACTTGCGCTCCGGTTCTGAATCCGGATGCGAGGCGAGCACGGCGCACCGGAATACACCCACCGCATTTCCGTATTTAAATTGCGTGGATCTTCGCAAACATGTTTTAGTTAAGTGAGAAAGCCTCCGTGACTTGCTGACTTTACCTTCAACATTATAAACAATACGCAAATTATGTCCTAAGTGACGTCACATGAGATGTTCGTGAAATAAATCCAGTTTCATTTGAATATGTAAGAAGCATTCGTTAGAAACCATTAACTAAAGGTAAGCTTATTACACCAAAAAAGACGAGCATAAGGCAGATCAACCCGCTATTTTTCTTTCAGAATTTCAATAGGTAACCTTTTTAAATTGACTTTTATCGTCTTAATGTAAAAAGTATAACCAACCACTTACCAGGTTTTCAGTAACCGCTGAAGGGGTACAATAAAATTCAATATCGCGGTTTAACTTTTGACTCGACGGAACTCGAAAAACAAAACGTTAAAAGCCATTTCGCTGCAGTTTTTCGCCGAAACGGTTGATAATTCTATTTCGCCGCTATCCGAGAGAGTGCTGTGAGGTGAAATTATGAAAGTACTATCTTTTGATAAAAAGTGAGTTTTTGATGTTGTTTGTCGGTTTGGATGTTAAATTTTGAGGACGGAAATAAACAAACAAATCCTCAGAGCACCTATAAGGTATTAACTTTTAGGAATACTGCAGCATGTTAGGCAGAAATCGGCAGAATGATGTGGGGAGGACAGATCTTGAAAAATAAAACACTATTGCACAGTTATTTGTCTATACTAATATTATAAAGAGGTAAAGTTTGTGAGTTTTGAAAATTCTTTCACCAGTAGAAAGCTACAATATTCCTGAGTGTCATAGGCTATCATATAATTTCAAAAAAAATAGAAATCTTTATGAAAATTGCAATAATGTAACCCAAGGTAGCAAAATGTTGCCTGTTAAATACATTATTTGGCGTGCGCTGAGAAAACTATTGATGATAGATAAAAATTAATAGGTTAGTATATAGGCAGGGTAGGCAGGGTAGGCAGGGTAGGCAGGGTAGCCATGGTAGCCATGGTAGCCAGGGTAGACTGGGTACGCTGGGTAGCCAGGGTAGGTAGGGTAAGCAGGGTAGGCAGGGAAGGCAGGGTAGCCAGGGTAGGCAGGGTAGGCAGAGTAGGGTCAGGGTAGCCAGGGTAGCCATGGTAGCCAGGGTAGACTGGGTAGGCAGGGTAGCCAGGGTAAGCAAGAGTAGCAGGGTAGGCAGGGTAGGCAGGGTAGCCAGGGTAGCCAGGGTAGCCATGGTAGCCATGGTAGGCTGGATAGGCAGTGTAGCCAGGGTAGACAGGGTAGGGGGATGGTAGGCAGGGTAGATAGGGTAGGCAGGTTAAGCAGGGTAGGCAGGGTATGCAGGGTAGGCAGGGTACCCTGCATACCCTGCCTACCCTGCATACCAGGCTACCCTGTCTACCCTAGACAGGGTAGCCAGGGTAGGCTGGATAGGCAGTGTAGCCAGGGTAGGCAGGGTAGGGGGATGGTAGGCAGGGTAGATAGGGTAGGCAGGTTAAGCAGGGTAGGCAGGGTATGCAGGGTAGGCAGGGTAGGTAGATAGTTAGCCAGTTGACGAGAGCGAAGCCCCGAGGGTCAGCTAGTATGTTATAAAAAGCTGCAGTTGGGTTAAACCTATTTATTTCAATAGCCATAATAAAATAGACTAAGTATTGTAAATCAAAATTGGTATGAGCATGATTTTAGCAGGGCATGGTTTTAGCGCGGTTGCATAACTTAACGTTATTAACAAAATATTGGTGTGCTTACTTGCATCAAAGAGATTGGGTAGTAAATGCATACAAGCATGTTTACATCCCAAACACTGAGACTACCTCAATGTATAACACAAGCAAAAATTACTTTGTTTAACCTTTGCCTTTACGGCACAAGCTTCTTTATGTTTAGACTCCCAATACCTGTGTTTTACTTAGATTTAGGCATCAAAATATTGTGTGTAGGAATTCGATGCATGTTACAATATTATTTCTTACCTAGGTCTAATAACTAACACCGTAGGCGCGGGCTTGCGGACGGCAAGTATTCGGTAGCTCGCCGTCCGATAAGGACCAGGCCCGAGTCAAAGGCGCGTAGTGTTCCACGCGCGCCTCAAACAGATTTTAGCAAAAAAAATACGGGGTCCGCTAGGGCCGATGCCTGTCTGGTTCGCGAATAAATTTGAAAGAGAGGTACCGCGGCCCTGGCACGAGCAACTGAAGGAACACTAGTGGGTTTTAGTCAGTAAAAGTCTGACACGCCCTCCCGCTCCACCCAGAGCGGGAGAAGTCATTGGATGACTTCCCACCCAAAAAAAAGTTCTAACAACTAAAGACCAACTCGACTCCACCTCGAAACACAAAATCGACAGAAAACAGCTCATTATCGGTATTTATTGACACTAATCTAGTTCTTTCTTCCGTTGTCATGGTGACTGATTCGAGTGAATGTCCTTCAAACTCGACGAAACGGTTGGCATAGTAGTCTAGCTATCGACTACTGCGCTGAATGTTGCGGATTCAATTCCCGCACGGAACAAATATTTGTATGTCCTACAGATAGTTGTTCCGGTCCGGTTGTTTGTATTATGTTTGTAAATGCACCCACGATACAGGAGAAATTCCTAGGGTGTGGCAATGTTTAAAAAAAACTGACTTGGAATATGGGCCTTAGATAAAATGATTGCTAATCTATTAGGTGCTTCCCTCAAGGTACCTACGATGAAACCAGACTGATGGCACTACAATTAAACTTAATAAAATAAAATCAAAATATCATGTAGGTAATCTACCGCAAAGTGCTTGCAGACATACACACCAAACTAGAGAATGGAATGGATTAAGGCCGGGACACACGATAAACTCGCTCTAGTTCACATCTCTGACATGCGAACAACCTAAGCCACCTCGTTCTTCAAACCATGTTACTTAGTAACACAGCACCAGTTTTCAGAATACTTTATCCTCTGTGTATCCACGTCCTAAAGATTGCTTTTGTCCAACGTGTCAAGAGCACTCTCTACCTACAACATTCGTTACACTTTATTATTCAATGAAATGGAGTTTTCCCTATGTCAACCTTCAGCAGGAGAGAATAAAGAGCTAATTTGTAATTGTAATACTCTTTGGTACCTCGTAAATTAAGTAGTTAATTGTTAGAAAAATACAGACAGTACAGCCACATCTACAGACATAGCTGACTATGTATAAAGCCCTGTATATGTAGAAGGAGCTCTTTGTGAAAAAAAGTAATTATGTATCCTGTTTACAGAAAAGAAAATAACGTTACTTTCAGCCTTAAACTCTCAATTTCGTCCGTCAAAAGAGACTTTGGCGGTGTAGAATAGCGACGGTAGGTAGAGATTTCAATGGACATACCCACATAATGTATTTGTATGTTGTCAAGTGCCGTCAATTCAGGCTAAAAAAGGTACAATGGCTACTTGAGTACGTACTCAGTTCGAGAGCTGAACCGTTTCCGTTTATCGATTAAATTTTACACAAACCCTTCAAAGTCACTCATTTTATCGGAAGCGAGATGTTGTAAATAGGTTCGTTTATAACTTGCGTTTTAAAGAAGCGATTGTAAAAATACAATAGCTTTGGTCTAAAATAAATACTCGTAATATCAGTTAGCTGCTGTTTGTCTAATCCTTATTGATTTCAAAATGTAGTGTTATTTTAAAAGACATATTTTCCAGCGTTACGTTTTTCCAGTGTTTTTAAATGCTTAAAAAAAGAACCTACTTAGATCTGCCTTAGAATTGCACAAGTTTATCAATCCATTTACTGCTATTAACACTTAATATATTCACACTGTTTTTCTGAGCAAGCTAATCAGACCGATCTTAATACTTCGTCGAGCGACTCGGCAAAACCATTTCCATCTAATTGTTTGACGACAATTCGCTTTTAAGCGACCATTTATCCAGTTACTGGTATCTTAGTTATGTGGTGGTAGCTTGGTTAGGTCTAGGGCATCGGAATCGGAATCTCGGAATCTCGTAATATCGGAATCTCAGAACAAATTTACCGATATTACAATTCCGATCATGAGTGATCCAATATCGATAGAAAAAGTCTTATTTTATCTCCTTATGAAGCTTTGAGCGATTTGACTACGGTGATTATCAGAAGTCGGATACTCTGCGCTTATTAACTTAAACTTCAGTTCATGAAAAAATAATATGTGCCTTGATGAATTCTGTATTTACAGTATCGAAAATTCCTAAAATTTTAACCTGTAGTACTCTACTAGTAAATACATAATTTCATAGAACCCGAAATTTCATTTCCCGAACCCTTTGTAACGGTTACGAGAATCCGCTAGATTTGAGACTCATGGGATTGGCTAATGTGACGACACTTGGGAGGCTTAGCCAAAAGACATCCACTGCTGAACATAGGCCTTTCCCAGGAGGCGTCGCTACATTGCATACCGGATTTATAAATCATTTTTACATACTACACTTATCGGGACTACTTTCAGATTGATCGATAAATAGTTATTTCTAGATTTTTGCATTATCCTTTTTCAGAAAGACATGCCTTATATTCTTTCTTGGGAACAAAGGTGCAGTTTAGGTAAATAAGCAGCTGATTTCCCAGTCACCTTCAAACTTCCGATATTATATGCCCTAGTTAGCTCTCCTGTTGCGTAAACACATAACGAGAGTTATCTTAATACACGTTGGTTTTAATGTCTTGAATTGAACGAGCTTAATCAAGTGGTTTACTGAAATTGTATGGAAAGCTAACTCATACATATTTTGATTTGCTTCAAAACGTAGTGTCGATTTCGAGAAAAGACAATTAGGACGAAAAATTTATGAAATTCAAGAGCGAGTCTATCGATTAATCTTGTATTTGAAGAAAACATTTCCTTCTGTGTAAATTTTGAATTTATTTATTGTTGTTTATTAAATAAAACAACCCGCTTAGTGTGTTAAAGACGTGGGCAGAGTTCGACATTACGCCAACGTTGAATTGTCGATTGAAATGTTAGCATCGGAAATCCAATGTAATTTCCCCAACGTGGGAGTTGTATCACCTTACTGATAAAGTAATTAAAATTGTTTTCTTCCAACTATGCTTTAATTTCATCATCATCACACTAAAAACTCAGTACAAAGCGAGTCTTTAATGCTCTAGAGCAATAAAAATGTATGAAATTTCATTTTTGCACAGTTTATTTTTTAATCGCACCAAAAGCTCAATGGATTAGCTCTATTCAGCCAGCCGATATCAATACTTTTTTTTACGTACGTATTATTCGTTTCTATCCCACTTGTTCCAAATTTAAAAAATTGATTTGGCGGGAACTTTGTTAATTTTGCTTGACAATATTTTTGGAAACGATAAAGTGTGATACTATCTGATTTTGAGTGCTTCGGCTTCGAATTAAAATGGAATCATCTAGCGACACATTAACTCCGGAAAACATTCTAAATGAAGCGGACAGTGTTATAGAAAATCTTTTAATTTCAATAATTAAACTTCTATTTTAACTGTTTGATAGGAGTTTCTTTTATCTACTATTCCTATAGGTAATAGTTGAAAGAAAAGCAGATTATGCACCTCGCCTTAAGTAATTTATATTGCCCTCGTGCCTGTTAGATTAGAGCCCTCGCTACCGCTCGGACTCTAAATCAGGCACTCGGTGCATTAATAAATTACTTTGTGCTCGATGCAATAATCTACTATTATTGTGCCTCAAACGTATATTGGTATTTATTGACACTAATCTAGGTCTTTCTTCCGTTGTCATGGTGACTGATTCGAGTGAATGTCCTTCAAACTCGACGAAACGGTTGGCATAGTAGTCTAGCTATCGACTACTGCGCTGAATGTTGCGGATTCAATTCCCGCACGGAACAAATATTTGTATGACCTACAGATAGTTGTTCCGGTCCGGTTGTTTGTATTATTATATAACCAGTTTCAATGATTAATGATAATTATATTTTACTGGAACTCGTGAAATAGACGTTGCAAAGCTAAAATCCGCTTAAAGCACAATTCCGCTGTTCCCTCATTTAGAACGTCAATCACAATTACGAATAATATAGCATTGTGTGTCGCAATTTATTTAGATTGCAAGCAAACGTGAAGCAAATGTTTTGAATCATGTACGTCTAGTCTAGCCTGCAGGGAAAAGGTAGTGAGTGTAGTTTTTACTTGTACAGACAGCATCCACGTAACGACGAGGTGGAACGCACAATGTTCTTTTGTGTTGATGCTACCTGCATTTTGTATGCTGGCATCCGCCATTTCATTCGTATAATAATATCGCAAGGAGGAACTGTTGTGTTTTTAATTGACGTCACATTTACTGTCAGATGGTTTTACAAATATTTTTTGGTGCACGATAGTAGTTTTCTTATGCATTAAAATTTGGGGATTTCTTAAGAGTGCCCTAGTCGTATTTTTTTCCATACAAACGTAGTATGGCGATTACTTCACTGTTTGACGGTGTACGTTCAAAATAAAATGATATCAATTTGATTCATCATTACCTAGTCCTGTATGGAAACCAAAAAGTAAAATAAACATGTATTTGAAAGTTATGAGCGTCGAAAGTTACATATTGCAACAATATTTAAAGCACCTTTGGGCGGAAATAAATACCATAAGAAGTACAATTGCAAAACAGTCACTATACAAGGATAGATTTCAAAAATTAAAATAATTTTATTTTGAACAGATACATTAAGTAGTTTATCCATGATTACCATATTTCCAAAGGTCTGTTTAAAAAATTTCTTGCGCTCGTTTTCGTTCTAAATCATTATCCATTTCGCTACAAATTTGCAAGTATGTATTCTTACGCCCACTAGCTTCTTCTTCTTCTAAGCGTGTCTCAAAGACCTTATACTTCTTACTACTAGACTGTGCACTATAGCGCAAAAACCGGTCCACGTGAGAAGGCTCCCGTTGGTAGTGTGTCTCTTTCTTATGAGGTGACCATGACCAAACAGAACACGGGACAAATTTATTGTTAAAACGATAGTTTAAGTATCCCGATATATTGATTCTACCTAACTGCGCTACCTAAACCTATCTAATTTAGAGTTAATAAAAAAAAAATAGTGCTTATATTTTTTGGTATCTACATCACTAACTGTATAGTGTCGGGCGTAAAGAATTTCACCATCTCATGTTTGCCCGTGGCGTGGGTGTCATAAGAGGCGATTAACGGAAAAACAGAGAATGGGCAGCAGCGTTCTCTGTGCATTTGTAACAACCATACTGCGATCGCCAACCCGCCTGCAAAGCACTCCCCATGAATAGCACAAATACTATACTCGACTACGGTAGCGGTCTAGGTTACGGTATGGCAAGGGGTGCTAAGAATCCCGGACGAGATCCGGCTACCCCAACAAATACCGACGACTGGACCTGGCAACGTACAACACGTGCACACTCCGAACCGACGAAAAAATCACCGAACTCGAAGAGGAATTGAGCAGTTTACGATGGAGTATTAAAGGGTTATCTGAAGTTCAAATAATATTAACAGCCGCTGAATTTCACTCGAACAAAGTCCGCCAAAAATGCCGCAAACCACCATCCTACATTTAGTATTACCAGGCCCAAACATTTAAAAGTACTACTCTTACTCAGTATTAATGAATATTTTTTTAATACAACGAATTGATTAAATATAGGAAATATTTAAATACGTTTTCAGAAATATTTAAATACGTGTCAAAGTCTATGAATTGTTCGTTTTGGTACAACACAAAAATAAAACTATACAATTTTCTACCATTTCTACCAAATCCAATGATTAGTTGAGCTAGCAAGAGGTCAGACAAGGACACACTACCAGCGGAAGCCCTCTCGCCAGGACCGCTTTTGGGTAGCTACCGCTTATAAGGAAATAGCTAACCTAGGTGTATGATAATAGATTTCATTTTAGCTAAACAAAAAATTTTGGTACACAGTCTAGTAGTAAAAAATACGTATAATGTCTTTGGCGTGTCTAGAAGTCTAGCTTCTAACTGCTCACCACAGCGTCTATCCTTTTGCACGTGTTGTCGGATGAGATCGCATGGACCCCGCCCACAAAACTTAGTCGGCGGCACGAACTCGTGCCGCCGACTAAGACACCCTTCAGGTAAACTTTTCGTAAATCTCAGGCAAAGATATAAATACAAATTTCCACCCATGTCTGCCCTGAAGGATGAGGATACAATTTATTAATTTACTAAAGTTTTCCTCAATGAGCTGCAATGAGGAAAACCAAAAAATATCACAATAGATTTAAACTTTGTTTACAAACAAACAGCTGATTTCTGACATGTTGGCGTATTTAGCAAAGTGCAGTGAAATGTATGACAGCTTTTCACAGCGTTCCCTATGAATCATATGAATACCAGCTTTTTGCTTTGATTATTATTTTCGATAGGATATATTTCGATAATATATATTGGTTATAAGGGTCTATACAGCTATTTTGTGGTGCTCTGTTTAATAGTGTTCCATTGATTTATTGGGCTATGATTGATTTTATAGAAAGGAATAAACACAGGATTATGGTTAGCAAGTTTATGTTAAAGCTACTCTTAATGTGCAATTAGCATTAATTATATTGCTCATTGCAATTTTGGCTCATTGCAATTTTGTATAGTATAGGTTCTTATTTAATACAGGTTATTTATACCATCCATACCTGAAAGTATTATCCCTAGAAGCTGTACATGGAGATAAGTGGAAAGAGGGTGGCTTTTACAATGAAGTAGGGGACTACCTACGAGGTAATAAAAAATCGTAGCCGAGTGCTACCAAATTAGGTCACGTTCCATCCATACTAATATATTAATATTATAAAATCGAAAGTAACTCTATCTGTCTTTCTGTCTGTTACCTTTTTACGACTAAACCATTGAACGAAATTCAATGAAATTTGGCAAGGAGATAGATGGCATCCTGAGATAAGACTACTAAACGCACGAAAAAAAAATTGGGTAGGGTAGGGTAGATAGGTATGTAGGGTAGGTAGGTAGGGTGGGTAGGTAGTTTGGTAGGGTCGGTAGGTAGGTAGCGTAGAGCGTTAGGTAGGCAGGTAGGTAGGGTATGATAGATAGGATAGGGTAGGGTAGGTAGGTAGCCAGTTGACAGGAGCGAAGCCGCGGGGGACAGCTAGTAAATTCATAAATACATAGTATGCCGTAGGCGACGAACGTCCCGGTTTACTTTCTTAGAAATGAAGATAACTGTTGATCATCACGACTTAAAGATAACCACAGCTATATAAACAATTAAACTTGAAAACAAAGTTATGCCCTAGACTTACGTCTTGAGCAACTTAAAACATACTGAATATTCATTAGAGCAAAATTCAAAGTGGCCTCCGTACAAAGCGATGCCATGAAAGAAATTCTTATGTAAAATTAGCTTAAATGTAGATATTATCTACATTTAAGCATAATGAGTTTCGGTTGTCAACGAAATGTTGGTTGGTATATAAGCTTATGTGGAGTGATTTCTGAGTACAGTTGTAAATAATTATGGCTCTAGCGCACATTAAACTGTTTCTGGTGCTGGTGTTCCTTGTGGGGGTGGGCTTCTGCCAGGACAATGCCACCACTACCACTGTGGCAGGTGTGACCCCTACCGTGGCATCGACAGCGCCATCCTCCTCAACTTTATCCACGACCACTACCACTGCCGCTTCAAATGTAAGTCTTAAACTGACCTTATAGATTGTTTATCTGAAACAGCAGTAAAAACGAAAAAAAAAATGAGTGATTTGTATAGTGTTACTTAATATTTTTCAAGGGTGCCTCGATTTCTTGATTAAGGGCCGATTTCTGAATTGAGTATAGTGAGTTAATAACGTGTTAAACTTTTCTTTAATGCCAAATGTCGACAGTTTTGCAGGCTGGAGTAGTGTTCGACAAATACTCTACTTCAAATACTTAATTCAGAAATCTGGCGTAAAAATTTGCAGTTGAGTATTTGAAAAACTCTATCCTGAAAACTTGTCTAACTTTGGCATTATAGTAGATTTTGACACAATCTAAACTCCAAATACGAATTTCAGGAACCGGCCCTGAGGCGCTTTAACCACGATTTATTTATTTCTGTGTTAGTCGCTGGTGTTTATTTCGATATTCTTTGGTGTTTCTTCAAACTAATTGGTATATTTCTTTTATTTTTCAGTTCCTCAATTTCGTAGCATCGTTTCCTCTGGGACTCCTAGAAGCCTGTAAACATGTAAGTTATTTATCTATGAGGAATTGTTATAAATTAAAACAATAATAATATCCTCCTGACTGAATTCCAGTTTCGGCCCCGGCCTCCGCGGCCTATGATTGTACATAAATGTGTACGCAGGGTAATTCGGTATTCCCCTCTGTTAATATAATGTGTATTGAGAAATAAGAGTTAACAATCTCATGCGATTGATAAAAATTGAAAAAAAAAATGACAATTAAAAAAAATATATATATAATAATAATAATTAAATTTAAAATTGATAATTGATGATTTTCTATTGCGATTATAAACTTGCCCTTTGTTTCCTTTGCACAAGAAGTCCCAAAGTGTATTCTATCTTGTATTTCCTAACAACCTCGTAATTCATATTCCTAATTGTATTTTTTATTTTCTTTCAGAGTCTGCAGCTGTTTAACAATTTAATCCAACATAAGTAGTAATAAAAATGTCACGTTATCATAGAAAGCTGTTTTATTTTTATTGTATTTTGATGACACCTGAATCCTTAGCAATGAGCTAGATACAGATGTATAGAAGTCATATACAACTGTCCCTTACACACACTCAAAATAACCTTACTCTAAGAGCTTATGGTCACCCCCTGACCTTATAGATGAGATATTTCAAAGAGATCAATGTAATCACTCTGATTAAATATTTGGTTGAATTTTTGAGATATAATACATGCCTTAGTAACTACATGAAAATGAGAAAGGTCGGCGAAGCAATAGGTAATGCATTTTATTTGGGAGAAAAAAGATATTTCAAATAATTGCCCATTTTTAACCGATTTATTTGCTGCCCTTTTCGGTTTTAGTACACCATAACTAAAAAACTTTTTACAAAAAAAATACAACCGACTTCCAAATAATAATGTTCTTGATTTTGTTCCTTCGTTTTTTGACACCGACTGAAATTGAAGTAATTTTTGACGTTGTAGTATTTTTATTTGAAAGACGGTTGTATTTTTTTCTTTAATTTTTCACTTTTTAGGTGTGGTACATATCTTGAATGCCCACCGTTATGCCAGAATAAATTACCCGAAAAAAATTATACTTGAACATAACCGGTGGAATTAGAGTGTACTGTACACATCTGCACACATCTTTAGAGTATACCGGCGTGATGTTATGTTTTGAAATAATGTAAACAATAAACAAAAATGCGATTGCAGCAATCCCGAGAGATTTGCCCTCATTTATTGTAGAGTTCTGTCGTATATCTCCGAAGTTCTTAATTATATCTTGATTAAATTTAAATGGGACCACATGAGAAGCAACAGTTTTCAAATAAAAAGCAGAAAAAATAGTGAGCAAATTCTATAATAAGGCACCTAGTAAGAGCCTGCGACGATCTGACTTTCGTCATTTTATAAAAGCTGAAAGTTTTTCGGTGTATGTACCCAATACAGGCAAGAACGATCCCGGAACATGAAGTTTGGGATATAAGGGATTGGCATAATACCCATAATAACTCAATGTACACATTCTGTTCTTAAAAGTCTCTTCAGAGTCTGTTTTTAAAGTCCAAAAAAAAAGCATACGTTCAATTTGTAGACTTAAGAACACAGATAGCTGTGAACCATATTTCAGAAAAAACTTAAGATTCTAACTTTACCTAGCCTCTTCATTTATGAGATATCAGTCTTTGACAAAAGTAATATGCAAATGTATGAAAAATTCCGAAATTGTAGATATAAAAATAAAATTTAAATTGCACCATGCAGAACTTATTTAATGGGCTCCAGCGTTTATTGTATGACATCCAAGATTTTTAATAAATTGCCATGTTGTATTACAGATATTGACAACTTGCACATATTTAAGTGGAAGCTAAAGGAATTTCTAACTGATATGGCATATTACAGTGTGAAGGAGTATCTAAACGGGAATCCTTATCGCAGATAATATTTATGACAATATTGATGACATACGTACTCTGCCCTCAAATATTATTTAGGTATATAGGACTTTTATTTA
This sequence comes from Orthosia cruda, assembly GCA_964057195.1. Taxonomy (NCBI): domain Eukaryota; kingdom Metazoa; phylum Arthropoda; class Insecta; order Lepidoptera; family Noctuidae; genus Orthosia; species Orthosia cruda. The sequence goes on along the minus strand of OZ059838.1, from coordinate 16,433,989 downwards.
TTTTATCGACATTCATTTCATTATCTACTCTGACATTCATTAAATTTTTGACTACTGGATACCTTAAAAATTAAATGGTTTAATGATTTTGTAATATTTATTGTTATTTGGCTTGATATTAAATATTTATTGTATTTTGATACTAGGATTTATGTGTAAGATTTTGCATGTTCATATGACGGCAGAGCATAGAGAACATAAAAATAAAAATTGTATAACATCTTTACTCCTACCTATGTTGGCAAATAAATAAATTTGATTTGATTTGACATTCGAGCTGATTGTCATTAAGGAATCCCGTTGTAATCTTCATATCTTGAAAACTGATGAACCGATTTCAATGAACATTGCACTATTTATTCCCTTAGTTGACAGATGCATAATCAACAAAAAAAACCAGCTAAGTGCGAGTCTGACTCGCGCACAGAGGTTTCCGTATGAACAGCTACATTCACCAAAATAAATAGGTGTAATTACTAACGTTCATAAACAATGACACCGAACATTGCTCTAACGAAGGGACAAAATTAACTTTAACATTATCGTTGTAAGCTGGATATTTACCATGTTTACTGTTTGTAGAGATATATATTTCGGTGCTGTTGCAAGCACTATGAAAAAAACCGGCCAAGTGCGAGTCGGACTTGCGCACGAAGGGTTCCGTACCATTATAGCAAAAAACGGCATAAAAATCACGTTTTTTGTATGGGAGCCCCCCTTAAATATTAATTTTATTCTGTTTTTAGTATTTGTTATAGCGGCAATAGATATACATCATCTGTGAAAATTTCAACTCTCTAGCTATCACGGTTCTTGAGATACAGCCTGGAGACAGACAGACAGACGGACCGCGGAGTCTTAGTAATAGGGTCCGTTTTAGGGTACCCTTTGGGTACGGAACCTTAAAAACTAACTTGAAAATTTACTTTGCTGTTTGTAAACTGTTTTCCCCATACATTAATGTACAATTTCTTCTTCCAAGTACCTACTGGTCGACTAAGTTACGCTGGTGTCCGCAATTCCACTTCTAAGCGCGTATTTTGCGTGCGGGTGGGATTCGTCTTCCTCACTCGATCCACCCCAGATCCTCGAGGAATGGCAGCTGCGCTTTGGTGTTGCCCACTATCCCTTGTACGGTACCTGGGTCGCCGAAGTATTTGGCCCTGTAACCAGCGATTACTGGGCAGCTTAGGAGCAGGGGTGCTGGTGTCTCGTCCTCCTCCATACATGCTCTGCACAGTGGGATCCCTAAGACAAAAAGATGCTAGATAAAAGCCCGTTATCGCCATGCAGGCCAATCTTTGCAAGCGTTGTAATCTGTTCACGGCTGTACTTAGCTTAGTGCGTGGCCACCATACCACGGCCCCATAGGTAATCATGGGCCGAATCACCACGCTGTACAGCCAGAGTATGATTTTGGGGGGAGTCCCCACTTATCTAAATGACTGCTCCAGTTTAACTTACTGTCAAGTATGACTCCATGATACTTGACCTCGTTGGAAAACTGTAGTTCCGTGTTGAATAGCTTAGGTAGACGGAAAGGGACTAGTGCTCTTTTCTGAGTAAACATGACTATTTCAGTCTTAGTGGGGTTTACTAACAGATCATACCTCCCTGCACCATCGCTCCACTATAAGCAGAGCAAGAGTTAGATTGCAGATAGTTCCAGTCACCTTCCCAGGTACGAGAATTGCGAGATCGTCAGCATAACCTATTGTGTAATAACGGTGTTCGTTGAGTCCGGTGATGAGATCGTTAATTACCAAATTTCACAGAGGGGAGGGGGGGAGGGAAGCATCCCTCCCTGCGGACAGTCCCTGGCTATCAACGCCAACTGCTGTTCTCCCTCCAGACGAACCGCTCGTTTGCTTAGCATGTTGGTTATCCAGTTGGGCTTGGAGAGTGCAGCACCGATACTGGAGAAGTTTGTCTTGTCGAATGCCCCTTCGATGTCTATGAAAGTGCCCAGGCAGGTACCTTTCTGATGAATTGCTTCCTTTATTTAGCTAACCACCAAATGAAGAACAGATTCAGTACGGACGGACAGACGGACATGGCGAAAATATAAAAGTTCGTTGTTGACTACGGAACCCTAAAAAGGATTGATTGCAATCTGATTTCTAGTTCCTGAGGAATAATTAGACAAACATATGCTAATGAAATTTGGCGCACCTGTTTAGAAGCCTATATAGAGTAATTTATTGTGTCAATATTGTGTAATGCCAACAATATGTTTAACATAGATACATATGTTTCGAATTGATATCCCCCTTTTTTAAGTCAGTTAAAAATGGCATGTAAAATGCAGCCTTTGTTTGCCTTACACAAATTCATTCAAAGGTTAATAAAACTAACTGCTCTTACCATTTACCTAGTTACAAACATAGGCAAAATTTAATTAAAAATACTACATAATATTTTTACACTAACAACACATTCCCCTGGAACGACACTCATTTACAACTAAATTAAAAAGGACGTAACTCCAATTAAAACATATGTAAATTTTGGTAAAAACGAGTTATGTGACGTTTGATGTTGCGCTGATGGTGCTCTTACCCCAGAGACGAAATAATGTGTAATATAACCTAAGTAACGCATGAAAAACAGATTGTCTAACAAATTGACTCGTTTTCAAATCACAAGGGAATAAGCTATAGGCTCGCACTCCAGTACATGGGACTTATACATAGCAAAACCTGGAAAGCCCACTGCCTTCCAAATCACAAAAACAGACAAACATACATTTATCTACACATACTCACACATTCACTCACGCACATACACACTACACTTACACTCACGCTCATGTACACACACTCATATGCAAAAGTGATATAATTAGTGCTTAAGATTATTTTATTTTTTGTATATTTTGTTGGTATATCCCAAATTGTATATTTTTTATATTGTTATTCTACATATTCTTACATACATATATGTTTTGTTATTAATATGTATACCTTGGAACGCTGTCGTCTCCCTTCTGGGTGGTGGGCGCTAATGGCCGCGACACAGTATTCCTTACTAATGCGGCTGTTAACGAACTCTAACTTTTATAAATTGTTTCTTGTTCCAATAAATATATTTGATATTTGATTTGATTTGATTTGAAAGCGGAAAAAATATCGAACCGTATATAGGGAACTTTTTATTTCGGCTTCATTCTACCTTTAACCACAATTAAACAAAACCGGCAACAAAACGTCCATGCATTGAGGCAAAAGCTCATCATATCATCATCATATCAGCCGAAAGACGTCCACTGCTGGACATAGGCCTGCCGCAAGCGTTGCCACATTGACCGGTCCCGTGCATTTCGCAACCAGTGGATCCCCGCAACCATCACCAGGTCATCGGTCTACCTGGTGGGAGTGCCACTATGTCGTCGGCAAACTGAAGGTGAGTGATGTACTCGCCGTTAACGTTGACGCCCAGGCCCCCCCAGTCCAGAATCTTGAATACATCCTACGGCGCAGCAGTGACCAGTTTTGGAGAAATGACGTTCCCTGTCTCACGCCACGCTGGAGAAGGATTGGTTTCGAGGTCTGATCCTGAAGAATCAATTTTAAATGATCCATTCAAATAATCTATGAAATTTGAATTAAGTTAATTAAACAAGAGAATACATTTTATATAATCGTCTCTAGAAAAGGTTATAATGTTTCACAAAATTCAATATCAAATCGAAGCTTATAACGCCATCTATTGCAATTTATTTGAACAAATTTTCTTTCTTCGCGTTGGGTGCCCGTAGTACAGCTAAGGAGTGGAATTCCCTGCCGGAGTCTTTGTATCCTGATTGCTTTAACCTTGGTGTCTTTAAGTCAAGACTGAATAGGTTACTTCTAGGCAAGCGTTCTTCACCGTAGACTACATCATTGCTTACCATCAAGCGAGATAGTGGTCAAATGCCACAAAACAAAAGGCACACGCCCCGCCCTAAACGGTTCATTGAAGTTTTCAATAACGCATTTTTAATGTTTAGATTGCGAACAAAATAAACGATAAATACGATTTGAACATTTATTTACCGGTTATTTTTAAACAACCATTTAAAAATAACAAGACAAGTAGCCGAGAGTTGTATGTAGGTACTATAAGTACACGTCAGCCTCACTATTCGGAGAGTACGGGCGTGCAGTTATGTTTAGAACCACAATTGCCAAGCAATCAGTCGCTTAGCTGAAGAAAAAAGCTGAATGATAATAAGTTTCCAATCCTTAATTCAATATACTGTTTCTGCCAGCGGTTTCGCTCGCATAAATGTCGGAAATTATCCCAAGGTAACATGATCCCGGGATAAACAGTGTTCTATGGTGTAATCTAGGACCTGTGCCAAGTTTCATCCAAATCGTTACGACTTGAAAAGGTAACACACCGATAGACCGATTAGTTAGTACGGAAGAATGGATGTGTGAATGAAAATGTTTTGGTGGGCCCATACCTACGTAAGGTATGTGCCCACCAAAGCATTTTTATATATAATGTTGCCAAGACGAGACCATACGGCTCGCACTGTCAAAAAGTTATCAGATCTCATGTAGAGCTAAGCTTCTAACTCTATACGCCATAACTCTACAAGCCCAAACTTCACAAACTCTACACCGTAGTCAAAATATGTGGCTTGGCCGTTTCGCTACCATCACATGGCTCGTTACTAGAAGTCGCCACTTATAGGTTTCACGTGTTTTGTATGCGCAACTCCCCGTCGCCATGTTTCGTTACTACAAGAACTATTGTATAGCAGAATATTATAAAACAGTGAATAAAATTTTCACATTAAGTCCTTGTGACGGTAGCAAAACGGATTGCTTCTTGCTGCTGATAGATTTGCTTCTTAACTTCAATTGAATTTTCTTGCACAATGACCCTGTGAGTTGTCTGTCTGTCAATCAGCTTGTCCTAGAACCGGTTGACATGTGCCTACAAAAGATAGCTGCCGTGTCCAGTGTCGAACAATACAACACAGCCAAACGACGACGCTGACAAGCGAAGTAATTAGTGCGATACCTAAGCCACTTGGCCCAGCTTGCTAACCAATGGTTACTAATTTCGGTAAAACGCGTTTATTCATCGATTGTTAATCTAATAAATGGTCAAATTATTAACCTTCCAACCTATTTGACGATTTGTGAGGCAAACAATTGCATTTGACATTTTACCGAAATTTGAAACGATTTTTAACATATTTAAACATTGTTTGAGTTAACTACGGTTAAAAAAACTGGGCCTTACTGCTGCAGTGGTCTCATTTGTTTTCACTGAAGCAACACACACAATAGCACGTCGGTGACGCGATCACATAAGCATGTCGATGACGCGATCTCATAAGTTTTGCCCCTACCAAAAATCGCTCAACGCTGCTAAAGTTTTCGCATCATAAAGGATTAGTTGGAACTATTGAAATTATAGTATATTTCAATATTTCCAACGAATCCTAATTATATACTAACTATAATTATGTGCGTAAAGTGAACAGAGGCTCTAGACAAGCCACATTCTATCAACGATAGCGCGTGGCGATAGTGATTGGAAAAATGACAAAATTGTATTAGAATGTCAAACGCTATCGAAATGTCACGTGATCAATCCCTTACAATTTGGCATTTCGACCATCGCCATCGCTGACGTCAAATGACACTTGTCTAGAGCCTAAGGTCTGTTTTTTTTAACCCCCGACGGAAAAAGAGAGGCGTTATAAGTTTGACGTGTGTACCTGTGCATTTGTGTGTTTGTGTATCTGCATGGCAGAGCATTTTGATTTCGTGTTTTTTTATGAACCGATATTGTTTTCTTTTTGTTTGAATGTTGACTTTATCGGGAGTGTTCTTAGCTATGTTTGATTAAAATCGGTTCAGCCGTTCAAAAGATATGGATGTTTTACTATTTGAATCGGTGTATTTGTCCAAGATATCATGTCGAGGGTTTTAAATTTTATTTGTTGTTCACCGACTAGTTATTACTTTTTTTCGTATTTTTTTTTGCTACTTTCTAATTAAAATTTGCTTTACTGCTTCACCGACACTCCATTGCTAATTCTTCTTCCTATCGTATCGACAGACTCAAAATTACATTTTGTCTACTATATAAAAACGTGATACTGACGATAAAATAAAACAGGTTCCATTAATATTTCATAATTATAGTTTGATGTCAATTAGACATTGGTTAGGGTATGTGCTTACCTTGTCCTGCGTTGTGACCCTTGTCAGCGGCAGCGAGCGGAGCAGGAGGAGGCAAATGGGGCTAGGCACCAGAATCTATAGATAGGTGGTCATCAGATCAGATAAATACTTTTGTAATCGAAACTATACAGTAAAAAGAAGGGCAACCCAACAGTTACATACTTTCTTTACCATACGCTACTGGACATGGCCAGGGACGGCAGACTGCGGGGGGAAGCAAGAACCGCCCTTTCATACAAGCTTCACGTATATTCTGGTCTGTTGCTCCGTATTTTCTAGATATAAGCACTATATTCGTTAAGCGTTTTATAAACTGTATTCGTGGTATAACGAAAATCTAAACTATCCGGGATGCTAAAATTTTCACGTACGTTTTCATATCACAGTGCTGTAGGTAGGTAAATGTGTCGTGTTATGATGATCGAAACGAAGAACTTTGAAAACTGACGAAGGAACAAACGTCTCGACTGTACATAAGTGTGCATATACTGCAACAATATTCATCGCATCAACGACAAAAAACGCTGTTACTCGTACACCCGCCGTTGTTATGTTAATGCGCATTAACTTTTAGTTTAGTTAGAACGTCGGTGGGTTATTGGACGATTCGCCCGAATTTAACTCGCCCGAATCGAAATGACCACTATTAAAATATTCATTTTTCTGTGTCAATTCGCTCGAAGTTAATTTATCGGTGGGCGAATCGACCACTCCAAAATTATTTAGTAGGCGATTCGCCCAAATTTTTTGTTAGTGGTGACACGTGGTGAGACATTTATACCCAAACTACCAGGAGGCCTGAATCATGAAGAAGTATTTGCAGGGCTAGAATCATTAGCGGTAGAGACTAACGGAGTACTTCAGAAACGAAAATCGCCCGGTACTCTTTTTACCGCTCATGATTCCAGCCTAGCATCCTCATGATTATAATCTCCTGGTACTTAAACAATCGAAGACATGTGACATCCACTAACCCGCACTGGGCCCGCGTGGTGGATTACGGCCCATTCCCTCTCACAGAGAGGAGGCCTGGTCCCAGCAGTGGGAACATTAATAGGCTGATGATGTGATGTACTTAATTTAGTCTTTACCGGTACCGGAATGATCTGATATAGTATAGAGTTTTTCTTTATTTTTATTGTAGCGAATATTGCTGTCTCCCTCTTAGTGTGTCGCCTGTCTATCTTATCTAACTGACATGTCTCCATGTTTTAAGTGGTAATTACTTATTTAATGAATTGCTTTCCTAGTTTCTAGTAAAATATCTATTAACTTCGATTAATTCATCATATTATTTCCGAGACGGGTGAGCACTACTGTACTTTTATATTTTTTGTTCACTAAAATAAAATTTGGGATTACTAACGCCTACTTAATAATTTTGGAGTGGTCGATTCGCCCACCGATAACTTACCTTCCGGCGAATCGGCACAGAAAAATGAATATTTTAATAGTGGTCGATTCGCCCGATTCGGGCGAGTTAAATGCGAATCGTCCAATAACACACGTCGGCGATGTGGGGAACTCCTACCCTACGAACTTTATACACAATGTACGGATTGAAATTGCATCGATTTTCAGCTTAGAGCACTTTACTGTGTGTAAGTACGTAGAGACGGGTCAGTGGTGTTTGTTTATCCGATACCCAGAGATACGAAGTTAATTTTATTTGGTTAAGGATTTGAATTAATTTAGTTTTTATGTGTGTTCTTGTTCGTGTTTGACCCTATACCACCCGCTCTTATAAAGAATAGTTAGTTGGATACTACTTTTTGTACCTAATTATGAAGTTATGATTAAAACATCTGCAGATAAAACTCGAAAAAACTTTAAGAAAAGCCTTGTTATTTAGTCTCTTGTACCACAATGCGTCACAATGTTTTATAGTCAGATATATTGCACATGTTATCATTTTTCATGCCAGAACCGAACTAGGAACGGTGGCTGAGATAGACTGGATGGAGAACGTGGATAGAGGGCGATGAGGAATCGAGTGAAGTGGCGCATATCAGGCAGTGTACTGCGATAGGCTGAGTTGATTGGAGCGAATCATTAAACCGTAGCACAGAAGCAAATAACTCGACTACTGCGTAAAACGCCAATACACGACACTCGATTTCCACCCATGATCATCATACATGACCGAGTTGTACTTCGACGTACCCGTACTTCCCTCTATCAATAGTGGTATTAAGACATTGTCTAAAATATGAATAGATGAACATACAGGACCACTTAGTTCGCGCCTCGAGACACGGTTCTCCGTTCAGTATTCAGAAGTTTCTTGGAACTTGAATATAGATCCTGAAACATTTAGACACCTGAGACCTTTCAAAATGCTTTTGTCATGTGTCTGTACAATTATTATGTCCCTGTGCTAATTAGATTGAGCGTGGTTCTTGCTTAAACATAAACAATACATGGCCTTTAATGCTTATCACATTTTAACATCTCATTAGTTACTTACTTTATTAGGTATGCGCGTTCGCGAAACATGTCACTACGGCCCAACTAAAGTAGAAAACAATAGTTAGTTAAATACATATCGGTGTAGTGTTAAATAGGCGTGACAAACGTGAATTGGAAAGGATTAGTTCTAGCTTTGACGTGATAGATCCCTCACACATGAAGTGTGCGGCGCGATCGGTTTTCTTTCGTTTTGATTCCAATTCATATCAAATATTAAGCGCACATCGACCGTGTCAAAATTTCTTCTTTCATATCTACCTACTTCTCATTTAGTGGTCTTCACAGCATCGCTTTTTAGGTGTCCGTACCCAAAGGGTAAAAACGGGACCCTATTAATAAGACTCCACGGTCCGTCTGTCTGTCTGTCTATCTCATGAACCGAAATAGCAAGACAGTTGAAATTTTCACAGATATTGTATTTCTGTTGCCGCTATAACAACAAATACTAATAACAGAATAAAATAATTATTTAAGTGGGGCTCCCATACAACAAATGTGATATTTTTGCCGTTTTTTGCGATAATGGTACGGAACCCTTCGTGCGCGAGTCCGACTCGCACTTGGCCGGTTTTTTTCTAGGCAGACCTTCTTTCACGCAGTTCAAACATCATTTCTTTTGGTTCTTCCCCTTCTCTTCATGCTCAAAACTTACATTCACAGTCATATTAAAAACTTCAGCATGGTGTCGCTCAAAATTGGCCAGTTGGTCGCTTCTTTGTATTATGAGTATAATTACGACGTGAATTTTTTGATATGGTGCAACCGAATATATCGAAGCTTGCATTGCAGCACCAAAATAAGTGGCGTAAGATACGGTAGGTGTGTCGCTAGACTGCAAAGGTATAAAAAATCGCGCCGCAGTTTTTCATGTGCTGAGCTCCTTATAATTACACCTAGCTACATAAAGGTGGTGTGGGGTCACTGGGAAACTGGCAGTACATCAACCTCCCGCAGATGCCAATAACTTCCATGTACAAGATGAAGCCACCTGGTGTGAGTAATTTGTAAAATGTATGCGATGCGGTGAATTGGCAATAAGTAAGTGTGAAATTGATGCCTCCTGAACGGAACACCATGTATTTTTTAACAAAAGAAAATGCTATGTAAAAATATTTGTTTCGCTTCCTAGATGACTAAAATGTTTTTTAAATATCTCATTGCGTAGATAAAGTCATAGCTCTCAATTCTAATATTTACATATTTTTTTGGTTTCGTAAATTATCTATGTAGTAAAAATATAATATCCTTTTCATTCAATTTAAAATTTGTTTCAGGCCTTAACATTTATTAAAAAGGGTTCCTTGTTGTATGTGCTTAATGGTCGTAAATTAAATATTAGTAATTACCCTACTTACCGAGTAATGACTTTCTGGGTCTAAATTTATTGGACGTTATTTTTTTATCTTCACTAGCGATCTGTCCCTGCTTCGCAAAGTTGTACGACTTTACATTAGTTTATTAAAGTTTCATATTAATTAAATATACACATTAGAGATGACCCGAATATTCGGCTACTATTTGGTATTCGGCCTATTCGGCTGCTTTTTTACTATTCGGTTTTCTGTAATCGAAATTAGAAAAAAAAAACACATAACAGGTAAATTTACGCATAAATCAATATTTAAACAAAAAAACAGCATATTTAATACTTATAATCTATCAGTTATGATGAATTGACTTTTGAGCTTTTCCTCATATATGCCTGCTTCCGAAAATAGCCGATCACTCATATTGTCATGGACCAAGTGATTTATCAGGGCACTATGTATGAATCTCGGGCATTATAAATCTAGTCAAGTCAAATCGGGTAATGTAATGAATACTGACATAAACTTCAATTTTGTATTTATGATGGGTTTGCTCCGTTGTCTTGACTATCCGTATTAATCACTTGGTCCATAACAATTACGCTGCTACCAGGAGAAGATAAATAAGTCTTCGATTTTCAAATTCTGCTAGGCTTGGATACTGTTTTGCGTTTGCTGATCACCACTTGTAAGGTGCAGGTTGAAACCTGTCACCCGCGAAATGTACTACTTAAGTGTCAGCGAATATTCGGCGCTTCGGCCGAGAGCCTAGCCGAATATTCGGTACTCGGCAAAATCACTATTTGTGGCATCCATAATACATATAAATCTTTCGGTATAAATTCTCCTAATTGATGGGTAAATCATATCAAAATCTGTTCACTTCTCTTGTTGCACTAGTCTAAAATCCCACCGCTAAAATCAGCAATTAATATTTTTTAAATACTTCTTCTTTTCGAGTAGATGAAAAACTCTTTAAATATTTTGGCCCTGTAGGTGATAACGCCGATTGCGGCGTCAGTGGCGAGCATATTAAGGTCTGCAAAAGAGCAGGTAGGGGACCATAAGCCCTTAGATTAAAGTTAGTTTGAGTGTGCGTAAGGTGCAGATGTATACAAGTCATATACATTTGTCACTTACTCACACTGAAAATAACCTTACTCTAAGAGCGTATTGTCACCCCCCAGGTGTTTGAGCAAAGGGGCACTGCACTCACACTGGTAAGCTTAATTTTCATGAATATTGATATTAGGTAGAATAGATTTCTACAGACAATATCTAGCTGCAATTAGTTACCCTGCAGTAGGTAATCTATTCAAATAACAAGTATAATTCATGAAAAGATTTATCCAAAAAGAAAAAACGAGTTCTAGCGGTGGGTTCTCGTACTACATAGATAGACACCTAAAGTGACTTCATTTTATTTAAACTTTAGATATCACGAAAATGTAGATAGTATATATATTTTCACTTCATTTCATTTAACCCATTGTCGCAGATCTACGCGAGAGACAATGGCTTTTTAATTGTGTCTCGAATGTCGGTATACAAGGGATTAATCTAGAATGGTTCTACGTTCCACAATTTATTACCGAATAACCGGTACCTTAAACTGAAGTTATTTTTAACCGACTGCCCAAAAAGGAGGTTCTCAATTCGATTGGTATTTTCCTGTATTGATTTCTAATGGCGGGCAAAGCAGAACATATTATTGAACACACACGATATTTTCCGTAATTTCCGGCACTCTGTAGAAAAATCAAGATGTTCTATCAAAAGAAGTATAAATAGAGGAGAGAATAGAAAATACATTGAAAAAATATATAGTTACCTAATAGATACAGGGCTATAGAAATAGGCCACTAGAATGTTCCTCTATATCGAGTGAATGGAGAACACTTTTACACGAACTAGTTTTAACATGACTATTTTCATCTACCTACATTTTTACCAATCTCCGGTTTCCAGGAATGCTCATACAGATAAAAGGCGGTCATAACAAACTAATAGTTTTAACGGACATCATACCAGCCTACCTGTACCTATGCTATTATGTATTTGCTGAGAGTAGGTACTGTGTACATGTTGAAACGTATGCACACTGACATATCACACCTGCATCGCAGAATCTGCCTCGAACCTTCTCATATTGCACTCTGCGTCCGTACAATATGGCACGTAGCATTGTGTGCTCACAATTAAGGTGAATATTATTCATTTTTCTCTCTCTATAAAATTTTCACTATATATTTTTCGAGGCTTCAAAGTTTCTGTTGGAATTTGAGGCATCTTTGCATTGCATGATGAACAGCTGAATAATATTTGAACTTTACCGAAAAGACGTTTGCTACTGGACATGACTCCACAAAGCTCTCATCAATAGCCACACTTCTGGTGTATATTCTTCTTCATGCTAATATATTGGTACCTGGGTGACCGAGCTCTGCTCGGGTGAGAATAGAGAAAACGACGTTTTCTAAAAATGAAACCTAGCTAGATCGATTTATAGCCCCCGAAACCCCCTGCATACTGAATTTTTATGAAAATCGTTGGAGCCGTTTCCGAGATTCAGATTATATATATACAAGAATTGCTCGTTTAAAGGTAACAACAATGACGCCATCAGTTCAATGGATTTTGACATACGGGTAAACCATGTCCTAGATCAGAATATAGGTAGGTATTTCAGGACGCTATTACATTTTTCTACAAATAACAGTGCTTTTCAGGTAAAATTTTAAGGTATATGTAATCACAGATGTGAAGATACCATGGTCTTAATTTAAAGATAATATATTCAGCTCCAGATTGGCATCAGAAAAATTGCATGACATCATACAAAATTTTCGCACAAATACGTTTTGCCCATCACGATAATCGCAAACATATTAAAAAAGTAGGGTCCGAATAGGTCCCAGTTAAGTTAATTTTACAGCATTTTTTATCTTCAAAATTATAAAAAAATTGCGGTATATATAGTCCTTTACAGGTTCAGACAATTATTTTTTACCCAAATCAATATATTTTTTAATTATTAGCTACAATAAAAACACTTGCCGACTTCTTCATACATTTTGCTCTCGAAGCGTATCATTCCGCGCTCAGAAGCGCTCGTGGAAGGACGAGCGTATCGCTTTTTTGCAAAAAATAAATACGATAAAAGTAATAGAAAATATTGTAGTGTGCATGCGTGAGTCGTATGTCGTGATCGAAAGGAGTTGATATTTTACCGGACCGAAATAAAAGTATGTTTGAGTTTCTTTTTATTATTAGAATATGATTTAGAAATTATGTTGGGTATGATCGGGATTTGGATAGGTATTGTTAAGCAGTTGTTGATAAGGTTGAGAAATGGATGGGTGGGTTTAAGCAGCTCTTAGTAAGGTTAGGATTTGGATGGGTAAGGTTAAGCTGGCGGCGGTGAAGGTTAGAAGTGGATGGGTGGGAGGAGATTTATGATTTGAACCGGTTTGTATGTATGACGAATACGGGGTCAAACCAAAATACAAGATGGTGGCGACGAAAATTTGACCGCTTTTCGATATGGGTGTCATTTTCATGGTTTTTGGCGTCGCTTATATCGAATATGGGGTCAAAACCAAAATACAAGATGGCGCCGACGAAAATTTGACCGCTTTTCGATATGGGTGTCATTTTCATGGTTTTTGGCGTCGCTTATATCTAATATGGGGTCAAAACCAAAATACAAGATGGCGCCGACGAAAATTTGACATCTTTGCGTCATGGGTGTCATTGTCATGGATTTTGGGGTCGCTCATATCGAATACGGGTTCAAAACCAAAATACAAGATGGCGCCGACGAAAATTTGACGTCTTTTCGTCATGGGTGACATTTTCATGGTTTTTGGGTAGTATGACATTAGCTAATGCTCATTAAGTAATACTCCAAAAAAATTTGATGGTAATATTTTATATAATATGTAATGCAAAATGTTCAAGTCATTTTTAGGGTTTCCCATATTAATAAGACTCCGCGGTCCGTCTGTCTGTCTGTCTGTCACCAGGCTGTATCTCATGAACCGTGATAGCTAGGCAGTTGAAATTTTCACAGATTATGTATTTCTGTTGCCGCTATAACAACAAATACTAAAACAGAATAAAATAAATATTGGGGCTCCCATACAAAAAACGTGTTTTTTTGCCGTTGTTTGCAATAATGGTACGGAACCCGTCGTGCGCGAGTCCGACTCACACTTGGTCGGTTTTTTAATCCTTGTGACCGGAAATTATTTCGTTTTAGGTATCTACTTATTTTACGTTACGTATTTAAAAAAATACCTACTTACTACAATAAAGTGAAAGCTAATTCTCTTATCGAAAGTCGGTGTCGGTATCTATTGTTTTTCGTTTTTCGACACGAAAAAGTTATTATTTTTCTCTTTTTAGTTTTTGTTGGTACCCCATATTGGGTAGGTATACTAAATAAATCTGTTAACCCCCTAAAAACTTACAAGCGTGATTTTATATTATGGTATGGTGAAAACAAAACATAACTATACGATCACACTAATCGCAGGTCATTTGCTATTTGTTATTGAAGAGTTCCATTGTCTATCTCCGAAGATCTTTATCATATCCTAATATATTATACAATAAAACCTTCCCTGAAAACACATACATTAATCGACGTAAACCCGATAGTATCGGATAAGTAGTTTTAAAGAAAATCGCGGATACATACGGGTCGAATAGATAGAGCACCTCCTTTTTTTGAAGTCGGTTGAAAATAGAACCTACTTTTTACGACGACGGTTTGTAATAGTTACCAAATGCATTTCCAAAGTGCCAACTAACCTTCCAGAATCAACTTCAATAAAATTAAAAAATAATAACAAGGACCAATATTATTTGAGTGATGTATAAAATCGAGCGCTCAGTAGTTTCAATGAGTGCGTGCGCGTAATGTTGTTGTGTGCTACTAGATACCTAAATTTGAGTTCGTCGAAAATGTAACAGCGTCCTTAAGGTGGGATACTTTTTATCTTGATAGTACGTACTTCTAGCCGCCTGTACTAAAGTGGGCCGCTGATAAGACCTAGTACCTAATACTAATAACTTCAATAGATCCCCAATTTCCTAAATACTTGTACAATCTATCGTTCTAAACTCTAAAGTTTCCAAAACCAATAATTATGCTACACACTTAGACCTCGCTATAATTGTTACACGCTCTAATTAAGCATATAGGTAGGGAAAAAATATATATATATATAATACTTAAAATACCTATTAACAATATTGCCATAGGTACACAATGTTATCAGTTTTGACAGTCTGGCACCCAATCTTCGCCAACGTGAAAAGCCATTGTAGAATTTTAACATGCTTATTCTAAGCGTGTCGACGGCGGTAACAGATCTTAACTCAATTAACTAGAACAGTGTTAGGCACCATCAGTTCCTGTAGCGTATAGGCGTCATGGCACGCAGGAACACGTATCTGATGTTCAAGGCTGGACTCGAGCAGCTTACCTGTATGTCTGTCTGTTTAGAGACTTCCATGTTAGAAAATGCTTCTCGTGTCCAAGGGAGAAATTTTCAGTAAGTGGAAGGTATGGGAAGCTTCACTGTATTTTCAGACTGGTCACCAGTCAGAGGGAGGACACAATTCATGAATCTGTTGCGACTTTGAAGCATTTACGGCACAGGAATGTTGTCGTGGAAGGATGAAGGAAACACTGAAGATTGATTATTATCACTGGAATGACGGGCACAAGGCTGGTTATGCAGCATAACCAGAAATATATATTATATGGTTTAATTGAAACTTTAGTCGAAACTGATGAGATTATAATTATCATGTCACGAAATGTCTTAACTTTTGGGGTATATTTATTTGATTATTCCCCTTTCATAATATACCAGTAGCAGTGTTGTTACAGATAGCGCTACAGGTCATGCATTTTATGTGCAAGTTGGAAATAGTATATCAGGGTAAAAGATAAAAGAAATAAAATGGTATTAATAAAATTATTTTAATATCACATTGATATATTCCATTTTTATTTTATTGAGTTCTCTATTATATGGCATCTACATAATTTGTACAACAAAAATATACTTTGATCAAAAACAAAAGGCTCCTACTTACTTTTTAAATAGTATGCAAGATACCTACAAATTGAATACTGCAAACAATAATATAAGTTTGCTAGCAATGATCTTAAAATGTAACAGTCAATATATATCTGGTAAAATAGTCGAATTGTGCGTCACTGAAATATTTTTTTTTATTTATATTTCAAAATTAAGGTTAATTAATATACCTAAATTACAACTGTAATTATCTTATGCCAAATATATAGATTTTTGTTTAAAAAATATATAGACATCGACTATTTATCTAGTTTGTAAATATTTTAATTTTTATATATATTTGCAAATATACACAATAGGCGAAGTACCTAGTATTTGCATAGAACTATTACAATAGGCTTCCTACCTATTACTCGACTTAATATGTTTTAAATCAAAGAAAATGAAAAGATGCGAACTTGAATACTCAGTCAATCAAGTATTACCAAAGCATTTTGAATTCACGCTGGTTTATAAATAAAACATAGAGTCCTTCTTTCTCCAGTCACTAATACTACACACACACAACAATAAAACAGTAAGTAACAAGATTAATGCAAATTAATTCATAAGACTGTTTCTATTCGAAAATAAAATACAATAGGAATGATTTCGGTAGAAATACAAATATTTAAAACATATTCACATTTATTTTACTGGTGGGCTACGCAGAACGTAATAATATACTGACTACATTCATACTCTCGAGTCCAATTACAATGTCCTATGATAAAATATCACATCATTCATATCATGCCTCCACACTAACTTATAAAAGACATGTGCACGGGGCTGCCAGGGCCTTCTTTGCTATCGAACAAACTCAGTACTGTTTGTATATCCATGTACCTACTTGTACGCTCCCAGCAACCCATGACACGGTGAATTTCAAATATTCGTCAAGGTCACTAATTCACGTATACTCGTGAGACACCTACGCCAATCAGTCTACACAAAAAGTAAACATTTCTGTACTTACAATACACCTAGGATACAAACCTATTAACATGAATGAAGATACAACAAATAAGCTCACTAAATGAAAGGAAGAACTAAGTTTAAGAAAGATGAGAAAAGTAAGACATTCACATAAAGTTTAGAAAGATATACAGCATCAAGAACAGACAGAGATCAAAATTAACAGGAATCATAGACATTCATGCAGATTATGAGAGTAATATACATATAAGTAGATACTATGTTAGTAAATGAGATTAGCTTTTGTTACACGAAATGAAATTATTTGACTAGACCGTTGGGTATGTTAATATACGTATTAATAATATCTTTCGGTTTCTTCTCGATGTCGACCGAGCCGGCTTTCTTGTCGGTGTCTAACGTGATGTACGTCGGATTAGTGACCGTGTTGAGGGCGTTCTTTGCATTGATTTGGTATGTTGCGAATACGTCATCTGTTTCTTCGTCTATTCTCGGGCACATGTTGAGATACGGCGACTGATTGCCTTCATGGTCGGATTCTGAGCCACTCCTAGCGGGTAGGTTGTTCAAAGTAAGCATTGGTGTTAACTCAGATCCACAGCTACTTGCTTCAGATACCCTCGGATTGAATTTGCGAGCGTCGAAGTCAAACTTGGTGTCCTGAGTCCGAGGACTGAATATATTCTGTCTTGTCGCTGGACTCATCTGCAGATAGCCTTCGTCATCTGAAATGTAAACCAAACTTAGTATAATGCGTTGTTGAAGGAAGATAATAGAACACCAAGCCACACCAAGAAGTGAAAACTAACTACAAGGAAGTCAACCAAATCAACCAGACGAGTTTTAATTGTTTTAGTTGAGAGGTGTTGTGTGCACAAGTGCAGTGATCAGTACCAACACAGTTCGTTGTTAGTTACAACAAAGACATGCGTTGAATTACCATTTGTAGCATTTTTGTGTAATCAGACTGTAGTGTTATCCGTTCCGTCTGATAAAAGGAAATATAATTTAAAAAGTCGAAAATACGGTATGACAATTACGACTTCATATGATTGTCTATTAGGTACCACAGTGCAAAATAAATAAAAAATTAAGACGGTATTATGGATTTAATATTTTACCTTTCTTATTAACTTCGGCAGCTTGAAAAATTTAAACAAATATTAGGGAAGGCAATCATAATGTAACCAGTATTAAGAACCTTTATGGATTTAAAATTTTACCTTTCATATTTACTTCGGCAGCTTAAAAAATATAAACATATATTAGGGAAGTACATCATAATGTAACCAATATTACGAAACATCATCTGTTAAACGGTTAAAATTTGTTTTATATTTTCTTAAATCCTTTTTATATTTTTCAAATAATAAGTGTGATTATATATGCATGTTAGATTCATATCTAGTAGATGTCATCAGACTTTTTATATTGTATTTTTTTTTGCATATTCGATTGTACATCAGTTTTGTGATTTGAAAAAAGAAATATGCGTTATCTACCTTTCAATATCAATTACAGTATAATCTCACTAATCCGGCACTATTAAAAACCAGAGGGTGCCGGATTATTGGAATTTTCGGTTTACTGGATTACAGAGAAAAATCATAATGAATCAAATAATGAATACATATAATCATAATGAATAAAATATTCTCACTTCAAAAACACAGGTAAATACGTATGCACGTGCACGTGATAAGTGAGGTTAGACTGCCAGACGACGGCGCAGTGACCGGAGCGCATAGGCGTAGAGGTGCGAGGGAGGCGTGGGCGGAGGATGCCTTATTGGACGTGTCGGTCTATTGAAGTGCCGGATTAGGGAGATTATACTGTAGTTACCTATGAGGGATACGGGAATAACAAATAGAGGTGCTTTTCCATCAACTCAATCATCCTTGATTAGCCTGAGCGATCAGCCATGGAACTTCCTAAGTACAGAAAATTACCAAGACATTGTTTACGATTGAACAACCCAATCATGGCCGATTGAGTTGATGGAGAAGTACCTTCAGTGACGCGATTTGGAGTATTGACTATTCACTTCACCTGTTTAACCTTAAATCCTGCCATACCTACCTGCTCAGTTTATACCTGGTCCTAGACCTGCATTGCCAAACCTTCTATATTATCAATACTATTTTCAATTCCTTACCTATCTGCGAAGGTGTGGTGGGGAAGAAGCTCCTGTCATTGACGTAGTGGTGGGGGCTGGGTGTCACCAGATTGTTGTAATCAGGCGCGCACACCATAGCTAGGTAGTCTTCTCCACCTGGCTGAACGTTCGTGTCCATATAAGCTGTATTTAGGTCCACGTAGTGCTGCAAGACAGATTAGAAGTATTATTAGAAAGATGAGAGAGGATTTATTAACCTACCTCCAATGATTATAGTACATTACTGCAGCGGCCAGCAAAAGAGGCATTGATGGACAAAATCAAAATATTTTTTTTTATTTCACATAGGCCTACATGGGCACTTATAAAACGTCGACAAAAGGCGCACGGTTCGGGTTGGTCGTTTCCTATGGAGAAGAACCGGCAAGAAACTCCATGGTTACTCTTTTAAAAATGGTTTGGTTTTACAATATTTCCATGTTACAGCAACGGACGAACGTGTAAATGTGGGCCGAGGCGAAGCCGAGGCACACATACGTAAGTCCATCAATGCCTAGTTGTGGCCAAGGCTTGACTTATAGTGCTTTTCTCAAACAATGCGCGGAAATTAAACCAAATTCGTATAATAATACCTAGAACCACCTGGAACTCATTTTGTCAAAATCAATGACGAACAAAAATAATCGTTCCCGCGTTAGTGTTCTTTTGTTTTTTTTTCTAATAAACAGCGTTCTATTTGCAAGCCAGTTCGAAATTTAAATAAAACCTTTGGAAGTTTCCTCCTTGGTTGCCATGTTTCGGAGTTAAAGATCGTTCCATTTTTAAATAACACGACAGATATGAGTTTACTATGTAATTTATTTGGCCGCTAGACACGACAGATATGGATTTTCATACAACTTTTGCCGGCCGCTGCTCGCATGTATTTGGCCAGTACTGCAATTTCGATTTATCTCGAAGAAGGTTGTCAAAATAATGCTCACATTTCCAAGCATGTTTGAGAAAAATTCCTAGTTTAAACCAACTTTTTTTGGTGACGATTTGCATTTATGAATATTGTATATGTTTACCAAAGAGCTTTGTGAGAGTGATGTAAGCCGTTGGACTTATATTGCTAAGTGCACCTAGTCTAATTAATACCTATCTAAATCAATTAGACGGATAGTCCTGGTAACCGACACACTCAGTTCTTCTTAAAAATGCTATAGCTATGCATAAAAATCCTAGGTCCCATTCTCCCCTTAAGGGTAGCTTACTGCGCCATCTGTTACACGAGGCATGAACTACAAACGGGTGTGGTTGCATACGTCTGGGTTCATAAGTTTCATCGCGTCATGTCTCCCTCGAACCTTGGTATAGAGGGGGCCAGTGTAGTTCTACAGTTAGGGAAGGGAGTTGTTTATCAAGACTTAATTTGCAAGTCATAAAAGGGCAAGGTTTATGTCACAGCTTCAGCCATAATGAGGCTGTAATTTACTAGGAATGTTTTTAAAGTTGTGTCCAATTAATTTCTCTGAAATTACATAAAGGTATTTGTTGCGAAATAATGTGTTGATGCTCATGGCACTGGTCGATCTTTAAGGTTAAGCAACGCTTGCCGAGGTCTGTTCGTGGATGGGTGACCATTCATTACATACAGAGAGTTCTCCATTCCTCAGAAACCATGTTAAGTGTTGGTCCTGACTGCCATTTGAAGATCTTCGACCGTCATTATGATGGCAGTCAGATGCCATTAAATCTGACACCAGTCTTCCCAAGGGTATCGTGTTATACAGTTACTGGGTTAAGGTCAGATAGGCAGTCGCTCCATTTAAAATACGTGTAAAGTCACCGTCACGAGAAGCAATAAATTTTATAAATTTCTTGAACTTCTACTAAGTTACGTAGCGACAATTTAATCAACAACAAATTGCAACATACACTTGTTCGAGTTATATTTTAGCGATATAAAGCACTGTCATCTAATGTTTTGTGGTACAGGAACGCGTCTGACTCATGGAACGTTATGGAAAACATTAGGCGACAGCGTTTTTTTTTTAATATGGGATCATTTGTTGGTGATTGAATTGTCGCTAGGTAACCTAGTAAAAGTCTTTATTTACAAAATTTATAGCTTCTCGTGGCGGGGACTTTATTTAGATACTCAGCTGAAATCGGTAAGACTGGAAGCCGACCCCAACATAGTTGTTGAAAAGTCTAGGCAGATTGATACTTTCTTCGAAAAATCGAGTGATGAGTGATTTGAGTACTATCAATTTCCTGACAATTCTCATCCACGAACATACGATCATACATTGTCATTCTCGCTTCTTATCGCTCAAACTCTTCTCGTGTACAAACCTTAGGATTTAGACAAAGTGTCATTATATTAGCAACTAGCGGATGCCTCGCGGTTTCATCTGCATAGTTCCCGTTCCCGTGGGAATACAGGCATAAAAAGTAGCCTATGACACCCGTGGATAGTGTAGCTTCCCAACGGTGAAAGAACTTTTGAAATCGGTCCAGTAGCTTTTATGTTTATTTGTTACATACAAAAAAAGTTAATTAGAAAAATCAAAAAACCCGACTGCTTAAAAAGCGAAATAAAAAGACATAAACCAGAAGAAAATCATGCTGTGCAGTCGGAGGATACATGTTCGCGAGCTGGCTGACCGAACCCAGATGTATCCAGCACAGCTTTTTAAGCAGTCGGGATTTTTGATTATTCTAATTAACTTTTTTATTTATATTTTTTAGTCATTTTGTTTTAGAATTAGGTACATTTAAACATATAAGTGTTATATATTTTTGAAATCACCTCTTAAAACCCTTTATTTTGATACCCCAAAGATGGGTTTGGAAGATAAAAAAATTTGGTGCCCCACAATATAGCGCCCAAAATCCGCAAAATTTTTATTTTACAATTTTAATGTAGCCAGTGACACTCGTAGGGTTAAGACGAATCGATTGACTTACGAATCATCAAGTTGACGCGTTTGGTCTCTGGAACGCCACATAGGAACAAACATATATACCATACATACATACATAGACTGATAAACACATTACCCTCCTTCGGCAGTCGGGTAAAAATACAAATCATTCCTCTTTATTATATTAAGTATAGAAGTAAAGATTACGGGTGTAAACGCACTGGCAAGTGCTACTGTAATATCCAATGGTCAATTCGTTGGGCACCTACAATTTCAAATCGTTATATTATGTCACTTTGTCTAAAGCGTCTTTACTTTGGTTTTTATCGAACTCTGTTAACGGTTTCAATATACTCACATTCCGCACATTATCCTCTAAGAAGCCGCCGAGAATCTCCTGCAGCTGACTGAAGGTGGGCCTACTCGTGGGCTTCAGCTCCCAACACTTCATCATAACGTCGTAGAGACGATCATCCGCGTAATTCGGCTTGGCTAGACGCTTCCTGTAATGTTAATTAAAGAGTTTTTAAGCAATTGAAAATAATTTAGTAATTACCAACGTCTACAATCCAAAAAGAAATAATTGCCGGCAAAGATCAAAAAACCACTCATGAGTTCTACTCGTAGTTAAAACTGGAATGTTATTTTTATTTATTCGTGATAAATTACAAAAACCACGTCTATCGTGCCTTGTAATGATGACTGACTTGTTTGACTTCTAATTCTTTATTAATTAACTAAGTACACAAAAATTGCCCGTCTTCCTAGACGAAAATATATTTGAGCCTAAAAACACGGGCAATAAATTTGAACAACATATATTGCAACACTTGAATTTGTTTTGTTGATTCTCTAGCCTGTCTTTATATATCCTATATTTAAAAGTATATTATCAAAATAATTATTGTAACTACAAGATATTCATACCCTCCAGATCTTCAGATAGCCAAATTGCAACAATTATATTTGTTTTTTTTTTTATTCTGTAGCCTGTCTTCATATATTCCATATTTAAACGTACATTACTCGTATCAAAATAATAATTGTAACTACAAGTTATACATACCCTTCAGATAGCCACTGCAAGATCGCTGCTGGGCTGATGTTCGGATAAGGCGTCTTGGCGAGGGAGAAGAGCTCCCACAGCACGATGCCAAACGACCATACGTCTGACTGCGTTGAGAATATACGATCCGTCATACACTCGATCGCTAACCATTTGACGGGAAGAAGACACTGGAAATACAAAGAAAATTATCAATAAAACGCAGATCGTAGTAGAAGTTGTAGCGACAGTTGAATAGTTTTTTGAAAATGGAGGCGCACAAAATAGTGTTCAGTGGAAACGAAGGACAAGGAAAGAAAAGAAGTATAATAGTCACAGCGGATCTTTGTGTCTCTGAAGTTGCCTCTACCAACCATTACGCAAGAAACAGTTTGTCATCGAGTATACTGCATAGAGTAACCGAGTTAGGACGATGCCACAAACGTAAGTGAGTGAACATTGATACAAAAATAACTACTGCGCAGAGTTTTGCAGCCAATTCAGAGACACAACGATCCACTGTGATTATTATAAATGGGGTTTATAGTCAAGTTGGAAGAAGAATAGGGTGGCTAAGACATGGAGAGTGCAAATACCGGCTATAAATCAAACTGAGGTTACACGAATATAAAAAATAGGAAACACTGAATTAAACAACTGAAGGCCCAGGAGTTGTTGATAGTTGAAACAGACGATAGAGAATAGACTGTCAAATGGTAACAGAAAAAGAAACAATGTCGAGGGACACGCCATAAGATCATAAAACAAACAATACATAATAATATATTGAGATTTAGCAGTCCCGGCGAGATTTGGTTTAAGCGGTTACCCTGCATCGCTAGCTCCCGATGGAATATGCAAAGTAAACCCATTAACGTACCGGGTGTAGGTACCTACTGTTTGCCGGTAACGTCATTATATCCGAGTCAAACCATCTCTATTAACTGGGCTCTACTTCCACTTGACTATAGCTGATTTTATTCCTCCCGTGATGTTGAGAAATGGGGAACCACCGAGTACGTATAAACTATTGACCAAATGAATGTGTTTGGGTGCGATAAATGGAGTAAAACACACAATACCACAAGATACTAGTTAAAAATTAGACAATCTGGCTCTTAAATTATCAGTAGCTTGATATTATTACACAATATGACCTTAAACCTCCAAAAATGCTTTCACATCCCTTTCTCTAGAAAACAGTCATCATTCCCAACTACCTACACACTATGCGACACCTCGTTGGCAAAGGTTTTGCCAATGAGGGTTATTAGGTATTTCTAAAGAAATCCGGAATCTAGGGTTTCTGGTGGATGATGGGCACACCTTCAAACCACACATCAACGACGTCGTAAAGATGTCTGCGCAGATGCTGGGTTTTGTTAAACGCAACACAAAGAGTCTTCCAACAACCAAAGGCCAAAATAGTTTTGTTTAACACCCTAGTGCGAAGTCAGTTGGAATACGCCAGTGTCGCCTGGAACCCACTCTACGCTGTTCATTTGCAAAGACTTGAAACAATTCAAAGAGCCTTCACTAAACATCTTGCATTTATATCTAGGGGAATTAGTCATCGCTGTCCGTATGTACAGCGCCTATACTTTTTCAAAATAAAGACACTGCGTGACCGTCACCGTACGCGTGATCTAATTTTCATTTACAAAGTAGCAAACGGGTTTATTAAGTGCAGTGATTTAGTAGAATGTATCCAATATTCAGTCCCTTCAAAACTACCCAGACATCCTATAACAAAATTACTCCATATTCCATTCTGTAAAACCCACCTAGTCCTCAACGCTCCACTTCTCCGCAAGTGTAGAAAGAAGCTAATAGTTTTTGAACAACACCAGATACTGACTTACACGGTGTTTCACTGAATAAGTTTAGAAGAGCAGTCTCGGAGGTACGGGAGTGCGCAAATGCTTCAATTTAGGCTAATTACGAACATGCATACTCTACTTCTTTTTCTTTTTTTATTCGGTCTGTTTTTCATTTTGTATGTTTTTTTTATTTTTACTATGTTCTTTTAAGTTTAGATTAATATTTAATGTTTATATTTTGAAATTTTAAATAATTTAGTGTTTCTGACCATATGGTGTAAGCTGCGTATACCTGTAATAGGCATACATACCAGCACCTTTATTTTTTCTTTGTTTACTACAAACTGTTTTGTATGTAATGCTTTTGGTGTACCTTATAATAAATAAATAAATATTTCCAGGTTATTACCGTTTTTCTGTGGTTAAATCTAGACGTTCATGCAACATGGATACGTTGGATACGACTCGTGTGTCTTGATTTAGGAGTACAGCAATATTAATAAAAAATAGTAGAAGTTAAAAAAATATTTAAAATGTTTATGTAAAATATATGTTTGCCTAAACGTTAGTTCGTTATCCCACGTCAAAATTATGAATAATGTTTCATATAGTATTTGTAGCGATTCTCCTAGATGACTTTGAATGTAAACACTTTATTGTTTATATTTTCAAAGTGATCTTCACGGATGTAAGGTTATTTAATAAAAATAGCTAAACACTGAGAACACTCACGTTTTCTTTCTTTTGATATTCATCGTTTTTATAAATGCTCCTAGCGAGACCGAAGTCGCAAATCTTAACAATGTTGTCTTCAGCTAACAACACGTTTCTTGCTGCTAAGTCTCCGTGTAGAACCTGAAATGTACAAATGAATATTTAGCTTTTACCTGCTGCGTTTCCCATCAACAGTTGAAATTCTTTTAATTACTGTTAGCTCTTATTGGCCAAGATCAGTAACTAATTAGTCTTGCCCAACTATTTCGGTATCGGCTTATGCGGATACAGCATAGAGTAACTGCTTGTTTATTGGCCAAGATGATAAACAAGAATAATGTGTCTTCAAATTGCTATAGCCCGATCCATCATAACCAAACAAATTAAAAAAAGAACATCTGCATACAGAAGCATACCAACCTTTCTACTAGCAAGATACTCCATGCCCCTCGCGATCTGGAAGGCCCATACGAGTAGGTCACGAGAGGTCAGTGGCCGCGGGTTGCGGCCATCGAAACTGTAGTCGCTCTCATAATTTGTACGCCACTCCGGTTGTACGTACCCTTCTGATACTGAAAGCAAGTGCATAAAGGAATCTATTAATATATTATACTCTATATGGTACACCTTAAAACACACACTGACTACAAACAGCAATAGAGTATGTGCAGGGTGATCATTTCTAAAAAGCGAAGTGCGTATGATGGATCTTCAGGTTTCTGAAAGATTGCTTAATCCTGTCAAATCCTGATGAGTAAATCTGTAAAGATTAATCTCACTCGTAAGCTATTGATTTAAGTATACAAACAGTAACAGCCAACGAAAGAGATTAACACGAGATATCTGAACCGATTAAATAAGGCTTTCAAAAACTTAGTCCGTGAAAATTAGAGATGCTCAAAAAATAAAGGAGTTTCACGGTACGCCCAGAGTTTTAAAAGCATACTTTTTACGTGCCTATTTTCAAAGCATACAATAAAAGAAAAAGATCGAGCCTACTTTAGTCAGCAACGGTTCCAATCAGGCCTAGAATAGAAATCAGGACAACCAATGTGTCAAATGCGGTTTATCAAAGTATTACGTACACAATGAATACCTACGATCGCACATATCCATATAGGTCAATAGTAGATTCTAATTATAGGTAAGCATGCAGTGAATGCACGAGTTTATTATCCTCTTGAGCCGTTCAGTAAAGAGAGGTATTTGGATTGCCTAAGTAATGCTGCAGTACCTATAGAAATTGCATTTATAGCGGTATATTGTATACAAAATATATTTTTAACATGGTTACCACAACTACTGCTACAGGCTCTCGGAATTCTATTTTACCCTTCGAATTTGACAAACTTGATTTATTTACATAAGATATACAAGTAGAAATACGTCAACGAACGTTCAGTTTACGTTGTGAACATTATCCTCATACAGCGTCGATTACAATATTTGTTTAGAAGCCACTAAGGTGATTATAACACGCGTAACATAAGACAACTATTAAATAAAACGAACGAGATCATAAAAGCAGCTTTTAGTCCTACTAAAGTTAGCAGTTTACTTTCCGTTAACTTGCATCTGTCAAGTCGGTCAAAGAGAAGGGTTACTGCACATAACTCTTTAAATATCAAGTAGGTAGGTACGTATAGCTATTCGCTAGTCTAAATATTGGCAAATTGCCAATACAAGGAGCACTTTAACGAGTGTTAAAATACTCTACTCTAAACAATGCTGTAGATATGTGAGGTAGAAGCGGAATTTCATAAAATGGGGTATTTTTGTGCACAAAATATACATCAAACAAAGTTACATAAAAGATAAGGCAAATGCAATTACTCACTATCACAATGATAAATCAGACACGATATAAAACTGTGCTTACATAGTAATTACAACGAAGCGACTAAAACACGGTGCAAAATTAGTACATGTGCCCCAAAGGTTTACCTTTTGCGAATTCCACTTGCTGATTGTGGTTTGCGTTTTCTGGTAAAAAGGTTTATACATTGAGAACAACTTTAAATGCTTTAATTTTAATCTACTTTAAGGTATGTGGTTTGCGTTTTGTATAACTTCTAAAATTTATATCAATGGTAAAATATTACCGTCAACAAAAAGGGAGACTATTAAGATGGAGGAGATTTGTTAAATTATCTTCGAAGCTTCAGTTTCTCGTGCTTACCTGCGCGCAGCTACGTTCAAAATAGCAACAGTTCAATAGCTTTGGACGAATGCTTTTTTCTCCATCTATTCTAAATCAATCAACACACCTACGCGTTTTTTTTACCAACATTATTGTGCTATCAAAAAATATGATCAAGCGATTTTTTACCGATGGTTGTATATTAATTTTTGTATATCCTTGACTTTTAATATAACAAAATGGAATTACCTTTTCTTGTGGACCGGTTGGTGTTGGCAGTGTTGACAAATGTGTGGTCCGTATCTTGTGTACTCGACGCGAAATAATCTGAGTGTGCACTGAAAACAAGAAAAATCTTTAAGCGGATGTTTTCGTGTCTCGAAGATAAGAAAATCCTGAAAAGAGAGTGAATTTTCCGGTAGTAATACAATCTTAATTTTAACATACTG
The DNA here is from genome assembly GCA_964057195.1 of Orthosia cruda. Classification (NCBI taxonomy): domain Eukaryota; kingdom Metazoa; phylum Arthropoda; class Insecta; order Lepidoptera; family Noctuidae; genus Orthosia; species Orthosia cruda. The sequence continues at coordinate 16,405,795 of OZ059838.1, read as the reverse complement.
TTATTTAGCTGACAATAGATAGCGGTGCATAAGATTATGTACTACATACTACAGGTGTAGTTTTGGTACTGGTACTATTTGAGAAACATATTTTTCATTTGTATCTAAAATTTTCTTACCCCGTACTGCCACTGCTGCAAGAGTAGCCTCTGTTAACTCTACCTAGATTTTTCTCCTTATTATCAGTGAGTTGATCGATAAAGACCTCGCGGTGCCTCTGCATATAATTGTGTATATTGCCGAATTTACAATATTCCACAATCACAATCAGCTCCCCTGTAATCACAAACAACCTCCATTTAGGAAAATTAACACATCATTAGTTGCCAACTCATATCGATTGATGATAACAACAGTCCTTTATACGCTAGACTATAAGAAAAATACAATTACCTTGATTGAACAAACCAAAAGTGACTCAGCAGAAGGTATTCATAAGACCTTTAAGTAAGCACGATTAAGACTATTTTATCCTTCCTAATGATTTTACAACGAAATACCTAGGCAAATATAAATATCAGCAGGATTATAAAAGATTTCTTTTCGATTATACTCCTGTTTCATCAATTAAAATTGTTATTGTTATTAATGGTTTTGAATTTCGAGTTTCACTGCTCTTTATATAGCTTAGACAAGTTAGTAGTTAGTTAGTACAGACGGAACAATATTGTAAAGAAATATTGTTGTCTAAAAATTTATAGTATTAACATCTTCTTACGTTTCCCAACATGTTTCGTGCACGCTCCAAGCAGGTTCACTATGTTTATGTGTTTCCCCAAGTGCACCATTATTTTTAGTTCTGAGGCCAACGCTTTGATATACATATTGTCTGCCGTTTTCTTCACCATTTTCACGGCCACCTCAGTTGTTTCTTCGGCGTTTATGATTCCACGTGCATCCGCCTTGTAAACGACACCGAATGCACCCGCACCTAGCTGTTTGCCTACAACATACATTCATATTATTCTGCCTCTGCTACTATTTCCAAACAAGCAAAAGTAAGACTTTTCTCATTCTTGACATTATAGCTATTGGGTTTCATTTGTTGAATACATTAACTTTGATCAGCATCAGATTACGACCATCTTTGGTCGTGCCATTATTCTACTAGTCTGCCACGAAATTTGAAACATCTGTAGCAGGAAATTATATAACGGCTAGTAGATAGAATTATTTAAAATGAGAATTCTACGTATAAATTCAGTGTGCTGAAATTTAACAGTAATGGGAACACATACCTATATTCATTTACTTACGTATGTAGCATACTGGAATTCTGTTTGGTTTACCTACATGACAGACAGGAAAAAAAAATGTTTTGCAATCTTACCTAGAATTAGTTTGTCTACAGGAAATTCAAACTTTTCATCGTATGGCAACAATTCAGCTTGCTCATCGATTCCCAGGTCTGGATTTAAAGATTTAGGAACGCCGTCTGTAAAGTATAGTAGGCCAGCTGCTGCCAATTCTTTTCTGAATCTCTTCTCTTTGCGTACCTTCCATATCAGGTACAAAACCACGAGGATCAGAAATAAGATGATCACCAAGATCACCGACCACCAAGTTCCGATTTTTGTTTCTGCTGAAAGTGTGGATGTTTCAAAATTATGCTTCCTAGTATAGTCTTACTTAAACAAATGCATGGTCACGACTGTCTCAGACCAAATATGATCTGAGGTCACTGTATACAGTTGTACCTCCGCGGGTATTTTTCCAAAACTATCGTTGACTGGGCGAAGACGCTGACATTGCTTTTCGATATTACACACAAGTTGTTTTAAATTGTTAGTGATTGTCAAGATCAAGGAACATAGGTCAGTATTTAACCAAAATAAAAATGTGTGGACATTAATAACTACATTACATTGAACTTTATGTATAGGAGTGTAAAAATATGTATAAGAAGCAAAACCACGTGTATGACAATTTTAGTGGAACTAATTACCTTTCAGTGCAATTGTATAAACCCGTGTATCCGTGAGTGCATTGTTGCTGGCCAAACATTCATAGACACCCTTGTTTTCGTCTTTCATTTGCTTTATTACTATAGTTGAGTTGATTGTAGTACGATTTATATTGTTTGTAAATATTTTTGCATTCGTCTCATTATCCATTAGGACCTTATCCTGATAAAAAAAAACTCAAATTAGGTATACCTACTTCATTATTCTATGATATGCAAATCTGCTAATGAAGAACTGATTAATACTCTAATTAGCAGACATTTATAGGAGGAATTGCTTTGTTCGTTGGTTATCCTAAAATAAGGCAACAGGGCCAGTAAATCTAACAGTGTTACGTCAAACTTTACCTTGTGCCACTCTAGTTTGGGCGGCGGCACTCCTTCGGCTTGACAAGTGAACTGTACCGGTTGGAACAGAAGCACTTCTAGAGTCTGGTCTTCATTTGGATTGTATATTACCGGTGCATGAAGAGCTGTTTAACAAATTCAAAATAATTAGAATAGGTACAATCTTGAAGTGCCCAATTATGATGCAGTATTATAAAAGCAGGCAACTTACGAGCAACTGAAATGCTGATTGTTTGGTTTTCATAGGAACCGTTAAACCTTTTCCCACGACAACTATAAGGGCCACTTTGGTTCAGAGAGATGCTTGGAAACTTCAATTTGGCTATGAGCGAAAACTCATTTTGGTCATATTCCACTGCAGCTGTTGACAATAAGGAAACTCGTGAATACAAAAAATCATTTAAGGCGTCATTCATGACGATTTTGCTTAATTAAATAAATTATTATTGCTATTCTGAGAACTTACTGGTTCCACTCAAGTCTTCTTCGTCTGATCCCAACCAAGTTACACTAGAGAAATCATATTTAGACGCTATACAGGTGGGAGTTACGTCTTGGTTTTCCGAGAACCATGTGTCTTGCGCATTTCTTATGCCGAAACCATTGTCCATCTCGTAAACGAGAAGTCTTCTCGTTTCGCTATTTTCACCTTGGTCGTTGATGGCCTTACATGTGATGTTGCCTGACACGTGGATTGATATATTCATATACGCAATCTGTTTATACACTGATTTCACTTCTATAGATGAGCTTGACTGAAAGGAAAAAGTATAAGAAGCTGTTTTTATTCCAATAAGTTTACATAATAATAAATCTTCTTAGAAAAAAAATTGTACCGATTGTACAGAAATTCAAGCTGTTGCACTCGGGGAAATGCATGAAGTTTCTAATCAACCCTAAAAATATTAGATACTGCAATCGGCAATGATTGGTACTTCGCCTACATAGAAAACAACATTCTGATCGTCAAAGAAAGAAGGTATAGTAATTTACCGTTGTCTGTGGTGTGTCACGGCCATTAGAGAATATCCAACTGATGGTTGGCGGAGGATACCCCGTCACCGTACAACTGAGTGTTGCTTGTGCATTCTTCATGTATTTTTTATCGGCCACGGGTCCAAAGTCGACAGTTGGTTTTTCTGTGGGTCAGAGACAGCATAAATTGTATATTGCTTTATTCATTGTGAAATAATTGATTATTAAAATATCTTCCTTAAACCATACTTTGAACAAATTACTGACATAATAATTTGACTATACCGATTAAGAAGATTAAGTGTCAAATAAGTATTTTTTTTCCATAGCTTACCTTTGACTCGCAGACCGCGCGTATAACTTCTGTTCAAGTATCCGTTGGTGACAACAATAGTATAATTAGCTGAGTCTACGACAGTTAAGTCGGAAATGCTCAACTCAGCGTCACCAAGATCAACATTTTGAGTAACAGTGTATTTAGATGCGTTTTTGGGCAAAGGCTTATTGTCGCGTAAGCTGAAACAAGTTGTCAAAGAAGTATCGAGCTGACTGCCAATGATTTTGGTGACAGTATATTGGCTACACTTATTGCAATAAATTGAGCGTAACCTAGTGAGAAGCCGTACTGGTCCAAGAGCTACTGAATCCTTCGAGTAATGGTCTTACTGTAATGTAAGAAATTATTTCAGATATGATTGCTAAGTAAGGTAAGCACAACCTGGTAGGCAGCCCTGCATGTCCTCAAGTATGATATTATGAAAGTGCAAAAAAACAAAAAGAAGTGGTTGTTGTAAGATCCAAATAATAACAGTGAATGAGACGGTTACTCGGAAGATTCAGTAGTTTTCAGTATATACGTCCATAGATCAAAATCTAGTTATATTGAAATGCAGTAAATACTTACAATTCAAATGTAGCAGCCGGGTAAGCAGATATTTCGAATGACATCTTAACCTTTTTCGATTTAACCTCCATGGGATTCGTACCCAGTGGCTTTTTTATTTCAAGCCGAGGTTTTTCTAAAAATTAAAAGAAAAATGAAACATATTATATAATAATGATAGCGGTCAATTATTTGATGTTACCTGTAGCCTCAAAATCTTACCCAAAGGATCAACAATGTAAAATTAAAACAATTTTACAAAAATATAAGTAAAAAGTGTAAAAAGAAAAGATGACGTCACCCTACTACAGAAATTGCTTCTTCTTTCTTTATCATGGGTGCGTTTACAAACATTTAAATTCACATACTCGTAAACAAACAGCCAGACTCGGAACAAATATCGGTAAGCCATACAAATATTGTTTCAATGCGGGAATCGAGCCCACAACACGCAGCACAGCAGTCAACGGCTCAGCCACTGCGCCAAACGTGCCGTCAACTCGCACTTGATGTAATCTATCAGAACACACGTTAATTTTCGTACCACACACAGCGCACTGAGTCGCCTCGGAGTCTAGGCGACATGCGACATTGTCAATAGTTTCCATGCAAACCAAGCCAGTAACCGTTTACTCACACACACAAATTATGTGTAGAAACTGAGGTTTAAAGGCGATCCGGAACAAAATTGTGCGCTCAACGCACTTTAAGCGCCATGAATTTTATTAGTACGGCTGTCTCTTGACCTGTGCTCTTGAAGCTGCACGAATACTAGGTGATTTCCTGCTTTGTGATCACAGAATAAGCTTCGCTACGCTCTTCCATTACTACTGAAAACTACTATCCATTTGCCAGTATTTCAAAAACATCCTTCGCTTATCTTTTTTCTATCATACTCTAAGTTAAAGATAGATAATTACCTAAGTATTTCTTTTTGACGCTCACTACATTTTCTCCACAATTATTACTGGCAATACACTTGTACAGGCCACTGTGCTCTTTAGTAGCATTTCTCACAGTAATATTTTTGTATAAAATTCCACCAGTCTTTTCAAATGATTCAAATTCGTTCGAGTACTCTACTATTGTTTCCTAGAAAAAAAAACAAATTTAGTACAATATAATGAAACTATTTAGAGCTTGTTAATTCAAATGAAGTTGGGAAATAAAAAAGTAACAGTGTAGTTTGTAAGAGTTTTAAACGTGCTCGATTGGAATTAATATTTGTTTTAAAAAAAATGTTTGTTTTGTTTTCTTTTTTGTTTGTTTGTTTTTAAATATACATGGTAAATATCCCGAAACAAATATTAATTGTAATGATTGTGTCAGCTTAAAAACTTATAGTGCTCGATTGGTTTAAATAAGCGCCATCTGGTGACGATAATGGAAACCCACTTTTTCTATACAATTTTAAATACGCGAAAGTGTATATAATATATTATTTAATAGAATAGAATTAGAATTATTAATTATGGAATGGAATGGAATAGAATAGAATAGATCAAAACAGAGTAGAATAGAATAGTAGAATAGAATATATTTTATAGTACACCATAAAAGTTCCACATGAACTTTAAAAACATACTTTTGTTTTGATATTGTGGATATCATCATCATCTGCCTTGCCTTTTCTAAATCTAACCGGATTCAGATGAGTATCAGTCTTTTATATGGAGCGACTGCCTATCTGATCACCAAAACCCAGTAACTGGGTAAAACGATACACCTTGGCAAGACTGTTGTCAGGTCTCAGGTGTCTTCAAATGACAGCCGGGACCAAAGGCTTAACGTGCTTTCCGAGGCCCGGAGGAAACTCGCTATGTAAAGATGGTCACCCATCCAAGGACCGACCTCGACAAACGTTGCTTAACCTTAAAGATCGACCCCTGTGGCTGTTATTATTTAGCCACGAACTCCTCCTCTGGAGATAAATATTGTCAATATCATAAAAGATACAAACAGCATTCTTACCTTTGCCACCTTCGGAGGATACTTCCAATTTATGTTGACAACAGAATCTATTTCATAATCTATAGTACAATTTATTATAAACGTTTCTCCCTTCAAGTATTCGCCAGAAACCTGCATTATTTTTGGACCTGGTGGTGCCCTAACGTCTGAAAAGATAAAACATGTTAATAAACTTGCTGTGATATACAAACTATGCCATTACAATATTTTGACTAATTTATAATAATCGCATTTGAAACTATCTATTGAAAGAAACATGCTGGCAAGATTCTCTAATTAACTACCAACCAGTAGTAAACTAACATAAAATAGATCAAAAAACAAAAATGTATGAATAGATAAAAGTATGTACTCTAATGCTGCTTTTATAAAAAGAAAAAAAAAACCTCAATTGACAGTAGCTACTCAAATTAAAATGAAGCAACTCAAGCTAAACTAGCGAATGAGTAGTTACATATTATTTGTTATTGTTAAATTCATCTTTTTCTCATTCATTTAATTTATTCATATCACAGGTTATAGTATTCACTCATAAATATCAAGAAGCATTCTTTACATCCTAACGATGTTCTTTTAATATTATAAGAACCAAAAGTGCTTTAACTATAACAAAAATCTCATGGCAGGCAAATAATGATTCACAGCAAAACAGTTAAAAAGAGAAATGAATAAATGAACAACCCACCGTGAAAACATTAGAATATAAGTACACATAACATCAACTACTTAAATTAAAATATATTAGAACAATACAGTGTTAGTATATTTAAACAAACGTGTAACATGCATACAGGAGTTACGCAGAGCAACACACCAAAGAAGTGGAAATGACAGAAAGAGTAGTAAGCTTCAAGCTTGTAACACAAGACATCAAGTATTAAGGATCATCTAGTGGAACACTGAGTATTAAGTTGTTGGTCCAGTGAATGAAACCATCACACCACGCTACCTTGTTAGGTGACATCAAGAGTGTAGCGCTACTTACTACGTATAAGTTTCCGTTCAGTTTGGTTTCCGATTTTCTTATATCCTTCGCATCTGTACGCAGACCTACTACACGTTCTCATTAAAAACCCAATCTTTGAGGAATACTTTATTATTTCTGGTGTCCTGTTACCCTGCGGCTATTGTAGTATTGCCAAATAAAGTTTTGTTAGTAAGTATGGATAATATAGTTATGTTTTTCAATTTAAATTGTATTATGACTTATAAAAAATTGCATTAGGTACTTGTAAATCTAATGAAATTGAAAAACACAACAAGCCACATTCAGAAAAAGTAATTAATTTCGACTGTTGTCGTGTGAGTTGAAGTTATTCTCGCAATGAGCAAGGCAACGACACACCCTTTCTCGTGAATGTGGTTTTATATAAAGTATAATAAAAATGTTAAAACGCACACATCTGCTTTTCACCTACGTTGGAAAACAACTGTTTTTTCTATCCGAGCTTCTCCCTTAGAAAATTCACAGATGATAGTGCGATACATCGACATCGATCCGTAAGAAGGATCCGAGAGCATTTCACTATCGATGGCGAACCCGATTTTGGGACTATATTGCTGATATATTGGCTCTGCAATGTCCTGAATCTGTATATTAAGATTGTCATTATGAAATAATTTTATTTCAATATATCATGCTTTAGTATTGGCTCTGTTTTTAGCAATAAGCATTAGTTATTTAAAGCTTAAGGTGTGAAAACGTTGAAGTTTGTGAATTTTAATTAAACACTAACAGTAAAATTAATTACCAACAACAGTCGATGTTATATATAAAGTAGCCAAAAGAATTAACTTTGCTTTATTATGCCACAATGACAGCATAGTGTGTTATTTAAGTTTTGTAAATTAATATCATGCAGATGCAGTAAGCGGTTGATGTAGCGCTAGCGCATTTTTTTTTTTTTTTTTTTTTAATTTTACTTTAATTTTATTTGCATACTTAAAGGATTCCATTTCCTTTTGTAATTATGATATGCTTACATTCAATTTATATAAATACGTACCAACATCAGGCTAACTTCAACATCTGGTGTCGTTGGTCTACATTCAATTACAACCTTACATTGTTTTCTTGGAACAATGACTTCCCTCATGGGTGCAAACAAGCTACCCGAGCCTAAAAGTTTTATAATTCATCAGATACAGACACAGATGTTGAGAAAATTATTCAGTGTCAATATACAACCAATCTCACCAGCGACATATATGTAAATAAAAGTTATATGCTCCGTGTTATTCGGTTCTTCAGAGAGGTTATTTAGTATGTCGGTACCGTTCACCGTGTCGTCGAAACAAGCGTAATAGCCAATCGAGAACTGGTCAACGTTGTACAGCTCGAGGACTGACTCGAACCAGTACTCGCCATCCAGTCGATCCGAAAAATTGCTCGATTCTGTACGAAATGGTCCGATTATTTCTTCGGGCCCTTCTTGTTGCTTAATCTGTACTTCTGTTTTTCCTCTACACTGAAGCGTATAGTTTTGTCCCGTCTGCAATATTATTTCGCTTTTACATGGACTAATAATCGGGCCATTCTTTCGTAGATCATCTGAAAGCGACAACGGAGGCAATTTTTTAACGATTTCCTGCACTTATGTTTATATTAGGCTAACAAAATTTGATAGGTATATGATTGTTTCATCGGAATATTTAATACTTTTTGCGTTCAAAAGTTGAATCATAATGCATCTAGCTGTTTTTTTTATAATGACTGTAATTTATTTTATAACCAAGGAACTTCCAATTAATGATTTTCTGATAAATTGCAAAACTAATGGTCAATTTATCATTGTCAATGAGGAATAACTCATCAATTTAGATGCATAAGCAAATATCGATGGCCTTACAAGGGTGAGTTTAGAATTTCAACGCGCTAATCGAAGGGTAATATATCATCAAGTAGGTAAGTGAGTGACGACAGTGGAGCTGTAGCAACTTGACGAGCTTATCATCATACTAATGGCGTTTGTAACGTGAGCCACAGCGCGGGGCGGCGGAGGGCACCCGCCTCCTACTGCACACCTATCGAAAACACTATTAATTAGCAGTGTTCGCGTCCAGGGCGTGACACAGGTGCGGTCAACATTCGGAAAATTAATCCTACCAGAAGGATAGCAAATGAACCACAACGTCATGTCCCTCGCTGATAACAATTGATCGTATTAAACCCTGGAAACAGCGACCAATTAAGTGATTAGGACCCCGCAGCTCTACTTATCAACAAATTAATGGTCATCTCATCACGCTAAGTGCAAGTGGTGACGACTTTTTCAGTTAGTATGATATATCTACTAACTGTTCGTGGGCAAACTTGCTTACGTATATACGTTCTACGGTCCCGTTAAATCCCGTGTGGGCGAGGCAGCTAGTAGGCTAGAATCAAATTAGCGTTGTTCCCACTGAATTCATGCCTACTGCTTGTTTGTCGCAGGGCACGAGTTAGCCGCATTCGTTTTATATTTGTCTGCTACGGTAAATATTTGTCACTTTTATAATAAAATCTCAATTGGGTTCAGAGTCAGAGTAAAATATATTTTACCGACCGAACGCAAGAAAACGAGAGTTTTTGAGTTCATTAAATTAAATAAAACCAGTCTATTGATGATTGTTGTACCATACTATTTTTCTTACTTTCTTGAGCGTTCGATGCTATATAATAAAAAATCGTGTAATAATTGGAAGCAGAGATAATAAAAGAAATACCCCGAGATTTATTTTACCGTTAAATAACTCACTACTCGTAAAAATACTCACAACACATATAAATTTAAATGGATTACCACCCAACACTATTAGGATACCGCAGGGCAGGATTCTAGGTCCAATTATATTTGAGAATCCAACTATGGACCCGAAAACATATAACTGACCCTAGAGTCCTAGACTGTATGTTGTGTAAACGATACTTTACTTCTACGCAACATAAAGCGCCATCAGAATGTAAGAACAAATGAGTATGCTGCAAAATCTCTGATAAATAAATTACTACAAACAAACGAATGATCTTAAAAATCAATCCTGCGTCTGTGATGGTTGCTTGCTATGCACATATCTGAGACAAGTTAAACATTATGTTGGAACTGAAAACACAGTAAAGTGTGACCCGATTTGTCTAAAAGCTAGATCCAATTCTGGTTGACAATAACTTGCATTTTGATATTAAATTATTTTCCTAAATCGAAATACATATTTAGATACGCACGACTGCAGTTATGAGTTTTTAACTGCAACGATGCAGTTAAAATTCCGGTGAAACATAATAGGTAGGTACGTTAAGATGCCTAAAGATATGGAAAATAAAAACGCACACAATTTTAACCTTTTCATAAAACCCATTGAAACAATATTGATACCGAGTTCATATCAAAATAAAAACAATCGCCATGCGTTTATTTATAACTACAATCAATGGCCTGCAACGCAATTCTAATAATATTTTATATATTAAATGAAAAATAATAAACGAACAACAGTTGACACATCCGGTAAAACTAACAGTCGGTAAAACAGTAGCTACTTACACAGGAAGTCTGCGCTAAGATATCAGAATGTGCGTCCTGCTGTCGCTAAAATTATTGTAAAACAAGATACTTCCTCTTGCTCTATTATGAGTAAAGTGTGCGGACCTGAATAACTGTGTGCTGCTTTCCTTATAAAATCACCAACATGATTCTCATGTGATTTGACCAATCACGGATTGTATAATCTTCAAAAGATACTTTGAACTCTGAGTTTGTTACGGTGTTTCTTCTCAGAGTACTCAGCTAGGCATTACCGCCGTCATTTAGATTAAATTGAAAATAAAAGGATTCAGTTGTAAGTTTTATTTCAGCTTTTTTCAAAATAAATATCATTTATAATCTTATATATTTACTTACCATTGTACGGAATGAATACAATCACAAACCTAAACTATATAGTTCAAAAATAGGTAAAGTCGTTGATTTGTATTTTGGCATAAACATTGTAAATTTTCTGGTTATCTTTGATAGTGCTGAACTGATCACGAAACATCAAAAATGTGTCGAGTGTTAGAGGCGAGGCAAGATACTTTTAATACCGAAAAAGATGTTGATCCTACATGATAAATATATGCCACAGGTGCGCAGCCCAGGGAAAAAGCTACTAAATTATAAATGGGTTAACGATAAAGCATTGATTTAACCGAATTCCCGAATTGGTTCAGCCTTTAGTTTGTTTTTGTGTTTACTAATAATAACTTACATCTATCTAGTCACGCGATTCGATTCAGAATTAGGTGAAGCAAAGCTCATGTGGAGTTACGATGCCTTTCACAATATCGCTAAGTATTATGGTAACCAAACAAAATAAATTCAAAGAAAAAAAATAACAATCAGAATAAGAATAAAAATTAGGACTTCAAATTAATATTATCAAAATGAAAGATATTCTACCATTCATTGCCTATGTCCAGCAGTGGACGTCTTTCGGCTGAAATGATCCAACAAAAAGTTATGGCAGGTAAATTAATTTACATTATATCAGAGTGTAATAGAATGTCAAAACATATTTTTATTATAATTAATGATAACTTCAAAGAAAGTGGCATTAAGAACGAAGAAAAAGTCATGACTCAACGCGATAAAATCAGATACCTTTTCGTAGAATTAATAAGATTCTCCGTATTCCGCAAAAAATATAATAAATCTCATGAAGTTCCCATCTGCATTAGGCCAGTAAATGATGATTTCTTACTTCCGATTGATGCCTGTTTATCATAAAATCAAATGATAATATTCTTCAAAATCTGGGTTAAAAGTTATCGATGAATGATTTATATTAAAATGCGATTAAGAAACTAGTTTTTTCCCACTATGTTAAAAGATTTCAATGATATTCATATCATTAAAACATTTTCCTGTTCGTAAAATTTTAGGAGGGGGCAACATGATTTTCGGGGATTTCCCTCAACACCTAATGCTTCATTAATTTTTATTAGCAATTGTTTATTGGTTGCCCATTTTGAATGTTGATTATGCGTATAGAAGCGAAGTGTCGCCAAAATAGACAATGGTCCTTACGCACAACAAAGCCATTAATGTAAATATTTTAATTTATGATCAGACTATCAAATTTTAATGAGCCTATGGCACCAGGGACGTACTTAAATATATTATGTTTTATTCAAATAGACCATTACAAGCAGTTTTGTATTGAGCATACTAAATATCTTGAGTTCGTACGATTGCACAACACCACTATAATGTTCTAGTAAACAACTATGGAGCCAGATTACGCATTCCACCACGCTTCAACGATTAAATTCATATACCATTTGGACGATGACTTAAGGTTCTTTATATTCTTCTCAGAAAATTCTATTGCATGCTAATGAAACGATAAAATCGAATCAATATTTTTCATGTGGGTAAAACTACAGATTCTTACTGAGTATTTTGATAGCCTTTGGGCTTACTGTAGATCTGGTGGTTTACGAGTGTGTTCCTACCTAGTGTGCCTAGACACTGATATTTTAGGTTTCGATATTTTGCTAAAAACAGTAAAATTCCATGTGAAAACGATAAAAAAAAAATCTTGTGCGTGTTTAATTTTAGTGAAAAAATAACGAACCCTTGAGGTACTCTTTAGGTCCTTACACCTTTTATGGTTCCACAGCATTACTGTAGTTCAGTATTATCTGCCTATCCTTTTGATGGATGGAGGCAATATTATAGATAAATAAATACCTACAATATCTATCTAGCTAATTCATGAGTAAATACCGTACCTAATGTTTTACATGCTAGAGTGGTCGACACGTCATTTGATATATCACCAGATATCTATGTCGCAAATTTTACGATTAAATGAAACCATGTGTGATACATATGGGCTGACAGGATAGGTTTTTTGTTCGGTACCGTATGTGATTGTGTAATTATGCAGTATTTGCGTCATATGGCTGACCTAATATGCTCTTAAAACTTGGAGTAAACAAATAACACGTTACGAAACTGTAATCATTAATTTTGCGAGATTTTTCCTATTTTATTGCTGATGCTCTATACATTTCACATTCTATAAACAAAAGCGTCGCGATAGCAATTGATAAAATGCTAAAAATGTATGGGATTTCCAAACCTATAAAAATGTCACGTGATGAATCCCTAACATTTAGGCTTTTTTTTTTGGGACAATCCCACCGCACTATTCCCAAACCACTGCAACTCCTGGAAACCAGAATCAACAGTGGCGACCACCAGAAAAGCGCCGAGGCAATGAAGTTCGACGAAGTCCCGGAGAATGAATTTAACTGTCATGGATCCCGCAACGAAATTAGATCAGAAAAGAATAACGGAGGAGTAGGAAAAATTCAAATTTCCACTTCCCTCCATACCAAGCAGGAGACAGAACAAACAATGCCAATAGGCACAAAGGGTCTTTTACAACTGGGATAAGCCCAGTTGCCTAGCACCACGGATAAAATTAGCATGAATAGTGAGCTGTTATATTTGATTCCAATAATAGGTATAGCAAAAACGCTTGAACGCACGGAAATTTGTTCTAGTTTCCACAAGGTCCGTATATTAAACAACTCCAGATGATTTTCTCACAACATCACCATCATCAACATTTTGGCATGTTGACAATCGCCATTGCTAATAGAATGTTTTTATCTAGGCTCTAGAGACTAGAGCCTTGTATTACCGTGTACTAGCGACCCGCCCCGGGGATTTTCACGCGCGTTGGTTTTCCTTTTGCGAGAACTCCTAAGACATTCATTTAAATTATAATGGTGAAAAGGATTATCATAATTTGCATGAAATGCTTAAGGTAACTAACGTATTTATGTTGATAAGGATTAATACTTTATCCGTCTTAATATTTTTCCAATTACCGCATTGTACGTGACATTTTGGAAGTTAGAATGTGTATAGGAAGGTAAGTAGATAAGCTATCCTCAAAAGATAGATATAAGCCATCGCGGCTTTTCTATAGACCTATGAAAGAGGAATATCCCAACATACATTGTGTTTTTATATCTCAAAGGGATTAGGCAGCTCTTTCAATGAAAGCTCCCGGACAGTTTGACTATTTCCGACTTTTTTCAACAATTACCGTCATATTTAAACCAATGTACACAAAACCTTAACAAATTATATACTTGAACCTACCTCATGAATCACTATATTTATTGGTGAAAACCGTAAGAAAATCTGTTCAGTAGTTTTTGAGTTTATTACGAACAGACAGACAGACGCGGCGGGCGACTTTCCTTTTACCCGACTGCCGAAAGAGGGTAATTTGTTTATCAGTCTATGTATATATCTATGTGGCATTCTAGAGACCAAACGCATTAGCTGGTTTTGGTGATTTTTACGTCAATCGATTCGTCTTAAGCTTGCGAGTGTCACTGGGCTGGCTACATTAAAATTGAATAATATATATTAATTGAAAAATGGCGGATCTTGGGCGCACTATTCTGGGGGACTTTCTTTTTCTTTCAATCCCATCGTGTCGGGTATCAAGTTTCTAGATGTGATTTCCAAAATATACAACACATATATTTAAATGTATCTACCTAATTCGAAAAATGTTGATTAAAAAGTTATAAAAAAAAACAAAAAGCACGACTGATTTTTTGATTTAATTACAATATGTAGTGACTAAACAACGATATGTATCAATTAAAGATTTTGTCATCCCTATTGTAATAATAATAATAAAAGGACCCATTAGTATTCTTTGATTATTAAGCTTGTTAAGTGTCAATTTACGACATCTGCAGAACTCGTCCATTGATTTGTGTAATAAAAGTGTCGACAATCAATTTTATTAGCCATTAGGAAACGCAATTTTATCCACAGCCTACAGGGGAACGTTTATTTTACCTTCCCTGAGGTAGTTTTATTAAGAATTCTTACAATTGAGTAATGAACTAATGTTAGTGTTAATGAATCATGTTTTAAACCTTGTGTTTACCTGTATTCACTAAAGTACGCAGTAAGTAGTCAGGACTGTACAAAGTTTTAAAATAAATTTTAAGTGAGCTAAATTTTAATAATATATTTATATTTTTTCATGTAGATATCTAGGTATGTGTTTTTATAAATTGTTATCACAAACTTCCTGTTTAGTAGTTGATGGAAGTTGGAACGGGCGTACTACCATGATACCAAATAAAAATTATGAAAAATTAATATTACTAGGCATTTTAGGAACTAATAATTTCTCATTACTACGAAGTCTTTTCTTACGCTTGGTATAGATATAGCAAGGCATCCTCAAAATCCATAACATATATCTGTGTTTACAAAACTTTTATCATTTTGCCACTACTGCTAATTGTAATTAGTAATTATATCAAGTACGACATCCATTGTCACACACATTTACTGGGTTATCTGCTACCCACACTGCCCTAATAATGTCATCTAGCACACCATTTTATTAATATAAATTGTAACACCTACGCTAAGTCTGCGATGACGCAAAGGTTCCCATTAGTCCTGAACTCCTGAAATCTAACTGTAAACACTTAGTACCAATATTTTACGCGGCATGCATTTACGAGAAAAGGTACACTTCTCTGTAGTGAGTCAACCTTTGCAGAATTTATGCAGTTAGCCACATCGTCATCTAAATTAGGTAATACTTACTTTAAACAATGAAGGCGTGCAAAAATAACAGTGAACGCTTTACAACGACCGCGATGCTACATTTAACTACTTTGTCGTGGAATTTCCTTTTTAAGGCGCTGTATACGCCCCAATGTTAACGCAGTACTTGCCTGTGCGCCCGCTCGTTTCCAAAATATCTTCCTTATATTATATACTTTTCAAAAGGACGTTCTTATATATCATAAGAACCTCCTTTTCAATAGTTTTGTTTGCAAAATATTATTTGAATTAAATATGCTATATTAGTTATGAAGAAATTCCAGCCATCAATTTTTCTGTGTAAAAATATTTTTAAACATCCAAGACGTTTTGGAGGAGTTTCCAAAAGTTGCGAATCGTGTTGTTAATTATTTTTTTAAAGCACGTAAAAACCTTTTGTTCAAAATGAAGTACATGAATCAATAATATATATGTTTGTCAAACCTTTTAACATAGCCGTTACTAAGGAGTATGCTTTAGAAAGTTACCGTTTTACGGCACTAAAGGGTATGTAGGCCTTTAAGGTTCATTTATTAAATGAAGAGATGGGAAAGCGACCCAAACCCTAACAAATGGAAGTTTATTATTTAGAAAGTCATGAGAAATGGTCAGGTTTTTAACAGTGAGAGGTAGAAACGAAACTAACTAGTGCAAATTGCAGTAGACAGTTTTGATACCAAAGACAAAATGAAGACCAGCTCTCATACAGTATAATTGATTGAACCGGCACTGAACCAGGATAAGTAAACCTACAGACTCGTATTAGTTGTAAGAGGGGAGGCCTTAGTGATACATCAGGCATAAGATTTTTTTGGTAGATGATTGTTTAGTTTAGCATGTTGCTGCAGACGAAATTGAACAAACGTAGTATAAGAGTGCAGTTTTATTTTTGTAAGAAACTTAAATTGATGAAAAGGGGAAGTGATGCAGTTGTGGACAAAATAGCAGAGTATGAAAGGGAGAAAAGGGAAGAGATCAATGAAATAAATAAAATAAAGGAAACTAAAACTTAACCCAGTCTAAGTAAAGCTACAAATAGGCTATGATTCATAATTGCAGCGTACCAATGGATGTGTCATCTTGGTTTACTATTTAATAAAACAATACGCTAAATAGCTGCTCAACAAATAAACTTGACTCAAGAGGCAGTCACTTTGACATCTCCTTAGTAAATGCGTGTATGAATAATCAGTATTATGCTTGTACGTAGCTTTCGTAATCAGTATTATGCTTGTACGTAGCTTTCGAAAGTCCAAAAAAGGAATTGATGAAAATAAAAAATATCTGCCAACTTCACCCCAAAACCATTTGTAAAAAAAAAATGTGTTTTAATAAAATAAAACCAGCCAATTGCGTGTCGGATTTCCTTTAAAAATCAAGTTGGTTGTAATAGCAAACACGAGGGTATTTTAAAATAAGACTGTTTTATAAATATATTGGTATTTGATATATATAATAATAAACATTATCACCAAATTTCATCTTCATAGGTCTGTAGTGTGCAGCTCGCCCAACCTTATATTTGTAACTGCACACACCTTTTATGGGCATTATTACACGAATCGTTGAATCGAACACTTCTCTTTTATTTCGATTACATCACTCTAATACATGGCGACCCTTAGCCAGCAATTAAAATTTTGCAACTTACGTAAAATGCGAAGACGTCAATAGTTGAAGAAATCCTGAAAAATATACTGATAGAAGTTTATGAAGACGGAAAATTTTGAAGAAAGAAACAAAAGAAGATTAAAAAAAAAAAAGAAAAAAAAAATCAGAATCCAAGAATAAGTTTGAAGCGGTGAAAATATTAAATAAGAAGACAGAAAAGGAACGTTGCTGCCGGGTGCCGGGAGAATGCTCAAGCCTTATGATGAGAGGATATGCAGGGCGCCGGGAGATAAATCGTTCGGGTCCGATGTGGAGCAGCTGGGAGTCAGTTC
Organism: Orthosia cruda; assembly: GCA_964057195.1. Classification (NCBI taxonomy): domain Eukaryota; kingdom Metazoa; phylum Arthropoda; class Insecta; order Lepidoptera; family Noctuidae; genus Orthosia; species Orthosia cruda. The sequence continues at coordinate 16,388,089 of OZ059838.1, read as the reverse complement.
GAGTCCAGTGCTGAGGAATCCGTTCATCCACACCGTGTAAGACGTCGTGACCTACGGAGTCAGTCCGAGTCCAGTGCTGAGGAGTCCGTTCATCCACGCCACGTGACACGTCGTGACCTACATATACGTTGTCAGTACAATACGTACCTACTGCAATGTAAGTTTTGCACTGCAATTTTTTTTTAATATTCTACAATATTCCATAATATTGTAATTAGATCATGTTGTATTATTTTATATTTCGATTTGGGGAATAGGAATGTCCCAACAATTGCAAGATTTGCACGCTAAATTAAAATATTTAAGAGAATATTTAGTGAAACTAGGTCCAGATAGGCGTAGACAAGATTTAGCTTATAAGAAACTAGTAGAAGCAGAAAAAGAATACAGTAAACTGGATTGTATTTTGACTCAGTTGAACCAAGAAATTAAAGAACGCAAGCTAGACAAAGAAACTTGTGAGGTTTTCCAAACATTAATCCATGAGATTCAATCAAATTATCAGAAAATAAAGGGTTTACTGACTTCAGTAGATAATAGTAGTCAAACTAGTTCTAAGGATTTTATAGAACATTCAAATAGTGTTACAAAAATGGCTGAAACGTTCGATATTAAAACTGCAATTTCCCTGTTGCCGATGATGAATGGCCAGGAGCAGGTGACAAATCAGCTTATTGATGGTATCTTACTTTATAGCTCGCTTATCAATGATGCCAGTAAAAGTCAATTGATACAGTTTGTATTAAAAACACGTCTCTCGCCTAGTGCAAAATTGCGTCTTAAAACTACTTACGCAGATATTGAAAGTTTGATAGAAGATATTCGCATTTATTTGTTACCTAAAAAATCGTTTGTAGCATTACAAACACAATTGCTTAAGGTGACTCAAGGCCGTAGGAGCATAGAAAAATTCGGTACAGAGATCGAGGAGTTATTTGTGAATCTCACGATTGCACAGGCTAACGATAAGCGTGATGCCTATGAGGTTTTGCGTCCGCTCAATGAGAAGACTGCAATCAAACGGTTTAGCGATGGTTTGACCGATAAGCGGCTCAGCACCATCATTGCCTCACGACAGTTTGCGTCGTTGTCTGAAGCTATTACGGCTGCGGTAGATGAGCAATCCATGACTGTCGACTGTAGACAGTTTTATAACAACAATAAAACTTATCATCATAATTATAATAAAAATTATGAAAATAGCACAGGTATAAGAACTTCATACAGTGTAAATCGAGGTAAACACACAGGTGGTCAGCGTCAGCATTTACGCGGACGTCCGGTGCGTTGTCAGCGTGTTCAGCATAACGCGCAACAGTCCAATGTCCAAGACAACTTGCGCAATGATCAGGCAAATAGTCATGAAAACTTAGAATTTTTTCGTACCTAAACCGTACACTCATTCAATTCTTAGTTTTAGTAATTTTTGTATTATTAATTGTCAATTACAAAATAGTAATGTTGATCTTAATTTACTGATTGATAGTGGAGCAAGCTTATGTGTGCTTAAGTATGAATGGTTGTCGCGACATAGGAATTTATTGAATTTAGTAAAACAGGATAAGATAGTTATTAAAGGAATTAGTGGTAATTTAGAATCTATGGGATACATTTATTTAGATATTTTAATTAATAATGAGACTTTTCAACAAAAGTTTCACATTTTTGAACACTTATCTTGCGCCGCAGAAGGTATACTCGGGCAGGATTTTTTTGAGCGCTATAACGCGGTATTAAATTATAAAAATGGAACTCTGAGTTTAGAAACTCGAGATCAGTCTGTTAGTGTTCATGTTAATAGGAATTTGTTTACAATTCCACCTCGTTGCGAAGTAATTAAACACATCCCGACGTCACACAATAATGATTGCGTCATTTTGTCAAAGGAAATTTATAAAGGTGTGTTCACAGCGGGAGTAGTATCGAAGCCACATAATGGACTTATTCCTGTTAGGATTTTAAATACAACTGATAGTTCGGTTAAGATAAATATTTCAGATTTAATTATTAGCTGCCTAGATAATTTTTATGTTTGCAAGTTTGATGACGATAGTATATCTGTGGATAGAGTTCGAACTTTGCTAACTACGTTACAACTACATACTTATTTAAATAAAGAGGAACAAAGAGGCATTGAAAACGTATGTGCCAAATATGCCGATGTTTTCCATTTGCCAGGAGATACGCTCACTACTACAAATTTAATAGAACATTCAATTAAACTAAAGGAAAATGCGTCTCCAGCGTACGTGAAGCCCTATCGATTACCTAAAGCATTGAAAGGCGAGGTACAACGACAAATAGATGAAATGGTTAAAAACGATATCATTGAAGAGACTATTTCAGAATGGTCAAGCCCAGTTCTATTAGTACCTAAAAAGACAGATAGGTCAGGAGAAAGGAAATGGAGACTTGTAGTGGACTATCGCCAACTCAATAATAGGATACAGGATGATAAATTTCCCTTACCTAACATCACTGAGATTCTAGATTCGTTATCTAACAACATCTATTTTTCAAAATTAGATCTCAGTCAAGGTTACTATCAGCTGTCTTTAGAAGAAAAGTCTAGGAAGTTTACTGCATTTACAACAGACAAGCAGTATCAAATGAAACGATGTCCGATGGGACTTAAGACATCGCCTAGTGCTTTTGCTCGTCTCATGACAATAGCAATGTCTGGTTTAAATTATAAATCATGCTTCTTATATCAAGATGATTGTATTGTCGTAGGAAATTGTCTTGAAACGCACAACAAGAATCTTATAAAAATTTTTGAATGCCTGAGAAGAGTGAATTTGAAACTAAATCCGATGAAGTGTGAATTTTTACGTAAAGAAATCGTTTATTTAGGGCACAAGATCACTTCAGAAGGTATATTTCCCGATCCATCAAAGGTAGAATGCCTGCAAAAGTACCCTGTCCCGCAGAATGTAGATGAAGTCAAGAGATTTGTTGCATTTGCTAACTATTATAGGCGTTTTATTCCAAAGTTTGCCGACATAGCCTATCCATTGAATGCGTTATGTAAGAAAGATGTAGCGTTCGTATGGAGTGATGAATGCGAGCGAGCATTTTACAAGCTAAAACAGATCCTTGTTAGTCCAACTATACTTGACTATCCAGACTTCAGCGATAATAATACTTTTACGTTACAAACTGACGCATCAAAACTAGGTTTAGGCGCCGTGCTGTCTAATAGCAATAGCAAGGTAGTCGCGTACGCCAGCCGTAACTTGAAACCAGCTGAGACACGATACCCTGTGATTGAGTTAGAATTACTTGCTATTGTTTGGGCGGTTCGACATTTTAGACCTTATTTATATGGGAAAAAGTTTTACATAAAAACAGACCATAAGCCGTTGATTTATTTATTTAATATGACCGATCCTTCAAGCCGGTTGACAAAGTTTAGATTATATCTCGAGGAATATGATTTTGAAATCAGCTATGTCCCAGGACGGCAAAACGCAGCTGCAGATGCATTGAGCCGTATACCTATTACATCCAACAGCTTAAAGGATATGAACAAGCATGTAGTATCGGTCATGACAAGAGCACAGACTCGAAGGTTACGTACTGACTGTGACAACAACGACATGACTACTGAGGTATCCTCTACTCCAAGGCCTGATCAACCTAAGGTAGTGGAAATTCTCAAACGACCAATTGACAGCGTTGAATTGATTTTACTTAGCAATAAAAATACATTAAATCAGATAGAAAAATCAAAACATTTCACTAGTGACAATGGTAACTGCAAATTCGTGCCTGAAAAGTCAGCAGTTTTTGTAATTTCTCGATCGTTATCGACCGTAAGTGTGTTAGCGAGAGAATTACAACGTTTTTGCAAGCAAATCAAATTAAACGAGCTCATAATAATTAAGAACAAGCGCAACGAAATTTTTTTAAATAATTTTAAAAAGGAAATGAGTCATTTAAATGATATTCCTAAGCTACTTGTTATTAAAGATGTGACAAGAGTTACTGACAAAGACACGAAAATTGTGATCTTGAATGACTTCCACCTGTTACCCACGAGTGGCCACGCGGGGGTAAACAGAATGTTAAATAATATTAGGAAGTACTATTATTGGCCAGGAATGAGTAATGACGTAACAGAATTCGTAAAGAAGTGTAGAAGTTGTCAGATTCAAAAGCATACCAATAGGCATACGAAGGAACCGATGGTTATCACATCCACGGCATCCACTGCTTTTGAAAGAGTTAGTTTAGATTTAATGGGTCCTTTAGATGTAGATAATTTAAACAATAAGTATATTTTGACATTACAGTGTGATTTAACAAAATACGTCGAAGCTTATCCTTTAGAAAAGAAAGATACTGTTTCTGTAGCTAAGTTATTTGTAAACAATTTTATTCTGAGGTATGGTATCCCTAGAGAGATAATAACAGACCAGGGAACAGAGTTTATGTCATCAGTTTTCACTGAGATTTGCAATTTGTTGCATATTAATAAACTGCATTCAACAGCTTATCATCATGAAACTCTGGGAGGTTTGGAAAATACTCATAAGGTTCTAGGAGCTTATCTTAGAATTCAGTGTGACAATAACAAAACAGATTGGAGCAGTTGGCTTCCATTCTGGTGCTTTTCTTTTAACACTACAATGCATTCTGAGACAAAATACACTCCATTTGAGTTAGTATTTGGAAAAAATTGTAATTTACCATCTAATATAGCACAAAATATATATGCTGATCCTTTATATAATCCAGATTCTTACCCTTTGGAGCTAAAATACAGACTTCAAAGAGCACAAGCAGAAGCTAGAAATAATTTATTATTCAGTAAGGAATTAAGAAAAAATAATTTTGATAAAAATGTAAATCGGTTAATATATAAGAGTGGAGATTTAGTTTTAATCAAAAATCAAGTAGGAAATAAGTTAGATAAAATTTACTTAGGACCATACAGAGTCATTGAAGATGTATCACCAAATGTAAAAATTAAAAAAGATGATAAAGAATATGTAATTCATAAAAATAATACAAAACTGTTTGTAACTTAAAATACTTTGGTTACTTAATTAAGATAAGATGTTTTTTTTTGTATAATGTTATGTTAAAAAGTAAATAATTTTAAAAGTAGTGATGTAAGCTTAGTTTAAGTAAAAAAAAAAAAAAAAAAAAAAATGCAATAAGTACTTAAATAACAACATTTTTTTTTAAAAAAGGGGAGGTGTAGTGTGCAGCTCGCCCAACCTTATATTTGTAACTGCACACACCTTTTATGGGCATTATTACACGAATCGTTGAATCGAACACTTCTCTTTTATTTCGATTACATCACTCTAATACAGGTCAATGGAAAGTTAAAATTTTTTTGGAACAATGTTTTGTAAAAAAAAGCTTATCTTTGGTTGCTTCTCGTTCCTTTGTTTTACAATATTTTTAAAAACAAAAAGTACATTATTCATCTACTCAACGAGTCCTAAACAAGGGGGTAGATATTTTTTTTTCTCATGCCCTTTTTGCTGTATGGTATGGTTTTGCTGTAACATTTAAAAATATATTTTGTATTTTTTTATGGCCTTGGATCAACAAGATGCTTATAATGTGAAAATTTGAAGACTGTAGTTCCAACCGTTTGGCTGTTCAACCTGTGTGACAGACGATGGACATACAGACAGACATGTGAGTGACAGCTGGGTATGGAAACCTAAAAAGTAGATAAGTATTATATTATGTAATTTCATAAGTTAGTATTATCAAGTATTCTGATTCTAAAATTACCATATCTCGGACATTGGAAGCTGTAAAGTATTTAGATAGAGAGACATTATGATAAAGAAACTAACTACAATCTCAAGTAGACGTGTGATAAGAAAGGACACGCTGTGATAAAACTATGTGTGAAGATATTATACTGATTTTATTTGGTATGTAAGAAAATATTTAGACTATTATTATTATAGGCATTGGCATAAGCCAAAGCCTATAATAATAATAGTCTTCAGAGTCTCTAGACAAGTGGCATTCGATGTCAGCAGAAGTCAGCGAAGGCGATAGTCAAAATTTAAGAGATTGATCACGTGTCTTTTCGATATCGCTTGCCAATCCCATACCATTTTGCCTTTTTGACAATCGCTATCGCCACGCTTTCGATGATAGAATTTCACTTGTCTAGGGCTTCGACCGAATTTCGGCCACGATAGCTAATCTCGACAGCGCGGGAGGTGTTATAATGCGCAATGACAAGTGCATTCTCTGTTCTCATAACCTAAATGGTCGGCAATCCAGCACGATTTAAAACAGATCACGCTTAGGCCAAACGGCATTGCTTGCCGAGCCTCGGGTGTATCACACGTTTCACACCACTATATTTAAATTGCCGGGCTCCTTTTGAGAAATGTCTAACTGGAAAAACCGGCCAAGTGCGAGTCGGACTCGCGCACGTAGGATTTCGTACCATTATCACAAAAAACGGCAAAATAATCACGTTTGTTATATGGGAGCCCCACTTAAATATTTATTTTATACTGTTTTTAGTATGTATTGTTATAGCGGCAACATAAATACATCATCTGTGAAAATTTCAACTGCCTAGCTATTACGGTTCATGAGATACAGCCTGGTGACAGACGGACAGACCGCGGAGTCTTAGTAATAGGGTCCCGTTTTTACTCTTTGGGTAGCCCTAAAAACCAATAACAATTTGCTCTAGCTATAAAAAGAGTCTAGACAACACACGTGTAGGAAAACCTGATATCGACCATAAAGCCTTCGAGGCATCGAAACTCTCAAAAGACAAGCTTAGTAAAGTACATGCAATACTTAAGGCGAGCTCCACAAAATTTTTTACAATGAGGTTATCGCAAAAACCAAAACAATCAACTGTACAATTAATTAAGAAGCAAATTTTACGTATATTGAGCAAAACAAATGTTCACTAGAAATAATAAATGACGACATTAACGACCACCCAGACTGTGCAATAAAATTTAAACTATATATATCACTTCGTGGAACTTTAATGATGCTAGATAAAGAATAGATGTACACAAATAGATGAAATGATGGAGTAATTAATGTCGAGAGAACTGCAAGTAATAACTAAATACTTCAAACACAATAGCGGTTTCTGAGGACTAGAGTATGAAGATATCAGAAAATGGGACAGTGACAAATGATGGTATATACAACACCTAACATATTACCATGACCCGACACCTAATAGAAAATCTCTTTCTCACTTATCTACTACAATAGATACAGAGGGGGACAAGCAATGAATAGAAATATTTCTATGGCAGAAACTTATACATTCGTTGAGGAGTTTTGCCAAAGATTTAATAACTACAACAAAGTAAAAAGGTACAAAGTAACTGCATAGGTATTTTTTATTTTTAATTTTATTGTAATTCAAATTATTGAATGTTAATTACTTAATTAAGTAACTTGGTTTGTAAGTATGGTTTAAATTTGAACTTTCTTATTAAGGCGCAGATACCCCTGAGTAGCTGATTTTTAAATGAGAATCACGTCTAAACGACTAGTCGTAATTTTTTGGCAAAAATATATGTTAATAGAAATATTTCTATGGCAGAAACTTATACATTCGTTGAGGAGTTTTGCCAAAGATTTAATAACTACAACAAAGTAAAAAGGTACAAAGTAACTGCATAGGTATTTTTTTTTTATTGTATTGTAATTCAAATTATTGAATGTTAATTACTTAATTAAGTAACTTAGTTTAAGTAAGTATGGTTTAAATTTGAACTTTCTTATTAAGGCGCAGATACCCCTGAGTAGCTGATTTTTAAATGAGAATCACGTCTAAACGACTAGTTGTAATTTTTTGGCAAAAATATATGTTATATTAGACCATTTTCTTAATAATTTGATCTAATAAAAATTACAATCGCACCAAAACCATTTCAAAGACAATTTAACTATCTGAATTTTGACCTATACCTTTTTTTTTCAAGTTATAGAGTAATAAGGTAAGTACATAAACCTACAGAGTTTTGGATCGCGCGTGTGTGAAACGAATGCGGGTTTTGTTCCCTTAAGGTCTTTGGTGACTGTCGTCGTCTTAACAAAGAAAATACTGCCTCCTTCTAGTGGTCGCAAGTTCTACTGCCTAGCATGAGGTCCTAGATTTGATTATTGGGTGGGACTTAAACTTAACTGGCAACTCTAGGTGTAATATAGCTGAACCTCTGCCTTACCTTTTGGGATATACAGGCGTTATGTTATGTTATGTGGAATACCTGTTTCCAATGTAAATCAGATTTTGTGTCTCATCCTCGATTTTATAATGTTATTTCCTTATTATTTTCTTTTTATCAAGACGTTTTCCTTGTTGACAGCCTTAAGCTGTTTGATATAAGCGAAGCATACAATTAACATAATTTATGATCACCAAATATAGTTGCCAAATTCGTCAGCCATAATAATATTTACAACTCTTCAATATGCAGACCACAATTAAAATTTAATATTATGTTTAACCATAACCATATCTAAGCAGCACCTTTTAAAGACAGTGTATTATAATACGTGTACCTAAGTTCTTTGGTAGTCATAGAACACGTGCTTAATAAGGTACCTACGATACCTATTTATCTGTAGGTACCTTGTCTATTTGGAATTCCAAATTGTTAATCTGTGCACTAAACAAAACCTCATTAGTGGAGTCACTTAGGTGAAATGATAATTACATCTTAATGCTTTCTAATAATTACACTCATTGATAATTATTACCACAAAATTCTTGTCTATAATTGGGTCATGACGTCATCGCTTCTTTGGTGTACGCAATAATCAAATAGTGACGTTATCTTTATCAAAGGAACGCAAGAATAGAGTTCATAATTTGTAATAACTAGTGCTATGCATCATTACACTTTGGCATTACTTATAGTTATTTATAGACGAGACGACCTTCAGGAATGTTTGTGGCCATTCGGCAAAAATTACAACTACCGTATTGAAGGAAGGCAATTAATTCAATGACTATGACTTCTCACGTAGTTCTGTTATTTTTATACTCTTCTTATTAGCAGTCTGCTAGGTATTTACTATGATCTTGATAACTCATTATGATGAAAATGGCAGTTTTTGTCACATTCATAGTGTGTATATTCAACCTACGTTTGCCTTGAGGTGAACCGGTTTCGCCAAACTTAGGATGGTCGTAAAGACAGGGCGTCGGTATATCGAACAAAGTAGAAATTCAAGTAAGTATATCAACATAAAATCAATGGTACCTTATACGAATAAAAATGTCTCTGATTTGTTTTTAGTTTGTATCTACTTGTAATTTTTCATTCAAATGTTTGCAAAAATAAACTGAATGAAAATAGCAATTAAATTATTTATTCAAAGGCATAATTAATTACTTAAGAATGACAGTTTGTTCCTGCGAATAAAACAGTTGCCCATTTATGTGTGATTATGTTGTCACTCTTATATTTAGACAAACATCTGTTTGAACATTATCTTATCAAAAACAATGTGATGTATGTTTGTAGCTTTGTCATAACTTTGGACATGTTTCGGAGCTAAATAAATAAAAATAAGTAAGTAATGTAATTTTTTCTACAAACAATCGGCCTAATCTTTGCATCTATCAACTCAGTCTGTAAACCTACCCATAGGTTGAATATCGGACCATCTGAAGACTAAATAAGTACCATAATCTGTTTTATCATTGTTATTGCTTCATTAAAAGTTAAAACTATTGATAAAAAATAATTGTTATGATTAATTAATTTGGTGATTTCTTATCTCTAATTTACGGCATAATTGAAAATGGCACGAACATAATTGAAAAAAAAAATGTTGGACGTCTATAATTCTATATAATTCCGCGTATTTGATACGCAGATGACCTCTAATCGGGCATCTGTGAATATAATTAAAAAAACATATCGTCAAGTAATGAACAACTTCCCACGCAGACTTGAGGCAAATAAAAAGATTGTTTGCGAAGCAAAAAACGCTAGCAACGTCCACCTGGCATTAAAAAAATACCGCACCGTCTAGACTAGGCACATATTTGTTATAGAACTATGAATGGTCCTGTTTCTTTTAAGATCTAAGTATGCTAACTTTTAACTAGATAATATTGTGTAGACAAGCTATTAAAACAAAGGAGTAAGTATGGAGTTTCTTGTGCGTTCTTCTCCATAACAAGCTACTTTCCGAATGCACGGTAGAATCAATTTTTATTCCTTGTAAATTTTAATGTATCTAACATTCAAAAGTGCCGCTTGGTGGCCTGGTTGAAATAAAATATCTTTATCTTTGTATATATGTATTTTATTGCATTTGCGTAGTATATTATTAAAATTTTCGCAGTCGACAAGTGACAATCCCACAATCAAAGAATTTCGGGAAAACTATGACAATTGTATTAAATGTATATCAGTTTTTGACAAATGTGTCGCATTGTCAGTTTTATTAATTAGGGCCCTATACATTTAAACGTTGTACCATTACCGATCATTTTTGTTTTTGTAAATTGTCATTGTTATAACGTACACTAGTAATTTAACAAAGCTCATACAGTACAGAATATTCAATCTTACTATCCTCTAAATCTACTACTATAAAAAGAACTACTTAAGATGAAATATCAATGGCATGATTAACGTCTGTAGGTACAGACGGTGGATGAGTCATAACACACGTTTCTCGTAAAATGTTGTGAATTCATCCGAGACTCCATCCATTGATAACTTCGGAACCCACTGAGTCACAACCGGTAAGCAAGGTTGCCCCTTAAAGGACAAGATAATATATGTAGTGTCCTTATCCGGATAACCAAGCTACTTGTACTAAGGTAGGATAATGAAGTCGATTGATAAAGTTTTTCCTTCCTGTTAGCAAAAACAGTTGCCTCCACTGTTCAGCAAGTAATTTATTAAAAAGTTACGTATTAAGAACGCGATGGAAAGTTTAAAGTTTGTATTGTTTGATTCAAGATTATAAGTCATAAAGTCATTTTTTTTTTGTTTTGTTACAAAATATACATAATATTTTAGAGTGTAAATCACTGAAATTGAGCGTTTTTCATGATTTTCACGGTGGAGTATGGTCACGGTGATTTTTACGAGGCGACCATATGTACCATAATAAAATGTAAGATTTTAACTCGTTAGCACTCGTAACAAATTAGCAATTCTAGTAATGCTATCAATATTGAACACATCCCTTTCTTCCAAGACTAAGAGAAACTTGTCCAGTCGTTTAATTTCTCACAGTTTGTCAGAAAATATTATTTCGTAAACGTACTTTCAAATTTCTTCCTATTTCATGAGAAATAGCGGTAACCCTAGTCTGGCGCCCCTCTCAGACAGAGTCAAACAGTTATTTGCTGACAAATAAATACGGAACAGCGGCTGAGACTGAGTCAGCTTCAATGCGGTTTTCTGTTTTTCTTTTACCTTGACCGTAAGTAAAAGTTAAAATAAAAAGTTAATTGTCTCAGGTCCCCGTTTTGCAACTAAAGAAGATACCTAAAATCCGCTTTTTTATTACGATTGTCAGTGTGTTACCGCTTTGTTAAAAGATTGGATAGCTATCTATCTATCCTCAATACAATGTTGCCCATATAGGTATGCCATATATAAAAAAAAACAATAAGTACATGTAAGAAGTGCATATTTAATCATTTTCGTTTCCTTACAATGCATCGCCGATTATACCATGATGGCATATGAAATACAAATCCCCAAATACATATTGGGATGGTTATTTTTTTGGTAGTTTTTCCTTTTTCCCTATGTATCTTACCTACCTCCCAAATTAGTAACAAAGGTGCAATTTTGTAGCATACTTAAATATACCAAAACCTACATTGTCGTAGGTAAGTCGACATAATAAAATAAGGTTTATATTTTTTTTGGATTTTCCATGTTGCAATTCAGACGGATGTTGATATCATTGGCAGTTGATCTGCACTGGTTCCCCAGGTTTCTATATTAACCTCGTCCAGGTGCAGATCAATAGGGTTATTTATAACTCAAAGCAAACAGAACGATTTCACAAGCCAGATATATTCATACGGGAGAGATAACGCCCGCATATAAATTCTAACGTTTGCAAAACCTAGGTATCAAGGTATCAACACCCTTGTTTCTCTATCAAGGCAATATCCAAGCAGAAACATAAACATCATGAATGATTTATGAAGGTTCTTTGGGGACATAAATGATCATACTTCCTAAAGCTCCTACGGTGTTGTTTTGAAAAATATCGATTCCAAATTCAAACAGAGAGGTGGGCATAACTTCACCCGCATGCTGGAGTACCCCAAGGTCTATTGATATTTGTGTTTTTTAATTTTATTCTACACATGCAATTTTGAGGGCCACTGAAGCTACTGTAATGTGGCCTCCTACTTAGTCCAAACTATCCACAAAGTTAACCACGGATTAGATAAGAAGAAAATCAAAAAGATCAAACTAACTAATATTATCGAGCGACTGATCTCATTATACATCGGTAGTCCGCAATGTAGTGTGCAACTTGCATGCGAGCTGGTTGCAGGTAGAAATGTGACCTAGGAGCTAACTTCCTAACATCTACATTATTTCCTATAGTGTCTTACGGAAAACTCCTACAAAAGTTCATTGGATCACAGGATACTACGTTTTAAAACTATTATGAGATGATTTTAATAATATTGTTTCAATTACAGCAGATTCAGCTCGATAGTTGGCTAAGTGCCAAACTGTCTGCTGTATCAATAACTGCGTGGGCGCAGATTAAAACAGCCCAATTTAGCAATCTAAATTATACCGTTCACTATCCCAAAGTGCAGTGGTTGGAAATTTATTATACCTTAATTATACGTGGTAAGGTTCAAAATATACGCAAAAATCATATAGTATTTTATGGTAGTGCAGAGGTTATGACAGGTCACCGCTTCGTGTGTTTTCATTCCGTATATCAACATGAACTTCAACCACTAATGATAAACACTATTACGATGTTGATTCATTCGATTGAACCAAATATTGTGTTTGACAATATTGTCGTTCACTGCCCGTGAACTAGTTTCTTTTGTTCAGCTGTAAATTAGCCTCGACGGTGTCGGGTTTCGAAAAACAGTCGAATTTGTGGAGCAATTATTACGTAGGAAACTACTGAAAATTATACTTCGTACAACAATAAAATTCGGAGGATATAATATATGTCCGTACGCAAAACACGCGCTTGGACGTGGAATTGCGGACATACATGTTCGATTGATTTCATTTGTCTCACACATCCAAAACGTGTCAATACTTCAGATTAGTGTTAAATGGAAATTAAATGTTCCGAATTCCTAACTTCAATGCCATCGACAAACTATTGTTTTGCAAAATAACATCTAACGTCACAAGCCTTGCATTTTAATCAGGACATTATTTAATATGGACATCTGAAATTAGTCTTGAATGAATTTCCATATTTCGTCGTAGCTATTCTCCTGAGATACCTACAATAGTTTTGAATAATAAAATAACTGATGATGGAGCTGGTTTTCTACAACCAGATAGCAACGTCTTCTTTTTCATTGTTATTTCTGTGATTGCTAATGTTATTATTATTAGTGTTATGTCTACGCTATCCAAATTAGTTTTCATTAAATCCAGAGCTGTCAAACAAACAGAATTTATAGCAGTCAACGCACGTTACGTCTATGTAGACAAACCAAACATTATTTTCAGGCCGAAAGTTAACCCTGAACCAAACGCTTTTTAAGCATTCCATTTTTCTAATAAGTGATTTTAAGCAAAGTAACCCTTTTGAATTCTGCAATATTAACGCCTTTGTTGAACCATTAAAGGTATCCGTTTTATATAGCCTCTTGTGTATGGTTTCAGTATTAGTAACAAGTTTAATATTAATAACATCGATGCATGTTTTAATAACAGTGCGTGTCTTGTTAGCACTGCCGGCATCCACCCGGCTCCATGAAGCATCATAACTCATAAGATCGCCCTTATTTCTATACAAACCCTTGCAAAGCTACATCTATATACATCCAGCAGTCCTCATTATGAGCTAATCTAAGTCAGAAGCAAGCCTTAGTTACAAATTAGTGACCATAATTATTAAACAAATTCATAATGCCAGTATTAGGTACGCAGAAGTGACAAAGTGGCACAATGCTGTTAGATCTTTCGTACATTCATTAGTTTTTTTTAGGTTTATGTCAGTGGGGTTGACGCCTCGCAGCGCCTACTCCAACTTGTGGTTAGCAATAAAATTTCAACGTCCTTTGTGTTCACTGAACATTTTAATTTTAGTACGATAATGTAAACTCAATGTGGTGACGATTGAAAATACTCAAGACTTTAAATGTTGTGTACAGGTAGCTAAATCAGTAGAAAGACAAAAAATGGGTTTAGTCTTACAATAGTAACTAAATAAAACTTCTTAATCTCGAGATTATAATCCCATTAACAGGCACTTAGTAGACAACTAACTACTGTGGAATCCACAAGTTGGAGGAGGCACTGATCACCGAGATAAGAAAACAGTGCAAAAGAGTTTTATGTTTGTGGATTTTGAAAAGTTTCTTCATTCGTAGAACATCATGCGGTATAATCTCCAGTTGGATTAAGTATGAAATGAGTAAACTCAGTAAGTTGTAAACGTGACAGGACAGCCACTGTTAATTGTGCATATTTGACATAACCTGCTATTTAATCACAGAACGCCATTAACAGCTGTTTGTGTGTCAGAAAGAAGACCCACTTGGTAGTGTCAAAAGAAAAAAAAAAAGATCTAACCTGCAATTGAGGTACAATTTTCCCATATCACTGCATCTATGCTCGAGATCATGTACATAATAGTGAGCACGGCAGCGTACCGGCGCATACATCCCCAGCTGTTCGTCATATTGCTCACGATTTAACACTGTAACTTATAACAAATAGACGCAATCAGTTTCTCCCATAATAGAGAACTATCTGATCCACGACAAGGGATCTTAGAATTTCATTATTGTTCTATTTCTATCTGGTTTGAACAGAACTAAGAGCGCACACTCCACCATTTAAGTCTGGAACACTATAGCTGCAAACACTTTAATTTTTAAAAACACTGAGTCATTTTGATTCTTAGCATAAGTACGCGTTGTAATTATGTGCGCGATTGAATATTTCCATCTTTATTACATGGTGAAACTTAGTGATCACTGTTGTTATGCAAACTTTCTAGACAAGAGCAGTGCATCGGAGGCACGGTTAGGTTTGAACGAAAGTTAACAAACTATTTTACGAGAAACGTTGTAAAGTACGGTGTATGACGCGGCCGTTTCGCGCCATCTACTACGACGGAATGTCTGTGTCATAAAAATCAGGCGCGTAGCTAGCGCGCTCGCGTGCCTGCTTCATTCGACCTCGCGCCGGCTACAAGATAAAATACACCATGAGCGAACGAGACCGACATAACCAGTGTGTAGCGTCTCTCTATTAAACAAGTACACCATAGAACACCCATACCTATAAGGCATAGCACGCACAGCGATTTTGATTCGCGCGAATTATTTTCCGCGCGAATTTTTTAGTACTATTTGAGCGCGATTTTTTTTCCGCAGTGCGTGCAGCTTCATACAACTCCATAGGCCACAGAACGCGCGGAAAAAAATTCGCGCGAATAAAAATCGCAGTGCGTGCTAAGCCTAACAGATTACAAATTAGCTGTGTATAGTTTGAGACGTAAATACCTCGATTACTTAAAGCCTAGTTTCTAGATTCCTAAATGAAGAGTGACAAGGCCTTAAGCAATTTAGAAATGACCGTTCATTTTCTTGTTTGTAAATGATCAACCGGCTCTGTTAATAACAAAACTGTTTGAAGAAGTAAACATGTTTGGTGGACAATGTCCATTGCTGTAGAACTATGTTTACGCCGCCTGCCAGCACGACAGACACATTTCCTTTAGTAAATTCTAAATCAAGCCGACTGGATATAAGTACACACCCAATTTTATTTCACGATATTATATCTACCTTCATTGTAAATAAATCAATCTACGAATTATTTTTAATTTAACAGTTCCAGGCAATCAATACTTGATATGTCAAGTATTTGTATCTATTTTAAAACTTTAATAAACATATATGAAAATAAGTTGTTGTCAAGTAACTTTAACATTGTATGTAGATTAAAAGTAGTCTACAAAGGCTTTTGTTTCAATAATATGTAAAGTGGGTTCATTCGAAATACTTAGAATTCATGCAATTTCATGACAACATAGTACTTTATTCATAGACACTCAACGTAATTTGAAATTTAAATACGCAGTGCCGTAAACTTCCAGGCGATTCACCCCTTTTTACTCCTAAAATTATTCATAGTCCTTTAATTTAATAGCTGAAGCAGTAATATGCTCGACAAAATATCTATTATCTAGAAATACCTAGCTAGCTAGCTAACTAGCATCATTGACGGAACGCTTTCACTGAATTCAGTTCAGAGAGTTATCATTATAAATATGCACAAAAAACCAAAAAGAGAACACTGGGAGATAAGACTGACGATTGACGAAGACTAACCTTATTCTTAGTTACATGGTAAAAATAATTAATTACTTATCCTAGTTAATTAAAGAACATATTACAGAACACAATAAGGCATATTTTTGTTTTTCTGCCTGTCAAACTATAGCAAAAAATATTATAAAAAAATTCAAAAAGTACAAACTTACTAACAGCGTTGAAAAGCAGGACAATAAATATAAAAAAATATAATACAATCTACAGACACTATTACCTATAAGCAACAACGGGAAAATAATTCCAATTTATAAAAGTGTTGTTGCAACCTAATTAATTTACGATGTCCCGAGAGAATGCTGAAACCCCGTGGTGTGTGTAGTGAATTATAGACACAACACACACAGGTGTTACGTACATTCTCGTAAATAACCATTAAATATTAAATGCATAAACTGTAAACATGCACACTGAAAATGTTGTCTAGACGTGGTAGACACCCTGTCACGCCCATTTCCCTTATGGAATTGTAGTTCCAATTTGATAGAATGCCCTTCCCAAACTACGCACGTGGAACGCTTATACAATCAACAGCACGTCTATAGCAACGATGTGCGCCTTTATTGCGTAGGAGGAAGGGTGATGTTTGTAGATCAGTTACTGACATGCGGTTGCCGGACCACCGTCACCGACGTATACGTACAAATTGAATCATTACTTAAGGCTTAGCACGCACTGCGATTTTTATTCGCGCGAATTTTTTTTCCGCGCGTTCTGTGGCCTATGGAGTTGTATGAAGCTGCACGCACTGCGGAAAAAAATCGCGCTCAAATAGTACTAAAATATTCGCGCGGAAAAAAAATCGCGCGAATCAAAATCGCTGTGCGTGCTATGCCTTACATTGTAACACAATAACAGTCATTCTTATACCGGCTATGACGACGGTAGCTAGAAACATATAGATCCCATACTCCACACTTATGGCCCCCCCGCCATAACTATAGGTACATTTTATTTTTCTGGTAATAAAAGTAGATTTATCTTAAGCTAAACCAATATTATAAAGAGGTAAATTTTTAGGTTTCTCATAAAGTACCAATTGATTCGATTTCGAATATCAATGACAGTAAGTTATCGTTAAGTATCGATTAGCTTTCCCGGCAAATGCAAAGGTTTTTGTGGCAGAAGCCACGGGGGCGAAGCCGCCTGAAAAGTTAATATTGCATGATTTCTCCCTGAGTCAGTTAAGAATATAAGATACAATCTCCAGTTACTTCGGCAACCACAATATTCAGATTGAATGGCTGATGCGATAAAAATATGTTGGTCGAAAATCTACTCCCGGAATATGTTTCCGGAAACATATTCTGGGAGTAGATATCTGTTATCTACGGAAACAAAGACCAAATTAAATATGTATAGGTTTTAAGTAAATATGTATTGTTATGTTGAATATTTTCTGACCGTTGGATTTAGGTACGTCATACATAATGCCGTTAGCTAAAAATAACATAATAATTTGAGGGTTTTTTTTAACACTATTGCCTGTTTATAGGTGAACAGAGTTTCCTGTTTATAAGTCATAGATTTAATAATAATTTTATTTCAGGAATGTATCTTGTCGTCGCCGCAAACTACTGTTTATTTCTTATTTTAAGTGAAAGTTGCAGCATATTATGAGTCACCACGGTTGATCCGGTCTTATTGAGTAAAGACCCAGTCATGACGTCTCGGCACTTTTAAGAACTGTGACGTGGTTTCTTGTCTTAAAATCTATACTTAAAATGACGTCAATTTCTTGAACTATTTCATACGATATGCCCCCTCAGTTTCTTTCCAAATGTTTGCATACAGTTCAAAAAATTTTAATAATCGTGTCACTTTAGTATTGTCACAGATAATATAATACTAGTATTGTTATTAAGGCTTACATACATGACGTACCTGAAACAGTGTACCTAAGTTAATTTTGAACATGACCATATGAGCATGTATGTCGTGAGATTATACATTACCACAATAGCATTATTTTAAATTTATATTGTTCATTTTCCTCTAAAGTATGTAAAATACACATGATTTTTACCAGTAAACTAAATTGAATGAGTTGTTTAAATTCCTAGGATTGTCTGTTCAAAACTGAATTGAGATCACGAGCGTGTTTTGTTTATTTTCTTAATTAATTTCCTTCTATATGGTGTACAATTATTTAATAATGAATCTATGTCTTTACTATTTACATTTACACGTATGTATCTTATCTTATCATAATAAGATGTATTTTCCCTCTACCTATTCAATGTCTTGCCACACTTTACCAAGTGATATGTTTAATACATAAAACTGCAGTCATATCTTGTTTTGATATGGATGCATATAAGTATTCAATTCACTGAATATAATTTATCAATCGCTTGAATCACCACTAGTTGGAAATGACGCTATCAGTTAATATGTTATATACATACGTAACTAAAGTTAAATTGTAGATAAATTATACGTAAATACTGTGTTTTAAGTTATTTGCAAGAATAATTATTAATTATAGTTTGTCGTGTTTCTCGGAGGAACAGATCCAATACCAGGAAAATTATATCAAGAATTGAATTTACGTAAATTGAATAAAATAAACATTCGTATAATCTAGACGACATGGCGACAGGTATCCAAAAAACATCTGAACATTAACGAACAAAAGAAAAAGAAAACGTAGATATCTTAGAATAATAACGCAATTAATCTAAGGTAGATATCAAGTAGACCGTATCATTCAGCCGATAACAGCGCAACCAAAACTATGAATCAAGTTGGCCTCACTGTTCAGCTGCTACACCTTATCAATATAATTAATTTAGGAAACCAATTAATATTCTGATATGTAATCAGTATTCTGTACTAACAACAAGTGTTTTCGACGACATCAATATGGATGTCATCTTTGTATTCTCCGCGGGTACACGAATACGAATTATTTGCGATTCGTTCAGATCCAATGTGTGAGAATATTTGCAGTACCTACTCCACCTTAATATACGCCGAAGTGGCCCGGCACGCACAAACACTAGCCACGCCAGTGTCGCATAGTAAAAACCTGCTTTTAGAGGTCACCAAACGAAAATTAGCTAGAAAACTAATAAAATATCAAGGATAAAGTCTAGTATAGCCTGCATGTCAGTGTTTTGGGTATACTTAGAGGGAGAAAACCTTGAGAAATCTCTATTCAAACGATATTTGAAGTAGTTTTTAAATAGTTAAGACTTTTTCCATTTTTCTTTGTACCAAGGACAGGATTACCTACCTTTGTGTTAAAAGTTTTCATCGTAATTTCAATATTAGCTATTGTCTATGGGGATTCCAAAGAAGTATTGAAATTTTTAAGAAGGGTTTTAGTTTCTATAAAATATTACTATACTTTCTAGAAACCTTTACAATTTCCTCTTATATATATATGTATCTTACTAGATATCCCTATTAAAAAGGAAAACAAAGCTATATGTATCAGCTACTATCTCCCCACGCAATTTTGTAGAAGGCAATCAGTGGAAATAGATTACTACAGTGCACGTAACCGATCAACACACCAACTGTCATCGTTGGGCAAAATAGCTGCCTAGATGTTCTATCTTTGAAACTTTAGACATAGAGAATGGACTGACCGTTGCTTACGCAGGCATGAAGAAAATTAAAGAGATTAAGCAATCATGTACGATGGGTCGATAGGGCCGAAAAGTTCTGGAGCGGCAACCGCGTACCAGAAGGCGCAGCGTTGGCAACCGTCACTCTAGGTAGACCGATGACTTGGTTAAGGCTGCAGGAATCCACTGGATGGAAGACGTACTTGGGGAATGCCTATGCCCAGCGGTGGACGTCTTTCGGCTGCAATGATGAAGCAAATTGGGGCTTGTAGTTGCCTCTTTCTAGAATACGGGCAGGTGACACTAGACACTTGCAGTGTCGTCACGCACCTACAGAATGAAGACAGGTATTGGTCTCAGTTGCTTTGTCTCTTTCTAAAGAGTAGTCAATTTTGTGACGATATTGCTCAGTCCATTCTTTATGTATATCCTTTATGCTAAATGTAATGAAAAAAAGACAAAAATTGTATAAAAAATTGGGGAACCTAAAATAGTATAATGTAGATGTAGTTGTTCAGTTATCTTTGTCTGATAGTGCAATCAGAAATAAATATACTTTGTAGAGTCCACATGATATGACATCTCGCAAAATGCTGCTATCTCCTCATTTGTGTTTACGCTCCGATAACGATATCTGATAAAATCGTTGGGATTTGTAATTATTTTTAGTATACGTTCGTTACATGGTTATTGCACTCTTTGCTTGTATGAAATAGAAAGTGTTCTAACATACTTCCTTACTACAAAACCTTTTGAATATGTGTCATCATCATCAGTTTTGTTCAGCAGGATCTAAACCTCGCTGATTGCAAACCACTGAGCAAAATAATATATCGATATAACGTTGGAATAACACAATTTTTACCCGACTGCCGAAGGAGGGTAAAGGGCCGATTTTGTTGATTCTTACGTCAATCGATTCGTCTTAACCTTGCGAGTGTCATACATTAAAATTGGATAATAGAAAATGGGTGCCATATTGTGGGGGCCCAATTGCTTTTTTCTTCCTAACCCATCGTGTGGCGTATCAAAATAAAGTGTTTTAAGAGGCGATTTCAAAAATATATAACACTTATATATTTAAATGTACCTAATAAAAAAAAAGTAAACTAAAATGTTAATTCAAAAAATCAAAAAACCCGACTGCATAAAAAACGAACTAAAAAGACGTAAATAAGAAGAAAATCATTCTATGCAGTCGGATTTTTTTATTTTTCTCATAACCTTTTTTTCCATTAGAAGATTGGTGTTAGGACACGCATGGAATAACACAACGCTTTCAAGTAATACTTCCTTTGGGACCAATAACATTAATTGGTATCGGTGGCAATGACAATAAATATAATTGATAATCTTACTGATTAGGGCTACCATCTGTGTTTCACCAGATTAGTCCTTGTTTGAAAATTGGTTTGCTATATAATTCGGGTAATCCCCCTATTGTTATAGTTTGTAACAATCTATTACCTGACTAGTTTTAAACCCACTTACAATATTGAAATCGGCAAATATGTATTCAACTAGCAATATTCACTACATGTCAAAAAAAATAAATGCTACTATTTCCACCGCGACTCTGGTTCGTAGAACGTTAAATTTTACGTGAAAATATTACTTAGGTAACATCACACTAATTAAATCATATATGTACAACGGTGGCACCATCGGGCATTAATTCCACAAATTGGTCTAAATGACAATTGCGGTGTGTGGGGACCTCGCTCCGGTCGCAGGTAGCGTCGGTCGCATTCAGCCACTGTCAGCTTTAGGGGCCTTAGCAGACATGCTACTTTTAGTATCAGCATTCGGTGAATGCATCAATACTTCATCGCGTTTTGACGACTCACTGTTCCGTGAATATCAGTCTCACTAAACATTTGCAATATATATACTTAAGTACAAAAATGTACTTACGGAGTCTAACATGAAATCTTTCAGACAAAATGGCTAATAACTGATGCGAGTAGCCTTATTAAAGTAGTATGTCTGCTAAGGCCTTTAACTAACACGTAACCTTGACCTGTCGCGTGCTAACTCAAATGCCGCCTGGAAACCTGCCGTTAGCGTTTTTCAGTTAAATCCACACGTCACCGAAATGTACAAATATTATACTTAATATTAATTGAACGCTACAGTACACGGTGTTAACCTTGTGTTTTTTGACAAGAACTTCTGATTACGCTCAGACGATCACCTCTGTTTTGCCAAAAGTAAACATTACATAACATCATCAAAAATCCGAACACAGTATCTTGCTCTTGTATTTACCCAAACGGTTTGTTCCTCGAATTCAATCTTATCTGTTATAGTTACACTAATTAGCCAATCCACCTTATTAATGAGCTAAATCAGTTTTTGCTGTATCATTTCAACGTCGTCATCAATTCAGCCAGAGTTCATTGCTGGACATATACCTCCCCAAGCGTCGTCATTATGCATTTGTATACATACATATCATTTTAAGGTACAGCCAGTATAAGTATACCGTGTGGAGAAATAAAACTCTAGTATACACCTTGTATTTATGTTCTTAGTTATTTAATAGCAGTAGGTAAACCCACGGTTAGCGCAGTAAAATAATTACGATAAATTGGATGGATACTAGATACATAGAGTATTTGCATAAACGCGTACTACGGTAATCATAGGTACCTGCTGTTTACTATGAAAATTACATAACCATGGAGAATTAAGTTATTTATTCAATCCTTATGGAACAAATAGGGAAACATTGTAAACAACGCATTATAACGGACCATTTAGAAAACCCAATTTGTCTGGTGTAATTGAAATGTCCCGAGATAAGGCAAAAATTCGGTAGGCAAAGTTTGTTTGTTGATCATACATACGTAGGTATGAGTTTGTTAGGGACATTTTGATGTAAAGATATACAGATCATCGTCATCAAGATAGATTGCTAAAATTTAAATCCAAAATCGTGGACATTGATCTGTAATCAGCTGCCTACTCCTGCTGCTAATCTATAATGTTATACTTTCTAATTTTTTAATTCCAATTTTTATTTTATTTTTAATAATCTATATTAATATTATAAAGAGGAAAGATTTTTTTGTTTGTTTGTACCGAATAGGCTCCAAAACTACTAGACCGATTTCAAAAATTCTTTCACCGTTGGGAAGCTACTCTATCCCCGGGTGGCATAGGCTACTTTTTATCCCTGTATTCCCACGGGAACGGTAAATTACGCGGGTGAAACCGCGAGGCGTCCTCTAGTGTAATATAATTTGATAACGTAATTGTAATTAATGTGTATGTGTCTTATCAATGATTTAAATAATGTAAGTAATTAGCAATACTGTATTTTAAATCGTTCTGTGAAATTTGTTATAATGGTAATGTTATAATATTAACAATGTAACTTGACATTTTATTATAATTTGTGTTAATAATATAGTTTTGTTTTAAGGTAAATTTGATTGAAAACCAATTTAATCAACGACATGTATATTTAAATTAAATTAAATTGAATTTTGATTTTATTTTGGCATTATTTTAATTTTATTTCCTTGTATGACAATGATGTGCATGCCTGTAAGTGACTTGCTTACACAGGATCTTTTCTGAATGTTATTTTCTGATATTAATTTGTAAATGGGTCGTAGGTGTGCCTAGCTCAATAAATAAATGACTATCACAAACACGTCAGCGATGATTGATATCAAAGAATGTAGGTATGAGATAGTTTTACGAGGGCTTCAAGTCTGCTCGAATTGAGAGGCACTCAGCAAAACTCAGCATCGGATAAGTTATTCCAGAACAGAAGTTATTAACTAATTACAGCAAAATATCGTGTAGAAGTCGCATAGAAAACTCGTATCAGTCTCATAGAGTTCTCGTAGAAGTCTCGTCCCTATGAGACTTCTAGTAGGAATCTCGTAACAGTCTCGTAATCGTCTAGTCATATTTCTCGCCATAATTCTTGGCCGCCCTGACGTTGGATACAATGGCTGCGCAGTACTAAATCTCATACAAAAACAGCACCGATTCGAGCCTTGCGCATCAGAAAGCCAACTTCACGGCGACCAAGAAGGTTGGCGAGAACTATAGTAGAAGTCTCGTAGAGGTGTCGTAGCAGTCTCGTAGAAGTTTCGTAGACTTTTTGAATGTCGTAGTAGTCTCGTAGAAGTTTCGTAGACTTTTCGAATGTCGTAGCAGTCTCGTAGAAGTTTCGTAGGGTTTTCGAATGTCGTAGCATCTCCTCGAGGCATCGCGATCGTATGATTGGGTCTCGAAGGAGTGTGGTAGCTACTTGTTAGCGTGTCGTAGAAAAATTATAATTCGCCCGTAGGCGTATCGTAGATGGCACCGTTGTCCATCGCGACGAAATATAGGCAAATTTCTAATGCAAGTCATAATCCGTTTAAGTTTTCTTATTTCATTAGAACTTTAATATTTCCTTATTATTATTTTGTTCAACATTGGCTTTAACAAAGGAAAAACATCGAACAAAACATTACAGGATTCTAATTTCCTATTCGACTTCCTAACTCAAAGATTATTCAATAAAATATTCGAGCTTTTTTTACGGCAGCAAAATATAAATGCACGACTAAGATTTCGCGATAAGCTTGATAGTGTGCGGTGTTGAACCTACACATGCTTATCGGGGACAAACATTAATTTGGTTTATTGAGGGGTGGCGTGGGGTTTGAGGTTCGGTGTCCAGGTTGCAGGGTGGTGGGGTGAGGGGTTCTATTACGTCAATCAGCCGCCTGTGTCGCGTGATTGTACCTACTTCATTAGCCCCGCACTTACTGGCCGTCCGGCAAACAGTGCATTAGAATTTTCTTCGCTTTCCCCCGTCAATAGAAAAATAAAATAGTTAGTAATGGGGTTGGAAAATACCTACACGTTAAAGTTTCTATTACATGTACCCGATTTTTAAATTAATTGAATTTACGAAAGTAGCTGCCCAGTTACGATTTTTCTTTCTTTCTTAAGATACATAAATAACTTTTTACAAAAAATTACAACCGACTTCCAAATAAAAACACTACAAATTGAAAAATAACTTCAATTTCGGAAGTCTTCAACGCAGTGCTGAGACTACATTATTTCCCGCGCATCTGGAAGATCTCAATTATACATTTGGCAAACCACCCAATGAAATTTCTTTATATAGACCTATAAGCCTTCTTCCCATATTGTCTATATGGTAGGAGAAAATACTACTACAATATTTGACACCCATACTTGAGGAGCAGAAGATAATCCCCGAATACCAATTTGACTTCCGGTTACACCATGGAACGATAGAATAGATGCATAGAGTGATGGTCCACACAATCCGACAGTCATTGCAAAGGCAGGAGTAGTGCTCAGGTGCCTTTTTTGACGATACTGCAATACTTTCCTGTGATAAGAATCCCATCAGAACATCCACGAAACTTCAAGAACACCTGGACGTTATTAGATCATAGCTCAAAAAGTAGAGACTTAGGGCTAGTCCTGCCAATTCTGTCCACATTAACTTCGCTCTAAGAAGAGGGGACTGCCCAACAGTGACACTTGGTGGTAATGCTCTTCCACAGAAAGGTACAGTTAAGTACCTAGGTATACACATCGACAGAAGGCTTACCTGTCGCGAGCACATAAAGGCCAAAAAGGATCAGGCAAAAGGAAACTGGGATACTACAACGCTTCCAAAACAAAGCACTAAAAATATTGAGCTGCAATCCTTGGTTTGCGAAAAACATAGAAGTACATGAGTACTTAGAAATCCTTACTATCAAAGAGTTTGTGGAAACGTCGTACAAGTCTTTATAAGGAAAACTCAAATATCATAGAAATGAAGTCGCTGCAGAACTACTGGAGTTCTCGGACTCTACTTACAGACTGAAAAGAAAAAGAATAGCGTCAATTTTTTTTTTGTGATACATAACGAGATGACACATCGCAGGATGTGAAGAATCTCGACCTGCCAGATTGTTTCTTAGTTTTTTGACACCTTAGCTTTTTATACAAAAAAGTTTTCTCAGTTGTTCAAACAGAATTAAATAACACTTTTAAGAAGAAAACTAAAACCATATGCCCTAAGTTTTAATTCAGTGACTGGGCAATGCAACATAGTAAGGTTATACCACTTTTTAAATCCGGGGACAGTAAAGACACAAATAATTATAGACCAGTATCCGTGTTGCCGGTCGTCAGCAAGGTATTTGAAAAGATAATGCTAAATCAAATGCTCATTTATTTTAAAACGAAAAACATCCTAGACGAGAAACAGTATGGTTTCACCAAAGGACGTTGTACAACCGACGCTGGTGTCATCTTAATAAAACACATCTTTGAAGCGTGGGAGGAGGGACAAGATGCCATAGGTATCTTCTGCGACCTGTCGAAGGCGTTTGATTGCGTTGATCATGAAACATTGCTTTTGAAACATGAGCATTACGGGCTAGGCCAATCAGCATTAAGTTTAGTAAAATCCTATTTGAATGATAGACAGCAATAAGTTTAAATAAACTGTGTCAATTCGTCGGGGTTGAACGTGAAAATGGGGGTACCCTAGGACTCAATTTTGGGTCCTTTCTTATTTTTAGTATACATTAACGATTTACCCCATCTATTGAAAAACAAACTAAACATGGTGTTATTCGCTGATGACACTTCTTTGATTTTTAAGATAAATAGGCGTACGAGTATCGTTGCCGACGTAAATAATGCATTGCAGCAAGTTCTAAATTGGTTCACTGCTCAGATCAAATAAAAAGTCAAGATGGAACATTGCAAACAATAAAGTGAAGCCGGTTCAAACTAAGCCTTGCCATATAAATACACAATTACACGCGCACACGTATAACGAAACTACCCCTTAGCTTGTCAGTTGAGCTTTATTATTTGATCTGTAAGCTCGAAAGACAAGCTAAGGCGTAATTTCGTTGTACGTGAGTGCGTGTAATTGTGTATTTTTACGGCAAGACTTAGTTTGAACCGGCTTCACTTTGTTGTTTGCAACGTTCCATCTTGACTTTTTATTTGATCTGAGGTTCACTGCTAATAATTTAGTTTTGAATGCTAAAAAAACGAAATGTGTAAAATTTGCATTGCCGAATGTCAAAAGTTATGATTGTGACATTATATTAAACAACGAGAAGCTAGAATTCGTCGACAAAACGGTTATCCAGGGGATCACGCTAGACTCAAGGTTATAATGGGGTCCTCATTTAATATCACTTGCGGGGCGTTTAAGTTCGGCAGCTTATGCTGTTAGAAAATATCGTCAATTTACTGATGTAAATACCGCGAGGCTGGTCTATTTTAGTTACTTTCATAGTATAATGTATTACGGTATATTACTATGGGGTAGGGCTGCAGACATTCAGTCAATTTTTGTTCTGCAAAAACGAGCCATCAGAGCGATATACAATCTTCGCCGGCGCGATTCTCTACTGTTTAAGGACATTAACATCATGACGGTACCTTGTCAATATATTTACGAAAACATCATGTACGTTAGAAAGAATTTACATCTTTTTAGTAAAAGCAGCGATAGACATAGTTATGTTATTAAAAATAGGGACCTATTAATTCAACCAGGTTTCAGGCTGGCTAAAGTAGCGTCATCTTTTATGGGGTACTGTATAAAATGTTACAATATAATACCGCCACACATTCTAGAACTGAATGAGGCGAAATTCAAAACTTGTATAAAACGCACACTATGCAGGCAGGCAATGTAATCCCCCAACCTATAATGGTTGGGGGATTACATCGCTGATAAAAATGCGTGGCCCAACGCTATTCCAGCTCCACGGCCACTAGGGCACAAAAACAAGTGATAAGCAGAAAATTTCTGAAGTATTGTTGGACCTGCTGAAGACTGTATGAATATATTTGTGTTGTATAAACTCAATTTATTTTTGGATTATATAACTACACAGCACATATGTGAGTGTAAATCTAACCAACTGTAAATCTACCATTTACTATACCTATGTGTCGTTCGTTGACTTCAGTGTGCCCTGGCAGTTGAGTGTGTCATGCTCTCTCTAATGTCTCTCTGATGTGTTGGATCATTCGGTTCCCTTCATGATGGTTGAACTGTATGGTGCCGATCAATGTGTCTTGTTCGTGAACGGGCGCCATCAGTTGGGATTGGTCATATCTTAGCTGCCTCCGCCTGTTTTTAACCCCAGACGGAAAAAGAGGGGTGTTATAAGTTTGAAGTGAGTTGCTGTTTATCTGTGTGTCTGTCTGTGGCATCATAGCGCCTCAACGGATGAACCGATTTTGATTTAGTTTTTTTTTGTTTGAAAGGTGATTGTGTCGAGAGTATTCTTAGCTATGTTAGAATAAAATCGGTTCAGCCGTTCAAAAGTTATGGGCGTTTTTTCTGTTTGAATCGGGATGTTTTCGCAAGATAAATGTGTCGGGGGTTTTTTAAATTTTGAAATTTTACTTGTTAATAACCTATTTATGGTATTTTTAATTGTTTGTTTTACTCTAGACGCTTTTAAGTGCGGTTTTTTTACATCGTTCTCACATCATCATCATCATTTCAGCCGAAAGACGTCCACTGCTGGACATAGGCCTCCCCCAGGCGTCGCCACATTGACCGATCCCGTGCGTCTCGCATCCAGCGCCTTCCCGCAACCTTAACCAGGTCATCAGTCCACCTAGTGGGAGGCCTTCCAGCGTATCGTCTTCCGGTTCGCGGTCGCCACTCCAGAACTTTTCGGCTCCATCGGCCATCCGTTCTGCGAGCAATGTACCCTGCCCACTGCCACTTAAGTTTAAAAATTCTTCGGGCTATGTCGGTAACTTTGGTTCTCCTGCGGATATCATAATTTCTGACGTGATCACGCAAGGAAATTCCGAGCATAGCCCTCTCCATTGCCCTTTGGGTGACTTTGAGCTTTCTGATAAGGCCCATTGTGAGCGACCACGTCTCGGTTCCATAGGTGATCACTGGCAACACACACTGGTCATAGACTTTTGTCTTGAGACACTGCGGTACATTGGACGAGAAGATACCACGCAACTTCCCGAACGCCGCCCAGCCGAGTCGGATTCGACGGTTGATCTCTTTCTCGAAATTGGACTTACCCAACTGGACCGTTTGTCCCAGGTAGACATAATGGTCTACAACTTCGAGTTTAGAGTCTCCGACCTTGATAGGAGTGGGTGTTACATGGGCATTCACCATGATCTTGATTTGTTCATGTTTATTTTAAGACCCACTCTTTTGGAAGCTCTACTGAGGTCATCGAGCATTTTACTGAGGCTCTCCATGGTCTCAGCCATGACCACTATGTCGTCGGCAAACCGAAGGTGAGTAATGTACTCGCCATTAACGTTGATGCCCAGCCCCCTCCAGTCCAGAACCCTGAAGACATCCTCCAGCGCAGCATTGCACAGTTTCGGAGAAATTACGTCTCCCTGTAACACGCCGCGCTGGAGAAGGATTGGTTTCGAGGTCTGATCCTGAAGACGGACTGACATGGTGGCGTTTTTGTACAAACACTTCAACACCTCAATGTACCGGTAGTCGATCTGGCACCGTTGGAGAGACTGCAGTACAGCCCAAGTCTCGATCGAATCGAAGGCTTTCTCGTAGTCCACAAAGGCTAAACATAGAGGCAGGTTATACTCTTCGGTCTTCTGTATAACCTGCCGCAGCGTATGTATGTGGTCTACGGTGCTAAAGCCTTTTCGGAATCCGGCTTGTTCGGGGGGCTGGAAATCGTCAAACCTGCGCGCGTGACGATTCGTGATGACTCTTGAAAACAACTTGTAGACATGGCTAAGAAGTGAGATGGGCCTATAGTTCTTCAGCCGGGCATTGTCGCCCTTCTTGAAGAAGAGTACCACCACACCCCTGCACCATGCCTGTGGCGTTTTGCCCTCGAGTATGACGGAATCAAACAGCTTCTGAAGGGCCCTAAGGACCGGTTTGCCACCCGCCTTCAGGAGTTCGGCCGTAGTTCCGTCATCACACGGCGACTTGTTGTTTTTGAGCTGTTTCAGAGCCATCCTAATCTCGTACAGGCTGACGTCCGGGATATCTTCGGTATAGTGCCGGGTCAATCTAGCTCTTGGGTCGTTTGCTAGACTCGCAACGGGCTTGCTGATCGATGTGTACAACTGCCCATAGAATGTCTCGATCTCCCTGAGAAGCTCCGGTTTGGCGGATACGATCCTGCCATCGTCGGTCTTCAGTTTCGTGAGTTGGCTCTGCCCAATAGCCAGATCCCTTGCAAACACCTTGGAGCCTTTATTTCGCTCGATCGCGTCTTTAATACGCTCGGTATTGAATCGGCGGAGGTCTCTTTTCAAGGATTTAGAGATCTGTCTATTGAGCTGCCGGTATTTGCACGCCTCATCTGAAGACTGCAGGATCATCTCACGCCTCTCCTTCATAAGCTTGAGGGTATGATCAGAGAGCTTTTTGTTTCTATCAGTACGATGGGTCTTGAAAAACTTAGACCCGACCGTATGGACAGCTTCCACGAACCCGTTGCTGTATTCATCCACGGAGCTCCCTAGGCATTCGAAACGATTCTGGAGTTCAAGCTGAAAGCTCTCGGGGTTTTGGACCTGGATCTGCGCTGGCCGGAGCGTGGACTTCATCAGTCGAGACCTTTCAAGCTTAATATTAATGTTCAATGTGCCTCTTACCATGCGGTGATCGCTCCCGGTTTTTACCGAATTGATCACAGGGACATTATTGAACATTTGCTTCTTGGTTGACATGATGAAGTCGATCTCATTTTTTGTTGCACCATCGGGGCTCTGCCAGGTCCACTTCCTGTGTTCACGCTTTTTGAAGAAGGAGTTCATCATATAGAGGCCCTCCTTCTCCATAAAACTGGCCAGTAGGTGACCCCGGTGGTTCCGTTGTCCAACTCCAAATTGCCCCACTTGCAGCTCATCCTCGTCTCGTTTGCCCAGTTTCGCGTTGAAGTCCCCCATGACAACGGTGAAGTGAGTTTTGAAACCATGCATGGCTCTGGAGATATCCTCATACATGGTATCTACCTAATCGTCGGGGTGTGCTGAGGTTGGGGCGTAGACCTGTATGACCTTCAGCGAATATCTTGAGGATATTCTGAGTATAAGGTACGCCACCCTGGTTGACACACTCTCGATCTTCACCACGTTGTTCACAAGGGACTTGTGGACGATAAACCCGACACCACCCTGGGACTGCCGGTCACCCTCTCGGAAATAGAGCAGGTTACCGGATTTGAGGATTATCGAGTCCTCCCCCTCTCTCCGGACCTCAGATAACCCTATAATACTCCATCGCAACCTGCTCAATTCTTGCTCGATTTCGGTGACCTTCTCGTCGGTCCGAAGTGTGCGCGTGTTGTACGTTGCCAGGTCCAGTCGTCGGTGATTTTTGGGGTAGCCGGATCTCGTCCGGAGATTCTTAGCACCCCTTGCCATGCCGTAGCCTCGACCGCTACCGTAGTTGAGGCTAGGCAAGCTGCCGGGTACTAGGGGCCATTTTTTCATAATCGCCACGCTTGGCAGGCGGGTTGGCGATCGCAGTATGGTTGTTACAATAGCACAGAGAACGCTGCTGCCCATTCTCTGGTTTGTCCCTTAGTCGCCTTTTACGACACCCACGGGTAGACATGGGATGGTGAAATTCTTTACGTCCGGCACCATACGGAACATATATGTATGTATTTTTCCAACAAGATTATTGTAACTAAATACTTGTAAAACACATTATTTTTTAAATAGAGTAAGTGTGGACTGTCCGTTCTTCTCCATAACAAGCTACATTTCCGAATGGACGGTAGAATCAATTATTATTATACTTTTTTTTTATGACTTTCGAAAGTGCCGCTCAATGGCCTAATTGAATAATGAAATTTTGATTTTGACCGACTTCCAAAATTGAAGTTATTTTTCACTTTGTAGTGTTTTTATTTGGAAGTCGGTTGTAATTTTATGTAAAAAAAGAACCCAGAATAGACTACCCGAATACCATGAAACTTGAACCCAACTGGTGAAAGAAGATTGTACCAGGGTGAACTGTACACATCTGTCTACCCCTTTAGAGCGTACCGGTGTGATGTTATGTTCTGTTATGAAATGGTGTAAACAATAAACAGAAATGCGATTGCAGCGATCCCGAGAGATTTTCGGTCATTTATTGAAGATTTCTGTTGTATATCTCAGAAGTCCTTCATCAGATCTTGATCAAATTTAAATGGGACCATATGAGAAGCAACAGCTCTCAAATAATAAATAATCAAAACATAAAAATCGGTTCATCTAGTAAAAAATTCTGAGAACATAAAAAATACAGTCGAATTGAACACCTCCTTCCTTTTTAAGTCGGTTGAAAACTGCCCGTACGGTTGGCCAGTGATTTACTGTACTTAAAAGCTTATTATACGAGTACTACCAAGGATGGACTGGTCGGCCGGTCAGTGAATCTTTTTCACTGAATACAGTTTTTTATTCTCAAGGTGAAAAAAAAGTCTGTTCATACTTATTCATCATATATATTGGGTCAATTCCACCGCACTATTCCCAAACCACTGCAACTCCTCAAAGCCATAATAAACGGTGGCGATCGACCACCAGAAAAGCGCCGAGACAATGAAGCTCGATGAAGTCCCAGAGAATGAATTTAACTGTCTTGGATCCAAGTCAACGAAATTAATCAGAAAAAAATAACGTAGGTGTAGGAAAAAATACAAATTTCCTTTTCCCTCCATATCAAGCAGAAGACAGAACAAACAATCATACTTGATTTAATTGTCTTAGGAACTTTTATACTTTGAAACGCAGACATTCAGGCGAGCCAAAATCCAGCAAATCTTGTAACGTAATTTCGTTTGTACGAATAAACTATTTACTACCTACATAACAGTTAGCTACGCATTCATTAATTAGTTCAATGGGAATAAAACTTATAATAATTCTACATAACCTACTCCTGTATTTTCCCCTGCAGCCTAATTAGACACGAAATGTCCTACAGACGTCCATTGACTTACGTTTTTTCCTCAACGGAAACTAACTTAACGAACCATTTCATTATGAATTCCAATTAAAAAAACACCCACAATCAAATTACGAGTATTTCCTGTTTTTTTTAGATTTGAAATATGAATATCACCACTACCAGTCGCCATTGTTCTCGATAATGGGAGGCAAAAATAAACATAAACTGATAAAATAATTCTAGTAATAACAAAATGTTATTGTTTTACCCTTCATCATACAATACCTACCGAAAATGTTATAGGTCCCGGCTCCTGAAAAAACGAACCAGTGTGCATGTACGAGTATCAGGCTTATTTATGTCCCAGTTTTAAGCTTTAGGAAATTGTAATAACTCGTCAGGCATTTCCAATAAATCTGAATCGATTTCCTCGTTTTCGAATTACTCATTTCATTCATGTAGGAAAGGGTAATATTTACAATATTAATAGCCTTTATTTATTTAGGTAAATGATACATGGTCAATATGTTTTTGAATAGTGTCGATTGGCCTGCATTTGCCTCGGAAGAAATTGAATTAAACCACCCTACTACTCATTGTACAGGTTGTTGTTATGACATAATCAATATTATTACAATTCGTTGATTCATAATAACAAAGTAGCACGAGTCGTAAAATTTATGAGAAGATAAAAGTATCATAAACTAACAAACAATAACAACTCGAGACCCCAATAATATTCGACAACATACCTACTTAACTATCTAGCTGAAGGAAATATACAAACCCATTTATTTATTGAACAAACCACTTATACTGTTTCTAAAGTAAAAATCTTTATTTACAGTTCAAACTCCTGTTCAAGATTCGTCAGTGTTGAATAATGTATTACCTACTACTTTTTTAGGTGTTAAAAAGGTGTCGATAATCTATAAATGTAAGTAACGTCACTAGCGCATTACTTTCTGTGACGTCAAAGGGGTGTTTTATAAAACGGTTTGTGTAAAGTTTTGAATAGAAGTCAAGGTAACGAATGAGCCATTTCATTCTAAAGTAATGAAGACGTACGTATTGCTGTAGTACGGGTAAATTGAGGCGCTTTTTCTCTGACTTCCGTTTTATTACTTACCTATTATATCTTTCTTTATATACAATCTTTTCTTATACCTTTTTCTGTTTCGTAATTATGATCACATTGATCTATAGCACGTTATATAAGTGCCAATCTTGATTATATCTTCGAATATTAAGCAATGCGTATTTCATGATACGTAAGTATCAGAAAATACGGCAGTTGTTCGAATCAAGCCCATTAATGCCTACCTAACAATACCTGTAACTAGTAATGGCGGCTCATTTGCTCACGATACATAGGGTACGTTTACTCAAACGATTTGTTTATGGCCACGTCCAAACAAGTTAAAATAGGTGTTACATACGATGTTTGCTTTCTCAGACCTATGTATTTACCGTTGCTCTTTCCACGGAGCGTCAATGAAACAAACAATGCCTGTAGACGTCAGTGCAGGATAAAATATGGATTTTTGCTGCGATTTAAATAAACAGTTTCTGAAAAATCCCGTTTCTTGAAAATATATACGGATGCATCGATTAAGCTTATGCGTATGTTGTTGACATTTTTAAATCATCTTCTAAACTCAGACCAAATAATCTGATCTTATAAATAAGAATATATTTAATGATAAATAGCAGTGGTGGCCTCGAGTTACGTGTCGTAGATCGTGGGTTCGAACCCAGGCAGGCTGGTCATGAAATAATTTAAGTAAAGTAAAGTACTTGAAACAAACAAATGAGCAAAAATTGTAAGCAAATTTAATTATAATTAACCCAAAAGATAATAAAGTATAAAAAATATTGTTATTGATAAAATTTTATTAAGTTGCATAATATTTCCTTGAATTCTTAGGCTCGTAAAAGTAGTGTGAAGTTGATTAAAAAAAAAATATGTCTGAGGTTTGTTTAAAATTTCATATTGAGGTTTGTCGGTTTGTCGTCATGTCCAACAATATAATATTTCCACTATCACCAGTATCAGTAACCATCCTAGATGACCTAAATCGCAATAGCGTGTTATCGAAACTGCAATCGTCACAGTAAAGAATTTCGCAGCAGCGTACGTCGCAATGGTAAACTTTCGCAGTAACGTACATCGCAGTAAAGAATTTTCGTGACACCGTACATCGCAATGGTAAACTTTCGCAGTAACGTACATCGCAGTAAAGAACTTTCGCAACAACGAACGTCTCGATAGCAAACTTTCGCAGTAACGTACATCGCGGTAATGAACTTCACAACAATGGAGTACACTCACTCCACGGTTACTCTTTGGTTTTGTTTTACAATATTTCCATGTTACAGTATTATCTACTATTTAGATATGGGGAGACAACTAAGGCCCGACAATAAGTCATAAGAAACTAAAAAAAAATGTTTATATATTACATAAACAAAAGAAAAATAAAAGAAAGTAAAACGAGATAAAAGTTAACAAATGTTAACAAGCATCTAGAAATCTAGAAGGCCCACAATGTTCACACATTCACAAAATAATCAGTAAAAGAATCTATACCAAGGAAAAATTAAATAAAAACTTGTATCTATCTGCCTAGCCCTT
Source organism: Orthosia cruda (assembly GCA_964057195.1). Lineage (NCBI taxonomy): Eukaryota > Metazoa > Arthropoda > Insecta > Lepidoptera > Noctuidae > Orthosia > Orthosia cruda. Next base: position 16,352,423 of record OZ059838.1, on the reverse strand, counting down.
TTCCCAACTACTTTGCGGTCGGCTTCCAGTCTAACCGGATTCAGCTGAGTACCAGTGTTTTACATGAAGCGACTGCCTATCTGACCTCAACAACACAGTACCCCTTGGCTAGACTGCTGTCAGACCTAAAGCTTCTGACTAATCGTAACGACTGTCAAAGATCTTTAAATGACAGCCGGGACCAACGGCTTAACGTGCTTTCCGAGGCACGGAGGAAACTCGGTATGTTGAAATGGTCACCCATCCATGGACCGACCCCGTGAAGCGTTGCTTAACCTCGATGATCGACCCGCGCGGCTGTTATTATTTAGCTACAAGCTCCACACATAAAAAAAAAAAAAAAAACGTAAAAAAACTAAATTTAACATGTGGCACAAATGTTGTTATCAGTGCTGTAATTTAACTATTCTTAGCAAGCTATAAAGATGATTGAAAGTGTATTAAAAAGAAGAAACATGAGGAGCTGAAGCCTAAATTTTTGTCTTCAACATAGTCCTTGATTTTATAAAATTGCTTTTTTAATAAGGACACGTTTAATGCAGCTTTTGAACTTTCCATCGACCAGTTCTATAACTGACTTTGGCAACTTGTTATAAAAGCGTATAATGTTTATAAGAAAAGACTTGCTAGTTTTCGTTAATTCGGGTATTACAATTTCGTGCTTACTGCGTGTATTCAAATTATGGAAGTCGCTTCTAGTTTTGAAAAGCCCTTCCAGGCTTCCTTCCTTCAGCTCCGATTTTTACGGACATACAAAATACATTACATACGTATAAAGTGAAGGTAGAGTCAGTATATCTCTTTAAATTTTTCTCTGGGGGACTCGCGAGGCCCCATTTTATAGATCGCACGGATTGCCCTCGTTTGTGTGAAACTTGAGTCAACGTCTGCTGCTGATCCCATATCAGCAGAATGCCATAAGACATATTACTGTGGCAATAAGCATAGTATACTAACCTAGCTGTGGCTACATCGGTTAACTGCCTTATTTTCCTTACTGCATATGCAGCTGAACCTAACCTACCCGAAAGAGTGTATCCTACCCTAATTTTGTCGCCGTGAAATCTCCATGACTTGAAAAACCCTGTGGGTTTTCCAAGTCATGGCGATGACTAGATTTTATTATTTGTTAATTCACCAAGTTTATAACATCACGCCTGGTGCCTGTATTCTCCAAAGGGTTCTTTTTATTTAAAATAGGCTCACGCTTTACCACTATCTCACCTGATGGTAAGCGATGATGTAGTCGACGGTAATGCACGCTTGCCTAGAAATAACATATTCATTCTTGACTTGAAGACCCCTTGACAATCCAAGCTATCGGGAAACACAAACTCCGGCAGGGAATTCAACTCCATAGCTTCACGCATAATAAAAAATATTGGGGTGGGATATCTACCATGTATCGATGGCGCATCGCCGTACGTCTGGTAGTCCAATGATGAAACGGGCTAGGCGGAATTAAATCATGCAATTCCATCGCAAACTCCCCGAAATGTAACCGATAAAAAGCCGACAAGCTGGCAACTCGGCGAGGATGTTCAAGGCTCTGGAACTTTGACTTAACCAGTCCCTCATTGCCGATGAGCCTCTTTGCCCGCTTTTCGAGCGACTCTAGTGCATCAAGCTGGTATAAGGCAGATCCGTCCCAGAGATGAGAACAGTACTCCATGCATGGTCGAACTTGCGCTTGATACAAGTACCTTCTCACCTTTGCAAGGATCCGCAACTTTTTGGCAGCCAGCTGAGCCTTTGCCTCAATGTATGGGCCAAAATCGAGAGTCGATGTCAACGTAACGCCAAAAAGCTCAAGATGGTAACCTAACCTAACCTAACCAGATTTCGGAGACTGCCTGAAGGACAGGGTCAACCGCTCCACCATGGCCTCACTCAAACCGGATCTGAGGCCTGGTAACCCGTGCGTTGGACAAGTATCTCTCAGCAACAGTGCTGTTATCTGCATACCCAATGGTGCCGTTTTAGCAGATCGTTAACAGGCAGCAAGAATAATGTTGCTGAGAATACCCCCGAGGAACCCTGGCATTAATATCCAATTGGTCTGAATAGCAGCTATCAATAACCACTCGAATGGACCGATCTCTCAGCAAGTCTGCAATCTAATCACACAGACAGGGGCAGACCGAATGAAGCAAGTTTACCAATAAAGCATTCGTGCCAAACCCTGTCAAAAGCCTTCGAGATGTCGAGGGAGACGACAAGCGCTTCCCCGTGCCTCTCGATTGCCTCACTCCAGATGTGAATGGCATATGCTAGAAGATCGCCATTAGGCCGATTTCGGCGGCAGCCGTATTGGCGGGCACTGTGGATATCGTTAGCTTCTAGGTATGTCTGAGCTTATTATTGAGTATAATCTGTAAGAGTATGGACTTTACAGAGATGGGTCTATAGATGGCCTGGTCAGCTCGACTTGAACGAGACCAGCAGCCGAATTGGGTAAGTGAATTCGAGAAAGGAAACTGTTTGGAACGTTCAAAAAACGACTTGACGTATTGCATATTACACTCTGAAAAGGAAAGGAGATGAATCTTTCCATTACCAATATGATTGTAAAGAATAATTGTTTTTTCAGTTTTAAGTAACCATTATACATTTTTAAATAAAAGCATTAGAAGACTATTAGTTGTAAGTAAAACAAAATTAAATAATGTCCTAATTATTTGAAAATAAATCATCAGGAGGATGATCGTACTCTTTCTAAATTAGTTTCGCAATACTGAAAAAGTTGAAAAATATGATTCTAACTCTTTGAAGGTTTCAAACTTTTTCCTTTGCCGAATTCACTTACGCCATTCGGCTGCAGGAGACCACCACGGGGACAAATGTAAATTATAGCTGTAAGTTGTGTATGCTTGTAGACTTGTAGGACTAGCACTTTCCACCTATACGGGAATCGGTATCCCAAAAAACAAACCCCTAGTTACCGCTGCCGCGTATCCGTGCTATATAAACGTCATTAAAGCCAAAAAAAAAGGGTTATAAAGGCCATATTAGTGCTTATAAGAGTTGGTTTGGGCACAACTTATAAGTGCTAAAACCTTATAGAGTTTATATAGTTACCATATAATAAAGCTAATCCCCCTTAAACACGCATCTAAACGCATACTATACGACTAATTGGCTACATATAGACATGAAATTTGGTTATATACCAAATTACCCTTATAATAGCTAACAAAATTCGGCTTTAAGGCCAGTTTCTCGTGTAGAAGCAAACGCAATACGAATATGAGTTAATTACTGCATAATTATTTCAAACGCCTCCATTATTTATAAAATAGATTTTAAATTAAAAAAATAAAAATGTCTGCCTCACTAGACATTTACCACATCGATCTTTTTTCGTTTTATACTTGAAGTTTAAGTGGGAAGGTAGTTTTGTGAGATTTGTGGATATGTTTTATGCCATATTTTTAATGCGCCTCTTTAATTTTATTATGAGAAAAATCATAAAAAATTTGAGAGGCCTTGTTAATTGCTACTATAAGCATAATTAATAAATGATATGCATTTATTAATCACCTATAAGTCATCTACTCTTGTTGTAGCAGGGTTGTGCTAATACGCTCAACCATATTGAAAGATTTTAGGGTTCCATTAGCATTATTTAAAAAAATGTGAATATTACTTTATACTTTTTTTATTTTACGTAACCAAGACAACATCTAATGAATTGAATGTGGACAGTTTATTGACAAAGATTATTGCCACGAATTGTGAACTGCAGTGATATGTTATACTCCATAACCCAAGTAGCTACATTATCATCTCTGAACCCGTCCTTTTCCATGCCTCTATTATTGTCACTGTCACGTTTATCAGATGATTAATTATCACATTGAATCAAGGAATATTTTAGGAAATCTTCATCAAAAGTGTCGTTGTCAATCTTTTGTGAAATTAGTTCTACGGAACCCATAGCATTTTCGTCCATCGTAGATGCAAAGTCAAGTATATATATAACACTTCTTGTAGCTGTTATATAAAGTTTTCGTCAAGACTTTTATACATATGCAGTAAGGAAAATAAGGCTGCTAACCGTTGTAGCTACAGCTAGGTTAGTATACTATGCTTATTTCCACAGTATTATGTCTTATGGCATTCTGCTGTGGGGATCAGCAGCAGACGTTGATTCAATTTTCATCCTACAAAAGAGGGCAATCCGCGCAATCTATAAAATGGGTCCTCGCGAGTCCCTCAGAGAAAAATTTAAAGAGATCGATATACTGACTCTACCTTCACTTTATATTTTGGAAAGTATTTTGTATGTCCGTAAAAATCGGGGCCTTTTCAAAACTAGAAGCGACTTCCATAATTTAAATACACGCAGTAAGCACGAAATTGTAATACCCAAATTCAGATTAACGAAAACTAGCAAGTCTTTTCTTATAAACAGTATACGCTTTTATAACAAGTTTCCAAAGTCAGTTATAGAACTGACCGAAGGAAGTTTCAAAAACTACATCAAACGTATCCTTATTAAAAAAGCATATTATAAAATCAAGGACTACGTTGAAGATAAAAACATTTGGCCTTAGCTCCTTCTGCGCATGCAGCTTCCCTGGTAACTTGTAAACTGCACAAATATGTGGATGTCTCTAACTATTCTCAATCTCATTTTTTCTTTCCTTCTTTTAATTAGAATTTTTACAATGGTTTTCAAACATCTTTATAGCCCTTTGCTAAGAATAGTTACAGCACTGATAACAAAATTTGTGCCACATGTTAAATTTAGTCTTGTTATACTTATTTTTATTTACCTTTGTATAGATTCTTTTACCGATTGTTTTGTGAATGTGTGAACATTGTAGGCCTTCTAGATGCTAGTTAACATTTGTTAACTTTTTTATAAAACATATAATCTTTTTATTTTATTTTTTTAGTTTCTTACGACTTATTGTCATAAGTCGGGCCTACGTTGTCCCCCCATATCTAAGTACTAATGCTGTAACATGGAAATATTGTAAAACCAAACCATTTTTAAAAGAGTAACCATGGAGTTTCTTGCCGGTTCTTCTCCATAGGAAACGACCAACCCGAACCGTGCACCTTTTGTCGACGTTTTATAAGTGCCCATGTAGGCCTATGTGAAATAAACAAAAATGATTATGATGATTTTGATAAAAAAAAAAAAATGATAGAAGCCATATAACTCGCCATTTTGCATTAGCTTTAAAGCTGCATTTTGATAGTCTTTATAAGGGTATAGCTTTATAACAGCCATATTAATTTAAAAATAATATGACGCCAAAGCGGCTACATGGCTAAAATATTATGTGTCTGAATAGCCATATTATATGCTTCTATATGTCCATTGCTTTAAAAGGGCCATTTAAATTAGTTATGTAAACGTTTGTAAGATAAAATTATAAGACTAATTTATCATATTATCAAAAACACTTCACCATGCTTTTATAAAGAGAGTTGCAAAACTAATACTGTTATAAAACATGTAAAAGAATTAAGCCCTTATAAATCCTTCGTTATATATACATACTCGTCTTGCATCTAACAAGATAAGGAGGGGACCACGCGTAACCAGGATTCAGGTGAAGGTTCCGCAAAAAGAGAGGCAAATAAATTTACCTTCTCCTCAGCGGAGTGAACTAGCGACCCGTTGGGTTTCAGCAGTGGTGGTAGTGAAGGACGACAGAAGTTCGATTCGACCGACTTAGCCAAGGACTTCTTACCCAGCAGTTAGTACGCTTTACTAACTGCCGAGTAAGAAGCTGTTTGGTTAGCTAGTTTGGACCCTATTCGGCTAATTTGGTCGAACCGAGCCCTTCGCAACACCATCTTGCAGGACTTGGCACCCCTGTTGAAGACCTTCTTCTGACCTACGTCACTCGCTTTGCTTGACCGAGCGTTGACCCATGCCAGGTATGGCGTTTACGGCAAATGCGGCGCCAAACCATGGCCGGTCTTCGCTAGATATTGTTACGTCAGAGAACGGAATGTAGTACTCCATTCTCTAACACAACTCATCCGTCACGGCGTCCACGCACGACGATGGATCAGTCGAAGAAAAGCAAGTAGGCTGCCAAGCATAGAATAATGGCGGGAATAGACGGACACAGAGTTCACCAGACAGTGCTCAGAACTACCCAAAGGTGAAGTTATCGACACAGAATATCAGTCTGGGTCTATGGTCAGAAGAAGGTCCAAGTAATTGGCCGTGTGCGAATGAACATCCGGTACCCTTGTTGCCCCCTGGACTAACTGGGTGAGGTAAAGCGTAAGTGAAATCTTACGCATCTCCCGCATCATGATCAGTGCACTGGTATGGGAAGAGCTCCTGGTGGTGAGAATTAAAGTCCCCTAGTAACACTAATTGGGCGGAAGGGTACCGCTCCTGTGCCGCATCAGTCGCCTCACTGAGGTACTGTGCAAACGGTATACAGGCGTTTTTATCCAGACCTATAACCACCAGAGCCCATAGTGTTTCTTGTGCGCTGGAGTGTTTCTGTCATGTATGTAAAAAGAGTGAATGGAGGAGAGGAGAAGGAAGTGAGACGAGGTTCAACGCCGATAGTTTACAGGCACGCATTGAAAGGACACCGTCATTGGGGCACTTGTGTGGTGACTGCGGAGACGCCATAGCCCCCCTGAATGACCATCGGGCCCTCCCATCGGGTCGCCAACCAGCACGATGGTGCATGCCGCGATTTTTCGACAGTTGGCAGGGCAGCCTTTCGTGTTTGGCTGGCACACTATTTGGGCCGTCTGCGGTTGGCCAGCGGCGCACTGTGCATCGGATCCCGCTACCCTCCGCGTCCAGTCTACATCCTTAACAGCGCGCGTGAACACGGCTAAGCCGCTTGGCGGTACGTCTTTGCCCGGTGGGTGGTCGCAAGCTTTTGGCCGAAGCCTACCACCAGTAAGTGTCGCCTGATTTGCACCACCCGGGGACCACGTGTAGGGAATCCGATTGGATACACTCCTACGGACGTGGGTGACTCGTCCATAAAAAGGGTAAGGTGGGGTGGAGACCCATCCATTGCCAAAATTTTGTTCTTTTTGTCCTCTTATTTAAAACATTTTATGTTATTTCTTAAGAAGATTTTTTTATTTTTCATTCAATCGTCCTAATTGAAACAAATGAATTCACAAAAAGCTCAAACAACTTTTTGTTACATTGTCCACTCGTTGTGCGACACAAGGACAAAAAACACCTGCTAGTGGCACTGGCTATAAAATATATGGTTGATAGCAAAAGGTCAAGGAAGGTTATTACCTGTTTTTTTTTATTTAAGTTAATCGTTCTAATTGCGATTCAAAATGTTCAACCTTGAAAAGTTGAAGGTCATACCGAGCACGTCGAGCCGCAGTAAAAATAGTGTAAACAAAGATATGTTGTTCGTTGTATTTTTGACTCATGGATACTCGATTTAAGAGAAATTCTGTTCTATTCCATTAAAAAGATCTCAATAATCCCCATGTGCCATTATGTTGCGCTGTGGTGTTGGCTGAATAAATACAATTTTAGTTGATTAATTGTAGACCATAGTCATGAGTTCATAGGTACACCACTGTTTTAAAACTGTGAGGAAAAACATCGTGAGGAAACTGACATGTGTTAGTACGAAATATTCTAAGAAACTTAAACATTCTAACACATATTATTTCTGAAATAACTGGCTAACCTGGAATTCTTTAAATATACACATTTGCCGAACTACACCAACTAGGTTAAGGAATGCTTAGCACACGGACGTGGCATAATATTTCCTCTGTGGTGTGTAACTTTTATATGTTTAAATGGTCGTCAACCATTCTTCACCTGATCTTTTTAGCACATGGTCCTTTAATGGTTCCTAAATTGCATGGGTATGGCATAAGAGGAAACATTTTGAAACTCCTAGAATCATATTTAAGTGACCGAACTCAATGTACAGAAATCACTAGAATTTGTCCTATTACTAAATTGGAGATAAAATATCTATCTAAGCCAAGGCATATAAAATATGGTGTCCCTCAAGGTAGCGTACTGGGCCACCCTTTTTCTTAATATACATTAATGATCTTCCAAAAACTGTAGATCATAAAATGGTACTGTTTGCAGATGACAGCACGACTATTGTGGACTATACTAATCCTAATAATTACGAAAATGACATAAATAATTCTCTGAGTGACATTATAAATTGGCTTGACAAAAATAATCTTGTAATTAATTTAAATAAAACAAAAGTTATGCATTTCCACCAGCGCCGTAAGAACCCACTAGTTAATGTTGCCTATAATAACTGTAGAATAGAAGAAGTTACAAATGCAAAATTCTTGGGTATAACTATAGATAATAAACTAACCTGGAAACCTCACATAGAGAAAATCTGCAAGCGTGTGAGTAAATCTGCATATCTATTATTCCAATTATCCAAGAAAGTAAATACTGACACACTTTTAAAAGCCTATCATGGATTGGTCGCTTCTATTTTTAGATATGGTGTTGTTTTTTGGGGACAGTCAACTAATAGAGAACTTGTATTCAGGATGCAAAAAAGATGTGTACGATCAATGTGTGGTCTAAGAACAACGGATAGTTGCGTTCCTTACTTTAAAAAATTAAAAATACTGACTTTTCCGTCTTTGTATGTATTGGAAACTGCATTATTTGTAAAAACTAATCAACAATTATTTCAAAAATTTGCATCTATCAAGAGAACCCCAATTCGTGCCCAATATGAGAATTTGTTATGTCAATACAAGTGTAAAACTGCTTTATTGAAAAAGAGTTTCTTTGGTATTGCTCCAGATATTTATAATAAAATACCTAATAATATTAAATGTAAGCCACTAAACAAATTTAAAAAGTCCCTTCAGGGGATATTACTAGAGAAGTGCTATTACAGTGTGGATGAATTTTTAAACTATATTTCGCTTGTATAAAATTCTAAATGTGATTTTTTTTCTGTTTGTATTACTCAAATGAAATAAAAAATTTGACATAGTGATTCTTTTATTGAATTTAAATTGTGAAATAGTTATTTTTAATAGAATTTAAATTGTGACAGCGATTTTACATTTAATTTAGGTTTTGACATTGTAATTGCAATTTAATTTAAATTTTGACATAGTGATTTTTTATTTAATTTGGGTTTTGAAATTGTAGTTTTAATTTAATTTAAGTTTTGACATAGTGTTTTTTTATTGAATTTAAATTTTGACATTGTAATTTCAATTTAATTTAAATTTTGCAATTGTATTTTTTTGTATTGTTTGTCTAGTGCAACAAATTTTGTACGCCATAAATGGCAAAACATGTAGCCACCTCATATTTATATAAGACCTTCATACTGTACTCATGTTTTACAAAATAAATATATCTTATCTTATTTTATCTTAATGGTATTTGGCCCACAGAAGGTCCGATTAGGACTTAAATTTGCCATAGTGAAATGATTAGCCAATCGATAGAAGTCCATTGCCCAGGATATATTGGGTCGTCAATAGGAGAGGCTTCCTTTCATGCACTCAGTGTCAATACTGCCCTATTGCACCTATTTGAAGTTTGGCATTATGAAATACGGTGTCTATGAGGGAACGAGCTTTCCCGGAATATTGTTTATTGGCAAATAAGCCTGTTTTTATCAATATTTTTAATGCCCTCTAGAAAAGATAACAATCTGGCAATTAATATAGAAATATAAAATTTACTCATATTTCTAAATTTATTTTACGAATGGGGAGAATGAAGAAATTTTTAAGGTATAACCAGGATAGCTGCCCGAGGAGTATACTCGTAGTTGCCCTGATTATAATTACTCTATCCTCGCGGATGAATCGCATGCTATTTAATTAATTAATCTCACAAAAAACTCTCCAACTACCACTTAAGTTGACCATGTCGCATGTCTCTGTGCAATTGCATGGGAAGGCAAAATGCGATCAAAGTCTTTTCGGGATAGACGTCCTGTTTTTCGGCGGGGGAATCTATCCTAAACATAATTTATATGGATTAGGCAACTATATCCTATGTGCGATAGATGTTCCAAAATATAGGGGTCCGCAAAAATCGCAATCTGGAAATATTATAGATAATATTTTTTACCTTTCATTAATTTGTAGATAAAAACCCAAGTACCAGTACAAATAAAGTATTTCGCTTTTTATACTGAGAGATTTAGAGAGATTTCAAAAAGTGTGGTAACTATCCGGCTCTTAGCCTATAGAGATCCGCCGTGTCCCGTGTGGTGGATTACGGCCCACTTCCTCTCCTCGAAGAGAAGAGATCTAAATTCCAGCAGTGGGAACATTATCTACAAGATATTTTTACTGGGATTGTTAGCTGGCAAACAAATAGGTAACTTTACCTACGAGTATTAGTATAGTTCTTTTCGAAGATATATACTACGTGAGAGGTTATAAATTAATTAAGGCAGGCGTATATTAAGAGAAATAATAAGTTTCTACAAAAATGTTTGATCCAGATATATTGAGCTTTGTATGCCTGTGTGGTTCATAAGAAACAAATTTCTAAATCTAGAGGTAATTATATTGACAATTTCTGCATAAACTTCTAAAGCTCCACTTTTGCATTTTTTTTAGATTTTACATACATTCTCTAAGTCCGAAAAGTGTCATGGTAATTCATGAGATCATGCAATTTCCAAATATTTTCTATTTCTAGCTTTACCAATTTAAAAATGATTTCGTCACAATAATGATGAAGAGCGTAAACAGTATTCAATGTTTTCACGGAACGTATAAAAAAGTTTTCAAATAAGTTAATATGTTTTTATTTTACAATTTTAGCTTGTCACCTGCTTGTCACAGATTGTAAGTGCACCGCAAATCGTAGCAGTGGCATTCTGTTGTTTTTGCATATCATCATGTGAAAAGGCATCCGTTTATGAATGTTTTATCCTTAAAACAGTAAGTATCTTTCGTATTTCTGCCTTAAAATTCTTTTAAGTTGATAGTTGTGAAGAAGCGTCAGTTATCGAGTCAATAAATCGCAATGTTATGTTGCGTGTTGTTGTCAGGAACATGGACTGCACAGCATGATATTTTTCTTGTTTACGTCTTTTTATTTCGCCTTTTAAGCAGTCGGGTTTTTTGTTATTATGTTTTTTGTTTCATTTAACACTTTTTAGTTTAATTTTTTTTTCGAGTTAGGTACTATTTAAACATATAAGTGTTATATATTTTTAAAATCAGCTCTTTAAACCCATTGTGTTGATACCCCACAAGATGGGAAAGGAAGAAAAATAAAAATTGGGCTACCACAATATGGCGCCCAAGAGCCGCCATTTTTCTATTTTCCAATTTTAATGTAGCCAGTGACACTCGCAAGATTAAGACGAATCGATTGTCGTACGAATCAACAAGAGCGGCCAACGCGTTTGACCTCTGGAACGCCCCATAAGAACAAACATACATACATACATACATAGACTGATAAACACATTACCCTCCTTCGGCAGTCGGGTAAAAAACAAAACCCTTTGGACAGAATATACTTATCGAGAAAATAAATTTATCTTTCTTTGTTATTGTTTGGTGTTTTTTTAAACACTATCTCCAACAGGGTCTCGTTGGAACATTTTTTGTCCTATTTCTACAGTTGTCATGTCACGTTTATCTATCTAGGCGTCATTGTGTCGCGCTGTTGTCAGTTGCACTATTGTTGCAGAGAGCTGTGTGGGCGCACTTCGGTTCACTGTCCACTTATCCAGTACATTCGTAAAGCTTCCGTTCGAAGCGAGCTCGACCGCCATGCATCCGCCATGCGCCATGATTACGTGCGAGTCAGATAAAAAAATAACAACTTTATACAATGTAGGTAAATATTTTTGAGCGATAAAGTGCAAATGTAAAAAATATTCACATTGTTTACCGCTTGATTTTTCAGTTATTCTCAGAAACTTTGTAACAAAGTTTTTTGTGATTGCCACTTATATTTTAATGATGCACTTGTATACAACAAACAAAGTTTACATTGCCTGTGGTTTCGATCGTATCTTAGATCATTCATCAGCGCCAATGTTTACATATTTGAATTGTTTGCAGCTAGCCGTAAATTTACACACTTATAGATAAACAGCCATATTTCATTCATGTTTTCTTGTCCCACAAACAATCTACTTGGAACAATGGAAATAAATTTCAGGCAAATTATGCATGCAGAAATAAGATGCATAGTATGTAATAAAAACTTTATTAATAAAATTTTCATTGTATAACAATATTAGTTCTTAATGTTAATAAAATTGTCAAAAAACATTTTACTTAAAATCAAACTTTAATAGCGTTATGTAAAATCAAGTAAAATAAGTGTAAATCAAGAGATGTCGTTTTTCTATTATGCTTAGAAATACGAATCAGAAACATTGTACGTAAATAAATTAATAAATAGTTTGCATTATGAGTAGAATAAAGCTTTCGTAATCGTAAAAAGATCAATGCGACTTACAATGGTTAATCATTCAAAAATATGTGTAAATTGTTAATAGGTTACATTGGTAGGTTCAACCGCTCAATACTACAACTAACAGGATCTCGCATGTTCCTTGGGCTAAAGTTACTTGACGCCAACGTCGCGTGACGTCACCACAGTAGCAGTACGGGTCACTGCAGTCGTCTCGTTAGCGGTTCTGGCCGCAGTCCCGACCTTCCTAGTAGTAGTTGTGGTCGTTGTCTTAGAAATACCACCATTGGCAAGTTTTTGGACATCAGTGTTAGATCGCACTTCTTCAGTAGCTGCCTGTTGCTTCTCATGAGCTGTCGCATTCTTCACATTCCTCTCAACATTCTGTTCGAAACCTTCCCTCCTTATCACTTCGTTACTCCTTTCCTCAGTGCACCTTCCTCCTCTTTCTCCCTGTTCCGCGGTCCTGATGACTCCATTCTCAACAGGAATGACCTCACTGTTCTGGTAGTGCTCAGAATATCCGTTTCCATTTGAAGTATCGATGGTGTAAGAACCACGACGGACAGGCTTCTCAGGCACCCAGACGATGTCTGGTGTTATAATTTCTCGGTGCTGCACTGGTTCAGGAGACACTGTCGTGCTCCTAACCTCACTTTCGTGTCTAACTTGGGTCAAATGCGCGCCAGTGTTGTAGATTTCATTGGTTTCGTTTGATTCTACAATATTTTGTTGATGAATGTTCCTATTATCTTCAACTTGGTCCCTATTCTGTTTTACAACGGTCCTTTGGACTTGAGTGACTTCCCTAGTATTATCGGTGGACTTTGTGACTGTCCTCTCAGCCGGGCGCTGCGGTTCTAACGGTCTCAGCTGTCCTAACAAAGGCGAGTGTTTGATGCCGAAGGTTATTTGCGGCGTTTTGTTGATCTGCACCTGTAACCACAAAACAATATTTAAGAACTTTGCCTGGTGCTTGCTTTCCGGTACTTAATCACAATGGTTTTACGTTAGAGTATATAGAAAAACGGTAAAGTTTTCAGCTTTTACTAAAGTTGACAATGCCGTAACAATTGTTGATATGAAAATTTCTACTTGCAGCTACTTATGTCTGTCTATTAAAAGCATTTATTCCTATAGATTTAATTTACCTTTTCGGGTGAGTAGGTGCCAGGCGCGGGTACTCGCGTGCGGTCGTCCACAGGCACCTTGTGACGTCCCGACATCGTGTACACCGGTGTGTCCAACACTGACGGTATGCGGTACGTATTCGGAGCTGGAAATAGTATATGCTACCATAAAAATATTGCAAACTTAATATTTGTATTACCAGAATTGCAAGTGTTCTTGTTAACTTGATTAATCGCTTGGTCTATTCCTTAATCCCTATCGTATTACTTGTTAAACCCACTGTAATGTTTTGTTAATTTATTTACTTAAATAAAATCCAATTATTTATTTATTAGTTCTCGCCATGCTTTGTTACTGTGATTAGTAACACCACTACTCCCTTTGAAACTATAACTCACCAGGGGTTTCAGCGAATTTACTTGTATGTATTTTGATACCAAAAGTATGCTGTGGAGAGTAAGTCAACATAAACTTGTAGCCCTTCTCAGGGTTGTAAGTCCCCGGAGCTGGAACCTTGAGCCGCTCGTCTATCGGTTCCTTATGTCTACCCGAAATTGTATACAATGGAGTTTCGACGGGCGTTGGAATATTGTAGGAATTCGGAGCTAGAATATATTCATGAAGAAATATAGCAATCGAATTTAGAAATAATGACAGTGTGATTGCAAAAAAATATATTTACCTGGAGTGTCAGCGGCTTTCACGGTGTCGGTTTTGATCCTGAATGTATATTGAGGAGCGGAATGCAGCAACACTTTATCAGCCTTGTCGGGATTATAGCTGTTGGGTGCAGGAACATCCTCTGGCTTGTGAGGATTGGTCTTTATCCTGAACGAATATTGGGGAGCGCTGTCTAACAAAATTTTATCCGCTTTCTCAGGGTTGTATACATTAGGACCGGGTGTATCATTTATTTTATCTTCCTTTCCTCTTGGAGAAAAGGTGTGGGATGGATAGTGGTGAGTGGTAAAGTTATCGGCTTTTTCTGGATTGTATGCGTTACACGCGGGATAGTCGTTTATTTTAACGTCTTTTCCCCTTGGAGCTAAGGAGTAGGCAGGTGAATGGTGATGAGTAGCATTATCACCTTTTTCGGGACTATAAGCAGTCGGACCAGGCGTATTAAATATTTTTGCTGCATCTATTTTCGGTCGGAACGAATAAGAAGGCGCATGTTCATGTGTCATTCCATCACCTTTTTCTGGATGGTATGCATTACAAGCGGGATAGTCATTTATTTTAACGTCTTTGCCTTTTGGGGCTAAGGAGTAGGCAGGGGAATGGTGATGAGTAACGTTATCGCCTTTTTCCGGACTGTAAGCATTAGGACCGGGATAGTTAGATGGTTTATCGGCCGGACCTTTTGAGCCAAAAGTGTATTTAGGCGTGCCATCTAACATGTAGTCATACTTGCTGGGATCATATGAATTAGGGCCGGGCGTATCTTCTGGTTTATGGAATGGATGTTTAATCCTAAACGAATATGCTGGAGAACTCTCCAGCAAAACCTTATCACCTTTCTCTGGGTGGTATGCGTTTGGACCTGGATAGTTTTCAATCTTTCCGGGTTGCCCTTTACCAGCCATCGTGAATTTAGGTGTTCCATCGATATAATGTGGATCATAACCACCAGGCCCAGGTGTGTCTGATGGTTTAGCATCTGGACCTTTACCCGACATCGTAAACTTAGGGGTATTGGAAGGCAAATGCGGATCGTAATAATTTGGTCCAGGACTATCAGAAGGCTTGCCGTCATGCCCTTTCCCAGACATCGTATATCTCGGCGAATTATCAGGTAAATGAGGGTCATAGCAATTCGGCCCAGGAGTATCAGATGGCTTCCCATCATGTCCTCTACCAGCTAAAGTGTATTTTGGAGCACCATCAGGTAGGTGAGGATCGTATGCGTTAGGAGCTGGCACTTCAGATGGTTTTATTGAGGGATGTCTTCCAGCAATAGTATATTTAGGTGTTCCATCGATATAATGTGGATCATAAACACCAGGCCCAGGTGTGTCTGAAGGTTTGGCATCGTGGCCTTTGCCGTACATACTAAATTTAGGTGTGCCATCTAATAAGTGTGGGTCGTAATTATTCGGAGCAGGTGTATCACTTATCTTATCTGCGGCAGTCTTCGGTCTGAAAGTGTACGAAGGTGAAGACTCGTGCAAAAGTTTGTCAGCCTTATCTAGAGAATAAGCATTGGGTGCTGGTGTGTAGTCAGTTTTCGCCTCATGATCTTTTACTCTAAACGTATAAGCTGGTGACGACTCGTGCAACATTTTGTCAGCCTTATCGGGACAATAAGCATTAGGAGCTGGAGTATTTTCAATTTTGTCACTGTGGCCTTTACCACCCATAGTATATTTAGGAGTTCCGTCCAACATGTGCATCGATTTTTCAGGAGCGTAAACATTAGGTGCTGGTGATTCACTCCTCAACACGGTTTGATCTTTAATCCTGAATGTATATGATGGTGAGCTCTCATGAAGCACTTTGTCGGCCTTCTCGGGGCTGTAGCTATTTGGAGCTGGCGTTTCTGCTAACTTAGAACACACTCCTTTTCCTGACATAGTATACTTAGGTCCACCATTCAACATATGCATAGACTTCTCTGGAGCATAGACATTCGGTGCTGGTGTTTGCTCAAACTTTTCGACTACTTCTTTTGAACGCATCGTGTATGACGGGGAACTTTCATGTAATATTTTATCAGCCTTTTGAGGGCTGTAATAGTTTGGTCCGGGAGTTACTTCATGCTTTTCAGCTGCACCTTTTCCAGCTAAAGTATATTTCGGCCCATGTTTAAGCGAATTTAAAGATTTTTCTGGTGAATACATGTTTGGAGCAGGTGCATTTTGTTTTTTAATAACTTCGGGTTTTGTTCCGAAAGAGAATGCAGGTGACTTTTCTCTAAGCATTCTATCTGCCTTTTCAGGGCTGTAAGCGTTAGGAGCAGGAACTTGTTCAGACTTTTCTAACTTCATTTTTCTTGAAAATGTGCTTCTTACGGTTAGGTTGCGCACTGTTCTTTTACCCTGAAATTATAGAAGTAGGTATTAGTAATTTGTAAAGTCATTATTTAACGTTGTGGAACTGAATGATAAACATCTATAAACATCTATCTACTTTATTATAACAAACAAGTACCTGGTTAATAGCTGATCAGTAGAAGCATCGACAACATGCAAATAAATAATGATCCTTGGCCATCATGCTAATGTTTTGTTATCAGACAACACAGTTATTGGATGTAGGTTATGATTAAAGCATAGTTTTCTGATAATACACAATTTTATTGCTAAAATGATTTTAGAAGAATATTTAATTAATAATTTTACATACATCACAAAATAAAAAAAGGCTACAGCTCCCACAAAGCATGGCGATGAATGGTGAGCTGGATGAGTAAATCTTGTTACAGACAGATGTTGGTTAGAGGGCGGGGATCCCTTCTGGCGCGGGATGGAGTGTGGCTTGTCCCGCGTACTGCGAGTGCCGGATGCCGAACGTGTGCGCCGGCGCCCACGGGAGATTCACGCACACCTGCACCCACCCCATGAGCCCAGTGTTAGTACATATCATGATGTAAGTAGGGACAGACAACAGAGCATTTAAACAGGAGGCGTTAGGCAAATATATAGTTATGTATGACGCTGTTGACAAGCAATCAAGAAGCTCAAGGCACCATTCTGTCTCCAGTTTACATGCTCTTAGACATAGTAAAGCATTAATCAAAGTTGATATTAGTAGGCGGAAGGCTGATGTTGTTGAATTTCATTGTTAGTTGCAAATGCGCGCCCACGAGCAATTCAACCCTTCTGTGCGGGCGTCACCGGTACTGAAGTAAACTTCCGCGTGGAGAGAATTTAGGAAGCGTTCAATTCTGACAATAATTTATGCACAACATTCACGAGTGCGCTGACATCATCCGCCTCGCCTCGACTCGGACTATTTCACAGAGGTACAGACAATGATTGATGTAAGCAATAAAATAAAGACGGGACAACATCAAATACCTACACGTTGGTCAGGCGGTTATTTTTCATGATAGAAGTGTCATCCTTAAGCAATTTAATACCATAACATCGAAGGATAATAATTATGAGTTCATAGATGACATCATCGTCGATTTGTTATTTTACAATAAATTAGTAACAGTTAAAGTTTTTTTATTACCTTTTCGGGGCAATATACTCCAGGTCCGGGCACGATAGCTGTCGGAGGCTTCGTCTCTCGCCTCGGCGCGATGGTGTATGCTGGAGGACGCTTGGTGAGTACTGCGGCAGCTTTGTCGGTGGTGTAAGTGCCGGGTCCCGGCAGCGGGATCTTCGACTCCAACGTCTTACCACGGCCCGTGATACTGAACGCTGGTGCTGCGCGTTTACCACCCTCCTTTGCTTCTCCAAGCACAGGGGGCATGGAATATGTATTCGGCGCTGGAAATAATACGTTAAAAATTATGATATGACCCAATTAGTTTATTCTACTAATCAGGTGCCGTTAATACAAAATAAAATGTGATTTACCGCATATCGCGTGAACAACGCTAATATTACAAAGCAAAGTAATAAATCATAGCGTAACAAACCAATGTGTCACAAAACAACTAACAAATGAACAAAAAATAAAAATGACATCAGGCATCAAACGATGAAACGACGCAGCTACATAAATGATTCTCGGGAAAGCTAGATTGACGACCTTGATCAGCAGCAGTCTCTTAATCACAATGATGACGTCACAAATACAAAACACTGAAATTATCAAAACAAAGGAGAACTAACAATTTATCTGCTTAACAGTTTAGTGCGTTTGCTGCACGATGGGCATCTTCCTTTGTCACAAAATTAACATCATACATTCATTTACAATATTCAAATTGATAACTAAACTTTGTTTAAAAATACTCAAGCTAAAATATAAGTAGGGGCAAGCATAGTCACGTAGAGGTGCCTAATGATAATATTATAAAATTCTTAAACAAACGCATAATGTAGAAGTGACGGCATGCTATTCTGAGCAACATTTACTGATAACAATACAGCACAGTACAGCATAACTGAAGCTACATGAAATTGTACTACTTAAGTAAGTCTTGTATCTTAAGCAGTTTCAGTTGAACTACATGACCAAAAGCAGAGATCACTTACTAAAACATAAGCGTAAAACCTAAATGAAATACCAGAAAATCTAGGTTGACCTCAAAATTTCTTCAAGTGACTTGCATGCTATTCTGTCCAACAGCTAGACTACTGAAATACAGCATGATCCACGACTGCTTTTAAATCGAACTACATAACCAAAGGCACATGCTACGAATGGTCTTGAAGAAACCTGGTGTTTTGCCGCTGGGCTGAGGGGGGTTCACTCGTAGGCCGATGGAGAAAGCCGGAGCACGGTCGTTCACGGCCCGGACCGCCTTGATGGGCTCATAGTCGCACGGCGCAGGAGTCGCGGCCACGCGCGGTGGTGGCCAGCGACCGTGGAGAGACGCCGCCGGCGCGCCGGACCGGCCTGCTTGTTCGGTCAAGCGAGAGTGATATTGTACGTTCAACCACACGTCAGTGGTAAAATACGAAAACCACCCTTATTGCTTGGAAATAAGTGTTGTTACCATGACGTGCGGTTGAGTGTACATAACTACTGCTGTCATAGATTGTTATGTTAGGTGTTTTATGATATAAGATATGTTCATAGTCCGTGAATACTTCTACTTATATGTCTACGTCTTTGAAATTGTAACCTTTAGATATTTTATTATTTTGTATCTAAGACAAGAGACATTCATTGATTCATTGGGCATTATTGATCTTTGTCTTTCAGTAAACGGGTTCGTAACTTCTCAAGAATAAAACTGCCGATTGTCTTGGGCCTCCAAAATTCGACTAAAAGACAAAGATCAATTATGCCCAATGCATCAATGAATGTCTCTTGTCTTAGATACGAATAAAATAACTAAAGGTTACAAAAAGCTTTTCATATTTATACAAGGTCTACCTTATATTAAACAAACAATCCAACTTTATTTGTCATCAGTATGCTAAGAAAAAGAAGATGTCTGCCACCATCCTCAAATATTGATTTGACCTTGCTTGAACTGCATGAGAACAACATTTATTCCTTTATGTATAGAAGATTCTAGTTTCATTCTATTCAACAGTGCTTATGCACGCTAAGCATATAGCCCTATGCAGAATTTAATTAAACTTTACAGCTTCATAAACTAATAAAAGCCGCATAATAAGCTCTTCGACTGAGTTATGTAAACGCAGCACGAAGCAAGCTGCATATAGTCAAGCCTACATTTTAATTTAAAAAAATTGCACTTTCAATTTATTTTCAAAAGATACTAAGGTACGTTTCGCAAAATTCATTTATTTCCTTTGCCAAATCTTAAGCAATCCTTACAATGTCATACAATTCGAATACTTCGTACTAAGGCTTTATTTGAACATGTTTTAACATACTTGTAAGGTCATACTTGCCGTACAGCAAAAGTAACTTAATTCATTGCTCTCAATATTAACTCGAGATTTCTCATGTTAATGTCCGACCATTCACATGAAAATTAACTTTGGCCTTTACCTATTAAACCTAATAGGATATATTGGACACCTATGGCTTTCAATTGAGTACAATGAGATTGAAAATAAGAGTTTAATCAAATAAATTAAATTATTTACCAAATAAATCCTCTCGTTCAAAAACTGAAACACTTCACTCGAAATCCCTGATGCACTGATAGCCTAAACCACAACTTGTTTGAACAAGCCCTAGGTAGTGTAGTGGCGAGTGGAGCGAGTTGGATGCGTTGCGCGACTGCGCCTGTATGGGGCCGCCGCAGTCGGGGTTCGATCGGGCTCCTACACTACTCTGACTCACAGCCGATCACCTTCGCACATACGGACTTATTTGGAGACACCGACCAAATGCAGCAACAGGAGAAACTAGCAACTGGTCGATCATCCAATGCCACAGTAATTGTCCAATTAAGAACATAAACATCTACGACTAAGATATATCTACATATGGCATATTCATTCTTGTTTGGCTAAATGCTGTTTTTGTTTTGTCTACGTATAATTTTGCTGCAATTCTACCAATCAGACTTCGTGTTAGCCAAATTAAGTATCAACAAGTTTATTGGTACTAATTGAAGGAAATATTGTGCGCAGTATTCACATGAATAGATAGGAACAGGAATTGAATTATACTACAGATTTTATATACCGCCTACGTAATGTTTTTTGTCAATGACATTGTAAATCGCAAGTTGAATTCAATGACGACGAATATGTCGAATCAGGACGGCGCCCATATGGCTGTGCCTACTGGAAAAAATCTGTGAGTTTAACATTAACTGAGGTTTTATTCGCTGGATGTGTGAGGCACGGAACCGGTCAATGTGGCGACGCTTGGGGGAGGTCTATGTCAAGCAGTGCCTTTCGGCTGGTATGATGATGATGATGAGGTTTTTATTTAAAAACTGCGATGTCTTTTACACAATGGCAGAATATAAGAAAGGATTTGCAGTAGATTCTAGAAACGAACACAATGAGGAAAATGGAAATAGTCACGTACCTACTTTAAATATTTTAAGTTCCTCGGTAAACAAGTATAAAATACCACTGCAGACGACATCGCTTTATGTAAATCGGACTGCAGTCATGACCTACTTACAGATTTTATTTGTCGCAGCGTAAATCACGATATAATAAATCCTAAAGGTAATCTGGAAGATATATGTTTTTTCAGTCAATCCACAAGACACTTTTAAAAAGCTAATTTTGGTTTAGATCCTGCATGTTGCTGACTTTATGCACTTTACTAACATCTTGCACTTACACGTGCAACAAACAAAAATGGTAATGATCGAGTTAAGACAAACAGACTAAATACTGCGTATAATTCGTGGGCGGCAGACTGTATAATTACCTTTAGAAAGATAAACGGTTTTGCTCGAGCATAGGCAACCCAAGCAATTATCCAGTAAACGACAATTGCGGACGGCTACCCACGATTCTATTATACGATCCAAGAACAAGTAAATTCGATTGTTTCATATGCTGCAGTCGTTGGCGGGATGTGCTCTACTGGTTACATGGTATGTGCCAAGAGTGGGCGAGGCTAGCAATTTAAAATCAATATATTCACAATCAAGCGGTCAAACTTTGACCTAGACCTTCGTGTTATGCTATTAAATTGGTACTAAAGATATATACATGTGCTGATAGTTTCCTTATGTTATAATAATCATCCTAAACAATATCAGCAGGCTTTTAAAGGCTCTGAAAACGAGCGGTTTGACGCCCAAATCATGTGACTATCGTAGGCAGGCGATTTGGTAAGTAGTTTCGGCTAAATGTCCTCACAACACGCAACTCATTTATGGGTTTGATGCCATCGATTCTTAAACTGGCAGAATTGTGGCGACAGATTTCTCTTTTGTGATTTCTGCATGAAGAAAGCGGTTAAAGTTATAAGATTCTAGATGCGCTCCGCAGTTTCAACCGCATTGAGATGCCCACAGGAACTATATATTTTTCAGAGATAAAAAGTATCATAAATAATTTTCTGGTCTATAAACTATATTTAGGTAGAATCATGTGAATCTGATGTTTCATTGCTGCTTTAAACTTTTGCATTTTAAAATATTAGTAGTAGGATAAAGGACAACTGACCTTTAGCTGTCATTCCTTCTGTGTTGTATGTAGCGGGTCCAGGGCCGGCCCTCGAGGTGGAGGAGCCAGGTGGATCGAGCTTGTGCCCGAATGTGAAAGCTGGAGCCCGAGGTCTGCCAGATTCTTGCGGTGGTTTACCTATGAAGAACAGCAAAATTAGAGATCACTAAAAATACCAGGCCGTCTCACCTGACATGGCTTTCTATAACAAAATGAGTTGCTTTTTTTTATCAATAATATCTAGAGACCGGATTAAATATATTTTCATGTTTTATATCCTTTTGCAAATTTAGCCTCTTTTCACCTATTTAGCACTTTTCATGCATATTTTAAGCATTTCTCATGTATATTTGCATGCATACTTCGAACAGTTGCATTGTTGCAAAATCCTGTCTCTAAATAACTGTGCCTCAGTCTATGGTCCTAGCTCTAATTTGGTAACATCAGGAAGTTAAGTTGTCCTTCTGGGCAACTTGAGCATGAAGCAAATGTGCTTACTGATAATAAACTTTTTCATTGAATAGACTATGACAAACGATCCGTCATCTTTTGGCAAGGTGGAGTTGGGCAGGACACACTTATAGCTAGACGCAGTGATGACAGGTGGAGTAAGCCAGTGACTGAGTGGCGTCCAAGGACTGGTAGAAGAAATGTTTGTTGTCCGGCAACGAGATGGGCAGACGAAGTTCTTGCTATCGCGAATAGAACCCGGATAAGTGTGGCACAGGAGCGCGGGGTTTGGCACAAGAATAGGAAGGCTCGTGTCCAGCAGTAAGCGAAGTCAGGTTGCGGGTGACGATGATGAAGTTGTCAAACACTCAAGAGCTGAGACGTGTAGCGCATCATCATAGCTGGTAAAAAATGTTACACCATCCTTTTAAGATTTTTGTATTTAATGGGAAGCTTCTGCTGCCGTACCTAACCATTTTTTAAGACAGGTTTGGTGTATGCGCAAACGCATGTGTAACCGGTGTTAAACTTAAGAAATAACTGTTACAGGCGATTTCTACATAATATACATTCCAATTTGTTGAAAGAGATACTTTCGTTGTTCATTGACTTTCGGCGCATAGACTGATAAACTTTATGTCTGCGTTAACTTAAACATTGATAAAGCATTCCAAAACTTAGCTGTAGGTATTTATAAGCCGATAAGTAGGTACCTACACTCTTTCTTATCCACATTTTATTAATGTGGTGTGTTTGTTTTCAAAACAAAGGTAAAATAATGTTATCTTTGTTTCAAAAACATATAGTTGGTAGAAACATAAATTTTTTCAGACTACAAAATTAAGTGATGTTTAACATAATAGGTAGTAACGAGTCGCTTGGTCAATGTCACACCATATTGTGTACCACAGTCCACACGCACCAATGATAGAGCTCACCTTGGACAGGGTCAATGTTTTGCCCACAGCCCACGCGCTCACCAATAGTTACACTTATTTAATAATGTGACGATGAGTTTCAAAGAAATGCTTCTAAATCTGTTCCTAAGAAGCAATTGCTTAAGCTAACAATAAATGATTGTCAACTCGTCTTATTGTCATGATATGAAGGTGCGAATGCAATATGCTGTGATTATAAACAATCTTAACTTAACTACTTACATTTATAAAGAATCCAAGTGCGAAACACAATTTCAATCAAACTAGTTTACTTACTAACAAAACTATAAATAAATGTGCGATGTTATTTGGCGAATAACATTATAAGTATGATCTCACTTTGTATATCAACAGAGCGACGAGCAAGGCCGGTGCTTGCGGTGCTAGCGATAATCTCACAACTCAAAACACAACCTCTATTGGAGGGGGATGGGTGACGTAAGCGCCAGCTCGAGAGACCAACAATACCGATCAAAATAACGCAACGAAAGAAATGACCATACCAACATTATGCATTATGTACACAGCCGCGCCAACATATGCATAAAAACTATATATGAACAAAGTATTTCGCGTTACATTTTAAACAAATCATGTTTTACATATGAAAATACCGGAATTTCCACCTCTTTATAAATTTGGATACATATTTGTACGGCTTTATTCTTGAAGAATATTTTACCTCATTATAATTTCATGTTTGGTTCGTCATAATATGAATCTGTTTATTAATTCACGTGGTATCTTCCATTAATCCATCAATAAATCTTTTAACTGCCGTCATGTATGGAAATTAAAACTGCAAATAGCGACTGTTTTACAAAACGTGTTTTGCGGAAACACGTCTATTCTAAAACGTGATTCAGGAACGTTTAAAAGAACAGTGTTTCCGTGCAGAAAAACTATGCTACAGGTGTTCAATGCTACGAAACAAGCCATGCGTTTTTCGTATTCTTTACCTATAAGAGTGGGAAGGGATACGACTGCAGGTCCAGGACTGGAGGCCTCTGCAGCGATGGGTCCTCGACGCGCAGTGGGTTGCCACGGGTTCTGCCGAACTCCCATCGGACTCTCGCAAGTTAAGGTACTCCTCGATGACGACGCAGTCCGGTCGGGCCGTGTGTATCTATTATACTTCTAAAATATTGTTCAATATTACGACGGGAAATTGAAAAGCATTAGAATGCATAGGTGTATAGTTTCTTATCGTTTTATTATTTTTGGAAATATAGTACTGTCGTATTATTTAAGCATTCTTGGCCATCCATAATTTTATAAATAGCTCTGACAACAGTGGTTTTCAGAAACTTGAACAAGTTTTTGAGTAACAGGTACATCTTTCTTCTCATACAAAGAAAACTATAGCAAGAGGGAAATAATACATGAAACTGGATGTTCTTTGCCCTAGAGACGTGACGGAATTTTAGACCTCACTCACTAAAACCACCGGGTTTTCACCTAATACCTTTGACCATTACGAATCAATCTTAATCACTCATGAATATTTTGCTAATTCAAGTGAAATTAATGCTGCATGCTTACAGGAATCACTGAGTTCGGCCGCCCCGGAATTTGATTAATTATTTTACTCATTTTTCAGAACTCCACGACAAGGCAGTACAAATAATTAGTTAAAACTTTAAATATGAGTACGAAAGTATAATTTTGATTTATATATCATAATTCATATAAATAATTCTGTAAAATACGATTAACCAATTTCTAATATATTATTGAATAGATAATATAAAAATGAAATATGCTTTTACTTCAAATGATTTGACACAACATAATTTTTCTTTTTTTAAGCATTAATGAGGTCGTCTTATTATTTAGATACTATTTAAACAATTTTCCTAAATAAACGCTTGATTTCGTTTTTTCTTGTTAACACCTTTCTGCTCACGAGACGACATGGCGTCATGCTTCTAATTCTGTCTGTCAACCATTTTATCAGCAATCTTCATAATATGTGGATTACCACATAAGGTCTTTATAATCTAGACAGGAACAGACGGATATTTGAGTCTTCAAGAGGCTTTGTAGATAAGACACTATATATTAGTATTTCTGGATAATTTAACATATCTTTTTCAGGAAAGATTGAAAGGAATAGAATAGTACATTATGGTACTAGTGTGTAATGTTGGTGATTACCGCTGAGGCGCCATTTAGACCCGAGCCGTTAGGTGAGGGTCTTCAGAGAGCCGAAAACGGTAATCATCAATACACACGTGTATCATACGACGTTTTTCAACACACTTGTGAAGAAAATAATACAAAAAAATCATTTCCAACAGTGAAAACGAGTTGTGATTTTTTTTTCGCAATGGCGGGTAAAATTAATCAGTTTTCCTATGCGCGCGCATCTAACAATAGCGATCGGCCATAGACTTAAAATAAGGTTTTTTTTTTGGCTTTTCGTGGATACCTTTATAGCCACGTACAAAATTGGGAATTTTTGTTTTCTTTATTACAGACAAAAACAAAATTTATATTTGAGTGAAAGATTTATTTATTAAACACGTACAAGTTGAAATTATCTATTTAAATACGAAGTTTTATGAAATGCGTTGCACTTGTACTATTGAACACGATCTTTTTTGTATCGAAACTTTTTTAAGAACAATGCAACTCAACCAATAAATTAAAAAAAACCTCTATATCTCACATGTGAATAATAGTAATGAAAAGGTCACAGTTTGATAACAGGTGTCATTGTGTGCCTAATTGCGGTGAAATTAGTGCCATTTTATGAGCAAGTGTGTTGAAAAAATATTCAAATAGTATGACTAAAATTCTAGTAAACATCTAGTCATATGCTAAACTTGAGCCTTCCGGAGAAATGCATTATACATGGATTAGATGTGATAAACATAAGGAAGAGAAAGGAAGGAAATTGCCACAATCACATAGATTAGCAAATCAATTGCAGAAAGCAACCACACGGCAGTAACAACAGTAAAACATTAAAGTTTGAAAGTCACTTTAAAACACACCAACCCTGAAATGTCAGAGCAATTAAAGAGTCGTTATGAATCCTGACGAAAATTATGTTTTATTATCATCACACCAAAATACTGATGACAAACAACACAAGACCAATTTGACGCTAAACGAGAAATTAAAACAAATGTGGAATAAAATTCGTCCCACATACTTGCACCTTTATATGGATGGATTCTGTCGTTTCGCAAAAATCTAGGTATCGTAGAAAGTTGTTACTCCTTTTACAGCTTACGTGACATAAGTAAAATGCGTGTCGGTCCTATGTCGTGTTGGGCCTACATATTTAACAACCGGATCTTTTACTGTAGATAATATAAAAGTGATCTTACTTAATTTTCCATAGGGTCTGTAATCCTTTACTATATAGGTGACTGCTGTTTGATGCGTGAGAAGTATTGATTATTATGACTATATCTTAGTCATAGAAAATCATTTCTACTAATATCTTGTCTTTATTATATATTTTAATCATTTCCAGGTTAGATATCTGTCAAATCACATCAAAATACATAAGGATCTGTAGAACTTCTTGTACCTCACCAACTTGTTTATAAGCATAGCAGATAACCACAGCATTAACTATATTAAGACTAATTTAGTTTGCAACCTGATAGGAGAAATTGTTAATGATAGGTTTCTCTTTTAGCAACGAATATCAAACGCGTATTTAAGAGAAATGCAAAGTTTTGTTAGCCAAGTTTTGTTAGCCACTGTGGCATAGAATTAGAAATCGTTAAAAAGTCAATCATGGCTTAATATATCAAAAGAATTGAAAGCACCACCCAGTCTACGCTAACAGCTTCTTGATCACTCGGCCGTGGGTAACGCTACATTTACCGATTCATCAGCGTCTGTCCTTTATTATAAGATTTGTACGTAAGTCGTTAACATACCGTTATCTACTAATGGGTGACGTAACCTTTTATTTTTAGTTGACAGCATTTTAATTGTTTTTGGTATCAAAGATTAAAGTTGCATGACATACTACCACTGTATTCATTATGTGCATTATATTTTTAATTTCGCGAAAGCGATGTTGTTGAACTAAAGTTGAAAGTTGTTATGCAATCATCTATAAGGCATCAGATATCTTAAATGTCGCTTTGTTGTTTTCAGAACATAATGTTTATGAGGTAATAACTAATATTTTAGAATAAGTGATCTTCGAATTTTCATTTAACAAACAATGGGGATCATATTCATGATATCGCTAAATCAATTGCCATCATACAGTATGTATAAGGTAAAACTAGTTAGGTTAGTCATTGAACGCCTCCGCTCGTCGCCCACAACCCTAAAGGCTGAGTGACAGGTTTGTTAAGTACTGATTTATTTTGTTCCTACGTATCGCACACTAGGAAACACTATCATAAACGTTTTCTCAGTATATAGCTGTGGTGAGTAGGCACTTTTCATTAAACGTGTAGGTTCCTTGCTTCTCTCACCACATACAAATTCCTTTATGGAACAAAGTTGATGCTAAAATCAAGTATTTAGTTTGAGGGTATATAAATGTTGAATTCTAATTTAAGCCATGACATACATGTATATATTTTTATATATTTTTTAATTCTCTCCTTTTATTTTTGTGATTGTTTTATATTCCTGTTATAATTTATGCGGTCTACGCTGTAAATGATGTGCCTGCCAGTAAGTGACTTGATTGTTTTTAGATATTTCTTTGTAATATTAATGTGTAAATGAGTCGTGTTAGTAAATAAATAAATAAGTGTTAAATGATACATAAATGCTTTTTAACTGACTTCGTAAAAAAAGATCAATTCGACTGTATTTTTTTTTTTTTTTTTTGTTACCTCAGAACTTGTTACTGGGTGAACCGATTTTGATGATTCTTTTTTATTTGAAAGCTGGTACTTGTCACGTGGTCCCATTTAAATTTGGTCAAGATCTGATGAAGAACTTCGGAGATATACATCAGAACTCTTCAATAAATGACAGCAGATCACTCGGGATAGCTGCAATCGAATCTCTGTTTATTGTTTACATCATTTCATAACATAATATCACACTATCACGCTTTAAAGGGGTACGCAGGTGTGAACAGTTCACCCTTGTATACTCTAAATCCACCGTTTTTGTTTAAGTTTCATGTTTCTGGGTTAATCTATTCTGGCTTCACTTTAGAGAATTGGTCTGTTATGTACTCACAACAAAAAAGTGAAAAATAAAAAACTTTTTAACAAAAAATACAAGCGACTTCCAAATAAAAACACTACAAAGTGAAAAATTACTTCAATTTCGGAAGTCGGTGTCAAAAAACGAAGATCCCAAAACAGGAACACCGACTTCCGAAATTGAAGTTATTTTTCACCTTAAAAAGTTTTTTTATTTATGTAAGTTGGTTTACAAACACTTTTATATGTTGGTCATATTTATAAAACTAGACGAGGTCGACGTTTCCTATCTGACTACTCTGAGAAGAAAGGCCGAAACAAACTCAGAGGTCACAGTCTCTTTTAAAGTCCAGACAAAATATTGGTTAGGTCATTTGAAGGCCATGTAGACTGATGTCTGAAATGGTCTTTTGAGGAAAGAACCAGCCTGATTGAGTGGACCTGTCCAGTCAGTGCACGCATTTGTCAATAACCGTGCAGCTCAACTCAGAATTAAGGAGCTCAACGATTCGACGAACAATACCAAAGAAAGGAAATTCGGGCAGGCCGCATAAATTACTCAAACTGCCAGACTATGATTAAAAATTTAAGAAGAAACATTAAACAAAATGATCCACATAGTCTTCATATTCACAATAATTAAAATAAAATAATATAATACTTTAAACAGTAAATATTCTTGTTATTGTAAGAAAAATAAAAAAATAACAAAATTCAAGAAGCAAAAAACAAATATTGGTGCAGCTCAATCCCAAACCTTTTTGTCCTTAACGTAATCTATAACGGTATAAAGTGCCTTCTGGCACAATTAACGTTTAATGAATGATTTGAATTTATTAAGGCTTAGATCTTGTACGTGGCTTGGAAGCTTATTATAAAAGCGTATACATTGGCATCTAAACGAGTCACCTATTTTCTTGAGCCTTGTAGTAGGTAACTACTACAAATTTGTGTTTGGTTCTAGTATTCATGTTATGGATATCACTGTTTTTTGACAATTTTATATTTTTATGGGCATATTTATGATTTTCATAAATATGCGGAGAAGGCACAGTCATTACATTAATCTCCTTAAATTTATCTCTGTAAGAGTGTCTCGTGCTTAATTTATAAATTGTTCGAACAGGTCTTTTCTGCAAAACAAAGACAGTTTGAATGTCGGCGGCATTTCCCCACAACAGAATACCGTACGACATAACCCTATGAAAATAGCTAAAGTACAATAAACGGGCTGTCTCTATGTCAGTTAAATTACGAATTTTTCTAACAGCATATGCTGCGGGGCTTAGCTTCTTTGACAATTTATCTATATGTGGGCGCCGCTGAAGCTTCCAAAGTTAAGCCTTAGAATACTGTGCTATTTTCAGGATTAAATTGGTCGCACTTTATCAACACATCGGTTTTCACCTGCCTAACGTGAGGTAGGGTCAATTAAATGCATTTGGTTTATTTTTTACATTAAGAATTAAATTGTTAACATTGAACCAGTGAACTACTTTTGAGATCGCGCTATTTAAATCATCAGTAACTAGCTGCTGATGTTTAAGTTTAAACATAAGTGAAGTATCATCCGCAAGCAACACTATATCATGGTTACCCTTTATGAGGTAAGGCAAGTCATTAATATATATAAGAAACAAGAAAGGACCAAGAATTGAGCCCTGCCGGACTCCCATTGTTACTATTAATCCGGGCGATCTTTTTCCATTAACGTCAATGCTCTGAATCCTATTACTCAAGTATGAAGTAAGAAAATCCAGAGCGCTGTTCCGGATCCCGTAGTGGCGGGGTTTCCTGATTAGCGTTTCATGAAGAACACAATCAAATGCCTTGGACAAAACACAAAAGATTTCCAAGGCATCGCACTTACCTTCGCATGCATTAAAAATATATTGTAAAAGCTCAACACAGTAGTTGAACGATACACAACGGTAGTTGAACGACCCCTTGTAAAACCGAACTGTTTGCAATGTATTATTTAATGTTTATTAAAATATCTTTGCTATTGCTCTAAAATTAATTTCTCAAATATTTTACTAAACGTAGGTAGTACTAAAATAGGTCTTGTTGTTTGTAATCACATCAATAGTAAATTTGCCGTCATCGAAGCCCATCTCTACAATCAGGTATTTTGGACTGTGGATCATATTTATAACGAAGGACCCAAAAAATAGTCAAGTTTGTGAACCATTTTTTTCTCATCTTAAAAAGGAACTGAGCAACTTTTCTAGTGGATTTTTTATAAAACCCAAAGATATATTCTTCAGTCGCTGAAAAAATTTTAAGTAAATATTGTCTCTAGTGCGTTAACCTACTCGTTCGACTCATTCATTGTCAAGTCATTAATTTTGCCCTCGTTCCAGCAGACTTTCCCTAGTTGTTAATTTATTTTCCGAGAAAATTCAGGCAGTAGCCACGTTGGCTAGTTAGACGAATCAAACGAAGGAAATGAAATAGTTAATGATACAGGTAGTCAATAAACTAATAGGCTGTGGTTATAATTAGATCAGCTAAATTATTAAATTAATCTACTTTCCTTCACACCATTTCTATTTACTTTCTTACTTTTGCCGTAACTTGCTACACCAGAATTATTAAAGAGAATAGAAATTTGTTCACCTACCTAAGGCATGTATTTATTTAATATTGTAATTTTTATTAAGTTATCTACGACTACTACCTAAACTGTACCGCCTGTGGTTTGTGGTAATTCTATATGTAGAAAAATTAGGCATCATATAATACAATTCATAATATATTTCCACCATACAAGCAACAATAACAACTGTTATGTATATACATAAGTATAGAGATCCCGTCACCGGCTGAAAGAAAGGCTAATTCAGTGCCAGCTCGTACGAGTCACTGTCGCCGTGAAAAATGAATAAAATCGTATTTGGGCCATCCGCTGCGTCCTGAAGCCTTCGCGAATATTCAAACTTTTACATGAATGCTTTTTCTGTCATACATAGCTTTACCTTTATTTATGAAGCTTTATTTTTGTACCATTTTTCCAGCCGTTGCGTGATAGGTTGGTACTTTCATTTTTAATAAAATATAATGGAAGACGCTTCAAGGCTGACCTTGTACGATCAAACCACAACTAGTAATTTATTTTCAGAATAACTATTATTCATGTTATAGGTATAGGTTTTACCCTCTTTGTTGTTATTCATATTAGCCAGAGGCGCTAAGTTAATAACTTAGTAGATATTAATTAATTTGACATTGAATGTAAACTACACGGTTGTCTAGCTTCAGTTATCCAATAACAGCCTTTATCAGAACAAGTGTTGTCTCAATTGAGCTCATTTGCCGATAACCTGTCCTGTCCGCCGGTGCTGGGGCCGAGCATGGCGTCATCGACCATTTCGTTCGCGAAGAGCGCATGCATTTCATTACTACATCATCAGGAAACATTTTGCTGAGGTCAAAATGTTAAGGTCGGTGTTACAATCAAGCCTAAGATGGTAAACACGATTCCTTTCATAGAATCGATGTGGATATGCTGACTATTAGGTCATTTCGCGTGCCAAAGCTGCTAACAACCAAGTCTCTCAGGAATCAATAGACCAATAAAGTTATGAGCTAGTATTATTTGTGTGACACACGAAGGGTCTGCTGTCACGTTTCGTTCTCAGATAGTCGATAATACGTGGTAATTGATTGACAAATAAGTAACAATACTCGGGAACGGATTTACATGTGTATGTAAATACTTGTAGTGGTCTCCATCGGAACGAGTAGCAATCATGTTAATGTGTGTAACTTAAGAACTATAAAGGTACAAATCCTGACTACTTGTCGCCTTGTAACGTTAGATAGTCTTTACCGTATCGGTAATCTACGAGTATAGAACTTACGTATGTAATTCTACCGTCACAGTTCTCGCGTAAACCAGTGTAATTTAGCTACCGTGGTTGTATAATATAGCTATTTAATCTACACTACAAATATCACTATTAGCTACCCTATTATGGAAGGTTTCTCGACATAAAATGTCTCATCTTAAAAATCCTTCAAATAATGTTTTCACATGAAAAATAAGTCTAAACGCACGCGTGACACATAATGTAAACATGTATTTAGGTAAATATTACTTCAGTAATATTCATTGTTTACTAACGAAGGCTCTAAAATGTTTTGCACACCGTACAGCCTTGTATCACAATAGGAAGATTATTCCATTAGAACTCACTGTCAATTGAGTTAAGTGTGTGGAGATTGAGTTAACGTCCATTTTATTGTTTTTCAAGAAAATTATATGGATAGTTACGTACGAGTCTTTATGTAGGAGTCGAAATTGCTTTTTTACAGGTCAATTATTTTTATACCTATCGGTAAGGTATCAGTAGGATAAACCTATCTTCTTTTATTCTTTAGTAAAATGTATGAATATATTCTACTGATAATTTGATAGGCTCGTGAAAATATGTAGACATTATCAGTAGGTACCTAGGTCCTACGTGCTGATATTTTCCATCTTTTCAAGAGTGGGGAAAATATCAGTAGGTAGGTAGTAGGCTTCTTTGCCAGATTATTCAGCAATATAATTCTACGTTCCATAAATTTTGGTCTAATACCTACATATAATTAATATGCCTGCTTCAGCCTGTCCAATAGATATAAGTAACACGTACCTATATATCACCTTACCTAAATGAATACTTACCTGAATTAATGTAGGTAAGGGGATGTAGCACGTACGAGCGATTTTTGTATATTCAACATTGCCTTAAAATTTTCGCTGAAGGGTTTGACCGCTAACTGTCTCACCTTTTAGGTTCCTACATAATATAATGTATTTAGCTAGTTATGACATTTCGTACAATAAGTAGATACCTATCCTCAAGAAGCAATAGGAAGTTAGTCAGTGATACGTATGAATTTCAATATAATGTATCTTTTCAAAAATTCTTCAGGGTAGGTTACCTTACTACCTACACTACTTAAATCTTGGAAAACGGTGAAATTGCTGGCTGTTTACATACCTAATCGAGTTTTAGTTTAGGTCCTAAATAAAATTATACGCAGTTGTTGTTGCAAATAAACGTATGTGATTTAATTAAAATAATGCTTCGGCATGCTTCAGAATATTCAAATATCTAGTCCTTATCAATGTCATAGTGTGGATATCTCTCCAAACACTGACATACAATTTATCTTCATAATCTACACCTATGGCCTCTTTTGCTACGAATTAAATTAATATAAAATAGAAGTTGACTCACCTGCTCACTGCTCTGATTTCAACAAGTGCTCGTACAATGAGAATCTAATCAGGCGACACTGGCTCAAAAAACTCTAAATCTAATCGTGGGTTTCCTAAATTCTAAGCTAAGTTTATTTATTTACGTTAGACATCTGTTAACAGTCGCGAATTTTCGATCAGCCGGAGCTGTCGTCGTATAGCGTGGCGGTCGCTCGTGGCGGTGCACTGCGGTCGAATGTGACTGTTTAGTTATCGCCGTAAGCCATTTGATGAATGTCTCCGCTGGATTAGCTACCATAGCCGCAACGAGCGTAGGTGCTTCCCGCCAAAACCGGTTGCTATGGTTACGAGACGCCATCATGGCGACCAATGCACGCATGCGCATTACCATTATCACCATGAAATCCTGAGGTTTGTTGAGGTTATGGAAATTAACCCCAATAAAGTAACTAGGTACAGCTATAAACTATTCTTAGGTTTACAAAACCTGACCTACAGTACTGAATACCTATTTTATCGTGTGTTCTTACCAAATTTAACTAACAGACGTAGGTATTTTATAAGATTCTAAAAGTCGACCTTGCCAGACTCATGCCTTGAATGAGTTGACCTCGATGTTCTCCATTCATCTAGAACTATTCGAGACCACGGGGATCAGTGCGTTTTCTATGCTCACTTCTAGTGTGCGATCCAAAACTTAGGGATCGCGTAACCGCATTAGGAAGTTCCACTCAAAGCTAAGGGCTAGGCAGATATAAATTTCCTGCTGTGTGAAGGTCTTGAGCAAGCGTGGTGATTAGAACTTGTGAGATGGTGATGAGAAGAGGCCTTTACCCTGCATTGGGACAGTTACATAAAATTTTAATTGGACAACGCTATCTACGTGAAATCTTAACTGTCCGTTGTCCCCATTGCCCGTATGTACTTAGGGGGGACAACGCTAAGGACATTTAATGTCGTTCTGTTGTCCCCGTGACGGTGGCACAGATCGAGATTACGGAGACAGAGTGAAGGTCCTTAAACAAGTTATTATACCAAAATAAGTCGATCAATAACCGATCTACAAGTTTTCCTATCGGTTCTATTTTTGGACATGGATACGGCACGTGAATCAACGGGGCCTCCGCCCCCGTAATCCAAATAGATGAGGTTATCTACAATAAAATAGAGCATAAAACCTTCTTAGTTTTATCACACGATCGTAACTTGATAGTAGGTAGGTAGATTATTTAGGCATCACTTCATTTTAAATTCTTCTGGTAATCGCCGAAACCACTCTGGCAGTTTTCAGTTCTATGATGGCGCCTCAAATTAGAAGTTTGAAAGCCCATAAATTCCAGAAGTTGGCCAACAAAATCGGCCAAATGCCTGAACCGTGATCCAACGATCCAGACATGGCTGCACAATCGATAAGTACACTAATAAAAGGTAAGTAAATAGGAAATAAATAATCATAATAAGGTCAATTAAAAACTAAATTCAAAGCTCAACAATAACATTTATTTTTGAGATTCAAAAGATTAACAATAATTCAAATGTCTGTCATCTCTTCCATGCGTATGGAATAGGGCACATCATGCAAGGAAGTCCAATTGACGGTGTTGGAGCGCGCGACCACGTCACCTACGAGTTGGTCACGAAACTCCTGCCAGCGACGCGCGGATACGTAGTCTTGGAATAATTGCTTCTTTGTTGGTATCTGAAACAATAATATAAATATATAGTGTCATTTTTTGACTGACATAAATGGCGCAATGTAGCGTTAATTCTGCTTTACCTTCCAGAAGGTAGCTGCTTTTAAGCCGGCTGTACACTCACGCGCGAGAGACCGCGAAGATGATGTACATTGCTCTCAGTACTGAGTTTAATCATGAAGTATTTTGTTAAAACTCAATGTAGGTACTCTTTTCTTCGGGTTCAAGCGCGAGAGTTTACAGCCCGCATGAAAGATAATGTTGAAACGTCTTACTATGTGCCTGTAATTACACTGCCTATAAACCGAATCACAGCAAATCTCTTACCCGGAAAAATAAATTGATGGTGACTGTAATTTCCCGGGCGAGTTCTTTAACAAAAATAATTTCGTCACTTAATCCAAAGATGAAGCGTAATGTGTGGTGAAATGCCAGTGCCTTTATGGCATGTCCTTCTAGAGAGAGTACAGGTATCATAAAGGCACCTTGTCTCATTAATTAATTAATTTAACACTTTATGCACACAAACGTAGAGGCGGACTTTATGCCTTAGGGTGTTACCAGACCAATCGATCGGTGGTCGATCGACGGCATCGGTTAACGTCGATCCAAGTTGATTGACTGGTCTGGTAGCTTTTATTGATCGACGGATACTGTTCGACTATCCAATCGATCGAAGTTGATCGACTGGTCTGGTAGCGGTAGCTTTAATTGATCGACGGATATCTTTCGGCTAACCAATCGATCGATTGCTGGTCGATGACAGAGCGGACGGTGATCGAGGGAGCGGACGGCGCGCCGCGCGTCTTGTCAAGCAGTTCGATCGACGTCGAATAATCCATTCTACCATCGATCTACCATCGATCGACGATCGATCGATTGTTCTGGTAACAGTCTTAGGCTCATTATGTGTGTCATACATAAGTAACTATAGCTATTCCCCAGAGTTGCACACATTGTTGGTAGATGCACTCACAGTTAGCCGTTAAGGCTGACAACAGTGTATTTAGTTACGTGTGGGTACAATTGGATACAGATCGAGTAGTCGCTTATGTAGATAACCAGTACCCGATTATTTAATAGCAGGATTTCAGCCTACTAGGTACCTATGAATTAAAAAAAACTATAGGTAAACCGATTTTGTTTAACCCCTTGAGTAACCGAAACGTGGACCCACGCGAGACACGATGGCTCTTTAATTGTTACGGTAATTAAGGCATTCAACCGGTTAAGCATCTTCTGCACATTTTGCATCGGAGATGTGACAGACAACATACCTACGTCAAAATGCTGAGTTGGTAACTCTTGGTTACTCTTCGTTGGTTTTTTGTTTTGTTTGATATTCTTCACTGCTCCTCTCTTTTACTTTGCGATTATTGCTATTCTGTTGGCTGTGTCAAATAAATGTTTTCTATTTCTATTTTATTCTCTTACCTTCTTTTCCAGGAAGTGTTGTATACGCGACCAGATATTGGCGGTGTTTCGTTGCAGCAGCCACATTTTCGGCATCAGCATGGCGTCGACTGGCGTCAACGCAACAATACGGCGGTCTCGCATATTCTCTCCAAAACCAAACGTTGAGCCAGGGTTGTATCGAACCACCTATTCATACAAATAATAATGCATAATCCATACCTATATTGCCAAAGTAACTCTGTCTGTCTGCTTGTAATCTTCTAGATCAGATTTTTATACTCAACGACGCGCGACGATACCATTCAAATAATTTACCCTATATTACCAAAGTAAGTCCGCCTGTCTGACTGCTTGTAATCTTCCAAGTCAGATTTTTAATACTCAACGACGCGCGACGATACCATTCAAATAATTTACGTAATCGGGTTAGTATTTCCAGAGATTTCCTTTTTACAAACTTTTAAACAGACAAACAATTCTACCTCTTCACAATATTAAAAGAAAATGGTTAAAATATATAAACCTGCATATAGTATGTCCGAAATTCTGGGTGTATCGGTCGCACGATGCTTTCTCTGTAATTTGAAAATATATCACTTTATACTTCTACTTAGATATATAGGTAGTACTTTTACCAATAAGTAGACTAGATAATATACACGCTTCGGCACAATTGACCGGCCACACTTTCAAAGTGGTCTGTTTGCCACGTTTTAGACTAACTTAGCTTAAGAATTTATGATTGTAAAGTATTTGTATAGCGAAAGAAAAACTAACTAACCACTTAGAACTTTAAACGGATAAGAATAAGGGTAAAATGTAGATAGTCTCCACTAGGGTGCAAAAACAAGTATTTTTGTACCTGATCAAGACTGAATAAATATTTTTTTTTTGTATTGTATAACTGGACAGCACATGTGTAAGTACTAGTAGTTGTACACTGTAAATCTACCAATTACTGTACCTATATGTCGTTCGTTGATGTGTGTGCCCTGGCAGTTGGTGTATTATGCTCTCTCTAATGTCTCTCTGATGGTGGCACTAATGCTGGATCATTCGGTTCCCTTCATGATGGTTGAGCTGGGTGGTGCCGATCCATGCGTCATGTTCGTGAACGGGCGCCATCAGTTGGGATTGGTCATAACTTAGCTGCCGCGGCCTGTTATTTGTATATTTTTTAATTGTTTGTTACTCTAGACGCTTTTACGTGCACGTCTTTTTACTTCGTTCTCACATATATGTATTTTTCAACAAGAATTATGTAATCAAATACTTGTATTAAAACTGATGGAAAAGAGTGTCCGTGCAGATTTTTTTGTTTGACAATTATAAAGTAACTCTAAGGTTTATTTGAGATAAACTTTTTAAGATTATGATTTTTGATTTGAGACACTTTTTATGCTACTCTGCATTTTAATATCATCGACATTAATATTGTTAATTTGCACTGAAAGTAAACAAACTGTGTTTATTATTAATTATAACAATTAAACGGAAGTATTTTGCTCAACAATCGCTACAATAGACTCTCATAAAGTAGAACAAACTACCGCTTTGATTGACAGAGGACTCAGGCAATGTCGCGTGGCACAAATCTTAGGATAAGCTCGTACGACTGTGAGAGATGCAATTAGGCAGTCCCAGAAGACATAATCCAACGTACAGAGACTAGGTCAAGGTCGCAAATGGAGTACTTCGGCTCGGTAAATTTTTTATCGTCAAAAACGTCCTTAAAGCGGTCTCTAAGCCGGTGCTCAACTCAAGCCCGTAACCATCTCCGAGAAGTCAAAATGTGTGTGTGAATAAACGTACGGTCAGAAGGAGGTTTGAAGGCACCACAGTTGCTAGCAAGCCACCGGAGACAAAGACTTTCTTTCGCTCGTGAGTACAGGTGGTGAACAATGGAGGATTGGATGAATGTGCTATTTGCAGATGGATTCTCGCCAACACGTCTACAGACGCGAAAATCAAAGTTTGCCCCATGTGCAGTAGTATAACTGTAGGGTACCAAAGTGACTCAATAATGATTATTTATGATAGAGGTGGTGTAAATGCAGTAAGATACATCACGGAGGTTTAAGAACCTCATGTCATGCCATTTGCACCGTTTATCGGGTAAGTATTTGTGTTAATACAGGATTAAAGCTCGTCTACACATCGCAAAAATCGTGACCGAGTACCTGGACGAGGTCGGGATTAGAAAATGACCATGGCTACCTCAAGGTCTCGACTCAAGTTCGATAGAACATGTCTGGGACAATCTAAACGTGTTCGGAGTCGATTTCCAGCACCAAACACCGTTTAAGTACAGCAAAAGCTGTTATTATAGTGTGTCAAAACATACTACAGCTGTTGATCCAAGACATAATGGATGGATTACCAAATCGTTTATAAGAGCAAGAAGTAGCAATACCCGTTATTAATTAAAATTGTTTAATTCTTAATCAACCAAAAAGCCATAATGGTGGCTTTCAGTCATTAAGAACAATTTCGCATTTTGTTGTTTTTTTTTATAAATTAGATGTTTGATTTTGGGCCACCACTATGTACACTACATAGATAAATATGAAAAAGATAGAGGAATTCCATAAAAATACTAACAAATTAATTCGAAGAAGGGTACAGGCGTACAAAAATGATTATTTGAACAGTTTTTCTCAATGGTCATTACGTTCGACGACTCTGACAGTTTTAAGAAGTGACGTCTTTGAGTCTTTCTTTGCTTTGGTTTTGAATTTGATATGTTTCGGCGTTTTTAATGATTGTTCTTGTTTTTTTTTTTTATTATTGAAATGCTCGCGTTTGATCACTATCTCGCCTGTTGCAATTGAATTCGTCCAATTTTTTTTAACGTAGATTTTATGATGACCCGTCAATCAAAACGTCATTTTCAAAATGAAATTATTCGCTTATTACTGATCTGATCCACCATGTTTATTTTAATGTTGTGTTGCTCGTGTTTTCATTGAAACGAAGTGAATTTAAAGAAAATTTACAGTAAAAAACGGCTGCTACAGCGGTTATATAGCGATTTTTACATATAGTGTACATAGTACTGGCTCAGGCTCCATACATTTCTGAAGCATCTTTGATTAATTAATTGCGTTTATTTTTTTAATTTACCAAGGAAAAAATATTTGGTCCAAAAAAACTGCGAAAGGTGCACTTGTTCGAAGTTTTAGGCATTATTAATGATGGCCGGTTAATAGTGCCGATGAGTGTATTTATAACAAACACAAGACAAAAGACAATTATGCAAGCACCTCATACACTGCTCCCTATATTCACAAGGAGGCAACAACACCTCAGATTTCACAGGCCCCTCTTCAAGCGACTCCGTACTCGGTGCAGCTTCATCTTCAGAGGTTTCCTGTATGGTTCCAGGCACTGACTGGGCTGCGCCTGCAGTCGCTGAACCCACCGCATCTGAAGCTGTCGCCTCTAGCATTATTTGAACACTATCCCTTTTAGTGCTAGAACTAGATTTGCGTTTGGAGTCTGACAATTTTAATATACTTTCCAAGCGTTTGGACCCTGATCGGCTCGCCGACATTTCGGCGTTCTCAAGAGATGATTGCTCCAGTTCTGTGACTTTATCTTTATAAGCACCAAAATATTTCGTATCCAGATCCTGTTCACTTTCTGGTTTTGGAACCTTAAACAAAATCATACATACATACGTTATACGTTTGGTTGTCTTAAGAATCAACTTTTAGGAGTTTTGAGCAGAAGGCTGAGAAAGTTTTTGAACAACCATGTCGAGGGCGAAAATTTTGATAGCTGAATGGGTGTGGCTTGCTGGGAGAACATCATATATATATATATATATATATCTGAAGGTTTCGTAGTCAGGAGTCCAGTTTCAGATCAAAAAGGTCACTTCTTAACATGATCTTCAGAGCCGTTCATTTTCATTTGCTCGGGTGTGGCTGGACACGAAATGACATAAGCAAATTTGACGAAGGCATATCATAAGTCTGTAGAAAAGTCGTTTTTGTACATTGAAAATATTTCCAAAGTAATAGCCAGGGTGTTAAAGCATTTGCAGCATTTCTGTCTGGGTGTTAAAGCATTTCCAGCATTTTTGGAATTTCTGTCTGTTTAGTTGTGCCCTCATCACGTCAAATGTACGAAAACAATGTAGATAACTTTTATAAATAAAAATTACGCGTAACTTGAAGTTTTTGTATACATAGTTTTTGTTTCATCGTAATCGGTTCACTCTGTCAAAAGTTAGTAGTAATATATCACAACACACGCAGTTCAGATGAACTCTACATTCGATAGATGGAGTTGTACATTTGACGTCATTTACTGAATGGCGGAGTTAAGATTCGCCGCGGAAGAATGACCCTAGAAAAAAACTTGGTAGGTAGTAGATAGGGTAGGTAGCAAGGTAAGTAGAGAAGGTAGTAGGTAATAGGTCTAGGCAAGTAGGGTAGGTAGGTTAAGTAGGCCTAGGTAAGTGGGGTAGGTTGGTAGGTCTAGGTAATCAGGGTAGGTAGGTAAGTCTAGGTAATTAGGGTAGGGTAGGCAGTTGACAGGAGCGAAGCCGCGGGCAAAGCTAGTTATATATAGCAAGCCGACTATCCAGTTTTAAACTTTTGGCCCTGGAGGCTAGACACCCTTGCTCAAAAACATTCTCAGCTCTTCCTCTATATGTAATTGAGGGGAAATGTTAAAGAAAATTTGTTTAAAATAAACCTTACATAAGGATCGTATAGCGAGTAAGTAGTGTGTCCGCAGTGAGTTTTGGCGACAACTTGAAGAGTCTCAATCATCTGGCATTGTCCCGACAAGATGAAGTAAACATAATTCGCTATGCCGCAACCATCTCCCAAAAGTGTTTCATTTGCTAAGTACGACTTCATTTTAGCCACGATACATCCCTCTCGTCGAGCAACCTGTAAAAGAAAGAAAATCTGAATCCAATAAGTATTCTAAAAACGAAAAAAAACTCTGGTCTGTTTATTTGTTACGTGTTTACACATAAACCGCTAAACCGATCTTAATGTTTGACGTAGATACACCCTAGGATATGGAGACGGAAAGAGGATAGTTTATATCAAAAGTAACAGTACCTAAAACCATGTCTCAGAAATAATTTTAATAACATATTTTAAATTATATCAGTTTTCATCGAGACAGTGGTGGTGATTACACGGTTTTTGTTAATGTTTTACTGAAATTCTTTATAAATTGAACTGCTATTAACCGATAGCGTGGAGAAATGCTCATGCATACTGCGCTACCACGGGGAGATAGCGCAGTTATGTGGGACTCTAACCCACTAAAACTCCACGGTGTCCTCCTGTGCCGCTTATGGCGGGAACACGGGCACGCGTTAGCACTCACCTCAAACCCGCCGCGGCTGTCCATCACTGGGCCCTCCTCGGAGGAGTACCCCTCATCACCCGGCGCACCAGAACACGCTGGCGCCGTGACCACCCCAGGGACCAAACCAGCACATGGGTGCCAGACGACCCCGTGTATGGCACCCTTGGTCCCCTTGTGACGGGTCGAGGTCAATGGCCCCGCCAACTACCATTTTTCGGCCGCAGAGGATAGGGAGAGCGGCCATCGCTATACCGACACTCCTCTTCCCCTGCGGCCCCACCGCGTCCGCCATCAGACGGTGGCGACCCCGTCCAGACCACGAAAGGTAGGGAGAGCGGCATTCCTCTCCCGCCGCGGCCTCCAACCCCATACGGGAGGCCCCATACGACATCGCGGCCCGCCTCAGTTGCGATGTCGCCCAGGCAGCACCGCAACCTACGTCGTCGGCTTATCGCCAAAAGCCCTGACGAGCGGCCTCTCCTCGGGTTCCTCTTCGCTTCACCGTGGGTGACCAAGCCACGGTTACTAAGCCCCCCGCCTCGACAATGCGGGAACCCACCGGGGGGGATAAACCGAACTCCTGATTTCCGAATTGAAAATATTCGGTTTAAAAAAAAAGTTAAAATAGAATTTCACTAGTTAATTCTCAATTTAAAAACTGGGGGAGCCTTACGTAACTTCAGAAGAAATGTTTACCTCGTCGAGTGCATCAAAGTAGGTAAATGCAGTCATTGCACGTCGCACCTCATCCCATTGCTTCTGCACAGAAGCTTGGAGTACATTTTTGAAGTCTTCCTTCATCAAAGCTAGAGTTTCACAGTGACCTAGTGACAATTTTCAATAACTTGGATGACCTGTTTCACACAACGCAGACTGAGGTATGTTAACGTCGAACACGAAATTTTGTGTTACTAAGTTACGGTTTAGTCAATATGAATAATGGGGAACCGTTTCGACACCCCTTAGGTGGTGGTAGGGGTAGGTGTAACTTCTGAATTGTTTTATTATAAATTATCAAACTTATTAACTTCGTCATAAAGGAGAATGGCCATTTTGTAAGGGAACTTGGGCCCCTTTGAAAAAATGATTGTATCTTGATGAATTTGGTTGTATATTAAAGAAAAAACATGTTATATTCATAATTAGAAAACATTTTTATTTATTTTTCGGGGTTCACGAGATATAACGATATTCTGTTCTTGAAATGAACCCTTGTTACGATGCAATAAGGTGCATACAATTGTCCAAGTGAAGGAACCTAATCTGTTGTTGTCGGTACTTATAAAGTAAAGGACACGGATAGAAAAAAATACAAAATTTAAATCCTATTTTTCGATAATATTCAAATTGCAGACACGATACCTCAAAGAATCCTGAGTATAAGTAATCTCCTTTAAAAATCCAACGAATTCGCGTAGCGTATTATTAACACCCGGTGTAACCATTTGTTGAAGTGATACTTCCTAGGCTGCGATCCGATAATATAATTGGACGACAATAATTATTGAGAATGAAATTTCAATAACGCGTCACGTTTAGGTACCTAGCCTAGAGAGAGAAGACACCTAGCTGCTCTCACAAAATCTGCTCTTGTTCCATTTCACTTGGGGACTGGGGTCAGAGCAACACGTTTTCTTCTTTCATAGTGACCGACCGAAAGTTCGGTTTCGGTTTCGGTCGAGTTTCGGTAAAAAACGATTTTCGGTTTCGGCGGCAAAACCTGCCGAAACCACAACCGAAACTGTATTCGGGAGTTCCCGCGCTGTGATCGGCCATGTTCAGCGCGTTAAATTCCATCCAAGCGAGTAAGACGTCATTTTGCCGCGTCCACGTGCCTAATCATGTCGTGACTGGCTTGTTTT
This sequence comes from Orthosia cruda, assembly GCA_964057195.1. Lineage (NCBI taxonomy): Eukaryota > Metazoa > Arthropoda > Insecta > Lepidoptera > Noctuidae > Orthosia > Orthosia cruda. Next base: position 16,308,167 of record OZ059838.1, on the reverse strand, counting down.
TGCAGTTCGTTTTGTTTGTTATGAGTTTTCGTGTGATTTATTTTGAATCCGGTAAATTTTATTACGTGATATAGCATAAGAGTAGGTAGTAAACATCAGAAAAATTTCGAAGACTGCATAGCTATGTGATTTAAAGTTTAAAGTAAAGACTGACTGATTATAATAACGTTTTCTTTATTTTTTCTTCAAAACATGATCCTTGTAAGGAAGTTTCGGTTTCGGTTGTAAAAACTAGTTTCGGTCGGACACTACGTTTCATTCAGTCCTGTCAACCGTCACGCTACCGATGACTCCCTAATCTCTCTTTTTCTTTATTATTAAAGAACTCACTTTTATCACGTGTACGGTCGGTGTCTAGTCGCCGCAGCATCGAATCAACAGCATCTCTATCTAAGCAGTGTCTACTTAGCGCTTGTGCGGCGAATTAGTCACGCTCGTCAATGCCAATCATATTCGTAATAACTTTAGATCGACTAAAGACTTCGAAATCTAATTAAGTTTTTTTTTAACCGACTTCAAAAAGGAGGATGTTCTCAATTCGATTTTTTTATGTATGTGCACCGATTACGCTGAGATCTATGATCCGATTTACGTGTTTTTCTTTAGTTTCATGCGGAATAGTTGCCCTTTGGTCCCATAAAAAATTAACATAATTTGGCCCAGTAGTTTTCATTTTGTTTTTTTTTTATTTATGAACATTTTTGTTTACGTGGACGATGTAATTTTAGTTTGTGTACGGCTTTTTTAGGAGTTTTCATTTGGGTAATCTATTCTGGCAACACTGTGGGCATTACAGGTACCTTACTATAGAACTTGTCCATTATATACCACTAAAAAGTTAAAATAAAAAACTTTTTACAAAAAAATAAAACCGACTTCTAGCGCAAAACAATACAAATCGAAAAATATTTTTTTCCCGAATTCAGTATTATTTTTTTGTTAAAAAGTTTTTTATTTCTCACGAAGTATAGGAGAGTGTAAACAGTCGCAGGTGACGGTCTGTAGATTTTGCTTCCCCATCAAAGTTTAGTTTATTTCTTACCAATAGTAGTACAAGTTGCAGTCCTAGGGATGTTGTGCAACAAGGACACTTCTCCGAACATGTCGCCCTGGTGCATGACTCCGATGTCTACAGACACGTACTGCTGCAGCAACTCGTCGAAGATCATCTGGCTGACCATGACGTCACCCGTCACTATGAAGTACAGCGCATGCGCCTCGTGGTGCTGACGAACTATCACGGTATTGGGACAGAAGTACTTGAAGTAAGTTACCGCTGCCAACTTCTTTTTTACATGCTGAAGAAGAGATTGTTTTTATTCTATAATTTAGTTTCTGGTAGTACCTTTATCTATATTATTATCCTACTTCCTATTAATATTATAAAGGCGAAAGTTTGTGAGCGTGTAAAAGAGTATTTATATGTTTGTTAATCTTTCACACAAAAACTACTGAACGGATCCGGATGACATTTTGCAAAGAATTAAATTATAGTCTGGAATAGGACATAGGATACTTTTTATCCCGGAAATATATTCCCTTAGGATAATTTTAAACATTCACGCGAGTAAAGCCGCTGGCAGAAGCTAGTATAATATTATAAATGGGAAAGCAACTCAGTTTATCTGTCTGCCTGTTACCTTTTCACGCAAAAACCGCTAAACCGATTTAGGTGAAAAGGAGAATGCCCATGGACAGTACTTAAAAAAAAATTGTGTCACAATAATTTCTGGACAATAAATAAAACAAAAATATTTCAAGTATTTAACTTCTTTTCTAAAAGATTCCTAGTGGAGTTAATTTTCTTGAATTAATGTATTTTTACTTCCGTTTCACACCTTTATTTGATAAAGGTGTTTCTATCAGGACACGAAAATGACAGTTCATTTCTCCATACAAAATGGGCATTCTCCTTTGGCATAGAGATAGTTTGTGACCCTGGGAAGGATATAGAATAGTTTTTATCCTGACCTTATGTTTCCTAGGGATGATCCGACGTTCACAAGGGCGAAGCCGCGTGCATAAGCTAGTCCAAAATAAATTGGTAGGTACTTTTAGGACGTCCGTTATGAAAAACCTCCGAACAAAGCGGCACCGGTGTTAAGAAAAAATCGTGGCAATAGATCCTTAACACCTTGTAATAGGTACGCGTCGATTATTATGTTCAAATAAAACCACTTACTGACGCCGGAGCCGCTTTGCTCGGAATTCTACCTTTTAAAATAGCTCAAGGACAAACAAGACAGTGCTAAATACCACAATTCAGTTTTAGTAACCATTGTAACAGACGTTTATTATGCATAAAACCTAATAGTTCTTACATTAGGGTATCTCTTGAAACATTTAAGTCCACCAATGATACGGAATATATATTTCTTCTCTTGGTCAGTCCGTTCAGAATTAGGCTTATTCAGCAGTGCTTTATCCTGAAATGAATTCACTTTTTATTTAAGTAGATACCTTAGCAGCTACAATTTAATAACTATAATAAAATTAATGTTACCTTTAAAAGCCCTATAACTATTTAAAGGGTTTTTAAAGGTAACCACCAACCAAAATTATTATCTTAAAAATAAACAAGTTTGTTGAAAATAAAGCACAACAGCAAGGGAAATGGAAGGAATTTGGCGAGGTTGTCCAGAAGAGGGACAATTCAGGCTATTAAAAAAATAAAAGCGTGTTAAAAGCAAGTTTAGCAGTGTTATATGTGATAACTACAATGTTCATAGCTCAAGCTGGAGTGCCGAGTGCCCCAAGTGCCTATACACAGGCACTTTGGAGGACCTTGAAGAAAAAGCTCAGCACCTGTAGCCAAGTTGACAACCTACAATCGATAACGCTAGTAGAAAACGAATCAATGTATGGGAATGACACATCTGCACGTTAAGTCACGAGGTCAGACCACACAAGTAGAAGGCGTTAACGATTGTGGAAAGAGATTCTATACGAAACTTTTGTAACTTGGCTAGGGGGGCTGGCTTAATCAATATATTGCCTTACAGTGATGTTCAAGAGGCGTTTTTTCTTCGCCTTCCCGCGCACAGCCTGAGCGACTCGTCTCTTGACGTCTTCAACACCTTCGTAATGGTCAGCAGCCTCTATCATCCAGTAAGTGTTGGCCATCACCATGCGTCCAATCGCTCGAAACCGACATTTGGCACGAAACTTACGGCGCATTAGCTCTTCAGGATCCTACAAGAAAAGGAATGATAAAAATATGCAAATATATATTCTTACAGATCGAATTTCGGTATCAGCGGTCAATCTCAGTGAGGATTAGTCATCGGCTACTTTCCACTTTTAAGACGAGTTATAAGTGCCGAAAACGGAATATGAGGCTGGTGGCCAAATAATAACAGCCGCACGGGTCGATCTTCAAGGTTAAGCAACGCTTGACGAGGTCGGTCCGTGAATGGGTGACCTTTTCAACATACCGAGTTTCCTCCATGCCCAGGATAGCACGTTAAGCCGTTGGTCCCGGCTGTCATTTGAAGATATTTGACGTTACGAGAAGTCAGAAGCTTGAGATCTGACACCAGTCTAGCCAAGGGGTACCGTGTTACCCAGTTACTGGATTGTGGAGGTCAGATAGGCAGTCGCTGTCGCATGTATAACACTGGTACTCAGCTGAATACGGTTAGGCTGCAAGCCGACCCCAACATGTTTGGAAAAGGCTAGGCAGATTGATTAGTGCACAAGTGTGTGCACATAGACAGGTGCACTCTCTGATTACTCTCATAGTCAAATAGAGGCGGTAAAACGCAAGTCATTAGTAAGTAATGATTCGTTCTACTCTAGACATTGAGCTAAGCGTAGATAATCCTGTTATCGATATCTGCTCTTGACGCAGTGGAAGCGTGCTGGGCCCATAACCTGTTATCGATATCTGCTCTTGACGCAGTGGAAGCGTGCTGGGCCGATGACCTCTTACGGATATCTGCCCTCCAGGAGAAGTCAAACATTGGGATCCAGTAGGAAAATAAACGACGACTTCTTCAGTCCATCTCACACATACATTTTATTCAGTATAACCTTGATAAAAACACTACATCTTCACTAAAAATATAACGACTCAAAATTACAGCTTGCTCTGAACGATTCTCAAAAACGAGTGACATAAAATTTTCTTCACAATAATTGGCAAAACACTAATCGCTCCAAGTTTGAAAATACTTGCTTTTAAAATATAGACTAAAATCAAAGACAATTAGAATTCATCTCTACAACATCCCCTCTGAATTTTATATTGTCTCAAATAAAATTAAAACAAACCTGTATTTAACCTTGACATATTTTCCTAGAACACCCCATATACAACTTCATCATTACAAAAATCCTACTCAACTTCATCATTACAAAAATCCTACTCAACTTCATCATTACAAAACTCCTACTCAACTTCATCATTACAAACCTCCTACTCAACTTCATCAACACAAAACTCCTACTCAACTTCATCAACACAAAACTCCTACTCAACTTCATCATTACAAAACTCCCACTCAACTTCATCATTACAAAATTCCTACTTAACTTCATCAACACAAAACTCCTACTCAACTTCATCAATACAAAACTCCTACTCAACTTCATCATTACAAAACTCCTACACAACTTCATCAACACAAAATCTCCTACTCAACTTCAACACTGAACACATAATTAATACAAAAATAAAAACCCATACTAGTATTCCCTACCTATCATGACATTCTACATACTATATGAAACCTCCCCCTTAAATATAAATTTCTAATTAACAATCAAAACAACCTTAAGACTATAACTAACACCTTAATTTCAAAAAAAAAACAAAACATTATCCCTACAAGATTGGCTTCTTGTTTATCTTTAACAAACACAATGTAAGGTATTTCTCCCATGACCCTCAGAGTGGACAGCTCATGCCTCAGGCCACCAGCTACCTTGTTCAGTACCTTCTCAGTCTCATCATCGGAAGCATCGCCTTTGCACACCCAGAACACATTCACTGTGTTCAAGTCTGGAGTCGAGATTTCAATGCCTCTTCCTACTATATCCATAGCAACTGTACCCGTAGACATCAAGTCGGTGATCTGTTTCATAAACATTTTGTTGACCGCTGGCCACGCTTGTCAGGCTCATGCTTCTGCTGAGTCAAGCTCTTTACCGATGGCAATATGGATATCTGTTGTTGGCGCAGTGGAAGCGTGCTGGGCCCATAACCTGTTATCGATATCTGCTCTTGACGCAGTGGAAGCGTGCTGGGCCCATAACCTGTTATCGATATCTGCTCTTGACGCAGTGGAAGCGTGCTGGGCCGATGACCTCTTACGGATATCTGCCCTCCAGGAGAAGTCAAACATTGGGATCCAGTAGGAAAATAAACGACGACTTCTTCAGTCCATCTCACACATACATTTTATTCAGTATAACCTTGATAAAAACACTACATCTTCACTAAAAATATAACGACTCAAAATTACAGCTTGCTCTGAACGATTCTCAAAAACGAGTGACATAAAATTTTCTTCACAATAATTGGCAAAACACTAATCGCTCCAAGTTTGAAAATACTTGCTTTTAAAATATAGACTAAAATCAAAGACAATTAGAATTCATCTCTACAACAAATCCATCACATCATCCTTAGAGCTTTAAAAGGCGCTCTGTTGGATTCTCAACGCACACATTGCCATATGCCGTTTTATAATCTTAAATTGTATAGTGTTGAAACCAAAATATCTAGATGTCACGCTCGACGTGAAAAGAAAATTTTATGTATTTTACCATTTCTTTTTCTTTCGCCTTTCGCGCCGACATGATTTATAAGTAAATAAATTTACGAAAACAACAGTAAACAAACTTAATTAATGTTGTGCAAGTTTTGATATTGTATGGAATGAAAAAAAATACAATGAAAAGCCTGTTGTCAATGTCACAAATGATTTTTGGCCTGACATGACTTTCTGTTTTCCAAAAAGTAAAAACCTAATAAGAAGGTGACCCTCTAAACAGATGTTAGTCACTTATGTACGGACAGGAAAAAAAAACACTCAGTATTACCACAAAATAGAAAGTTTACATATGAAGCGAACTGCACAGCATGATTTTCTTCTTGTTTACGACTTTTTAGTTCGCGGCTGCACCCCCTCCCCCACAAAGTGCACCTCACCAACATTAGAGGCCTGGACTCAAATATCATTCCAGTCCATTACAGAGGCGGCTGGTGGATCACAGAAGTGGTGGTGCACTTTATCAGCTCACTAAGTATTCGAATTTAAACTTGTAATAAAACAAAATTTTATCTATACCTACTACCTATTGTTTTTATTTTTTATAAATATAGGTACTTACGCCAATTTTTAACCCCCGACGGAAAAAGAGGGGTGTTATAAGTTTGAGGTGTGTTGCTGTGTATCTGTGTGTCTGTGTATCTGTGTATCGGCGTATCTGTGTATCTGTGTATCTGTGTATCTGTGTATCTGTGTGTCTGTCTGTGGCATCATAGCGCCTCAATAGATGAACTGATTTTCATTTAGTTTTTTTGTTTGAAAGGTGATTGTATCGAGAGTGTTCGTAGCTATGTTTGAATAAAATCGGTTCAGCCGTTCAAAAGTAATGCGCGTTTTACTGTTTAGATCGTGATGTATTCGCAAGATAAATGTGTCGAGGGTTTTTAAAATTTTGTAATTTTCGTTGTTTTTTCGTAGTTAAATGTTGGTACAGGTGCTTTTTTAATAAAATTTGGTAGGTATTGATAATTTTTCTTTTCAATGTTTAGCACAGAAACTCAGAAAGTGCATTTAACCAGTCCTGGGACATGGTGTTTCTGAGAAACGTTTTAATTCTCTTTAGTGTCAAAAACTCACAAACACTGTAACTGTGTCCCACAACTCAGTAAGTGGTCAGTAGGTCTTGTTAGGGGCGAATTTAAGTAGGTATATTAAACAGCAATATAAATTAGAATATAGAAGTAACTAGAAGCCGCGTTCAAATGTAAAATTGCAAGCCCCGCGCCCGCCTCACTTTACACCCGCGTAATGTTGGTACTCCGACTAGGGATGCTCGATGATCATCGATGTTCGATGATCATCGATGTTGAAAGGAAAAACATCGATGTTTTAACATCTATGTTGCTATACGAAAAACATCGTAACATCGATGTTAACGGAATCGACAATCGATCATCGATGTTACTCACGGCCTCACGCACTGCCAATGCAACGTATGAAAAGAAATTGCGAATATTATGAACGCATTAACAAATACAGGTTTATTTATATCCAGGACGCATCCACAGCACATCGTTCGTTCCCTTCGTTCGTTCTTCGTTCGTCGTCTTTTGCAGTTATCATTGGAGGAGCACTTGTATGACAATTAACAATTTGATTAATTGTTGGACGAAGTTTTAAAAATCGTTCCACCATATAAAAGGTTGAATTCCAGCAAGTACTGACATCTTGAATTAGTTTTAGACTGCTTTGGTTTCACTGTATTTTATTGTGTTGTTAATTATCAGTGCTAAAATAATCGATGTTACCCAACATGATATTCGGTTTGTGATGAATATCGAACATCGATGTTGAGCTTTCGATTGTGACATCGATGTCAACATCGATGTTTTTCAGATATCGAACATCTCTAACTCCGACCCGTGCCGGCCAGCGCCGGTGAATTTCCTCAAACCTCGACTAACCTCGTCCGTTCTCGGTAATCTTCGGTTCCTGTCATATTTTGCCGTACATTTTCTATTGAACTATCTCTGTCTCACGCGCCAGGCATTTTCGCTCGTATCTCATAGAAGTTGTATGAGCATCAAAAATATTCCCCGTGCGCTAGGCCAAAGCGCACGGGGAATATTTTTTAAAGCAAAATACGTCTTATTAATTTAGCAAAGAGCTTAAATTGGTTTGTGATAATTTCGTTAATATTGAATAGATCGTTTATCAGATATTATTAAACATTTTTTTGTATTTTTTCTAAACCTATTAAAATCTGGTAGTTCAGCGCACGAGTGAGCTTAAAGTACAGCCGCCCCTGGTCCATTATCACCTGGAGACTGATAAACCAGCTCTCTTTTTCCTTAGGGAGACGCAGATAGCGAGTCCGTCAGACGTATCGTACCCAGGGTTCACCCTGAAGCACAATTTTAGACCACGGGCGGGCGTTTGTATGTAAGCCCGTGACGATCTTTGCTATCGGTGTCTCCGTAACCTTGAGGATTCTCAACGCTCTGGGTTCTGGTGGACACAGATCTGGATAAAATTATCTACGCCTGTGTCTACCGTTCGCAAAGTGGAGATCAGAAGAGTACAAGTCAACAGATTAGGATGGTATGCGATCTTTCTTCGCATCCTAGTTAAGTGGTTAAGCAGCGCTATCGTAGGCGGCCTACTTACTTTTCTTCGACTGATCCATCGTCGTGCGCGGATGCCATGACGGATGTGTTGCGTCGGGGAATGGAGTACTACATTCCGTTCTCTGACGTATCAATGTCTAGCGAAAACCGGCCATGGTTTGGCGTCGAATGTAAGAGCGCCGACGCGCTTAAACATGGGGCGTACCTGGCTTGGGTCGACGCTCGAACGCGTAAGGCGAGTGACGTGGGTGAGAAGAAGAAGGCCTTCAACAGTCCTGCAAGATGGTGTTGCGAAGAGATCGGTTCGACCACATTGGACGAATAGGGACCGAACTTGCTCCTTACCCAGCAGGTAGTAAAGCGTTTTGGTCTCTGGCTAAGTCGGTCGAGTCGAACTTCTGCCGTCCCTCACGCGTCACACGCTGAGGAGAAGGCAAATTTATTTGCCTCTCTTTTTGCGGAATCTTCACGTCTGAATCCTGGTGACGCGCGGCCCCCTCCTTCTCCTGATGGATGCGAGACGAGTATGTCGGACATTCATATCCATCATAAGGACGTCCTTAAGGTGCGCCTTGACGTAAACAAGGCTAGCGGCCCTGACGGAATACCAGCAATTGTTCTTAGAACCTGTGCGCCTGAACTGTCTCCGATCTTGACACGCCTATTCCGCCTTTCGTATGAGGCTGGAAAAGTGCCGAATGCTTGGAAGCAGGCTAACGTACAGCCCGTGCCCAAGAAGGGCAGTCGAGCCGGCCAACTAAAGACCCATATCTGTAACCTCCATACTATATAAGAGTATGGAACGTGTACTCAAAATTAAGCTCCTGGCATACCTAGATGCAAACGATATCCTTAGTGACCGCCGAAATCGGTGTACTGGGGATCTTCTAGCGTATGCCATTCACATCTCGAGTGAGGCCATCGAGAGGCACGGGGAAGCGCTTGCCGTTTCCCTAGACATCTCGAAGGCTTTTGATAGGGTCTGGCGCGAAAGCCAATTAATAAATAAATCAATTATAATAAAGCTTCGTTCATTTGGTTTGCCCGGTGGTCTGTGTGATTGGATTGCAGATTTCCTGAGAGATCGGTCCATTCGAGAGGTTATCGAGGGCTGCTTGTCGGACCACTTGGATATTAAGTCCGGGTTCTCTCAGGGGTAGGTACCAGAGGCGGCTCGTCCTAAAGAGCGCTGGTGCAGTGCACTCCCACAAAAATTGCTTAATCTATATTTCCATAAAATCCTATACATAAATTCTTTCTACTATGCCTATACAATACACTCATAATAGCAGTTTACTAGAAACGTAGTAGAAACTAACTATTACCTACGCGCACATTTAGCGTCAAGTTGTGTGCCTAACGTGTGGAGTGGAGCGCCAGCGATTGCGCTCCTATGAAACAAAATTCAGTACGATTTCTAGTACAGTATTCAATGAGTGCGAAAGAGAAACATCGACACAGTCCGACGCGTGAAACAGAAGATTTTTTATGGGAAATTAGCCTAATCTGGAGCGCCGCTCACGCGCGACGTTGCCAAATCGCGCAAGGCGGCGCGGGAGACTTAAGCCTGTGCGCCGTTACAAACACTCGGAGTCAGTTACTTTACGGCAGAATGTAGATTCTGCGCAGTTTTCTTTTAATTATGTATTAAATATAGTTTAGCGCGATATTTGTGTGAAAAGACTCTTGAAATGCGTCTCGAACTTAAAGCTAAGGGGCCACCATGTCCTGAAATTGCTCTTACTCAAAATTTTGTTATGTGAAGTTCAATTGGCACCTATCGGCCGACAAGATATTCGTAAGGCGCTCGATTCTGCGTATCGAAAATCTATTAGAGAGTTCAATGAACGCGTTGATGAAAATCGATATATTTTACGGCGTTTAATAGATTGTGTGGTTTTTGTGGTGCATTTCAAGTTGCTTTACGGGGTTAGGATGAATCTACGGAATCCCTGAATCCCGGAATCTATATAGAGGTTTGGTTGATTTCGTGTCAGAGATCGATTTAGCTATGAAACAGCATTTATCCAGCAGTTCCGTTTTAAAGGTACCTACGTCTAAAACCATTCAGAATGACATTTTAGATGCTATTTATGAAGTTTGCAGAACAGAAATACTGAACAGAACAAATCAGAATGGATTTTCTGTAAAAATAAATAAATTGTACTAGTTTTACGTTTTTTTTTTGTGAACTCCCATAAATAAATGTCACGAGCCGCCTCTGGTAGGTACTCTCAGCAACTTTATTCTTGCTGCACATTAACAATCTGCTAAAACCCGGCCTTTGTGTATGCAGACGACAGCACTGTTGCTGAGAGATACTTGTCCAACGCTCGTGCTACCGGGCCTCAGATTCAGTCTCTCCGGGAGGCCATGGTGGAGCGCTTAAACCTGTCCTTGCAGGCAGTCCCCGAATGGGACGATGCCAATCTGGTCAGGTTTAATGCTGCTAAAACACAGGCGTGTCTTTTTCAAAAGAGTCAATTTCACCCGGCTCCAACTTGCCGAGATGTGACCGTACCAATAACTGACCATCTTGAGCTTCTTGGCGTTACGTTGACATCGACTCTCAATTTTGGCCCATACATTGAGGCAAAGGCTCAGCTGGCTGCCAAAAAGCTGGGGATCCTTGCAAAGGTGAGAAGATACTTCACGCCAGAACAGCTGCTTAGCTTGTATCAAGCGCAACTTCGATCATGCATGGAGTACTTTTCTCATCTCTGGGACGGATCTGCCAAATACCAGCTTAATGCACTAGAGTCGATCAAAAAGCGGGCCAAGAAGCTCATCAGCGATGAGCCACTGGTTAAGTCAAAGCTCCAGAGCCTTGAACATCGTCGCCGAGTTGCCAGCTTGTCGGTTTTTTATCGGTTACATTTCTGTGAGTGTGCGATGGAATTGCATGATTTAATTCCACCCAGCCCGTTCCATTATCGGACTACCAGACGTAGGGCGATGTGTCATCGGTACATGGTGGACATCCCACCCATACGTTTAGAGAATACTTTTATTATGCGTACAGCTAAGGAATGGAATTCCCTGCCGGAGTGTTTCCCGATAGCTACAATCTAGGGGTCTTTAAGTCAAGAGCGAATAGTTTACTTCTAGGCAAGCGTCCTACACCGTCGACCACATCATCGCTTACTATCAGGTGAGATAGTGGTCAAGTGCGAGCCTATATTAAATAAAATTTAAAAAAACTCCTTAGCGACAAACTGCACGAATGTGTAAATTGAGATATTATGGGTAGTTTTACAATCCTTTTACCGTACTATAGATATTGCTCATTTTTTGTGATGGTGGACTAAAACTAAAAAGCGGCAAATAAAAACTTTTTCACAAAATATAAACAGACTTCAAAAGCAAAAAGTGCAAAATAACTTTCGTTTCGGAAGTCTGTGCCCAAAAATGATAAAAACAAGACGTCGCAAAAAATTTTGAAGGCCGTTTATTTATTTTTTTTAAGTTTTTTAAGAATCGCAAATTATATAACAAAACTCACCTTCGGCTTTTCTGGTGTCTATTTTACTTGTGCACAGTAATTATGTTCATTTAAAATATGATATTTATTCCAATCAGGATCAACAGGCATCAGAAATGATACTGTTTGTAACATTGGCCCTGAAACGAATAAAATATCGGCATGTTATCATACGAATATGCATATCCATATCTTTTCCCACTGCAGGGCAAACGCCTCTTCTCATACATTGAAGTCACTAGCATAAACCTCTTGACTGCCGGAAACGCGGATCCACGCAAGACACAATGGTTTACGCTTTTTAATTAAGTCGTTAATTACGGCATTCAACCGGGTTATCACCACACTTGTGACCAGTGCTGCCAAGTTAGCGCTTTCAGCGCCAGATCTAGCGCTTTTTTTGTTCTATAGCGCGTTCTAGCGCCTAGCGCTAAATCTAGCGCTTTTTGAAACCTTGGACATTCTTTTAAAAAAAGTAATTTAGCAAACTATCAACATCTAAACGACGTGTTGAGGCAAATTTCATCCACAGTTAAATATAAATTAAAGTCCGAAACTGATCAAGATCAACCTGACCAACCACATAATTCGGCGGCAGAAGCAATTGTAGTAGAATCAGACGATGGTGAATTAATTAATTTAATTTATATTATGAATTAATTATATTAACAGGTTATTAATTTATGTTATTATCACTAAACAACTACTATAATGTATTATTTCATTTAATGAGATATTTTGATTAAATAAAAAAATACGTTTATACGTACCTGTCTCAAATTCTTGGGCTTTTTGTTTGTATTTGGCGCCGAACAAAGCGTTTTTTTACAGCGACCATTTAGCGCTTTCTAGCGCGTTTTTAAAGAGCTAACAGCGCGTTTTTGCTTAGACGAGTTGGCAGCACTGCTTGTGACTTGGCAATTTCAGACTTACATTAATTTCCATTCATTTAAGTGTCTTCATGAAGGTGTCTTACACCACCTTTACGATAGTTAAATTACATAGTTCCACTATAATGGTATTACTGGAAGTTTTTGCCAAAAGTAGTAAGAAAGGAAACACCGCCCTTAAGTAGATAAAGCTGACCAATAATAAACGAGTTACCTACATGGAATAGTCTCCTTGAATCTTGGAGATGTTAAATCCAAATTAGTTTCTGAATTAGTTAAATCCAATGATGACGTTTTGCAGTCTGGAGTACCTTGGAATAATATTTTTTTTGTGTTTTAATTACAAGTTTAACAATGCCCAAACAAAAAAATTTGAGAATAATATGAATAGGGATAAAATACCAATTAAGACTTCGTTTGATGCAGATGGTAGGCCCAAAATAAATTCTGGCTCAGAAACCAGTGTTGATGCTTCCAGACCGGATAAACCTAGAAATAGCAAAATAATATAATTCGTGGTCGTTGTGAAATAAAACCGAAATTTCGAAAGTCGGTGTTGCTGGTTTCATTTCTTCGTTTCTTGACACCGATTCCAAAATTGAAGAATGTTTTTCACTTTTTACTGTTTTTTAACGACTTCAAAAAAAAAAGGAGGTAATCAAATAGCCACGTATGTATGTAATATTGTTGGCACTGCACTATATTCACATAATTATGTTATTCTGTTTGGGCTTCTAAACACGTATACCAAATTTCATATGTGAATATTTTTGTTTGTATATTTGTATGTGTGTGTGTTTGTATGTTTGTGAGTTATTATGGGTATTTTGTCAATTCTTTAAGTATGGTATTAAAAAAATTGCCCATTTTTGTGATGGTGCATTAAAACTAAAAAGACAGAAATAGAACTTGGCCACTATGTACCACAACTACAAAGTGATAATAAAAAAAGTATTTTACAAATAAATAAAACTACTTCAAAAGCAAAACACTAAAAACTGCAAAATAACTTTCGTTTCAGCAGTCGGTGTCGAAAAATTACAAAAACAAGAGGTACCAATGACACAGACTGCCGAAATTAACGTTATTTTGTAGTTTTTAGTGTTTTGCTTTTGAAGTCGGTTTATTTTTTTGTGATAATGTTTTTTAGTATCACTTTGTAGTTGTGGTTTATAGTGGGCAAGTTTTATGGTAATCAGTGGCGTAATAAGGGTGGGGCAGGTAAGACACGTGCCCTGGGCGCCAATCGAAGCACCGGCGCAAAAGCACAAATTATTAAAATTTAAAAATCAAAATTCTACCGTACCGTAGTTATTTACCCTTAGGCCATCCAGCCGTACTGTTCGTGCCAAGAAAGATGAGACTTGACCACGCCTCTCACGCTCTGGCCGCCGCCACGATGACGCCCGGTCCCATCCCGCACTCAGGTCTCATACCGCTGAAGAGACCTAAAAATCGTCTACTGCGCAGGTCAAACTACGTGGTACTTCAAGTCTCATCTTTCGTGGCACGCACTGTAAAGCCTAGCATATTTTTTTGGGACAAGCACTACTAGGCTCTTGTAGGCAGCCGCCCCGAATTCTTGTTTGTAAAAAGAAAATCTTAACTATCCGGGTGCAATTTTTTTGGTCATTGATTTAACTGCATACAGTAAGCGAGACAGGATGATGCGACACACATAAGCGAGTGAAAGAGGCAGTTATACAATGCTATCTTCTACTTCAACATTGACACAAAAATAGCAACTGCGCAGAGTCTTGCAGCCAAATTCAGAGACACAAAGATCCACTGTGACTAATGAAAGTACTAAGTACCTGTAAGATTTTGATTTGATTCAGATGGAAGATCCCAAATAGTTTCTGACTTAAAAGCTTGTGGTGAGGTTTCATTGTCTGGTAAACCTACAAATAGAAAAATAACATTAATTGTGGTGTATAAGTCCAAAAATGCCAAATTAAAAATATTTCTGACAATCATAAAAACAAGTAAGATATACCTGTAATATATTGATTTGAATCACTTGGCAGATCCAAAATGGGTTCTGACTTAAAGACTTGTGTTGAGGTATGATGAACTGGTAAACCTAGAAATCGCAAAATAACATTTGTGATTTATAAGTTTAAAAATGCTAAATTAAGGTTGCCCTAGTCGATCATTCTTCCATACAAACGTAGTCTGGCGATTACTCCACTGTTTGACAGTGTAAGTTCAAAATAAAAAATGATATCAATTTGTCTCATCATTATCAAGCTCTATATGGAAATAAAAAAGTAAAAAAAATATATTTGAAAGTTATGAGAGTCAAAAGTTCCATATTTTAACACTAATAACTAACACGCATCTTTGGGCGCAAATAAATACCATAAGCAGAAGGAAAATTGCTAATCAGTTACCCTATAGGGAAAGATTAGTAGTTCAAAAATGCAAATTATTTTATTTTGAACAGATACATTTAGTCATCTTTTCATGATATCCATATTCCCAAAGATCAGTTTATAAAATTTCGCGCGCTCGTTTTCATCCTGAATCATCATCCATTTTGCTACAATTTGCAAAAGTGTGTATTAGTATGCGAACTAGCTTCTTACTGCTCATTACTCCATCTATCTTTTTCGCACGTGTTGTCGGATGAGATAGCTTATATTTTTACCCCGCACACAAAATAGTTCGTGCCGTCGATTAGGGCAACCTTAAAAATATTTCTGACAATCATAGAAATAAGTAAGATGTACCTGTAATATATTGATTCGAATCACTTGGCAGATCCAAAATGGGTTCTGACTTAAAGACTTGTGTTGAGGTGTGATGAACTTGTAAACCTAGAAATAGCAAAATAACATTTGTGGTTTATAAGTTTAAAATGCCAATTTACAACTATTTCTGGCAATCATAGAAGTGAGTAAGTTATACCTGTAATATATTGATTTGAATCACTTGGCAGATCCAAAATGGGTTCTGACTTAAAGACTTGTGTTGAGGTATGATGAACTGGTAAACCTAGAAATAGCAAAATAACATTTGTGGTTTATAAGTTTAAAAATGCCATATTAAAAATATTTCTGACCATCATAGAAATAAGTAAGATATTGTTACAAGATAGGCCAACGCCATCTAGTAACGAGAGGAAGAACTAGGTAGTAACTAGTGGCGCCATCTAGTATTGAGTTCCGCTAGAACTAATGTTCTCGAAAGCTCGTGTCGAATGCAATTTTCCAGAAGGTTCGAACCGAACATTCTGGATGTTTCTAGTCGCTTCGGGAACAATGAGTTCAAAAGTCGATTGTTCTGGAAGTTTCTCAAATTATCGAGAACAGTATGGAACGTTCCAGAAACTTCTTCCGTGCTATATAAAGAGCGGTCGGATTCGTCGTGGGTCAAGCCTGGCCGGAGGCTACATAGCTTAGTGTCCACAGGTTAGTCCGGTTAAGCAGTGGACGGCTACTTTGGCCGAACTGCGAGACGCCACTTAAAAAAAAATCGTAGTGGGTCAGTTTCGATTGAGAAGCGATACAAAGCGATCAAAGCGGAAAATAGTGCGAAATAATAGAATTGTTTAAGAAGTGTTTTTGTAATAAACAGTGATTAATTGAAGTCTGCTTTTTAAATAATTTATCCCTGAACCCCAGCTCGTAACAAATTGGTGTCAGAAGTGTGGGATAAATTATGCCGGTTCTACCGAAGGAAGACACGGAGGGGATGCGCACCAGGAGTCAGCGCCAGCAAGACGTAGACCAGAGACGCTTTGGAGACGCTCCCTCGCCGTCATCAAGTGGACAACGACACTCCGCGGCGGCAGCGGCATCAGCTCAATCTCCGGTGACCCCTGACCTCGCTGCTCTGATGACTTTTATGCAAGAGCAGGCTCGCCGCTTGGAAGAGCAGCTGCAGCGCGATAAGGAGGAACAGGCTCGCCGTCAGGAGGAGCAGATTCGCCGTCAGGAGGAGCAGTTCATGGTAATCAAGGACCTCCGCACTGCAATTGGTAAGGAGATGAAGGAGATAAAGGATCAGATCCAGCAGCAGGAGATCCGCATCGCCGGATTGGAAAGGATTGTTCGTGGGCTCAAATCTGGAGGAGAGGCCGTGGCACCTGCGGTAGTTGCGCCCTCGCCAGGTGGTTTTAAAGTGCCACCATTCGACGGATCTTCGTCATGGCCTGCCTACAAGATACAGTTCGAGGCCGTCATGAAATCGAATAGGTGGACCAAAGAACAGGCCTTGACTGCTCTAACCTTGGGTCTTCGCGACCAGGCCTTGATTGTGTTAGAGGCACTTGGACAGGACGTTACTTTCGAAAAGCTTCTGGAAGCATTGGAAGCTAGATATGGCGACGCGCATCTGGAACATGTGTTTCGCGCCCAGCTAAAGGACCGATCGCAACGTGTTGGTGAAACCTAACAGCAATGGGCTCTGGAGGTAGAAAAGCTGGTCCGGAAGGCTTACAAGTCTTCACCTGTGCTGATCGACGGGAATCTCGTACAGGTTTTCACGGATGGGATCCGTGACCTGGAGGTTAGGGCTGCCGTAAGGCTAGGCTATTTTAAGAACCTTAAGAACGCCCTAGCCTACGCTTTGGAGGTGGAAGCTGTACGACGGGACGACCGAGCTCACCGCATAAGGCAGGTTGTGACTTCACCCCTGTGCTATAGCTGTGGTGAGAGAGGCCACATCCGGTTGAGCTGCCCAAAGCAAAGGAGTCCCCATTGCGGAAGTCAGTTACCAGCAGCAGGAAAACCAGTAGACGCCAGAAGTAACTGGCAGTTAGTGGCTGGTGATGAAAGAGCTCCAAGGAACTCGATTTCACAAATTGTGTGTGAGTCACAATCATGTGACGGGAACAGAACACCACACAGTAATGCAGATGCTCTCCCGCGTAGGTCGTGTTCCGATCAATGTAAGCCCTGTGCCAGGCAAGAGGCTGAGCAGGCGACATTTGTGAGAATGTTGAGAACGGATCTTAGCGAAGATTGGAAGAGAATCTTGCAGAGTGCTCAGCAAGATGACAGAGACATAAACCCGATCCTCGAATGGAAGAAATCGGGAGCTCCTAGGCCTCTCTGGAGTGATGTTGCAGCAATGAGTTCTATCACCAAGGGTTATTGGGCACAGTGGGAAAGCTTAGTTATCCAGGATGGAGTTCTGTGCCGGAAATGGGAGAATGCTCGCGGTGACCAGTGTCATCTACAAATGGTCGTACCTAAAGTTAAGGTGCCGGAGGTCCTAAAGCTCTATCACAATGGAAGTTCAGGGGGTCACATGGGAGTTAAGAGGACTTTAATCAAGATCCGAGAACGATTTTACTGGATCCATTGTCGAGAGGACGTTGAGGAATGGTGCCGCAAATGCACAAGTTGTGCGGCTGTGAAAGGACCACAAACTCGTAGCAGAGGGGCACTAAAGGTTTACAATGTTGGTGCACCGTGGGAACGTATAGCATTGGATGTTGCTGGACCATTTCCAGAAAGCCAAAGCGGAAACAAGTACTTCTTGGTCGTCATGGACTACTTCACAAAATGGCCGGAAGTGTTTGCAATCCCCAATCAAGAAGCCGTTACGGTGGCTGATAAGTTAGTTCACGAAGTGTTTTGTCGGTTCGGGGTACCCTTGGAAATCCACAGTGACCAAGGCCGGAACTTCGAGTCCGAAGTGTTCAAGGAGACGTGTCGTGTGATGGGTGCTCACAAAACCAGAACTACTGCTTATCATCCGCAATCAGACGGGATGGTTGAACGATTCAACCAGTCACTAGAGGGATATCTTGCAAAGGTTGTGGAAAACAGACAGAAGGATTGGGACAAACACATTCAACCATATCTCATGGCATATC
This sequence comes from Orthosia cruda, assembly GCA_964057195.1. Classification (NCBI taxonomy): domain Eukaryota; kingdom Metazoa; phylum Arthropoda; class Insecta; order Lepidoptera; family Noctuidae; genus Orthosia; species Orthosia cruda. Next base: position 16,289,628 of record OZ059838.1, on the reverse strand, counting down.
GCAGTGCTGTTCATGAAACTACAACGGTAATACCAGCTTTTGCAAATTTCGGCTAATCACGTTTTTGCAATAAACAGTGATTAATTGAAGTCTGCTTTTTAAATAATTTATCCCTGAACCCCAGCTCGTAACAATATACCTGTTATATTTTGATTTGAATCACTTGGCAGATCCAAAATGGGTTCTGACTTTAAGACTTGTGTTGAGGTATGATGAACTGGTAAACCTAGAAATAGCAAAATAACATTTGTGGTGTATAATCCAAAAATGGTAAATTAAAAATATTTTTGACAATCATAAAGATGTACCTGTAATATATTGATTTGAATCACTTGGCAGATCCAAAATCGGTTCTGACTTAATGGCTTGTGTTGAGGGATGGTGAACTGGCAAACCTAGAAAAATAACAATTGTGGTTTAATTTATAAGTTTAAAAATGCTAAATTAAAAATATTTCTGACAATCATAGAAAAAATAGAGATGTACCTGTAATATATTGATTCGAATTAGGTGGCCAATCCACAATGGATTCTGGCTTAACAGCTAGTGTTGAGGTATCATGGTCTAGCAAACCTAGAAAAGGCAAATAAAATATTTTGTACAACAATGCAATGATAAGTACAACAATATTCATAACAATGTTTTAGAAAAACTAATGGAGATGATGTAACTGATAGGCATTTATATGATGTGGGAAGGAGATCAAAGTTGGCTTTGAAAAATCATAAAGATTAATATGAATGTCGATTTTTTGCTATTGTCTTGGTGAGATTAAGCACGCGTTTCTTAACCTCACAGTTTATTTTGATAACAAAATCGGTTTTTAGTGTTGTGTCTGTTGTTTTGTGTTGTCTGGTGGAGGAATCTTGTGTTCAGGTTTGTATCTGAAGCTATTTAGGCACTCATTTCCTTAGGAAATGAGTGCCTAACACACCACATGTCACATGTATTTTGTGCTATGGTGGAACCCATAAGGCTACAGATGACAAGTGCCCCGAACATTCAAGGCAAAAGTCTATCAAAATGATCATGTCTCAGGAAAACCTTAGTTACCGAGAGGCTTCAGTGAGATTCCCACACCCAAAAAAACTTTATTCAAATGTAACAGCAGGTCCCTCCCAAGCCAAACCATCTCAAGCTCCTCCATTTGAATCCCTTCTCTTCTCACCCCCTGTCTTTTCTCCTACTTCTTCTCCATATTCATCCCCTGTTAAAACATCATACCCTAAGACGGTTTATCGGTCGCCTAAGCCTAGAGCAGAGTTGGGTAAGTCATATGACACCCAAGCCCATAGGTCAATGATTTATAATCCTAATTCTTCTCAGCCTAATGGCTGTGCTCTCAATCCTCCTTGTGAAGAAACTACTCCCCTTCCCACTCCTAATGACAACCTAATAGAGCTCCTGAGATGCTCTCTGATTAATATTTTATCTAAATTTAGTGACTCATTACCGCACAATGTCGTTATATTAGTTGAACAACTGCTCAAATCCTGGACTCGCCAAAATGGAGCAAAAAATTCTTCAGTGGAACTGTAGATCCATTCGTAGAAAAAAACACGATTTAATTTATTTAATAAATCGGTATAAACCCGTCGTCTTTGCTGTTTCGGAGACGTGGCTCAGTCCCGGATCTCCCTTTAGGGTTCCTGGATTTTCGTGTCTTCGGGACGATAGAGATGACGGATGGGCGGGTTGCGCCCTTATGGTTAGCAGATCTATCACTTTTTCCGAAATCCCTCTCCCCCGTCATGATCCTGGTCTACATGTAGTTGCAGTAAGAGCCAAGGACATATTCTATGTATCTGCCTATATTCCTCACCCCAACGCTAATCTTTTGTCTGAGTTTAACTCTATACAAAGACAAAGAAGACAAAGACAAAGAAGACAAAGACAAAGATATTTTATTTCAACTAGGCCACAAAGCGGCACTTTTGAACGTTAGTTACATTAAAATTTACAGGGAATAAAAATTGATTCTACCGTGCATTCGGAAAGTAGCTTGTTATGGAGAAGAACGCACAAGAAACTCCATACTTACTCTTTTAAAAAAAAATATGTTTTTTTTACAATATTTAGGTACATAAGTACATACATTAATAAATTTATATGTGTGAGGACAATGCACCCAGAATCACTACATACTATACTACGTACAGGTACAAAGTATTAAAAGTACTCACACATGTACTGTGCAGTTACATAATAAGCGCTAGAAAAACACTAGCATCCGAAGCAGTTAAGTTAAGACCAATCCCAACTGACGGCGCCCGTTCACGAACATGACGCATGAATCGGCACCACCCAGCTCAACCATCATGAAGGGAACCGAATGATCCAACACACACGCCACCATCAGAGAGACATTTGAGAGAGCATGACACACTCAACTGCCAGGGCAAACACAAGTCAACGAACGACACCGAGGTACAGCAAATGGTAGATTTACAGTTGGGTACATAGTACTCACACACGTGCTGCGCAGTTATACTATACTAAAAGAAATTGAGTCTATATAATACAAATATATTCATACAGTCTTCAGCAGGTCCAACAATTCTACAAAACAATAATGTTCTGCATATCACTTGTTTTTGCGCCCTAGTGGTTGTGGAGCAAGAGTAGCATTGAGCCAAGCATTTTTATCAGTGATGTAATCCCCCAACTTATAATATGCCTGCCTGCATAGTGTGCGTTTTATACAAGTTTTAAATTTCGTCTCATTCAGTTCTAGAATGTGGGGAGGAATTTTATTGTAACATTTTGTACAGTACCCCATGAAAGAAGAGGCTACTTTAGCCAGTCTGAAACCTGGTTGAACTAATTGGTCCCTATTTCTAGTAATGTAATTATGTCTATCTCCGTTTATACTAAAAAGATGTAAATTTTTTCTCACGTATATGATATTTTCATAAATATATTGACAAGGAACCGTCATGATGTTAATGCCCTTAAACAGTTCCCTTAGAGAATCGCGCCGGCGAAGATTGTATATCGCTCTGATGGCTCGTTTTTGCAGAATAAAAATTGACTCAATGTCTGCAGCCCTTCCCCATAGTAAAATACCGTAAGACATTATACTATGAAAGTAACTAAAATAGACCAGCCTCGCGGTATCTACATCACTAAATTGACGAATCTTTCTAACAGCATAAGCTGCCGAACTTAGCCGCCCTGCAAGTGATATTAAATGAGGACCCCATTGTAACGTTGAGTCTAGCGTGATCCCCAGGAAAACCGTTTTATCGACGAATTCTAGCTTCTCCTTGTTTAAGATAATGTCACAATCAGTACTTTTTACATTCGACAAGGAAAATTTTACGCACTTGGTTTTTTTACCATTTAAAACTAAATTATTTGCAGTGAACCAATCCTGAACCTGCCGTAGCGCGTTATTTACGTCGTCAACCTGATAAGTACGTCTATTTATTTTAAAAATTAAAGATGTGTCATCAGCAAATAACACCATGTTTAGTTTGTTTTCCAATAAACGGGGTAAATCGTTTATGTATATTAAAAATAAGAAAGGACCTAATATTGAGCCCTGGGGTACCCCCATTTTCACGTTTAACCCCGACGAATTCACACCGTTTATCTGAACTAATTGCTGTCTATCACTTAAATAAGATTCAACCAAACTTAACGCTGATTGACCTAGCCCGTAATGCTCAAGTTTCAGAAGTAATGTTTCATGATTAACGCAATCAAACGCCTTCGACAGGTCGCAGAAGATACCTATGGCATCCTGCGACTCTTCCCACGCATTAAAGATGTGTTTTAATAGGGTGACACCAGCGTCAGTTGTACAACGTCCTTTGGTGAAACCATACTGTTTATCATGCAAGATTTTATTCGTATTAAAATGAATGAGCATTTGATTAAGCATTATCTTCTCAAATACCTTGCTGAAAACCGGCAACACGGATACTGGTCTATAATTATTTGTGTCTTTACTGTCCCCGGATTTAAAAAGTGGTATAACCTTACTATATTTCATTAGATCCGGAAAGACTCCTTGATCCACACACAAATTAAAAATTACAGCTAAGTACGGCGCTATAGTCTGAATGATGGAGGTACAAGCTTTGATGGACATTCCCCACAGATCTTCAGTCGGTTTGATCTTGATTTGCTTAAAAGCTTTTATTACTGTTATGGGGTTTATATGTGAAAAGTTAAATACATTCGGGCAGGCTGAAACGTTCGCGTTTAATAATCCAAAAGCAAAGCATAGCATACTCTCTTCTATTCCATCCCCCTTGATTGCGTTAGGTGATTTTAATTGCCGCTTTTAGATGACCGCAACCTTTGCATTCTTAATGATGGATCTGCTACCCGTAGGGTTTCCCCTACCCAAAATATTAGTGTTCCAGACCTTTCTTTCTGTTCTCCTTCCTTAGTTTCAACAGCTTCCTGGTCTGTTCTCCCTAATTCTTTCGGGAGTGATCATTTTCCTATACTTATTTCATTTCCTAGTTCTCATCCTCGTTCTCCTCCAATCCAACCTCTACAAAAATATCGCCTTCCCCAAGCCGACTGGCCTAAGTTCTCGTCCCATCTGGACTCTGAACTCCAAAACTTTCCCCAAATAAATCCTTCCAACTCCCTTGCCCTCTACAACGATTTCGTTGAATGTTTGATAAAAGCGGCCGACCTTTCAATACCCCTGAAGAACTCCGCCCGTCACTTATTACCTTCTCCACCTTGGTGGGCTGCTGAGTGCACGGATAGCGTTCGCAAACGCAAAGTAGCTGAGAACACTTTCTCCTCTAGTCTAAACATGACTGATTATTTGAATTTTAAAAAGACTTCTGCAAATACACGTAGGTTATTGGCAAAAAAAAAAGGAGTGGTTGGCTCAAATTTTGTGAGTCTCTTTCTCCACGTTCCCCAGTTTCCCTTGTGTGGAAAAAAATAAAAATCTACCGCAAAGCTTGTGATCAGCCTCTTGACATTTCGACCAACGACACAAGTTCCTGGTTGGAAGACTTCATAATTAAATTAGCCCCCCCCTTTGTTCCTAATTTTGATTGCCTTCCCACTATAAATCCTTCTTCGCCCTCTTCCTCTGATAGATTTGATGACCCATTCTCTTATTCAGAATTGACATGTGCCTTGGATCACCTCCGTGATTCTGCTCCGGGTGTCGATGGAATCCCCTACTCCTTCATTTCCAAATCTTCTTCTAACTGTAAACTACTCTTCCTCAACCTAATAAATTCCTTTTTCCATACAGGCCAAGTTCCAGAGTCATGGAAATCCCAAATCATTATCCCAATATTGAAACCGGGAAAAGACCCAAAAGAATCAGCTTCGTATCGCCCTATCGCTCTATCTTCTGTCTTGTCTAAAATCATGGAGAACCTTATCAAGAACCGGCTTGAATGGATCTTAGAAACCAAAGGCATTTTATCCAGATCTCAGTTCGGTTTTCGAAGGGGTATGGGCACTCTGGATAGCCTTAGCATTTTCTTTTCTGACGTCCGCATTGCTTTTTCCAAAAATGAAAGCGTTCTTGGTGTTTTTCTAGACATAGCTTCAGCCTACGATAATGTCCAACTTCCAATACTCAGGCAAAAGCTGCTACAGCTGAGTATCCCTGTGAGGATGGTCAACATCATCTGTAATCTCCTTATGTCCCGCTCTATTTCAATTCGCCTTCAAAACTCCCTTTCTCCAAGCCGTCTAGTGTGGAAGGGCCTACCTCAGGGGTCGGTCTTAAGCCCAATTCTTTATAATCTATACACTTATGATTTAGAGTCTTCAGTTAGCTGCTTCTGTAAAATTTTACAATATGCCGACGACATTGCTCTCTACTGTAGTTCAGCCTCCTTCTCTGATTCCGCATCTCGCTTAAATTCTGCCCTTCACTATTTAAATCAATGGTTGACTGACCACGGCCTAAGCCTGTCAGTCCCCAAGTGTAATGATGTTGTCTTTTCCCGCAAACGTAATATTCCCCCGATAAACCTTTTAGTTGAAAATGAACCCATTTTGATTCATGACAAAGTTAAATTTCTTGGCCTTATTCTTGACTCAAAATTATCTGGTTACAATCATTTGGACTACATTTCCAAAAAATGTGAAAAAGGCATTAATGTCCTGCGTGCCCTCTCTGGAGTACGCTGGGGAGCTCATCCAACTTCCCAGAAAATCTTATACAATGCCATAGTTCGTAGTCACTTTGACTATGGAAGCTTTCTCCTGGAACCGTGCAACAAAATAGCCCTCTGCAAACTTGAAAAGATCCAATCCAAGTGCTTGCGCATTATCACGGGAGCTATGAAATGCTCACCTATAAATGCCCTTCAGGTAGAATGTTTAGAGCCCCCACTTCACCTTCGTAGACAATTTCTCTGTGATAGGTTTTTTTATAAAGTCATCCAGAACAAATCTCACCCCCTTGTCCCCCTTATTCGTACTCTTTGTGAGTTAATCCCAACGTCCCCCTATTGGACCCATAAAAATCCTCCTCTACTTGTTATTAGCTTTAGGAAATTTAATAATATGCACATTTCTTTAGTCCAATCAAAAACGGACCCTCTATTTGAAGTAGATTTTGACTCCTTACTATTCCAACCAAAAATTATTCTTAACTTTAGTATCTCTAAACATGACCCTGCAGCCAATGATAAACTCAACAGAATTCTAGCTGAGGACTGGCACGATTGGCTCACGGTATTTACTGACGCTTCTAAGTTGTCAGATGATAGCAATGTCGGTTCTGCTGTGTGGATCCCAAAATTCAAAATTATCCTTAATGTTCGTAGTTCTCCATTTGGCTCTATTTATACTGGGGAAGCAATAGCTCTCCTGGAAGCAGTTTCCTACATTGAATCGCATGGACTCAACAAATCCCTAATTCTCTCGGATTCTCTAAGCTGCCTTCAGGATTTATTAAAGTCGCCTTTCCGTTCTCGTCACAATTTTTCTCTTGTTTTACAGATAAAACAACTTCTTTATAGATGCCATTGTTTAGGTATAGAGATTGCACTGGCTTGGATCCCTAGTCATTCTGGAATCGTTGGTAACGAGAATGCGGACTCGATTGCCAAGTCGGCTACTCGGAATGGGATCGAATCACGTCCATCTTGTTATACCCGTGATTTGCGCTGTCTTGCTAAACCAGAGATGATGAAGAGCTGGAATACCCATTGGCAAAACTCACGTTTATTGAAGGGAAAATTTTATGGCTCTATTCAACCATATATTCCTTCTAAATGTTGGTTCAGCAAACTTAAATTTTCAAATAAATCAGCTAACTCCGTTATAATTCGACTCCGACTTGGGTTTGTTTGCACTCCTGTCTTTTTGGCCAAAATACACGTGAGAGACAATTCTTTGTGTGAATGCGGTCTAGCGGAAGGTACTCTGGAGCACTTATTTTTTTCCTGTCCTCGTTTAACTATTCCCCTTTACGACTTGCTTCCTGATAACATTCCCAGCCCAATTAACATCTCGTTTCTATTGACTTTAGTCCATACCCCCGCAGTAAAAATTCTTTATAGATTTATTAATAGTAACAAAATCCAACTGTAGCTAGTATTTCTATTTATGTATTATATACTTGAAGTTTTAACATTTATTTTGTGCTGTCCTATATGTTTTAACCAAAATTGTTTTGTCCCTTTTTAGCATGGTGAACAATGGAGGTCATCGCTACAAACACTGATCAATAGTTATATGACAGTATGCATAATTTTAAACCGACTATTTTCATCTACCTTGACATTGGCAAAATCATCGAATGTTCATTGGAGCTATAAACATAAAAATTTAATTTAATATGAATGTCAATTTTTGTAAAATCTACCAGACATGCAAAGCCAGAGTTCTAGTAGCCGATATGAATCATTATAACAGGCAGTACTGCCACACAATTGGTGAGGCAAGTGTGAATGTGGTTCTGTTCTTATAAATAAAGTACAATAAAGTATATTTAATTATAAACTTGAATTGAATTGAACTCTTACCTGTAAGATAGAGTGTAGGTACAGCTTTACTACATAAACGTTTGCTGAGATACTTTACATCAGCTGTAAAATGAATATCACATATTTTCTTGTGTTTCCAGTCAGATGCTGTTTCCAATTTGCCCCCAAGTACTTGAATCCATTGCTTATATCTGTTAGGATCCGTTGGAAAACGATGCAGGGGAATACCTAAAAAAATTAAAATACTACCTACAAATGGCATCTTTAAAAATGATATGAGAAATGGTATTCTTTTTATAATTCAAAATAAACAAAAAAAAACTAATTCTCATAATATCATTTTTAAACACAAGTCTTTTTGGAAGAAAACTATGCATTTTTCAATATTTCCTGCCTATCTTATATCTCCAAGGCATAGAGAGAGAACTCAGAAAACACATTGTATCTTTGCAGCCTACTTGGCTGAGAAAATTTACAGAACCTGACCTAGCAACCAAAGAACCCAGACTAATAGAGTAATTTTCTTTATTTTACTATAAGATAATAAAGCCACATATAATTAAAGCATGAAGGAGAGCAGTGGTGGCCCAGTGGTAACGGCCACAACTTACAAGTTATAAGTTGTGGGTTCGAACCCAGGCATGCGCTTTACTTTTTGTAGATTATTTCATCACCATTGCTCTCAAAACAGTGACTAAAATCATAGTGAGGCATGTTTTAGAATCAAAAAATTTAACACTTGTGACATTCACCAACCCACAATGGGCCCGCATAGGTAGTAGGCCCATTCCCTCTCACAGAGAGTAGGCCTGATGCACAACAGACAACATGGGAGCCTAAGTGCGGCAAAGAGGGTTTATCTATCCTATTCTATCCTTATGGTTTTCACTCTGTTTTTATGCTATAATTGGACGAGGAAAATAAAAATTTTGTTTTTGAATTCAGTAAGGACAGTGATTATGACATGATTATGTGAACTTACCGGGATTATACTCACATCCTAAGGCGCATCGCTTACGCATGATTTCCTATATAATAAAATAATAATACCGTGTTTTCGATCTAACAAGAAGCAGACTACTACTACTAATCGTACAATAATTTCACGTTATGTGTGGCAGAGCAGTTTGGCTCAACTCTTCTCGGGTCAGGGGATTTTCATCGAAGAAGTAAGTACAATTATTGAGTACCGCAAGTACGAGCAAATACTTGCCGTTTGTGGATAAACTTGTGAAATCAGTGAACATCAGACTATAAAAAGTAATTCAGTTCAGTATCAATCACCCACAGTGTACTTTTGTGTTTAATGGTATGATTAATAATCATAATAATCACCATAAATTTTATCTGTGCTAATAATAAATTAATAATAACTAATTTAAAATCACTAAGAAAGTAAGACAACAAAAACAATGTCAAAAATGACAGATTGACAGAATTGTCAAATTGGCAGTGTTGCCAGTGGCAGATAGTCAAATGTTACATGAGACATCTCAAAAAGTTACATTTTCATGAGAAAAGTTACATTACCTTATTTTAAGTGGAAAACGACACTAAAATAACAAAATAACACAATTTGTTTTTGCTACTTTTTAGATAACGGAACGCGCCCACTATTCGAATTTTCGCGCGGGCGGGCCCTCTCCCGCAACTATCACGGGTAAATCCGTTGAGTTTAGTTTAGATCATTCTAATTACAATTAGAAACAACAATGTAGCTAGGTATCTACTTGGTCGCATAGCGAAAAGATCGATAAACAAATTCAAATCTGGGTAACGCCGGCCGATAGATATTCAACCCACTCTAGTTCTTGTAAACGAAACCAAAGTTACTTAAAAATGAGTAATAAATAGCCAAATGAACTTCTTGAAGCTATGTGCAGTGCATGACACACATATATCATGCTACTTGATAATCATGTTATTTAGTTGACGATTGATACAAAAATAAACTTATTTCAGTAGCAAATACGACTTTGCTGTTGATTTACTGATTCCCTTAATAATTACGTATTAAATTAAAACTATAACATATACTAACCAAGTATTGTTACCACAAACAAGTCGAAAACGAACCAATCACTACACTATTGACGAAATAAATTTTATGAATAAAATTCTATGCAGAGATATTAAAACTTTCGTATTTATTTACTCTTCTTTGGAGATAATAAAACTTTAGCAAACAAAACACGACGCTCACTCGCTCGCCGGAGTAAGTGGGTTGGAAGATTTAGGAATTCACGTGAGTGAGTGAGTGAATAAAGTCAGTATGCTTAGTGCGAGTTTTATAAACGGGATGGTCGCGTAAACGTTTACGCAAATTTGTATGGCGCTGGATAAGCGCCACCTAGTGGCGTACGTGAGAACTATAAGTTCTGAGTGCAAGTTTATAAAATATTTCGTCACTAGTGACAATCGACTACATCTCACAAGTAAGCGCGTCATTAAGCACTTATATCAGCGTAAACATGCTTTTCGCGAGTGTGAGTTGCACTTTTTGACAGTTTTGACATCTCGTATCGTAAACAAAATCACTTGTGAGCTACTAAGCTTGTCACTGATATTTTTGCGGTGAGAGCGCTGTGAGAGTGATAAACTTACCAAGTTATTACACATAATTATGTTATAACATATACTTTTATGGTATATTATAGGTTCTTTTTCATTTCTATCACTTCTAATAGTTATGGGAATGGGATTGGTAATTTAAAAATCGTCAGTCAAATTAATTATAACAGATTACCAAGATTAAAAAATGAAAATTCAATTTTAACTAATTACATAATAACAATCTTGACATAAATAAAGGTAAATAAAAAAAAAAAAACAAAAACAGTGTCTGAACTGGGAATCGAACCCAGGACCTCACTAGAAACTATAGATAGACCATCCCTGCGATCATCAATGAAACCACCTGGCTTGCAGCATAAGATCCTGGGTTCGATTCCTAGGTCAGACACTGTTTTTGTTTTATTTTATTTAACACATAAAATAACTCTGTATAAAAATTATGTCAAGATTGTTTTACGTAATTAGTAAAAAAAATATTTTTTTATCTTGTTTATTTAAATATTAAATTATGATGTTATTAGTTTAAAATTTTGTAATTACATTTTACTCTTTTTATTTCATTGTCCAATGTTCATGTAGCCGAATATGTTTATATGGAGCAACTGCCTATCTGACACTACACAATACAATAATTAAGCAATAGATGCCTGTGTTTATAATTTGAAAGGATAAATGCCTAGCGAATCCACAGAGCACCGAGAGAGCGCGTGACGTCAGCGGTCGGGCGCCGAGCCCCGCTCGCACATGTTTACATTTGATATTTTTTATAATACGATGAATAGGCATTTTAGACTGTGCCCATTGTGGTTTGAATGTATGATTAGTAGTCTAAGTCACTAGTCCTCATTTTTCACAATTAATGATAAAATCACAGAATATTATTAGAACAAATATTGTAGACAGCTGAGACACGCACAAGCAAGAATTATGCCACAAACAGACAAAAAAATAGAATGTCAAGTGTCGACAAGTGGTCCTGTAGTACCCGATAACATTTTAAATAATAAGAGAAGTCTAAAATTCCAAATTCCCAAAACACCACTTCAAAGGCAAACCATAAACAAACTTCTAATTTCACACGTTATAACCACTACTATTTTAATAGTGTGTCGATTCCAATAGGAATAGCGAATAAAAATGTCAACCTATTTCGTCGGTTTATTAAATGATGAACGCGTCTCACAGTGACTACACGCTTGTGAATCGTTGACTGCTGTAGCAACACACACTCGCATGTTTACGATAGTCGATACCGTCGACGTATACTTGCCTTTCACGGTGATGACGTTCAACGAATAATTTTATTAAACTCGCACTAAGCATATATGCTTAGTGCGAGTTTAATAAAATTATATACGTCGACGGTATCGACTATCGTAAACATGCGAGTGTGTGTTGCTACAGCAGTCAACGACTCGCAAGCGTTTAGTCACTGTGAGACGCGTTCATCATTTACCTTAAGTTGGTAACCCGTGTATAAACCGACAAAATAGGTTGACATTTTTATTCGGTATTCCTATTGAAAGCGACACACTATTAAAATAGTAGTGGTTATAACATGTGAACTTAGAAGTTTGTTTATGTTTTGCCTTTGACGTTTATTTGTTTTGTTTTGCGTAGTTTGAATTTTGGATTGCTCTTACTATTTAAATTATAATCGGGCACTACAGGACCACTTGTCGACACTTGACATTTCATATTTTGGGCTGTTTCTGGCATAATACTTCTTACTTGTGCGTGTCTCAGCGGTCTACAATATTTATGTACCTAGTACCTACTAATAATATTCTGTGATAATCATTAATTGTGAAAAATGAGGACTAGTGCATCCCAATTTGAAATGCTCGTGACGTTTATGGAACAGTAAGTATAATAATATATATTATTTACTTGGTATCTAGCCAATCTCTGAACTTTGTAAAACTAAGTTTGTTGTTTATTAGACATGGCGATCTCAGCAAGTTATCCACCTCCAATGCCCGAGGTAGGATAACGAGCATTCAACATTGGGAGGAATTGACTGCTTTACTGAACAGCGATGGTGCAGGTGCCACCAAAACAACTGAAAGGTGGAAGAAAGTAAGTCAAAAAAATAAATTGTTTGTTCACCTATGTTGCTGAAAGCTGGTGTGGTTTTGGGAAATAAAGTGTTGGCTTTTTGTATAATATATGGCATGGAGTGACTTCAAAAATAACACAAAAAAAAAAGCTGCCTGTCTGCATAAAGCAGCTAGTGGAACTGGTGGTGGGCCAGCAGTATTTGCCAAGTTAGCCGATTTAGAGCAAAGAGTTTTAAATTTGATGGGTGTGCAAGTGGCTACAGGCTTGGCATTGGAAGAGGCTGGATTATCACAGGTTTTAAATTCTTCATATTATAACAACGCATGGCTAGTATTTTATTTTATTGGTAACTTATAAATAAAATTGTACTCTATTACAGGAGATTCACATTCAGCCTGGTCAGGCTCAGTCAACCCTGGATGAACACATACAAAATCAGTTTGAAGAATGTAAGTTGCCATTGTGGTTTAAGCATATTATTAATAAATTTATTACTACTAATACTGTTTCTATAAACCTACATTTTTTTCTATTTCAGATTCTCAGCAAAATGTGGAAAATGAGAGTGAGATAATTGTTGCTGCCCCTCGATCACCATTACCTTTATTGGTCAGGAGGGATATATCTTCTCCGCCTCTTATTTTTGTAGAGCAAAAAGATCAAAGTAAGATATAAGCCATTTTTTAGATAAATAATTTAATAATAATTCATATCAAAGCATTCATATGTAAAGTAGGAATATGCATAAATTCTTTCTTAGCAAAGAAACATTTTTTAACTTTAAGTGTTTTTGATAAAACGTAACATAGTGATAGTTGCTTTACTGTGATGTATGGTTATGTAACATCTTTAGAAATTATTTTAAGTGTTATATATTTTAGGTTCTCAACATACTTCGAATGAGCCTGGACCATCCAGAACATCCATTGCCCCGCAACCAAGACAACAACAACATTCACCTCCACGACCTGCCATGGCTTCCACACAGCTACCTTTGGTGGAGATACAAGTGGAAGGTAAGATAGAGCCTTAAAGTCGCTTGAAATGACAATTATTATTGATATTAACTTTAGTTGACCGCCTCGTTGGTCTAGTGATGGCAAGCGCTACTGCAGAACATGACGTCCTGGGTTCGATTCCTGGGTCAGGCAGTGTTATAGGGTTTTTCAATGTGGAATTGATAAGTATAGTCCTCACCAAACTTCTTGGCCGCCCTGAAGTTGGTTTACCGGATGCACAAGGCACGAAATGGTGCTGTTTTTGTTTGAGATTTACTACTTTAGCAGCCATTGTAGCCAACTTTAGGGCGGCTAAGAACTCAGGACTTTATGGCAGTCTATGGCAATAGGCTCGCCCCCTATTACATGGGACTTAAACATAACTGGTAAAAAGTGGGCGTACTATAGGTGCACCTCGGCCTAACCTGATGTTGATAACATGTGATGTTATGTTAATGACATTTATTATTTTTTTACAGGCATGCTCTCCCCAACCAGAGCCTCATCTATTCAAGTGGTTCAGCCAGAGCCTGCTCCATCTGTGCAAATTACTCCTCGCCGTGCAAGGACAAGGACTCGAGGCACACCTCGTAGACGAGGAGTAGAGAGAGCAAGGCCAGCACACATTGAGCAGACAGCCCAGCACTTTCTCGAAGCTGACTCTTTTTGGAGAACATTCAAAGAGCAGCAGCACCGAGACCAGACGAGGATAAGGGAAATGGAGATACAAGTTCAGAGGGATTGGCAGGCATTTGGAGAACGAGCATTAAATCTCTTAGAAAGACTGGTTGACAAGTTTTGATAGATAAATAGAGAGGCCTTTGCCCAGCCGTGGGACAGTTATACTGTTTTTTTATTTAAGATATATATACTCTATTTTTATAACATCCGCTAGATGAACCATGTTCATTTTTTTGTTTTATTTTTAGAAAATCTATTTAGGTTACTTAATCTGTTTCTAATTCAAAATTTATTATTGTTGCGGCATTTTTGCTTCTATTGGTTTTTTTTATAGTGTATTCTTGTTATTTTAAGTTTTGATTTTTCCTTAAATCATATAAATATATATTTTATTATTTATCTACCAATCCGCACTGGGCCCGCGTGGTGGATTATAGCCCACTCCCTCTATGAGAGGAGGCCTGTGTCCCAGCAGTGGGAACTTTAAAAAGGCTGATGATGTGATGTGTGATGTGATTTAATATGTTATTTATTGTAATATTGTGTAAGGTAGGTAGTTAAGAAGTTCCTGATTTGTGATATAATTTAAGACTGAATGGAAATAACATTACTTAATAATAAAAGTATTGCAAGCTTAGTAGTTGATCTTTCAATATGTTACCTCTTATCATTAGTTTTATTGCCACGCACCCCGCGCATGTAAGCGGATAATTATTGTAATATTTTGTAAGATAGCTGGTTAAGAAGTTCCTGATTTGTGCTATAATTTTAGACTGAATGGAAATAACATTACCTAATAATAAGTTATTAATAAAAGTATTGCAAGGTTAGTAGTTAGGCTTTCAATATGTTACCTCTTATCATAGCTTGACTAAGCTATGGTATGAGGTCTCATATAAGGAAAAGAGGTCTTGGGGGTGAATCTGACCATACAACAAGCAACTGCTTGTTGTATGGTCAGATTCACTCGGAGTGTTAAGATGGGTGCTCTGTGGATTCCCTAGGCATTTATCCCTTCAAATTTGAAACACAGGAATTTCTTGCTTATTTTTTTATTGTTTAGTGTCAGATAGGCAGTTGCTCCATATAAACATATTCGCCTACATGAACATTGGACAAAGAAATAAAATGAGTAAAATGTAATTACAAAATTTTAAACTAATAACATAATAATTTAAATTACCAAGATAAAAAAATGGAAATACATTTTTTTTACTAATTACAGAATAACTGTCATGCCATCATTTTTATAAAGAGTTATTTTATGTGTTAAATAAAATATAACAAAAACAGTGTCTGACCTATGAAACAAAAGCATATAAATTAAATTTTAACTTATTACATAAAAACAATCTTGACATAAATAAAGGTAAATAAAAAAAAGATAAACCAAAAAGAGTGTCTGACCTGGGAATCGAACCCAGGATCTCATGCTGCAAGCCAGTTTCATTGATTGCAGGGTAGGTCTATTTAAGTTTCTAGTGAGCATGAGGTCCTGGGTTCGATTCCCAGGTCAGACACTCTTTTTGATTTGTCTTTTTTTTATTTATCTTTATTTATGTCAAGATTGTTATTATCCAATAAGTTAAAAGTGAATTTATATGCTTTTATCTTGGTAATCAGTTATTATTAATTTAACTGACGATTTTTTTAAATTACCAATCACATTCCCATAACTAATAGAAGTGGTAGAAATGAAAAAGAACCTATAATATACCATAATCGTATCATAAAATTTAAACCTAACTCTAATACTAAAAAAATATTTTTAAACTAATAAAATTCCAGTCTTCTAACTAACTGATCCCTTAAAATCCTTCCTCTGATTAGGTCAGATGTTGGACCTCCTATTTCCCTCTCTGTTGAAATGGGTTCATTCGGTTCTGGCTCATTATCGTGGTCCAATCCTATAAAGAAATATAATTTAGTATTTAATACACCAATAAGCAATTGATTGATTTTAGCATTAATAATTAATTAATACCAGTGATATCCTCTTCTTCTACAACATTAAGGTCAATGCCAAAGTTGTGTAAAACGCAGCAGGCTTGTATAATTCTTGCACATTTCAGAGGCTTGTAGTGTAGCACTCTATCTTTGTTTAAACAACGCCAACGATTCTTCAACCTCCCAAACGTATTTTCTATGACGACTCTCGCTACCACATGTTTTTGGTTATATCTGGCTTGTACAGTATTTGGAGCAGCATCTAAAATTAGAGTCATCAGCCATGGCCGTTGTGGATATCCGGAATCTCCTAAAATTATGATGATGTATTAGTTGTTTCTTACTGTAATGCGCAATGTTGTTCAAACAATATTTTATCACAAACAGCATACCTAAAAGCCACACCATTTCTCCATTTTGGTGCAACAACTGCATATATTGGTTGACATCACTATTTTCCCATATAAATGAGTCGTGATTTGCACCCCCAAATTTGGCATTTACATTAAGAATTCTATATTGGTCATCACATATCTGTAAATTAAAGAAATAAGTAAATAAATATACATACACAAAGAAAATAAAAATTATGGAAGTAAGAATAGATAATCATATTTACCATTTGAACATTTATTGAATGATAGTGCTTGCGGCAATAATAAATATGTTCTTCTTCCTTTGGTGGTCCAAATATTCTAAAATGGCTGCAATCAATACACCCAATTACTCCGGGTATTCCATATTTGGAACAAAACCTGAAATTAACAGCCTAAGTACATTTCCAAATAACACTGATATTTTATATATATTAATATTTAATCATAACCATACCTTCGACTGATTGCTTGCCTGGCAGTTGGAGTGGTTGGAAACCGTACATATTTTTGGATCATTCTTTTATGTGTCAGAGCCTTGGTAACTTGTTCAATGTAGACACTACACATTTTTTGTGAGACATTTTTGGCAACTCCTACTGGCCGCTGGTAAGACCCGGTTGCGTAAAAAAATAGTGCTGTGGGTACCTAAAAAATAAAGTTGAAAGATAATAAGAACAGTGTGCAGCCCTAGGGGCAAGTTGAAATAAGTAGGTGTACCTATCTCAAAAATGTTGATACATTACCTTATCTTCCAAGGTTACCCGTTGCGAAGACTTTAAATCGGACAGCCGCCTGAGCTCTTGGCATAAAAACCTGACGGCCTGCTTAGGAAGGCGATACCTTCTCTTAAATTCGGCCTCCGGAAGCTTTCTAAGCGGATTGCTTAAATTACGTGCTTTTGCACGCCCACTGGCCATTTGATTACGCTCATCTTGAGTTCTAGCGGTCTCAAAAATCCTCCAAGCGAAATAAAGCCGAGATGCCATTGTAATTTTTGTTCACAACACGAAATTATATGTAATAACTTGGTTAGTTTATCACTGCCACAGCACTCTCACGACAAAAATATCAGTGACAAACTAAGTCGCTCACAAGTGATTTTGTTTACGATTCGAGCTGTCAAAACTGTCAAAAAGTACAACTCACACTCGCGAAAAGCATGTTTACGCTAATATAAGTGCTTAATGACGCGCTTACTTGTGAGATGTAGTCGATTGTCACTAGTCACGAAATATTTTATAAACTTGCACTCAGAAATTATAGTTCTCACGTACGCCACTAGGTGGCGCTTATCCAGCGCCATACAAATTTGCGTAAACGTTTACGCGACCATCCCGTAAATAAAACTCGCACTAAGCATACAGAGGCCTTAGTGCGAGTTTTTACTCACGCTCACTCGTGATACGTAAACATCATTTTGTATTGAATCTGGATAAGCGCCGTCTGGTGACGGTAAGGAGAAACCACTTTTTTTGTATACATTTTGACATAAGAGATCGTTTACGTATCACGAGTGAGCGTGAGTTAAAACTCGCACTAAGGCCTCAGAGGCCTTAGTGCGAGTTTTTACTCACGCTCGCTCGTGATACGTAAACATCATTTTGTATTGAAACTGGAAAAGCGCCGTCTGGTGACAGTAAGGAGAAACCACTTTTTTTGTATACATTTTGACATTAGAGATCGTTTACGTATCACGAGTGACCGTGAGTAAAAACTCGCACTAAGGCCTCTGAGGCCTTAGTGCGAGTTTTTACTCACGCTCACTCGTGATAAGTAAACATCATTTTGTATTGAAACTGGATAAGCGCCGTCTGGTGACGGTAAGAAGAAACCACTTTTTTTGTATACATGTAACACTACGTTTAAGAGACGGGACTAGAGGTGAGACGTATATACTGGAATAGGTTTTTGGAATAGGTTTTTGGCCGGACGTGTAAAGACTTATTCCGCGCGCACCACATAAACGCGTATCGAGTATTTAAGCGTACGGCGTTTGACACGTAGTCACGTACTACCATACTTGCGTCTAGTGTTTGCGGCGGGCGACCCACAGGCTCTGTCAGTTCCGGTGACGTTCGAAGATGTTCGGTTCGGCTCTCGAAGTTAGCGAGTCGATTTATTTGTTTCGCGTTTCTAAACCTAATGTCTATACTAATAGAATAGTTTTTACTTTGGTAGGAAGGTTGGTTTGGAAACAATAGGCAGAGGTGAAAACCTATGCCAATTGTTTACAACTGAGAGATAACATTAGACATTGAAATAATCCCATTTTACAGCCCATTCAACCGATTTTATGCCATACCTATGCTTACGGAATAGAACTCAAAATCGGTTGAACGGACTGTAGAAATTTCTAATGTTATTTTAAATGGATTATAGTAATGTTTGTTTTTTAAAACAGTACGTCACAGAAACGGTACCTATTGTTTACGTGAACGTATGTTTAAAGATGTGTAGAGAAATTACTTTTGTTTAATTTGTTCAAGTGTGCACTGAGTTATAGTGTTTAAGTATTTTTTATCAAGTTCTAAATTTAAATTAACAATGCCTCCGAAGAGTAGTATCACCTGGGATCATTTTGACGATAAAGGGGACTATAAAGCACAGTGCAAAATATGTAAAATAGACATTTCATTTAAAGCATCAGTGTCGAATTTGACGAAACATTTGAAGAGGCGACATGGTACTATACGTTAAGTGCCCAGAGAAAACGAACAAATCGAGCAGATAGAACCATCACTTCCAGAACCTTTACAATCAACATCAACTACTGCTCCAGAAATGGCCTCTACAAACGTTCAAGGTAATTCATCGAGAGTTATAAGAACTACCACAAATATAACTACGTATTTGCGAAGAGACAGCTCAAAATTAACTACAACCATTTTCCGTGGTCGAAAATAAGGGTTTTAAACAGTTAATTAATTTTGCATTTCCGAACTATATAATTCCATCTCGCAAATATTATGCGAATAATATGTTGCCTTCATTATACGAAGAAACTAAAACGGAAATCAATAAAATTATTGATACTGAAGTAGAATCGATATGTCTTACCACAGATATGTGAATATCTCGTGTAAATGACTGGTACATGGCCGTAACAGGTCACTTTATAGACAAGAACATGGTTTTGCAATCGCTTCTCTTAGAATGATGTGCGTTGGACGGAGGTTCGCATACCGGCACAGTTTTAGCCCAAGAACTTCGACGTATTGTTGAAGAATGGCACATTTAAGAAAAAATATTAATCGTGATTTCGGACAATATCTCGTGTAAATGACTGGTACATGGCCGTAACAGGTCACTTTATAGACAAGAACATGGTTTTGCAATCGCTTCTCTTAGAATGATGTGCGTTGGACGGAGGTTCGCATACCGGCACAGTTTTAGCCCAAGAACTTCGACGTATTGTTGAAGAATGGAACATTTAAGAAAAAATATTAATCGTGATTTCGGACAACGGTTCCAATATAATGTATGCAATTGAAAAATGTTTGGAATGGCGACATTTTAGTTGCTACGCGTATACTTTAAATCTGGCTGTAAATAATAAAAATATTAACTCTATCACCTGTAAAGTAAAGGCTATAGTTTCTTACTTTAAAAAAGCACCATAAGCTGGGATAAGTTGAAAAAGTATCAACAACAAGCTGGTAAAGAAATAAAAAGACCGCTACTAGATGTATCAACTCGTTGGAATTCCACATTTTACATGCTGGAAAGGTTCATAGAAATCAAAGAAGAAATGTTTCTCGACCCTCGCTATAAGCTGTATTTCGAAAACGAGGCAACGGCAGATAACACTAAAAAACATATAATAGGATTAGTGACGAATCTTATAAGAGAAGCTGAAGCAACTATTGGAAGAGATAATCAAGTTAATCCACAACAAGCAAATGATATGTAATTCATTCTAAAGAGATGGCACCATTTGGAAGCATTACCACAAAAAAAGCAAAACATTCGCCCTGCTGGTACTGCTTACGCAAGGGCTATTGTGGAAGTACAGCGGTATTTCGATGACAAAGTCATCAACATCAACGAGTCTCCATTGCAATGGTGGTTACAAAACAAAAATTATTATCCCCTCTTGGCCATATTGGCTCGGCTCAAACAAAATACACTAGCTACCAGTATGCCCTGTGAGCGCCTATTTTCTGTTGCAGGAAATATTCTGACCGATCGAAGAACACGTTTAGGTGTTAGAAAGGTGAAGCAAGTACTATTTGTAAAAGAAAACATTAAAAAAAAAATAACACAAAAAAGAAAAATAAAAAACGCTTTCTTCATATTGTAAATAGATGTATAAGTTTGATTTTGTATATAAGATCTATTTCCTTCTAAAAACGCCAGCTTTTCTTTGATATCCAATAAAAAAAACTACATTTCTATTAATTAATATCATGTTTATAAAATATGCTGACAGACCTAAGCCTGTAAAGTATGAAGGGAAGTTTTCAATAAGATTTTATTTAAATATTTTTGTGCAGGACGTCGTAGATTAATAAGTTATATATAAGCATCTTTGATGTGTTACTTGTTCAGAATTTAGATATATAATTCATTCAAGGCAAGAAAACAGTGTTTCACTGTCTCCACCAATCCCAGTCAGTAGTTAATATACGCGTGTATAACTATAAAATGTAGAAAAGATACGAATACCAACACGTAGTCTATTATACGTTAATAATCTTTAAACCGAAAATACTCCATTACATTACTCCGACTAGCGACTACTCGATCTCGAACTCGATACTACGAAGACTCGCGAGCTATGGAAACGTCAATAAACAAGAGACGCCTAAATACTCGTGGACCTAGTTTTTGGAATAAGTATTTAGGCGGACGCGTACTTCTAAGACTCAGTACGCATTTTACCTAGTACGTCTCACCTCTAGACGGGACTGCCATAGAAAAACAGGATCAGACAAAATGTATGAAACGTACACCCTAAATCAATACCAACCTAACAAAACCATGGCGTAATACATACTGCCAACATAATGACATTATTAGTGATGGGACTGTGGTGCCTAGTGAAAATTTGTCGATATCGATATCGGCTACAGAAGCGAATCTGGGATTCGATTTTATTTCAGGTCATAAATAAATAAAAGAAAAATTAAACTCAGATTGTTTAATACATATTTATTCAACGAATTAAACAATTATCCATGCTATTTATTTATTTAGTAAGTTTGGGCAAACAAACCGCGATTTTAATGAAACTTGCACTGTTCCCTAAGTTGCAATAGAAGAATCCGTTTCCAGTATTATGTCTGTTTGTGAGGTCGATGTTGAAGGATCTGTAACATAAAAATGATATATAAATGTAAGGCCGTGCATCATACATACATGAAATATACTGACATGGAACATCTTAACTGCTAGGTGACCGACAAACAATACATTTTCTATTGTGTCTTATTGTCTCGCAGTTACGTTGTTAAAATCATTATCATCATCAGCATAATAGATGTTCACTGCAAAACATAGGCTTCTCCTGTCATTTCCTTAACTAAATATCGATGTCGATAAATCCAAGTTGATGAGTAGGTAAACACTATGTAATGTTTTGTTTAGGTTATTATTTTTTTATAAAATGCACTAAACCTTTAGAAATTGCACTGGAATTGACTTCTTTATAGAAATAAATAACTCATTATGCTTACCGTTCTTCATCTTATTGAAATTTAGCCATAAAAACACGTTTGTTATCACCAACCTGGCATGTTTTTAAACCACATATTTCGCGTGTTATTTTCTCATGTTGTTCTTTAGAAACACTCCTTGACAAACGGACAACAAATTTCTTCCAACAAAATGATTATTAATACACTTTTAATCAATATAAACGCAAAAATATAACTTTAGAAAACCATAACAAACTAACTGTCAAACGCCTGACCAGAGGGAATCTAGTGACTGACAGTCAAAATGGCGGTCAATGTAATCCGTCTATTTGTTGAAGAGTCAAGGCCTATATAATCCCAGAGCTCTCAGTGTTCTTCGTAATTATATCGGATTATAGCCGCCATTAAAAAGGACGTACGTTTCATACATCGTTATTTTGATTAGGAGTTTCGCCAGACTGCCACGCACGACGAACAGAAGCTTTCTTAGATGCGTTCCGTTTTACGATTATTTTTTGTTTGCTGGCAAATATTTTAATATCTTTAGTAAGTCCTAAAAGTTACATTTTGAGTCGTGTTACATGGAGGTTACATGAGACGGTCAATAATTACGTAAAATGTAACAAAAGTTACGTTCTGGCAACGCTGCAAATTGGAGTAAATCAGACAATCTATTAGTTCAGTCTATGGTTCATACGTTTTGCTGCCTTGCAATTACGAAATAAGTCTGATATGCACAGTGGAAAAACGTACATGTGCAGCGCCATAGGTTCTTCTAACCTGTAATGTTGTTCATGTACGCGACGAAGACCTGCGTTAAAAATGTAAAAATTCAACACGATCAATGCCATTTTTCGTTCAAATTCATGCAACTTGAGGCCACTTCGACAAAAATTTAGATTTTTTTATCGTCTACGGTCCTTCAGTTTATACATAATCTGTGAACGTGATTTAACAGTTTTTGTCTTGACATATTAATTTGACAGATCGGCAATCGGCGTATTTAGCTTTGGTATTTCCAAAACGCTATTTTAAATAAAAAACTGTGTAAATCTACGTATATTTGAGTGAATTTGTTCATTTCACGCAAGCAAAATGGTAAGTTTAATAATAATTCACCATAAGATTAATTTCTGTAACCAAAGATCTAAAACAGCATTATCATGATTTCAGAGTTTCGGTCTGCCTTCACTGAAAGTAAAGCCTGAACATGTCAGCAATATCAAGCTACAAGAAGGTCCGTTTGGTGTGCCGAACCCGCTCGTGGCGGGTCTGGCTGCTACAAAGCCAAAACTTGGCATGTCACATCCAATAGAAATATCTGAAAGAAGTGTAAGTTGTTTGTTAACTTTTAAAATATAATAACTTAAAAGCCGTGTTTCAACCTTAGCCTCTTAGCATGTAGCTAGCACTTATACACAAAAAAAAACACTTATTATACACAAAGCATAGCCCTAAATATCCTGAGTCATCTCTTTGATTTCTGGCAAATTGGTACCACTATGATATCCATGACTAATTCAACTTAAATTGTCTCTGCTATGACTTAGGACTGATTTGAAAAGTAATCTAGTAAGTCTTTTTATTCTTTATTAATGAGGATTGTCTTGAATAGCTTTGATGGATTCACTGACGAGCTGTACAAAAAGTAATTAAACAAAACAAAAAAATAATATTATTTCTGTTTTAAAGCCTCATTGGGTTTAAAACAGAAATGAAATAGTCATAATTTTTTTATTGATATCTGTTTTTCCGATGTGATATTATCACATCATTGTGTGCTTTCCTAATATACCTCATGAACAAGTAAAACCAGTTTGATTTTATTTTTCCTACTAGTTCACTCTTCAAATAACGAAATAAACCAAGTTCCAAAAAAGTATATTTTAGTATTAGAAAATAACATTGACTTTTGCAGTATCATTCAAATCAAGACAAAATGAACATGGCAATGCTTCACAACATCCAAGGAGTTCACGCACCTATGAAAATCACCATGGAAAGGAGGTTCGCTAGCAAGGTATGTTAAACAATAAATACATATATAAAAATCTTGTATCTGTCAGAAAATTTGTTGCTGGTGCGGTACGACACACTCATACTACAAATGAATTAATTAAGTAACCTTTGTAAGATTACATCTGAAACACAAATGGAATTAATTCATCTGAATCTACCTAGCTAAGAATTATCTAGCAATTTAATCCAGAACTAGATTAATTTATTCATTCTGCACCTTTGAAGCATGTGAATAGAAAACATGATAGGTGCATTTACAAAAATATAGTAGACATGGATCACAGGGAACTTCAACTTCCTATAACATATGTTTAGGTATTATCTGAGCTTATGTATTTATTTATTGTATTAACTCTCTATAATAACAGAGCATTGATCTTATACTCCCAAAAAATCTTTGCACACAACCAATAAATTAAGTTTTTGAAAATCCAAACAATTATATGCATAATTGCTGTCATGGATCTCCTCAGAGTCGTTAGATTTAAAGATTTAGATTCAGAACCTAATTTGAGCAAAGTTAAAATTCCTCAATATATAAAGTACTTTATATAGTAATTGAGAAGAAGAGTGTGCTAATTAGAACTTAAATGATAATTAGCACATCACTATAATCGTTCATGCATACCTAGAGACATCACTCAAAATGTGTCAAACTGGTTCTTTGTAATGGCGTCTAATAAAAGGATTTTGTATTCACAAGTTGCTATTATTTATTAAACATCATAAAACAAAGAGGAAGCATCCCAAGGGAACATCTCCCGTGATAAAATGTTCCAAACCAGGACATGGTCTACCCAAATGCCAAGTTTCATCCAAATCCTTTCAGCCTTTAAGATGTGAAAGATAACTAACAAGTTACTTTTGCATTTATAATATTAGTATACATATGAAATTCAACTGATCATGCTTCTGTAATATGATAAGAAATATATTTCAACACTAGCTTCTGCCGGTGGCTTCGCACGTATGTAAAGGGTTTTATTATCCCGATGGAACATACATCTCTGTGCCAAATTTCATTCAGATCCGTCGAGCTGTTCTGGATAGATTGAGTAACATACATACATTGATTTCTGTGTATTAAGATCTGTTTATTCTAATTATTAAACATCAAATTCTTTACTTCAGATTGGTCATCTTCCATTCATTCAGAGGTCCAACTTCCAGCTTGATGTGTTGACTGGTAAGCACCTGGACATTGGGTTCGAGGACATTTTGAACACTCCCGAGCTGTGTGAAGTTGCTGGCCAGCCCCATGCTGTGGTGGAGAGGTCGCTCGGAATACTGTGAGCTACTTAGGTTAGGTTTGTCTTGTAATAACTACACACTGATTTTTAATAAAAGGTTATACCAATATTGTAGTGTTGTTTTTTTAGTATTTATTAGACTTGAAATACAGGAAACTGTTGTTTCTGACAAGGATGAATAAGAACAAGGAAAATCTGATTGTCTTAGGGCCTGTTTCAGGAAGTCCAAATAGAAGTAGTAATTACTGACAAAAATGGGAAATAGAATAAATTGTACGAAATTGTCTCTCAGATAAGTTATATGGATCGTAGTTGTAGGTGGTGAAACAAGGCCTGAGACTTGGTAGGTAAAAATGACAATATTTATCCTATGTTCCAAATTGGTTTCATAAAATATCGCAAACATTTGAGCAAACTTCAGTTCTTTACAATATCAAGTATTCTGAGTTTGCATATTTTCTTCACCTCGTTGATACCAATAGTAATTTCTTGTTCTTGGGAATTATTATACCGGCGTTGCAGTCCGTCAATAATGGATTGCACTTTGTTCTCCCTCGCACAAATGATGAAGGGAAAGCCGAACTTCGCTTTGTACCTGTAAAATTATGTACATTAGGATTAATTTAGTGGGACTTATTTCTAATTGATGCTTTGGCATTGGTTAGCAGGTTAAACAATATTATTTTTGGTGACAAAAGCAAATCTAATGTAAATAGAAACTGGAAGGAAGTGCAAATTAGAAGACTGCAAACGTTCCTTCACTTAGTGATTTGTAAACTACGCAATAGATGGCAGCAGTGTACAAACTCGAGAGTCGACACAACAGCTTACTGGATGTCGCTGTCGACCAGACTAATTAATAATGGGACACTCATTATTAGTGTGGGGATTGGAACGACCGGAGGTGAATAAGTTTCTCTGTGGCTCTGGTGTTCAACTATCACAGAGTACTTTTTTAAGTCAACTACCAATGCGTTTGGCACGAAAGGTACGTGAACCGCATTTCCAGTGTGCCCACTTTTCGATAAGGACAAAAAGTGGTCGACCACTTCCGCGGCACCGATAAACTCGTCTGATAATGAATTTAGGATGAAAGTTTGCTGGAATACGCAGTTACCGTTGGTTGCTCTCATCCATAATCCTCTTCTGTTCCGCCGTGAGTCCATCCAGTCCAGCTGCTTTCTGTTCGCCGGCAGATTCCGTCGTCAGCTCCCCTCGCGCCGCCAACCGTCCCGCTAGGTCGGGATGCAGCTTCAATATTACTAGTTTATCTGAAATGGTTGTCTTGGCTTAATAGGCTATTTATAGCGATTTCTAAATAGCGAGTACCATAATATAAGTTATTATTTTAGTTACCTAGGTACCTATCTGTTCTAGATTTCGAAGCATGGTAGTGGTATGATATTGTTAGATCAGTCTGATACTCAATGCGAGTGCGATAACCCTGTGCAAAGTATGACACATTGTCACAATTGCTAGAGTGCCTCAAGTACCTAGCATATAACATACACTCACTCAAATACATAACATACACCTGCACTTGGGAAGACCAAATGAAAGCCTCTGACGCTGCAATTAACGTAGCCAGCGTTAGAGAGCCCAAATTATTTTTACGGGTTTTTTTATCGATTCGTAAAGAAGAAGGTTTATCTGGTAGTTACCTAGGTGCAACGAACCTACGAAGCCATATTGTACCTAATGTCAATCTTTGTCTAATTCACTACCGTCAGATGTTTAATTATCTTACCTCCTACTGGAATTTCCTCTAAATAAGTGTGAAAAGCGTCACAAAGAGCGGCAAGATCCTGAAAAGGCCTCTTCGTCTTCACTTCTACGGCCGCTTCTGTGCATAGCTCTATAACATTTCCAAATACTGACTCAAACTGTTCGTCACTTAAAGAATTCACTTCAGAGATACTTATTGGTAAAATAGGAGACGCCATTATTTTGAAATAAATTACGTACAAACGTCACAACAAACTTCGGACAACTGTGTGTCTGTTATCGGTTCGTTTTATCATCCAAACGTAGTTAAGGGTCATTACGAGATCAACTAATGAGAAATATTTAGTTAGATGTCATTGCCACAAACGAAACAAACATTTTGGAGCCATTACCTAAATATGGAGTAGTTTAAAATACGTTTCCATGCTCTACTTGATCGTGCTGCTGTTGGTAGGAACTTTGGTACTCAAGTACCTACTTACCTACAATTAAGAACATAATAAACCCAAAATATAAGAGAAAAATGCTATTCCCAAAAAGAAAATCATTAATCCGTAGTCAAATTGTGTTTATAATGATGACAATGTTTGGTGTTTTATTTTCCATCTCAATTCAATTCATCATTTCAGCCGAAAGATATCCACTGCTGGACATAGGCCTCCCCAAAGCGTCGCCACACTGATCGGTCTTGTGCGTCTTGCATCCAGCGCCTTCCCGCAACCTTAACCTGGTCATCGGTTCACCTAGTGGGAGGCCTTCAAACAAACCGTCTTCTGGTTCGCGGTCGCCATTCCAGAACTATTCGGCCCCAACGGCCAACACGACCAACATAAGTACCAAAATCAAAATGATTTCATCATCCACCTGCCTTTATCCCATGTTTTTTATATAATAATTGATAGGCTCGCGCTTGACCACATCTGATGGTAAGCGACGATGTGGTCGACGGTGAAACACGCTTGCCTAAAAGTAACCTATTCACCCTTGACTTAAAGATTTAGGAATCTACCTAGGTTGGAGCTAGACTTCGGCAGGGCATTCCACTCCTTAGCTGTACGCACAATGAAAGTATTCCCAAAACGTTTTGTGCTTAAGGATGGGATGTCCACCAAATACCGATGGTGCATCGCCTTACGTCTTGTAGTGCGATGATGGAACGGACTAGGCGGAATTAGACACAACTCCACACACACTCCCCGAAATCGTTTGGGCGCATTATGTCCAATTCGCAAAATATCGAACTCTCTAATTCGCAATTGGTCCAATTCGCTAATGGTCCAGTTTGCAATTAGTCCAATTCACAATTGCTCCAGTTCGCAATTAGGGGTCATCCTTGATTACGAGAGGCGTTTTTAGACGACCCCCACGTGAGGTTGGGTGAGATTCGGCTCGAAATAAAAATTCATATCATTAATGATCAACACTTACATTAGAAAAAATTACATATCTGTAAAATAATTAAGACTGATAAGCCATAATATCGCTTTTAATTAAGAAAAAAATGATCACTTTTCAGATTCCACTTTGCAAATTTGCATAATTGAAGTGAATTTAGAAATTTAGATATATTTTAACATCAACACTTAAACAATGTAAGACGAAGAAATGTTTATAGATACTACTAAACTCCGTAAAAGACTTTTATTAGTGCCTTGTACTGTACTACTGCGATGCGGTTCTAAAGCTCAATGATCTCTGTGTGTGAAAGATATTTAGGAGAATTAAAATACCTTAAAAGCGTATCTATACCTAATTAACAATTATAATTTGTATTGGTCAATTTGCGTACTGGACCATTTGCTAATTGGACAATTTGCGATTTGGACAAATTGCGAATTGGACATTTTGCGAACTGGACATAATGCGCCCAAACGCCCGAAATGAAACCGACAAACTGGCAACTCAGCGACGATGTTCAAGGCTCTGGCGATTCCAGCATCCTAATTGCGTAAGTGAATTCGGCGTGGCAAAGGATTTGACATCATGAAAGACTATGGAATTATTCAGTGACAGCATAAGGCTCCGTTTGGACCCTTCGGGTACGTGACCCTAAAAACTAGCCTTTTCTTGCAGTTTAGATTCGGTTTAGGTTAAAAATAGTCTAGGTAACAAACAATAGTGTAGCTTTCTTTCTATCAGTTGAGAATGTTCATAATCGGATCATTAAAGTGTTGCCATGTTGCTGTGATGGGTACAATAGTCTGTGGAGGTTTGATGGGATTCTGCCTACGCTTTTGATTTTGGGTTTATTGCTTTTCAATTGTTTCGTACAATACTACTTCCTCTTCCAGAGATTAGGGAGCTGCTACATACAAAGAGTTTACGTCTTCATACTTACCTACATTATATTGAAAACCTCAGATCAAAAACAAAATATTGGCCTGGGTTTTCAATTCAGACGTTGAGAATTTTGCTAGTTCAGAAGGTATTTATTAGTTGTGAAAACAACCGCACGTTCACCTTTCTAAAATAATGCAAAAGGCGACTAGTTCAAGGTAGTGTTTTAGGGTCGATCCCGTTCCTATGTTATCCTACCTATTTGACATTCAAGTGCCCTGTAATAGACAGTAGAGTATATACATTTAAAATATTTCGTTTCACATAAATCTACTTAGGCACTTATGATAAGTCAAAAGCTAAGTGAGTGAACTATTCGAATTGGTCGTTACCAACGAAGAAGAAACGGCAAGTACCTTGCCGATTACCTAGGTATTCTTTAAAAAATAAATGTCTTTTGTAATATTTTTCCATAGGTGTTATTAGGTTCAGTGTTAATAGGTAATACCTATTAGGTATTGTTTAAAGGTGTTAAATAAAATCTTGTAACATATGATTGAAATAGATTTATTAAACCATAATTCAGACCTAAGCCCTTTCACTTTTATCAAGCAGATCCTTATCCCGCTAGTGTTGCCAACACCTATTCCCAAAGGTCCTCATAACATTCCTCTTCTTCTTAGAACTAAACAATTTAATTAAATGTATTTAACTATAAGTCTAATTTAACGGGAGGTTTTACAATACGTTGTGATCTTGTTACATAATAATCATTACTTAAACTAGGTCCACCTTCTTCAACATCTTTATTAGGAACTATACTCTCTTCTTCAATGTGTAATGGCTCATCATTTTGAGTGTTATTAGTACTAGGTTCAGACCAATTATCATTCTCATCATCTACATCACTGTTGCTTTTTATAGATATAGTGTCATAATCTGGGATAATACATTGCCTGTTTCTTCTATACTCATTACCATTTATACCTTCAATGATGTATGAACGAGGGAATGATGATGGTCTTTTTATTTTACCTTGTGTCCAAACCTTATCTTTGTCATTTTTCTTGAACCATATTTTTTGATTAGGAACACATTCCTTCAGAGCTTTTGCGTTTCTATTATAATATTCTTTAATTTTATTTTGGTTTTTTAGATCCTCCTCACTATCACGCTTGGTTAGTTTTGGTTGAAGATAAGATTCAGATACAGGACATTTTGAATTTAAATTTCTATAAAATAACAGGTTAGCTGGAGAAGAACTACCTTCTTTAGAACTATTCCGGAGATTTAATATTGCAATATAAGGGTCAGTTTTATCTTGATCACATTTTTTTAACAAGGATTTTATAATTTTCACAGATGCTTCTGCTAATCCATTAGATTTAGGATAATTTGGCGAAGACGTGGTATGTTTAAAACCATAGTCTTGAGCAAAACATTTAAATTCGTTACTTGCATACTGAGGGCCATTATCAGATACAATCTCGAGTGGAATACCATGTCGAGCCATTATAGATTTTATATGCTTAATTATAGTATAAGAGTTTAAGTTTTCTAACTTTGCAATTTCAATGTACTTACTATAGTAATCTACTATTAGCAAATAATAATTTTTATTATATTCAAACAAGTCTGTACCGAGTTTGAGCCATGGCAATATAGGTATATCATGGAATATTATTGGTTCTTTCGGATTGTTGGTTCTAAACATAGCACATACTTGACAGTTAGTACACACTTCTTTTATTTGGGATGACATATTAGGCCAGAACATTACACTTCTAGCTCTTCTTTGACATGTACCAACTCCAAAATGACCTTCATGAATAATTTGTAGCATCATTTTCTGTAGAGCATATGGAATAACAATTACATTATTTTTAAGAATCATTCCATCTATTACAGCCAGGTCATGGCGAAAGTTCCAGAATGGTTTTGCTAAATCATTGATTTGTGATTTATTACTAGGCCAGCCATGTTCAATATAAAAATATATTTGATTAAGAACCGTATCTTGTTTTGTTTCAGATCTAATTAATTATCTTTTAGCATTACTTATAGGAAGATAATCTAGTGTCAATTCAACATGACATATTAATTCTTTGTTGATTTCATCATCAAACTTATCAGATTCTTTATTACTAATAGGCAAAAATGACCTACTCAAGAAGTCAGAAATAAACATCTTTTTACCTGAAACATATTTGACAGTAATATCATAACCTTGGACTTTAAGCATCATACGCTGAATCCTTGATGGAACTTTATTCAGTGGTTTTTTAAAAAGAATCTCCAGTGCTGAGTGATCAGTTTCAACTACAATAGGCCGTCCTAATATATATTTGTGAAACCTAGTACAACCAAAAACAATAGCAAACATTTCACGTTCAACCTGAGCATAACCCTTCTGACACTCTGTCAAAGCTTTGGACGCATAAGCCACAGGATGACCTTCTTGTAAGAGGCATGCCCCCACACCTTCAGAGCTACAATCAACAGATACTACAACATCTAAATCATTATTAAATATATGCAAAGTTGGAGCCTTGGTTAATATGTATTTTAATTTGTTAAATGCATTTTCATGTGTTAATTGCCACTGAAACATTATATCTTTTTTGAGTAATTCTCTTAATGGTGCTGTAATAGAAGAATAATTCTCAATAAACCGTGATAAGTAATTTGTCATTCCAAGAAAGCGTTCCAAATCTTTTTTATCCTTAATACCCTTAATATCAATTATAGCATTTATTTTAGATGGGTCAGGTTTAATGCCTTCACCAGTTATGATCAATCCTAAAAATTTGATTTCTTCCTGTAAAAATTTAGATTTTTCACTATTAAATTTGATATTATGTTTAGTGGCTAATTCTAAAACTTTTGATAATCGATCATTATGTTCTTCAACAGATTTTGCACATATAATTAAATCATCGCAGTAAAATTCAACACCCTCAATTCCACTAAAGGTTTCCTCCATACGTTCCTGAAACGCCTCAGTAGAAATAGATAAACCAAATGGTAATCTTTTATAACGGTAATTACCAAAGGGTGTTGAGAATGTACATAGTTTTGAACTTTCTGGATCAAGCATCACTGACCAAAATCCACTATTGCAATCCAATTTAGAGAAGCATGTGTTACCTGATAATCTGTCAATGATATCTTCAACAGTTGGCAGTTGTTTGTGTTGTCTTACAATAAATTTATTTAAGTACCTTGGGTCAATGCAAATACGAATCTTGTTATTAGACTTTTTTGTTATAACTACAGAGTTGACCCACTCCACAGGATCCTTTACTTTTTCAATGATATTTTGCTGAACCATGTTGTCCAATTCTTTTTTAAGTGTTTGTCTGAGAGCAATTGGAATCCGGCGAGGTGGATCCACTCTTGGACATGCTGTTTCCTGTAATTTAATTTTATAAAGTTTGTTAAAACATCCTATCCCTTTGAACACTCTCTCATATTTTTTCAATATCTTATTGATACATTGACTATTGATCATACACACATATTCTCTCTTTAATAAATTTAAATAAATACAAGATTTCAACCCTAGGATAGTGACACACTGAGAGTTTACAATAACAAAATCTATATTATAAGGCTTGCCATTCTTAAGGTAACATTTAATAGTACAAATACCCTTGACAGAAATATTTTTATCATCTAGAGTAACTAATTTAATTGGTTTCTTTTTTATGAATTTCAAATCAAAGCCTAAATTTCTAAATGTATCAATTGACATACAATTAACTTGAGCGCCACTATCTAATTTAACTTTAATCTCTTTATTGTTAATAATAAATTGTTCATACCACTCACTTTCAATATTTTCCATGCAACTGATATTTCCCACAAAGAATGACTCCTCCTGTTCTTCAATGTTAGCTATGCGTTGTGATTTTTGTTTATACTGATTATATTTATTACGGCATACCTTTGCATAATGGTTTTTCCTTTACATTTTTGGCATATAACTCCAAAAGCTGGACACACATGTGAAGGAGTCCAATTAATATCACCACAACGAAAACAGTTCTTGGATTTCTTTTCCTTACTTATTGCCAATACATTTATGTCCGGTTGCGTTTGAACTGTGTGAATTTCTGTTAATTGTTTATGAGATAATTCAGCTGCCTTGCAAATATTAATGACTAAATCTAAATTTAAGTTCTCAGTTCGCAAAAGTTTTTCTTTGACAACATTGTTATTAATTCCAATAATCATAATGTCTTTTACGAGTTCTTCTCTCAATTTGCCAAATTCACATAAATTACTCTTGTTGATTAGATCTGTTATAAAATTATCATAACTTTCAGAGGGACCTTGAGCCCTGGTGAAAAATGGATGTCGTTCCATTGTTATATTAATTTTCGGAATAAAATGTTTCTCGAACTTTGATATGACTTTTGCATATGATTCTTCCTCTTCCTTCTCGGAGAAGTCAAAGGTATTATATATTTCAATGCCTTGGTCTCCAATGCAATTCAATAAGATGGCCACCTTTTTCTTGTCGGCCATATTTTCCAAGTCATTAGCCAAAATGTAAAATTCAAATTTTTGAATCCATTTAGGCCATGGTAAAGACAAATTTCCATTAACTATTAGTGGATTAATAGTCATCCTCCTACCTGATGTTCCTTGTAGAGGCTTATATTTCTGTTCTTCCATTTTTGTTTATTTCGTTAATGACTTAATAATTATTACCTCACAAATTTACGTAGATTCGTTTAACACCTGACACCATGTTTAAAGGTGTTAAATAAAATCTTGTAACATATGATTGAAATAGATTTATTAAACCATAATTCAGACCTAAGCCCTTTCACTTTTATCAAGCAGATCCTTATCCCGCTAGTGTTGCCAACACCTATTCCCAAAGGTCCTCATAACAGGTATGAGTCATGAGGAAATCATTTAACACATCAAATTACGGTGAAAAGCTCACTTTATGGAAAAACAATAAGCACTAGCACATAGTACGTAAGTGGCGTTCTATTTTGTGGCCCTAGTCAGTAGACTCACGCTACAAAATCATGCATCAAATAAACTAAACATAAAGCTTAAATTAGGTAACCAAATGATTTGACTTTGATATAACATTCGCATTTTCATGATTACCTGAAAACTCTGACACGATTCCAAAATTTAAAAAGACGAGATCAACTTGGAAACAAACATGCACGGCCTGTGTGATAGGTGTGACTCAAGCCTGTCACAGTAGGACGGGCTCGCCCGGCAGATGTAATTAATATATAACAGCGTGGAGTACCTAGCGGTTGAGCCGTCTGCGATTAATTAAATATATATAATTATAGGTACGCGAAGAATTGAGAACGTCCCCCTTTTTAACCGACTTAAAAAAGGAGGAGGCTCTCAATTCGACTGTATTTTTTTAGGTTTCTGTACCCAAAGTGTAAAAACAGGACCCTATTACTAAGACTCCTCGGTCCGTCTGTCTGTCCGTCTGTCACCAGGTATGTATCTCATGAACCGTGTATTTCTGTTGCCGCTATAACAACAAATACTAAAAACAGAATAAAATAAATATTTAAGTGGAGTTCCCATCCCATACTACAAAAAAATACAACCGACTTCCAAATAAAAACACTACGAAGTGAAAAATAACTTATATTTCGGCATTTTATTTGGAAGTCGGTGTATTTTATGTAAAAAGCTTTTTTTATTTAAATTCCGTAAAATATAATGAATCATCCTTTGAATCTCTTGCCCTTATCTTTGTTGATATACCAATTTATTTGGAATCTATTTGCGTCCATCTCAATAGCCTAATATCGCTAATATGAATTTGTTATTTTTGCATAATGTTGTTCATAAGTGTTTGATTGTACAAATTTAGTTCCAATAAACAATTTATTTATTTACTTTCTAGCCATTTCATTTTTCACACTTGAATTGGTTGTTTTGTAAGGGTATCGTACTCATATACTCTCAACACCAAATGACTCGACTTAACTCCAACTGACTAATATAGTCTCACAACTCACCAAAGGTTCAAGGTTTACAAAGCGAATCGTCCCCGAGCGTACACAGCATCTAAATCGTTTCGTAAAGAGAAACAAAAGCGACATTTATGTGTCAGTTGTGGGAGCTCGAATAAATGTGGCTAGAGGCGAATAAGCGCGAAAATGCGCGAATAAAGGCGAATAAATCAGGACAGTCGCGTTGACGCGCGGTGCTTTAACGAGGCCTGGGGGAGAGCTGCCGCGCTGTCGCCCGCGACAAATAGCCGCCAGGGAGATGTCTTGTCTCACAGCCCGCACACCATTACAACACCGAGTACGTTTACCATGATTTATTTTTTGATGAGACGTGCTTGTGGCATAACGTGCCATTTTTCATTAATCAACTTTCATGGGTTGCGGTATTTGGAAGTTGCTACAAACAGTAAACATGGTAAATATCCCGATTCTAATGTTAATCTTAGTGACCATGACAGTTTGAAAACTTATTTCTCTTTTAGACCTACCAATTATATATTTTCCTTTGAAACAACCTCATATTTAGGTACCTGCATCTAGGTAGGTATCTGCAGAACTCCAGACTTCTTTCATAATAACCAGTCTTGTAATGCTGCGTAAATAATTATCCAGAAATATGGACATTAACTAAGTAGAAAGAGTAGAACAAAATCGTAGAGATCGACACCTTAAAAAGTGAATCTCGGTAATACGCGATCGTGGTCACCCTACAGTTTATGAATGCGTCCGCGTTTTGATAGCAATTTGAAATTTGATCCGGCTGCCAGTTGTTTAATTATATTTTCTCAATGCAATGCAAATCGGTATATCTCACATCAGAATTATTATAACGAACTAAATCCAATTATTCACTAGAAAAGCCGTGAATACTAGTAGGAGCCACCTAGGTAGTAGATACTAGAAAGACCTGTTTTATCTTAATTTTCAATAATCGCACATAATCAAGCAGGTAATTGCTACATATTTAATATTTCTATAATCCATAATTTACAGTTTCTAAAGGAGTTTAAAATATTTGATTGAGCTCACGATTCAGTATAATTAATCACGAACGTTTTTATAAAATTACTTATTCGTGCATATAGTAAATACCATAGTAGCGTTTAGTGAAAAGTAAAATGCCTATTATTAGGTATATTTTTATTATAAGCAAGCTATTAGGAAATAATCTTCATGTAAAACGAGCTTAAATTATATTGATTAGAAAGGCTGTGGCACCGGTAGCTACATTAATAAATATAAAGATATTTTATTTTGCAAATATGGGTACAAAATAAATAAGTAAATAAAAATAAATGGTGATATATGGAAAAGGTCCAGCCATATTTTACCAATAGACATGCAATAATTACAAAATTATAAACTATATAATCTACTAAACTTTAACAGACGAAAAATAGAAAAACAAAAACCAAGCATAATTCTTATTTTTAAACATTATTAACAGCCAGTTTAATTGACTTTTTCACTTAAGAATTCTGTTACGCTATAATATGCTTTGACTTTCAGAAAGCTACGAAGCCCTTTTTTAAATAACAATAGTGGCAATTCTTTCCAACTTTTCGGTATTTTATCATATATGACCGGAGCCATACAGTAAATATTTTTGCGCATTAGTGTTGTCTTAGCGGACTGATGACACAGTAGGGTATTGTCGCGTCTATTACGTGAAACTACATCGGCAAGACGTTTAAAACGATTTGGATTCAACTTAACAAACATAGCTATTTCTAGTACGTACAAACATGGTAGTGTCAGTATTTTATACTGTTTAAAGTATGGCATGCAAGTATCGGTAGTTTTAAGCTTAAACATCGAACGTATGCATCTTTTTTGAGCCTTAAAAGCTCTTTCTTTTTCGGTTGAGTTACCCAAAAATATTATTCCATATCGTAGGTGGGATTCTGCTATACCATAGTAGGCAGAATGGAGTGCATCCGTGTGTACTATTGATGATAATGTATGTAAAGCATATGCAGATTTACTTATTTTCTTACATAAAATATTAATGTGTGATTTCCAGTTAAGTTGTTTATCTATTTCGAGACCCAGGAATTTTGTAGATTTAGCTTCTTCTACAACATTATTATTGTAGTGTACATTAAGGCTCATGCTAGGTACCAATCCGTTGGCTGAAATGTATAACTTTTGTTTAACTCAAGCTTTTTAAAATTGTTTTCTTCTAACCAGTTCACAATAAATTTTAAAGATTTATTGATGTCACGTTTATAGGTCTCTACACTTTTACAATGTATTGTCAAGGTACTTTCATCCGCAAACAGTGTGACTGGTTGCTCAATGCATTCAGGTAAGTCATTAATATACAATATAAATATAAAAGGACCCAGTACACTCCCCTGTGGTACTCAAAACTTAACTTGACGCTCCGAAGATCACACTACCTCTTCCTTCTTATTTGCTGTATTAATTTGGTTAATTTCAGTTATTTGTATTCTGTTTTTTAAGTAAGATTCAATTAAATTAAGAACATTGCCTCTAATACCACAGGCTTTAAGTTTTGATAACAGAGTGGTAAGAATGGTAAGATGCACGTAATCAAATGCCTGGGTCATATCGCAAAATATGCCACAGTCAGGTATTATCGACATTGTTAATAACATTGTATATGAAGTCAAATATATGGTCATAATTATTGTCCTATGTGTCTAAATCCTTTCTGTTCCTCACACAAAATGTTATATTTTTCAATAAATGTATACAATTCCTTGTAGATATATTTCTCAAATATTATTAAAATTACGGGAATAAGTGAGATGGGTCGATAAGATTCCCAGTTCTCTATCTTTCTTCTTAAACAGTGGCTTTATAATTGATGTTTTTAAGGCATCTGGGTAAATACCTGCCCTAATAGTTAGGTTAATTAGATGACTTAGATGACTGCATATTTCCATTGATACGTGTTTTAATATTTTTGTAGAAATACCATCGTATTCTACGCTGCTTGTACTCGTATTATTTAATGACATTATTATTTTGTGTATATCTAATGGAAGGCGCCATTAACATAGATTTATTATTGTTGTTATAACAAATTACTTATTTAGGGCCAGTATCTGAATTGAATATTCGAAATGAAGCACGTGTTAAACCCTACTTCCATGCCAAAGTTTAGCTGGTTTCCGACAAATAGGGTCTCAACTTCAATGTCTTAATTAAGAAATACCAATACAATAATCTATATTGACATTATTGGTTACAGCAATTTTTATGAAGCCTCTGACGCCCGAACTAGGCGGACCTGTATACAGGAGTCAGTGCCTTCCCCATTTTATTCTGTCTTAATATCTAATGTAAAATGTCAAATAGGGGTTAGTCTGATATAGGTAACTCTAAAAAGTAAGACTTGTAGGTACATAAGTAGATATTTACCACATATGATAGAATAACGGAACTAAACGTACAGAGAATTACAAGTATATTGAGTTGTAATTTAGATGAACTAATGAACATGATACAAAGAACAAGATTTAATAAACTAATTAAATCTTCAATTACATACCAAACTCAATAAATTTGCAAATATTTACTTAACCACCGCAGCCACGCACCACATACACCCACAAACCTTTTTGTTTTCTATCCTAACACCACACCTCAATTGTCAATATCTGATGTGTAGTTAAAGCGCAACAAAGGAACAGATGAAATACACGCACGCATGGACTGAAATTCATAACATTCCTAACAGTCAAGTAAAAAGTAAATAGTCCGTAAATAGTTGTCTACATCTTCGATCAGAAAACTTTGTCTTCAGTAGGTACATTACATATACGTATAGTAGTTTATGAAAATGTTGCATAATGAGGGGTATTAAAACATGAGTATGTGTTTAAAAACCTCGCCTACGGCTCGGTTTTTAATAGATTTCACGCAAATGTTTTAATACCTAGTTATGTGCAGTTTCATACACTACTTTATCTACACTCATAAATTGGGATTGAACCTACTAAATACCTCTTTTTGCATTTTCCATGCCATAAAATCGTGATAGCATTTTTCATATACTTTTCTCGACTTTGCTGGTAATAAATTAAGAGTAATTGCCTTCGCCGCATCTAAAATATCGGGCGGAGTCAAATTTTCTTCATATTCACTGTTAACAGATATTTTTAAACAATAATTTAAATAACTCATGAAATTCAGTACAGCAAAACTTGCAAAACGTATGAATGGTGCCAAAACCCAGCACATCATCGCATTAACCGCGCATGCGCTAAGGCTTAGCACGCACTGCGATCTTTATTCGCGCGATTTTTTTCCGCCCATTCTGCGACCTATGGAATTGTATGAAGTTGTTTGCATTGCGGTATAGAAATCGTGCGGAAATAATACCGCAAGAAATCCGTGTTTTGCCACAGAATCCACCGCACCACGGCGCGAATTTTATTCGCCCGAATATTTTGAGCTCTATGAACAGGCAGGAAACTAAATTCACGCGAATAAAAATTGCAGTGCGTGCTAAGTCTAAATCGGGCATTGTCATAGACAATTTAAAATTGGAATCAATTCTTTTTATAATAGTTACTATAAAATGCACTGACCTCTATCATACAAGTACGCTGGACCAAAGACCTTATACTTCTTACTACTAGACTGTGCACTATGGCGCATAAACCGGTCCAAACGAGAGGGCTCCCTTTGGTAGTGTGTCTCTTACTAATGAGGTGACCATGACCAAACAGAACACGGGACAAATTGATTGTAAAAACGATAGTTTAAGTATTCCGATATGTTGATGCTACCTAACTGTGCTACCTAAACCTACCTAATTTATAGTTAATAAAAAAAAACGTGTTTATGTTTTTTGGTATCTACATCACTAACCGTATGGTGTCGGGCGTAAAGAAATTCACCATCCCATGTTTGCCCGCGGGTGTCGTAAGAGGCGACTAAGGGAAAAACCAGAGAGTGGTCAGCACAGCGTTCTCTGTGCATTTGTAAAAACCATACTACGATCACCAACCCGCCTGCAAAGCACTCCCCATGAATAGCACAAATAAAACATAGCCCCTACTGCCCGGCAGCCTGTACCCTCGACTACGGTAGTGGTCGAGGTTACGGTATGGCAAGGGGTGCTAAGAATTCCGGACGAAATCCGGCTACCCCAACCAATACCGACGACTGGACCTGACAACGTACAAAACGCGCACACTCCGGACCGACGAAAATATCACCGAACTCGAAGAGGAATTGAGCAGTTTACGATGGAATATTAAAGGGTTATCTGAAGTTCGAAGAGAGCGGGAGGACTCAATAATCCTCAAATCCGAAGTCTCTTTAAGTTCCATTCTTCAAGACTATCATATAGATTGGAACAAAAAGCTCTCTTATCCTATTCTCAAGCTCATGAAGGAGAGGCGTTAGATGACCCTGCAGTCTTCTGACGGTGCTTTGAAATACCAGCAGCTAAATATACCTCAAAGGATCTCTATGATTTCACATATTGTCCACTTGCGTAGACAGTTGAGAAATAAAACTACATCAATTGTATTCCACTAGGAATCAATTTGCAAATAATATTAACAGCCGCTGAATTTCACTCGAACAAAGTCCGCCAAAAACTCCGCAAACCACCATCCTACATTTAGTATTACCAGGCCCAAACATTTAAAAGTACTACTCTTATTCAGTATTAATGAATATTTTTTTTAAATACAACGAATTGATTAAAGGAACTGTAAAAATATTTATATACTTTTCTAGAAACATTTAAATACGTGTCAAAGTCTATAAATTAATAATTTAAGTATAACATAAAAAGAAAAATATAAAATTTTCTACCATTTCTACCAAACCCAAAGATTAGTTGAGCTAGCAAGAGGTCAGACAAGGACACACTACCAGCGGAAACCCTCTCGCCAGGACCGCTTTTGGTTAGCTACCGCTTATAAGGAAATAGCTAACCTAGGTGTATGATGATAGATTTCTTTTTAGCTAAACTAAAAATTTTGGTACACAGTCTAGTAGTAAGAAGTATAAGGTCTTTGCGCTGGACTAAACATACTATATGAAATGACAGTTGATTTTTGTGCTGATTCAAAGCGCCCCGCTCGAGCGTATTAGGAACTAAAATTGACACATTTAGAGATAGGTTAATACCATCGACGTTAATACCGATATTTCTCAAAATTAGGTAATACTAATATATTCGCCTGGAAATATTATAATATTGTAACTAATATATCAGTATTAGTGATATTTTAAATTACACTAATATAAAAATAGTAGACTTGACAAGGCGTATCAGTCATCTACTGTATTGACTTCTCGTAGTATGTTGGAACTAAATATCTCATATTGGTATTGGTGATGAATGTTATATGAATGCCTAATAATCAGAATTAATATGTTCAAAAGCAATGTGTAATACTAAATTCTGGAATCATCATCATGTTCATCCACAGCCTGACTTCGCCAACCGCTGAGCACAGGCCTCACTCTTGTACCAATCGCCACGTTTCTGAGCATTGAGTTAAATATACTAAGTACTAGAGGCGACTCCTCAACTCAATTGTTTGTAACACGCGTTAGAGCGCGCGTACCCCAACTCACTTAGTCTGTGGCAAGCGCTCGCTGCAACGTGACACGTTTGAGTACTTAGTTTTGTTTCTTATAAAATGCCTTCATGTGTATTGAGATACTGTTCAAACAACTCAAGAAATATAAATAAAATTCAAGGAATGAATTTTCAACAGTAAGTTGAAAACACGCTTAATTTAATTATATTTTATCAATTTATTGTATCTCGTGACGTTGCGTCACCGCGGAGGCGGGAGTGCGGCCATGTTTGTGTAAATTTCAAACAGTAAGAAAAAGTTCATCTGCGCGCATTGATTGTCTATCTGTGAGAAATTAAACCCTCCCCCTCCCCTCCGCCCTGCTTACCTCGCTGTCACCGAATTACCTACGCGCAATCTTTTGTTTGAAATAGCTTCTATTCTTCTTTCTCGTAGTACATTTAACTCAATGTTCCTGAGCCTAGAATTAATTCTGGAATAATATCATGATAATTATAATTTTATTAACAAATGTTTTGAAGACAAACAATTTATTATCTGCATCTGAAACAGAGTTGAAAACTGATATAAGTCTTCACCTTGCTGGAATGCGATGTCACTATTATTTGCACTTAAATAACACTACAGAGACAGGATCTCAGCGATGAGAGCGAGAAATACGACCGTTGTAAATGATTATCCATCTCATTTATTATTATTATTGTGTAAATGATGTTCCCTTCACGAATCCGATGAGCGCCAACCGAGTGAATCTGAACGATTGTAAGTATTAATCTAACTAGTGTACTTGAGCGAGGAGATACTTGCTCAAATATACTAGTTTTAAGGATAAGTTGTTAGCCTATCCCCATATTTAAATCTCACTGATCTGACAGTAATGCGCTATAACTTTACTAGCACCACTAGTTTATAGCTTGCAATCTGAATTAAAATATTTTTCAGTTAACCTTTACAGCAATTATTCTATTACTTAAAAAATAATCATAATAAAAATAACTGGGATGTTTTTTTCTCTTACGTATTTAATTATTCTCACGATCGATAAAGCCCATAAAAGTAAGTAAAGAAAGTAAGTTTAAGAAAATGGTAAAGGAGCATTACCTTTCACTATAATTTTTAGTCTTTTCCTTTCTCTGTCATATATTCGATATTTATTAGTATATTAGATATTTTTTATATTGGGTATTTATGTATTTTATGTTATTATGTATAAGTAAGTAATATTATTTATGATCATTGTACACTGACAGCCCTAAATTCTTCTCCTATCGTTTTAGTCCATCCAAAGGTTGTCTGTAAGAGATTGCCCTGTGCGATAAGACCGCCCATTGTACACTTTGTTTTTAAAAATGATTGTTCTGTATGTTTGTATTTTTGTGGTGTACAATAAAGTATATAATAATAATAATAAGTATTTTTTTAACGAAAGCTGTGTCCCATCTCTAATATTAGTTCCATGTACTCTCACGTTAAGTCACGTTGCTATCAGCGCCAAAATGGCGAAAATCAAATGTCTTCATTTTGTCATCGATAATATGTAGTCCAGCGTACTAGTATGATAGAGCTCAGTGATAAAATGGCATTACAAAAAAAATATTGATGAAAACTCCTTAGTGATAAACTTCTTGGATTTGTCCTGTATCGTAATAGAAAAAAAATGTTTTAGAGCATTATTTTACTATTTCTCTAATAGTGTTATAATAAGATTCTATTTTTAAATTTCGGTATTGTGTTTATAAAGTATGCCAATATAAACTCGTTTTGAATTTTATAAATCGTATATTACGATATGAGAGTAGATAAAATATTTGACGTTTTCTCTATTTACTCTCCGTTATTACCAATGAATACCGAATTTGCAGTCAAAATCACCTGGCGGACACGAAATGAGCGACGAGGAACTATAGACGAGCGAGACGATGGCGTTGTGTCCTACCGTCAATACCGCCCGCTCAATTATCGCTCTTCGCTGCTCATATCGACCTCGCCTGGCTTAGAATTTTACTAACTTTTACTAAATACAACACCGCCGATCGTATGGTATGTCGAACGGACATTCTTAAATGACTGTTTAACAAAACTTAATCAAAAAGGTGCTTTTATGTTTAGTAAATTTAGATATCGAGATAGTAGAGAGATTTTTATAACTTAGTCGTTCGTAGAAAAGCGTAGCAGTTCGTAGACGTACCGTAGCAGATCGTAGAGGCAGTGTAGCAGATCGTAGACGCAGCGTAGCAGATCGTAGACGCAGCGTAGCAGATCGAAGACGCAGCGTCGCAGATCGTAGACGATCGAAGTCCTACCGTAGCAGCGCTTAGACGCAGCGTATAGCAGCTTTTCAGCTGGATTCACATTAATGCGTTGTGTCGTGTCGTGACGCCTTCTGTAGTTCTGACGCAATATTAGTCATTTAAATCCGGCTTTATTGATTTGGCCTATCCCGTTTCACGATACGGTAATGTGCATTTAGCTTTATAATAGTAGCTTTACAGACGAGTAGCAATTCAACGAGCCACCGTGAAGACTAATTATTTCAAAGCATTAATATTTATAATTTATAATAGATTCAACCATAAAGTTATTCTGAGTGTTTATAGCGCCTCACCTAAATTATTTTTATGCGTGAACAGAATAGTGGAAATGACATTTTCATAAGTTTATGTTGAATCTAAGATTGACATCCATCCAGGTCCGGCAAATCAATATCGAAGAAAATCAACCACTCTTCGGTCTGCCGACCC
Organism: Orthosia cruda; assembly: GCA_964057195.1. Classification (NCBI taxonomy): domain Eukaryota; kingdom Metazoa; phylum Arthropoda; class Insecta; order Lepidoptera; family Noctuidae; genus Orthosia; species Orthosia cruda. The sequence goes on along the minus strand of OZ059838.1, from coordinate 16,244,858 downwards.
AGCAAATCTATACTTCTATACTAATATCATAAAGAGGAAAGATTTGTATTTTTATATGTAACGAATAAACTTAAAAACTACCTACTGGTCCAATTTCAAAAATCCTTTCACCGTTGGGAAGCTAGAGCTACACTATCCCCGAGATACATAGGTTACCCTGTATTCCCACGGGAACGGGAAATACGCGGGTGAAACCGCGAGGCGTCCGCTTCATGTAAAGTCATGAAACATGGCATGTTGTCTTGACATTAGACATTAAAAATTATGTAGAATAATTATTTACCGACATAAGCACGATAATAATTATAGCGTTACGTGATGATGAGATCCTATCTGCGTAAATATAGCTTCATACAGGCAGAAAAAGTAGGTGGGCCTTGCTGAGGCACGCAATTAAAATAATTATGAAAACGGCCGCGCTATTAACATGATTCTAATAACATTAAGTGAAAACTTACGTACCTAATAACAATTGAACAATCGTAATAATACTTACTGTTAATAAACAAAGCAGTCATTCAGCAAACAAAACATTATGACGGTGACACTCTTGAGGAATCAAAATGTGGTGCTTTAAAATGATATGAAAACAATAAACATAAAAGCTACGGCATGCATGGCGCATGTGATTGCTGTGAATTAATTAAAGTGGTTTTCATCGTAAATGCGAGTGGCGGCAGTGCGGGACGCGCGCACTTTGGGGCCACTACATAGAAAGGCACAGAAGGTTGGCTCCACAGGACAAACAAAAACGCATGCACTTACATATCAGCCACGACTCTACATCCATCAAATGCAAGTGCTCGCGAATGTCATTAATTTGACTTACTTCAACATCATCACCATACGTACGCTCCAATATACGCAAGCACCAGTTTTTTTTTCACTCGCTGCTCTTCTGCATGTATCTAGTCTATGGCGCGGGAGTGCGGGCCGCCAGCCGCCATGTTGTCCGCGGCAGGCTGTGCGCGCCGCCGGGGCGGGGCGGGGCCAGATCACAGATAACAAAGCTCCGCACGAACGCGAGCGCGCTGCACTGAATGACGGTGACGCCACGCACACCGCCGTACCTGCGCCCGTACGCTTGTTGGATACATAATATGTGACGCATACTTTGCCCAATATTTTGGCAACAAATAGATAACCAGCAGCGGCGATAGGTCTAGGAATATGACAAAGATCATTCTCAAAACACAACCAATAAGACTGACTAATCTTTTCCGTGTTACACTATTGTCTTAAACAAACTGCAATAAAATTATCGCTAACTTAGTAAACATCAAAAATCGCAATTAGATCATACTTTTGTTGACATTAGCTCAGTTTATTTACATTGTACGGAACAGCCGTAAAATGATTACCTAGTGACATTTGAATGTGTTATCTCTCCGTGGATGCAAGTCCCACTATAAAACCCTTTTACGTAACACGTGATGGAGACGTGAGTGATTTACTGCGACGATCGGGACCACAATATATATCCCAAGTTTACATTAGACAATCCGAGCGTCCTGCACAATACTTTGGATAATTTATTTATTTACACGCGACGGGTAAACTTTGGACCTTTATCTCTTTGTTGGGGAGTTTTAGGTAAGATAAAACAGATAATGTGTTCCTTTATGTGGGTAATCGTAAAGTGATGTCCGCTCCGTGACGGCGTCATGGGGTTTATACCAACAACCAACAGGGGTATCGAAACGACTCACTAAATCCTTATAGAATACGGCACACGTGAACCCACAGTTGTTAAAGTTTTCCTAGCGTTTATAACATTGACAGATAATCGTGAAGAATGTCTTTATCTAGATAATAAAACGCTTAACTCATAGCTACGTAGATCATTGATAACAAAGATAACTATGTGGATTTATACTTGCGCGCTCTTACCTGTTCAAGCGCATTTCTATTCTTAAAATGTAAACTTAGGTAACAATTAACAAGTTTAAAGTCACGTATACCTTTGTTCTGTAGTAATCTTCCTTATGTAACAAGAGACAGTCAGGTATCAAGTAACGCACTAAAACTCTAGACCACTGCACATAATGTCTCGTTTTTACTGAATGAACTTTCCACTTTTTTTTATTCGAGTATTCAAAGGCAAGAGAAACAAACAAAACACAGGTTTCAGATAATAATAAACAAGTCAGAGTATAAAATATTGTATTGATTAACTAAGATTTCAGAATTCAATGTTTCATTACTTCGATTTGTAAAATCTCAGGTGTTCGTAGCGCATAAAGAAATCTTCAATTTCTTAATTTGTGGTAAGTGTTCAAATAACTATAACAAAATATAAAATTTAAAGAATAACAATTTTTTATTTCATGCTACATACAACATGTCATACGACATACAATTTGTCTAGTAGTTTAATTTATGGAAAAATCAAGAATTTGCATGTTTTTGTGGTAAATAAACACTTCTTCTTTTTAGGGTTCCGTACCCAAAGGGTAAAAACGGGACCCTATTACTGAGACTCCGCGGTACATCTGTCTGTCTGTCTGTCACCAGGCTGTATCTCGTGAACCGCGATAGCTAGAAAGCTGAAATTTGTTGCCGCTATAACAACAAATACTAAAAACAGAATAAAATAAATATTTGAGTGGGGCTCCCGTACAATAAACGTGATTTTTAGCCGTTTTTTTGTGATAATGGTACGGAACCCTTCGTGCGCGAGTCCGACTCGCACTTGGCCGGTTTTTCTTTTCTTCGATCGACAATCTATTGTACATGAAATTAGGACACGATATCTTCAAAAACAAAAAACAATCAAAATCATTTATTTCTTTGCAAACATGGGTAGAGTACATAGGTGTTTTTGTAATAAAGTTCTCCATATTTTACCGTCAAATCTTGCGAAAACACTCCGATTAAAACAGTAAAACGCCCATAACTTTTGAACGGCTGAACCGATTTTCATCAAACATACAGCTAAGAACACTCTCGATAAAGTCACGATTCAAACAAAAAAATTAAATCAAACTCGGTTCATCTGTTTAGGAGCTAAGATGCAATAGACTGATACACAAATACACAGGGTAAGTACACACGTCAAACTTATAACACCTCTCTTTATCCGTCGGGGGTTAAAAAGGATTCAAAATCAGACGTTATATTATTTATATGGCATACTTTTAAATGGAAGCAGATTATTTATGGGTGGGGCGCACGGTTGGCGCAGCGGTTGAGCGATTCACTGCTGCGCTGCGTGTCGCGGGTTCGATTCCCGCACGGAACAAATATTTGTAAGACCTACAGATAGTTGTTCCGGCTCTGGGTGTTGTGTATGTGAGTTTATTTGTTTGTAACGTCACCCACGATACAGGAAGAATTTCCTAGTGTGGGTCAAAGTTTTAAAAAAACTTTAATTTCTTTTCATAGATTTCGTTGCAAAGCGTAGTAACAACAATGATCTTTAATTCTCCATGTCTTGAATGCCTTGTCCTGTTATAAAAATACTAGCTTTTCCTCGCGGCTTAACCTGCGTGAAAAGTGTTTTTTTTATCCCAAGGGAACATTAGTAAGGTATAGGTACCGGGATGAAAAGTATCCCATGTCCAAATCCAGTTTCAGGTACCTATAATCCACATGCACCAAGTTTCATCCAAATTCGCATTTATAATATTAATTTAATTTTTAATATTAGTTAGGGTGTGATATTGTTCTATTATCTGGTAATACAGTGAAAGTTGTAACAAAACATGAATACAAAATAACATCATAACCTCTAGACAAACCGACTTTCTAGTAGCGATAACGATTGTCGAAAAGTCGAAAATGAAGGAAACTGATATACGCTATCGAAATGGCCAATCCCAAACATTCTGGTATTTCGACAACCGCTATCGCCGCCAGAATGTCTAGAATCCTGTAGTTTTCACAGTACCCATGTCATGCCACTTCAAAATTAAATGATTCATTAAAAAAACGTTTTTTAAAACAAGCTTTTTTCGTATTCTTCTCGGCAAATACTTTCATTTGATACCCATATCATGGCAGTGCACAAAAATTACTTAGTCCGCCATCTTGGGCCATCCGCCATATTTGATTTAGAAAGACGTCATTTATCTATCTAGCACTGTCATCCAAACGAAACGTGTATGCAAAATTTCATCTTAATCGGTGGAGGATAACTGTTTTAAAATTCAGTTGCAAGATTTGACCCGAACACAATTACATACATTGCAAGTAAAATAAAAGCTTGTAAAATAATCGACTTGTGTTGTACCTCTTAATACAATTTATTGCTCCCTTCGTATTAAAATTATCCGAGTAACTACCTTCTGCATCTTTTCTCTAAAAGACAGACGTTCATTACCTTACATATATCTTTCTGTATCTTAGATATTTTTTTGTTGGAATTCAAATCAGATGGTAAAATACAAAGGTTGGTCGTAAACGCCATCTCCATTAGCTGGTCACCGTGCTCTTGCCTTTATTCCAGTTCAAAAATATTCATTTTTATTAATTTATATAGGGGTTGGCGCATGTAGTCTTCTTTTCTTCTTCCATACTTCTCTAGTAGTCTTCAACTCAGTAGTAACCCCTTTTCATCATCTATCATCCATTATTTTTTGTCACAGTCCGTCCACAGGTTCTTAGGTCGTCCCCTACTTTTCTAGGCATACACATTTGCACCCAAAACTTTCCTCACGTCATTTTCCTCATTCTTTCGCATCACATGCCGTTGCTAAGAAACCCGATTTCTACACAAATTTCATAAGATAGATATATTTTAATTACTACTTATAATCGTGAAAGTTTGTGTGGATGGATGGATGGATGTTTAGACTTACACGCAAAAAACTACTTTAAGGATTTTGATGAAACTTTACAGAAATATAGCTTTATCATCAGAATAACACATGCTTTAATTTATGAAGATATTGGCAGAAGTAGCCTTTTAAAGGTGAAAGTTTATGAGGATGGATGTTTGTTACTCTTTCATGCTAAAACGGATTTTGATGAAACATTAAAGAAATATAGCTTATACATCAGGCTATAATTTATGAAGATATTGGGAGAAGTACTAATAACACGCGGGCGGCAGCTAGTAAGATATATATCTTCCTTCGTAACTAACAAAGAAAAAGGATACTTGAACAAAGAAAACTTGTCTTTGCAAGTTTTCAGATTGTGACTAGGTACATATCAGCCTGTTTTAAGCTTGGTTTGATAAAAATGAGAACAGGGTCGGTTCACTCTAGAATCAGACATACTTTGCTGCCTATGTTCAGTACTCAGATCAAATAAAAAGTCAAGATGGAACGTTGCAAACAACAAAGTGAAGCCGGTTCAAACTATGCCTTGCCGTATAAATACACAATTACACGCGGACAAGTACAACGAAACTAACCCTTAGCTTGTCAGTTGATCTTTATTATTTGATCTGTGAGCTCGAATAACAAGCTAAGGCGTAATTTCGTTGTACGTGAGTGCGTGTTATTGCGTATTTGTACGGCAAGCCATAGTTTGAACCGGCGTCACTTTGTTGTTTGCAACGTTCCATCTTGACTTTTTATTTGATCTGAGGTTCAGTATTACAAATATTGGACCTTGGACCGCAACGCCATCAACCAGCATAATTTTGACTGCCGTCAAAATACGCAATACTAGTTAGTGTTACTATGTGTAATACTTAGTGAGGTCGTTATGTAACTATGGTAGAATGATAATTTATTTGTGGAGGCAGGACTCGGAGTCTCGGACATGTGCGGAGTTCACACGGCGGCTGATTTACGAGCGCAAGCGGTGCGGCCGGTGCGTGACGCGGCGGCGGCAGCGCGGCGGCACGGCGCGGGCGAGGCGCGGCAGGTACGCGGCCGGCTTTATAGCGGAACTTTAATTTACGACCGCTCTAAATTACGTGGATTTACTGCGCGCCTTTATTGGCCCGCTCCGAACGCCCCCGCTACTCCCGCCCTTCCACCTCCCCCACTTTCCACCGCTTCCCTCCTTGTACGACGAACTTCTGCTCGAAAAGTGCATGTAGCTTAAACTGCATAATTTAATGCGCCGTAAAACTGATAGCGAATCCAAACTACCTCACTCATAAATCCCGTATGAATTCAGTAGCATGGAATATGCACAGAAGTATGAATCAGAAGGTAAATAAATAAAACACTTATATTTGCTGCTAATTAGCTTTTTATGTTGGTAATGATCGCGTCGTGTCGTGTCGCGTCGTCGCTAGTAAACAGAGTCAAAGTGTAAAGATAAACCTAGTGACCATAACTTTCATTAGATGACTCATGCACTTATTTATCCGTTGTACAAACTTTTAAGTGAGGCCTTTTTTATCCCTACTTTGGAATGTATCAAGTAATCGTGAAAAGCTGTGTCTCGGTCCCGTCGGAGTGCAGCGCAAGGCCACGTCACATCCGGCCTTATCTACAGGAGAAAGCGGATGCTGCGTGCCTTCGTCGGCGACTTCAAAGCGCCGAAGCCCTTTGTCGGCATTTCATCCTAATTGCTCTTGCAAAACTACCTAAGTTTATTACCCCCTAATTAAGTTCAGTTATCGGCAAAATGCGTGCACGTTCAGATACTGTAAAACTGTTTCAGTTTTTAGCACTAATTGCGAGGGGCTATTATTATTTAATAAAAGATCTATAAAGAGAACCTGGAAAGGGCGTTCGCACTTACTTAGACGCTAGCATAATTCCTTGAAGGCATGAAACAGTCTGGCTTATTCAATGCACACCCATTGTTGACATCTCACGACTCGTATAGTAAATAAAGTAGGCCTGTATTATATAAAAAATATATGAGAACGTGTTTTTTTTGCTCTCTACTGACTATTCACCTAATGAGAGCTAAGTCATGTGGCCGTGTCCTGAGAACCATTTAATGGCCCCTCAGCCCACGGCCCGGCTTTTAACTTCTAATCTAAGCCTATTAAACATCACGAAACCCTCTCCGATTTCTCGTGAATGCATTTCCAAGTAACCAAGCCGATATAATTGTAAAAAATAAAACTCGGGACGGACAACAAACACGTTTTACCTAAGCGTAATTTGCATCTGGCGTCTTGGGGTATACTGTATCTCCTGTCACTGTTGCTCGAAATTGTGACGTATTTCTTGAGGGTGTAGGTTGGAGATAGTTTTGTGTTATTTGGTGTGTATGCTGTTTTAGTGTGGAAGTTGGTTTTATAGCGTTGGCGGCTGGGCAGTAATTGGAAGCGAGGATGCGCGGGCGCCGTAAAGCGGCAATTGACCAGAAAATAACGAGCCCTCGCCCGCGGCTCTATCTACTTATACGCACATATGTCTCTTATATACAGCTGCCGTGTGCCAACGAATTTATTGTTCTCCGAAAATATTTATTTATGATAATTAAGAGCACAGACTGTTTCAAGAGTTAATTAATAATTTTGAACTTTGTCGTTTAGCATGATTACATTTAAAAACTCAACGAAGTTGCCATAACACTTCTCTAGGTTTTAAAAACTCAACGAAGTTGCCATAACACTTCTCTATGTTTTAAAAACTCAACAAAGTTGCCATAACACTTCTCTAGGTTTTAAAAACTCAACGAAGTTGCCATAACACTTCTCTAGGTTTTAAAAACTCAACGAAGTTGCCATAACACTTTTCTAGGCTTTTAAAAATTGTACTGTGACACGGTGCATAGCTAGTTAGGCTATGAAATAATGGATAATTGGTTTTCAAAGAACCATTAATTATATACAATAAAGAGCAGATTGATACACGTTGACGTCATGGTCAGCAAACTACGCACCCCTTTGTGCACTAGTTCAAGGCTAGTGCACAAAGGGGTGCGTGGTTTTTGTAGCTGAAAAATATATCTACATATTATCAAGGATTTTCCTAAGTACGTAGGTTGACTAGTCTGATACAGTTTGGTTTACAGACCTCGGAATTCTCTCTCACGTAAGTATGGCAAAGTATAGTATGTAGATATGTACCCAAATCAATCTGCCTAGCCTTTTTCCTAACTATGTTGGGTTTCCAGTCTAACCGGATTCAGCTGAGAACCAGTGTTTTACGTGGAGTGACTGCCTATCTGACCTCCACAACCCAGTAACTGGGTAACACGATACCCCTTGGCAAGACTGGTGTCAGATTTGAGGCTTCTGACTACCCGTAACGAGTCAAAGATCTTCAAATAACAGCCGGGACCAACGGCTTCACGTGCTTTTCGAGGCACGGAAGAATCTCGCTATGTAAGATGGTCACCCATCCACGGACCCACCTCGGCAAGCGTTGCTTAACCTTGAAGATCGAACTGTGCGGTTGTTATTATTTCGCTACGAGCTCCTCCCTAGGCAGATATGTAAGTACCCATTCCTTATTAATACTTATTCACTGTTCTATCTATTTTCGTAATTTGTTCTAGAATTTCAGGATACTGAGAATCTCATTATAGAGATCAGTTCAGCTCAAGCTAACCTGGGTCGAATATAATTTTAGGATCATCAGCTTTTCACTACCCAGAATTTCAGGCAGGTTCTAGCCGAAATTCAGCTGGATCAGGACCCAAATCTAGCAGAGACGCGCTTTAGACTGCATTTAATGTATGGTTAACCGACGGCTAAATGCGTTTTGTGAAGAATAAACCTAACCCTGATATTATTGAGGGGTGAGCTTTACAATTTAAAACCCCTTTATAATCATCTCAATAATCGTCCAATGAAAACTAGGTAATTAGATTCAAATATCACACCAAAGGCGGCGTAGGCCCACTGTAACATATATTTTTCAGGTTTTGTTATTAGGTATAGCTTAGCATATTATCATAGCTAATTAATAAGCATAGCTTTACTAACAAGAAAAATATGATTGCTGCCTAGAAATATGAATCTCAGCTACGCTGTAATATTTTAAAGTACCTATCATGATAAGATAGGTTTTTCCTGTAATGTACAGTCAAGGGTCAAAAGTGCAGTCATACTCTCCCAAAACTAAAATGGCTAGTTTTTGTAGAAGAAATTAAATTATCCACACCTGATTTAATAATTTGTATAGAAATGAAAGTATATATTATTCCTACTAACCGCGAAAAGTTGAAATCGTGCTGCCTACAAAAAAAAATGCCTTTTCTGTTTTGGTAGAGTGTGACTGCACTTTTGACTTATGCACTGGCCTTCCAAACTTTACCAAATTTTTGAAATTGCAATTTCTCCTAAACTATAGAAGTCGGCGTGTTGAATTAAAAAACGTTTTATAGAAAATGAAATCAATTTCCTTTGAAATTATAGTTTATTATACACTAGCGACCCGCCCCGGCTTCACTCGTGACAAATTATACACAAAATCCTTTCTCGTTTCTCACTCCTATATTGGTGAAAACCGGATGAAAATCCGTTCAGTATTTTATGAGTTTATCGCGGTCAAACGCGAATTGATGAAATTTTCTATACCTAGCTACCTACCTAAATGTTTTTATTTCAAACCTCTGACTTCTATAGTTTAGAAAAAAAATTGAATTTTAAAAGTGTGGTACTAAGATTTAAAGCCATTATATTAAGAGAAAATGCGGTCGCAGACATCCGCCAGAATTTCCTAAGTAAAAAGTCAAAATCGAGGTTTGGCTCTCGCCTATTTCCTCCTCCAATATTGGACCAATTGAAAAGATATTCCATAAATTGAAAAAAAAGTTAAATGCTGTGCCCCTATGTTTTTTCTTTTTGATGATGCATTATCTTTAAAAGCACTAGAATCCTTAAAAGATGCTCAAAACTGCGCTGTCAACAGAAGCCTAGTGTACAAATTTGACAACTATAAATGAAAAAAGGAAAACATAGACACACACAATATATATCTTTATTTTTCAGTTTTTGGAATATATTTTAAATTGGTCCAATATTGGAGGAGGAAATAGGCGAAAGCCAAATCTCTAATTATGACTTTTTACTTAGGAAATTCAGTTAGATATATGCGACCGCATTTCCTCTTCAATGATTTGAAAATCCGCCTTGACCAAGCGAGGTAGTTAATACGCCTTCTCTGTATTAGGCCTTTGCGTTGCGGGTGTGCACCCGCAGCAGTAGCAGACTGATATTATTATTATTTATATTAAAATGAATTACTTACTCTACTTTTAGATGAGACTTCGATTAAATAAATATGGTCTCGTCAGAAGTGATGCTGCTTATTCGTAGCAGCACGCTACGCTTTTAAAAGGAAAAATATTACGCATAGCAATAAAAAACATTGGTAGTAGTTTTGCCACATGTGTCTTCAGTTTATAGTAACCTCAACGAGCCCAGTTGATTGAAACACATCATAAGGATGAATGAACTGCAGCAATTTAAAACTTGTTCCAATGAAAAAGTCTCGTGTCTACATCACGTTAACAAGTGTAAATAAAAGTGTATCAAAATACAATCCGTAATGGTTATGGACCCACGCTGCAAACGAATAGAGAGTCCATACAACTCGATGATGATTCCATAAATGTATACAGTGCACAATAAAAAGGCAGCTCGGAACAAAACGGCGTCACCTCTTTTTATGGACTGCTTTACGCACTAAACGCACCAATCATTGTTCGTCAAACTCGTCTAGTTTTAGAACAATCAGGCGGCGGTCGTCACAACTAATTACGAGCCATGAAATTGGTGAATGACGATGTTTATTGGGATTTAGCGACTCAATATTGTGGCCGATTAGCTCCGAGGTAAACACCGTATACAGAGAATCGCCTTGACACACATGACTTATGTCTCGCACGACGTGTCTCTGTCTATGTCGAAGCGGTCGCATTCACGTACCACCGCTAATTAAACACCAATAAAAGCTTTATTAAAATGGCCAAATATATAAATACTTTAGTACGTACATTTACGAGTCGAAGTTACAAAATTAATGTAGCAATATAATAAAGTAAAACTTTGACGTGACATAAACATGTCGCTCAGTAAGTAACAGAGCAAGGTTCGTAAGTTGTTTATTGCGTCTAGGATTTGTGTTGCTTTCGATTGAATTATTCATCAACATTAAGTTTTTCTTTCCAGTATTGAAGTTTTGTGATAGGTTCTTACAGATTCCTGGAACCGCAGCTACAGTTTTATTTGTTTCAAGAAGACCAATGCAAGTATTTTAAGATCTCTAAGTCTAGGGCACAAGAATGATGTAAATTCTACCATCACCATCAGCTTTTACGTTAAGGTAAGATTTTTATGAAAGGTGACAAGAGTCAAGACAAGGCAGACAATAGATGAATATGACATTATACATCCATTGTCTGCTTATCTTGACTCTTTTGGAATTTATTAATTTCTTAACTATTCTCAGCAGCTTAAAGTAAAAAAATATATTACGTAACGTGTTAAAAAGATGTCTTTTGCGAAATTAATTAATTAATCAACCTTGGGGTCTTTAAGTCAAGAGTGAATAGGTTTCTTCTAGGCAAGCGTGCTTCACCGTAGACCACATCACGCTTAACATCAGGCGAGATGGTGGTCAAACGCGAGATTATAAAAAAAAATATATATATAAATACTTGTTGCAGTTTTTTTTGTTAAGAAAGATATCGATATTTGTGCATAATTGCAGTACTATAAAGCTTATATAATTATACTTGTCGTAAAACAATATCGTTGTAAAAGTTAATTGTAGAGAATTACGCAACACAGCTTCTGGATTAGAAGTTCTAACTAGTATTTCTTAGTTTGATTTTATTTATTTTTTGTTTCATGCGAATATATTAGCAATATACATACATCTGTAGAAATATATACATGTATATATATTTTTTTTTTATTGTCAATAGGCTCGCGCTTGACCACTATCTCATCTGATGGTAAGCGATGATGTGGTCGACGGTGAAGCACGCTTGCCTAGGAAAAATCCATTCACTCTTGACAATGATATTAAAATAAACAGATACGTTATACACTCACAAAACAATTGTGAAAAGTGTTCCGCGCAGCAGCGGCAGCACACATACACACTTTTCATTCATTTAACATTAAAAAATATTTATTTTAATCAATAAATAAATAAATTACAAATACACACGATGGCATTTTTTTTATTTTGTTTTTGTTTTAACAAAGCCTATCGCTCTTCGCCATGCGTGACATATACTAAAGACTAAAGGTCACAATTGTGACCTATTCGAGTCTTCAAAATGCGCGCGCTCATAACATATCTGTTTATTTGAATATCATTGACTCTTGACTTAAAGATCCCTAGATTGTAGCTATCGGGAAACAGACTCCGGCAGAGAATTCCACTCCTTAGCTGTACGCATAATAAAAGTGTCCCCAAAACGTTTTGTGCGTATGGGTGGGATATCCACCATGTACCGATGACGCATCGCCGTGCGTCTGGTTGTTCGATGATAGAACGGGCTGGGCGGAATGAAATCATGCAATATATCTTTTATTAAGTATGTATTGTATTAATACAATTACGCATATCTACAAACACGCAGAATCAACTGTGCTTTTCGGGTCACAATCAGAAGGAATTTTATAAGTCGAATTTGTTTATATAGAGAAGTTCAAGTACAAGCCCACGGTTCGTACGCGTAGGCGGGGCGATACGAGGTGCGCGCGCGCTTAGCGGGGCGGCGCGCCTCGGCGGCGGATTAAACTCGGACAAAGGCGACACATGAAAAGCGCCGCCGAATCTGCTTATCACACCTTATTGTTTGTTGGCCGCTCGCTGTAATATCACCCTCTATATATCAGCGTTCACGTGGACAGCGCTGATATATTATATCATACGAGTCCGTGTGTGTGTTTATGTAACGATAAACTTGGAGTAGGTATTACGACCCTCCTTCCCGAGTGGCCATGTTGATAGTAATTACTGTTTTCAAGTGTACCCGATTCCTGGATAAATATTGACTTTTCTGAAAGTAATGTAATAGCAATATATAATTAATAAGGTGTAAATATGTACATACTTAAACACTAAACAACAGTAAACTATACAAACGTATACTAAACCTAACTACTTACACTATATAAAAAAGACAGGTACACTTAGGCGTCGAAGTACTCCTCCACATCGCTGTCATCCGGGTACGTGACCAGAAGACTGGCAGCATTGCCACGTTCAATGGCAATTCTGATTATTTGCGCAAAGAACGAGCCAGCCCTCTGGTCACGCACAATGTCGATCAGGTGCACTCGGGCTCGGGCCCCATGACACAAGCGTTTCGACCCCAAACGGCTCAAAACTGTAATTACCAATTAGATTACAGTATTTGCGCCGCTTCAGGGACTCAGCAGCCGCAGCAGCAGTGCCAGCACAGCCCACCGAACTAGGAACATGAGATGGCGCAAGGGTGTCGATACAGGTTGCGTACAATCAACACTATTTATTGTATTAGTCATCTCAATCTTGCCGCAGTGCCTAATTAGATAGAAACGCTTTAAAAAAAATACAACATAAACATTTGAACACCATTAGTTAAATATTTACGAAAAGGATTCTCGGGGCGAAGTGAACGCGTCAATGATTACGGTAAACATAGTTATGACAAGTATTAAACAACAATCTTCACTATAAAATCAGTATGCTTAACTGTTCGCAGTTCTAAGTTTACTGAGGTCTAGGGGACGTGTGATAATCGTTACCGTACCAGGAGGTGAGAGATCGTTAAGAGCAGGTTGATATTTCTAAGTTGCATGGTCACAATGTTGCATGATAAAATGTAGGATGTTCCTACAGTTGTTCTTACGTGATCATCTAGTCTGTTGCTTCAACAACAATCTGAGGATCACTTATTTATTTATTTATTTATTTAATAATTAATGTACACACACAGTATAATACATAAAGACAACACATCAAGACAATAGAGTACAAGGGCACTGCTTATTTCTTAAGAAATTTCTGCCAGCAGACCCGCGAAAAGGAAAAATGAAAAAGAAATGTAGACAATAGTGTGTGAGAACTGGAAAATAAGAAAAGTGAAAGACCAAGACCAAGTTATAAAATTAGCACACCTACACAATTAGTGTAATGGTGGATAATTACAAATATAAATACATAATTGTATAATATATAGATACTTATGTATTATATATATATATACATACATAAATAAAGATCAGACTTGAGAGGATAGATAGTGCTCTTTTAAACGTTTTTTGAATAGTGAGATCGTATTTAAATCTCTGATGCTAGGCGGAAGTGAGTTCCACAATCTTACAGCATGGACAGTGAAGGAATAGGAATAGTAACTGGTTTTGTGTGGATGAGATTTAAGGAGAGATTTGAGATGTGATCTGCATAGTGCATCTCTGGGGCGAGCGTAAGAGAATCGCTCACGCAGGTAGGAAGGATAAGAGGGGTTATGCAAGTTGTTGAACAGGAGACATAAAATCCGAGTGTTCCTACGAAGACGGATTGGGAGCCACTTGAGTTCCTTGCGAAGGTGAGAAACATGATCATACTTACGTAGACCAAAAACAAAGCGAATACATAAGTTTTGCAAGCGCTCAAGCTTGTTCAATAGCTCCTCTGTGGCATCCAGGTAGCAGGCTTATCTGAGTTTGCTTCAACCAGTTTCCTACCACAGGTTAATTAAGATTGAAAAAGAAAATGAAAGTACTTGTATATGTCCCACTAATGTATTATGCTTAATACTCATGACATTATATAAACGCTACGCAACAAAGAAAATTTAAATTCACATACACACGTGTGTTATGACTAGGGAAATAATTTAATTTTAATGAACGTGGGAATCTATAAAATAACATTACATTGGTACCCAACAATAGGTAAGTATTTATAAATATTTTAAATGTTATGAAACAAAATGCTTAAGTTTTACTAATAATTTTGTTTTTTAATATGCCTTCCATGACAGCAAATCTGCCGTTGGTGAAGCTATCAAGAAGGTACAAAACATGATATATAAGTATGCCGCCTTATCCCCAAGCGTATATAGATGTTGTAAATAAAAGATTTATCAGAGTAAGTGAAGAAATAGGCTGCTGTAGCATCTTCCTGTTCATTTTCAATACTAAGAAACAAACCGGCAGGCTTATTACGTATCTTTTGCAAGACCAAAACGATAGCGATCAAACACTTTATGTCATAAAAGTCGGAATTACTTACAGTGTAGGTATATTAGGTCCTACACAATCGTTTGCTAATTGCTCGCTGTTTGTCAAATGCACTTATTTAAAATTAAAATAAACCGGCCAAGTGCGAGTCGGACTCATACACCGAGGGTTCCGTACAAACCTCAGCTTAAATGTATTATAGACCTGAGTATTTGATATGAATTTCAATTTAATACCTCTACGCGTTCATGAGGAAAGGGATAGTAAGTATAAAATTATTAAAAATATTTTTATTAAATGATCTAAATAAAAATTTACGGTTTTCGCAATTATTCCTTTATCTGTGCTATAAGACGTTGCTTCGTAATTTCAAGATTCTGAGTTCACGGGAAGTACCCTGTAGGTTTTGATTCCCTTGCGAGTGCCGAAAATTTGCGGCATAAACGGCTGTATATTTTGATTGCGTTGGCTTAGAAGTTCACAGCTTTAAGGGACAGTAGACCTGAGTATTTGATATAAATTTCAGCTTGATTGAGTGTGGAGGTCCACGCGTTCCTGAGAAAAAGGGTCTTGAGAAAGACATACAAACGGACGGACGGACAACAAAGTGATCCTATAAGGGTACCGTATTTTTCCTTTCGAGTTACAGAACCCTAAAAAACCGCCAACAACTCTGAAATTTATGTATTGAAGAGCAATTATTGCGCAAAAATCGCTATCGTTTTGCTGTTGCAAAAGATAAGTACCTAATAAGCCTGCCGATGTTCTAACTAAACTGTCTCAGCCTTTTTTTTTTTTTTTAGCTTGGATAAATACTCATGCATACTGCGCTACCACGGGGAGATAGCGCAGTTATGTGGGACTCTAACCCACCAAAACTCTACGGTGTCCTCCTGTGCCGCTTATGGTGGGAACTCGGAAACGCGTTAGCACTCACCGCGAACCCGCCGCGGCTGTCCGTCACCATTGCCAGCCTAACGTGATAGACTTCTCACGCTCAACCTAGAAATTCTAATCGTAGAGTCTAGATCGTTACTCGAAGATCGATGTTAATCATAGTCCATGAGGTCCTTGATCCCTTCGACTAACTACATACTTTGATCAACTCAGCATATAGCAGAACTATGCGGAGTATAGGCCTATCCTAACCTATGCTACAAGGGTTCCGCCAGCCATCCAGTCTACCCATTATTCAGCCATAGCCACTGTTTTAAGGTCGTCAATCCATCTGGTTATGCAAAGCCCCTTACTGCGGATATGCGGTCTTTACAATAGAACTCGTTTGCTTCACCGGCCATTCAATCTTCGATTAAATAAGTTTCCATCACAACCGAAAGGACTTCCTAATTACTTGTTAGAAAATCTGTGTACACGGCAGCGTAAAACTCACAATGAATAATGTTGAATTTACAAATGAAAGAGTTTGCGATTGATGCCCAAATACCCATGAAATTAACGCAATAAGGTTATTAACGCTTAGTAGATTATGTACCTACTGTTATTTTCCAGAGAATTTAATTTCAGTTCATATTAAGCTCTGTTGCTACTTATTTCGATGAAGAATTAAAAACAAGTAATTTTGGTGTAGGGTAGAGCTAGTGCCTAATGTTCAGTTCGTGCCACGAAAGATGAGATTTGACCGCGCCTCCCGCGCTCTGTCCGTCGGTCGCCCCGATGACGCCCGCCGCGGGCTTATTACGTAAGGAACAGCAAGTAGCGATAATTGTACAATTATTGCGCGATCAATTTAGTGACCTGGCTACTGAGGCCTTTAAGTCACACCTTTTTTTTTGACACTCACTTTTAACAGAAGCTATTTTATCTGTCCGATAATTTATAAAATGTATGGTTTGATGAATTAACCAGCTTATGAAAGAGCAACACTTCGTGGAGGCTGTTTTTTTTTTACAATAGTCAATTTGATTACTATTTATCTCCAATATACCGATAAATGAATATTCGAAGAGGTAAAGCATTTGTGTAAAAGTAAATACGGCAGTGAATATTGGATATTTTCATTTTATTTACATAATATAATAATTAATTTGAAAATTGGATGACTAAAATGCCAATGTGTAAAATAGATTACAATTTCTTCGTAATAGTCGATTGTTATAAGAATTCGAATCGATAAAGCATAGGACATCACTAAATAGACTACATCATCTCCTATTTGAGCTATTAAACGTAAAATAGATTTGTCCAATATACTTTAGACATTGGCAGAATAGTTGACATCAGTTTCCGCCATATAAAAAAAAATAGAAGATACTTATTGCGGACTTATCATATTCTAATGTGTTTGTAAGTATTTAGTAGTAAACATATAAGCTTCGTTGAGGTAGCCAACACTATAATAAAAAAAACCTCCTATTTACCGAGATCACGTCTGTTTCAATGATTCAACAAATAGTCCAGTTGCGTAGACATTAGATACACAAAACAACACCAATTTGTAATTACAATATTCACTAGGAATTTTTTATTTCAATATTTACTTTTATATTATTATTCTAATTTGCGGTTAATTAAAGTAGCCACAACGAAAAAAGCCGCCAAAAACTCAAAACTTCTGTACCTACTCAGCCATCAGCGAGCGATTTGCAATCAAGCAACAACAAGGGAAAAAGTAATCGCAATTTGACAGCCACATTGCTCGCCGATGGCTGTCGCTCTGCTGTCAAAAACCATACGTAATACGAAATGATCGCGATCACCTTGCGATAAATGCATATTTTATTTACCAGATTTTTATTGTTAGCAGTACTGTCGTAAAATTATTACGGTGTGGCTATGGCTCATACATAATGCGGATTCGCGATTGAAGAGCAATTATTTCGCAAAAATAAGCCTGCCGATTTTTTGACGTAAAGCGATAATCGCGCGATGATTGTACAATCTCTGCGCGATTATTGCTGATTGCTGTTTCATACGTAATAAGCCTGCCGGTCCCTTCCTGCACTCAGACCTCATTCCGCCAAAGAGACCTATAATCGTCTACTGCACAAGTCAAACCACGTTGTGTGTCAAGACTCATATTTCGTGGCACGCACTGTACCTATTAATATTTAGCTGATTCGATCTTTTTCAGCCTGCAGCCAGCATTGCTGTGAGTGGTTCTGGTATAAAGTGTGTGTGTGTGTATTTACAGGCATTTTCTCTGGAACGGCAAAACACATGTGATGAATCAAGCATTTACAGACGCATAAGGTGAAGGTGATCATCCTGATCACCCACCAGGTGAGCCTGAGCATACTCTGACCTATCGGAATAGAAACATATTTTCTAAGTTACTGATTCAGGATATTCATAAGCGGTATTGACTCCAGAGCCTCTTGTGCCTTGTAGAAGGGCTCAAAAGAGCCTGTAAAGATCCGTATAAATGTTCAACACATCTTCTCACGTGTA